>JAJJWX010003603.1:0-1200000 GCA_023529315.1 Papaver bracteatum
GACAAAGCAAGTCATTTAACTCGTATCTATGACTTGCTTTTTTGGTCAAAGAAAGGGTCATTGTTTGAGCGTATTTTTCAACTATGATGTATCTCTGGGGGTCGTTGAAAATCTTATATCAACGAGCGATTTTAACGGTCGATGCTTTATGACTGACTTTTATCAGTCATAATTATAAATCTTAATAATAATAATAAAATGATTTAGATTGGCTGTCTAGCCTGACTAAATATGACTAAATCTGAAATCAAACACAAATGAAACTCAAATGCGAATCAAATGAAAACTAAATTCAAATGAGAATCAAATGAAACTCAAATTAGAATTCAAATGAAAATCAAATGAAAATCAAATAAAAATGAGAATCAAATTAAACTTGCACATAAATAATCATTCAATTTAACATTCATTGGTTTCAAATTACACAAAAGATTGAAATCTGTAGTTCTGACCCTTGTAATCTGTAGTTCTAGGATTCGATTACAAAACGATGAACTAAAAAACTACTAATTAAACAGCAAAATGATTTTCTCCCCTCCCTTGTGATGGAAACCATATCAAGTGCATAAACTTTATTCTCCTAGAATTCTGCATCATCAACTCAGGTTTCAGGAACATTGAGTATAACCTAGGCAGCAACAACTTTTGAAAAGCAGTTTCAAGAAAACAGTTTTTAGTTCATCTGTGTTCAAAGTTGTGAAATTATTTGTATGACATGCTATAATGAGTCTGACAACCAAGTATTTAAGAGACACACTTCTAGAGTTGTGCGTTCTTATGTAAAAACTATCTAATATTCAGTCGTAGTGAAAAAATGCAATAAACTTCTAAGATTGTAAAATTATGGCAGTAAGTTACTAGTCTAATCCGGTAACTATCAAACAATCAATATTTGAAGATATTTGGTTTATTAATATTCAATACACATAAGTAAAAATAAATCAACAGTAAGTAAAAACAAACTGACCTGAACATTTGGGAATATCCCACACCACACGGCAATAGATGATAGAGTCCAGTAAGGTTCGCCCAACGAATGATTATTTCCATGGTTAATATTGATCTTTAAATATCACTCTCTTCATGAATCCTACACAAAACACGCTGAGCGATTAATTAGTTCATATAACATGGAACACAAAGAAACCGAAATAAAATAATAGACCAAGTTATCAAGATCTTTCAGAAATGATAATTTTACTATTTTAAGCAACCAGGTAAGATATCCATGATATGTTTACCTTCTCAACAGAAAGAAAACCCTGAGTATTAGGGCCTCTAATACTCAAACTCAACACATCCCCCCAATGAATAAAAGGATACCTACAATAGGCAGAGCATACACTTCTCAGAAACTTGCACATAATAATATTTACATGTGGTACTACACATGAAGTAGCAAAAAATCCACAAGCATAAAAGGTAAACTCTTGCTTAGCTTTCTAGGCTCTAGATTCAGACATTAAGACATTATGTGATATGCACAAGTTGTTCAGGTGAGGTTCAAAACCAATCCCTTGACAGTTCCAAGAAAATGTAATTCACAGTTTAATACTTCTCAACAGATACAACTGTGGACCAAAATGATAAAACAAGTTGCAAGAGAAGAAAATAAAAATACATAAATGAATCAAAATGATTTGTTATCATACCATTATATCGAGTTTAAACAAAGTTATCATTCCAAGTAATTCCATCTTTGGCATCAAAATATGCGTGACCTGGCCAACAATAAAATTTGAACATGTTAAGGATGGAAATGTTGAAAGTTGAAAAGGAAAAATACACAGCTCCTCAATTGCATCCCCTTAAACAAACCCCTGGCATGATTCAAACAACAAAGAGAAGGACAAAAATATCATGTTATGTGTCTCATATAATGTTTTAAACAACAAAGAAAAAGACAATATAGATTATAATGCAGGCATACTTATAAGAGGTTATGTATCTCATATAATGTTTTAAAGTCTGGAAACATCTCAACCCCACATAAATAAGTAATAAAGAGGTCCAGCAAAATCAAAACTGAAAATGGGTTACTACTGAATTCACCACTGCACCTGCCTGTTGCAAAGATAAGCCCACATTAATTGCATTATGCTAAAATACCAAATGATATGATATGTATGTGAAACAACTTATCCCGCACAACATACTCTCAATCAAGAAATCATCTCCATAGAAATGAATTTCCAAGTTAACCTTATCAAAGGTTTGTACTTTGTTGTGCACTAGTATCCCTCCAGTAAAGAATGTGCATCCAAGCACTAACATCATATTTCACAGGATAGAACCCAACAATGACTGTTGAACTACTCTTATCATTATTGATCCACACTAAGCACCTTTCTTACCATCAGCACCTGCAAACAAGTCAACATTTTTCAGCACAAAATTAAATGCTCAATCTGAAATTCTTTTACAAACCTAACTAAAAAAGTTCAAAATTATTCATACGGCATAGAATTTTACCTGCCAGACTTCACCATTTATGTCTTTGATTGCTAACTTAAATTCAATCGAATCTAGACAAAACATACCTGTAGAACCAAGAAACAAAAATGCATAGTCAGCTCAAGTCCCAACAATACCAAAAAATACCTGCAAGGACAATAGATGTTTCCCCTACAAATCAACACAAACCATGATCAGACCTAAACTTCCCTAACAAAGGTTGTATTTTAGGATGACAACTAAAAAATAGTGAGATAAACACTTTATATGTAAATCACAATTGAACACAAACTCAAAAGCGTTAAGACTTCAAACTGCAGAATAAAGTTAAAAGTATGTCAATAGAATTCTGAAGCTGTGAAAAAATAAATTAAGGGACACAAAATTCAGACTGGAGAAGAGATTTTATGGTGAATGAGTAGCAATGCTTACCACAGAAGGTCGAATTCATCCTACTGCTGTATAGAGGAAAATCTCCAAAAGGTATTAATTCATTTTATCCATTTGGTTTAAAATGACATAAAAAAAGGATGAAATTCTGATTTCGATGATGATGAACTTGTCCAATACTTCATAAATGATATCAAGTAGAGCATCTGTGTGTTGTGTTGCTGGTTCACATACGACATAAGAACGTCGCTCCTGCAAATAAAATCAACATCAGTTCTTAATACACAGTAGAACAAAATAAGTTACTGAAGTATACCCATATTCCCTCTTTAACATAAGGTCAAGTTAATAAATAACAAAGCAGTATGAAGATAAGATCAAGTCAGTACATTAGCGCAAATTCGAAGCACATGTATCAGGTAATTTGATGGATTAAACCTAGATCTAGGTCATGTAAATAGTAATTGGCTCATCGGTACCGGGTATACAATCATGCAACAAGAGTGAAAACAAAAATGAAGAAAACAGGGAAAGAAGAGGACTATAAGGGAATTACTTTTGTGGAATGTTGTTGGTATGCAAATATTAATATCACAAGGGGGATATGAACTGTTCTTCTTACAGTAAGAATAAGATACCTGATAGCCAGTTCCCCTTGATGTGCAACCATTGTCGCCAGCTGTGTAAATATCTCACTTAGTTCGGTAGTAGTGGATTCTACATTCTGAAGAGAAACTAAATGGCTTTAAGAGTAGTTTTCCTGCCTCAGAACAACCTGCTGCAACATAAAAACTTCCATCTGCAGGGTTCTTATACCAATCATGGCTTCCATAATTAGTGAAAACATATATTTTTTTGAAGCATATTAGTGAAAACATATGCTTTTTGTTTCAAGTGTCGCATGAAGAAAGAATATATGAAAACATACCTTAGTTAGTTGCACCCTGAGCTCCATTCGAGGCTATTCTGATATGCAAAGCAATTTAAAATATCAGATTACAACTTAAAACAAGAATACCAATGTTTTCATAATAAATCATATACATTCGATGCTTTTGTATACATAGCCTTGGTGGATATTCATAATATATAGTAGTATGCATCAGTCTGAGTGGTATGTAGCCAATACAGGAATTGTAACACCACCGAGCTCATCAAAATTTTAACAAAGCGGCAACACCTTTAACAAAAATATTATTATTTTGAACTAACTCAATTTGATACTAGATGATTTGAGGGAAGTCATTAATCAAAAGGCAATCTGCTGGTTAAAACCAGAAACTTGGAGGTGAAGAGGCAATTCAATAAGATATGCTTTGTTAGGTGAAGGGTTTGCAAATCTGAAACTGCCATATTTAGCATTGTAGTGTCAGTATTTTTACCCCTCCACTACCTTGTAATACCTTTACCACCACAGTTGATTCCACCCTCTCAGGTGCCCTTCTGCGAGTAAAATTAACAAATTATATTCAACCTCCTATAATAAAAATAAAGAAGCCGCTGAAGAAGTAGCTACAATTGTTGATACTCATGACACAAAAGACAAATTCTATCTTGTTTTTTGCAACTACTTTTCAAAATAGTTCATTCATCAACCATCACACACACAGTACAAGGACGAAGCATGAACATTTTATAATAAGAAATACTGCCATCTTATTTCGTACACAAAAATAACAGCTTGAGAAATAAAAAACAACCTAATCAAAATCCAAAACTTAAAGCAATGCTGAATTTATGTTGCAAAGAAAGATGTAGCTACAAACCAAAACTCCCACATCAATTAGTTAAATCATGACTCAAGAAAGCAATTATTACCTGAAATTATCTAGTTCATCTTCGGAACCTCTATCAAAAAAACTCAATAAGAATCCAACCTCCATTTGAAACATAGATGAGTACAAACCCAAATTAAAAAACTTAGGGTTTCAATTTCATGAAAAATCCCAAAATTAAACAAACAAAAAATCTTACAATCTAAATCATAAAACAAACTATTAAATTGCCTTACTTATTATACTGATGAATCAGTTGATACTTCTTTTTTCTGTTGGTGAATCCCTAAAATTAGGGAAATAACCAAAACCAAAACCAAATCACAACACTATCTCATTTTTTCATTAATGTATAAAACCCTAACATCATATCGAAAAATAACATTTTCACAATGAAATTGTACTTTAAAAGTTTCACTGCTCTTGTATTTCTAAGAGAAACTGACTTTATGATATCAGAAGAAGGAGAAGATGAGTAAGAAAATTAGGCAAACTAAAAATTAAACTAACTCACCTCAGATCTTTCAATTGAAATAGATTACTCTTTTTTCTCATTGGTGTAGTTTTACAAGTGGTAAGTAAAGGGTTTGATTCTCGGACTTGGGAAGTTGTTGATTTTAGACTTAATTAAATAAAATACTAAAACTAGCGAATAAAACAAAGGATGATAACAATATTGAGACATTACTGGGATTCAAGATTCCACCATTAATCACATTCAATTGGTTCAAATAATGATTCTAGACAATTCAAGCTCTTTTGTTGACTCTATTTCTTTGCCAAAAGTAGATTTTGTAAAACATTAATTGTAGATCATAAGCATGATGCATCAAAAGCTCTATGTCTAAGCATACATCATCAAATGAAGTCACAACTAATTAATAAAAATCATAAATCGATTAAAACAAGTGCAAGTAGTAAAATGAATCAATTATAGTTACCAATCAATTGTGAAACATGGCTTCCTCCTTTATCCCAGTGTTGGGGTTTAGCTCTTCATCATGGAAACACGCCCAAAAGTTGATTTCATTGCTCAAAAGTGTTTACAAATGATAAAAAGGAGAAAAATTGAATAAACCAGGAAACTGCAACACTTTTATGGTGTTGCAAGTCCACTGTTACAGAGATCGATATAAATACAAATGTCGCTATAACTGTAGCTTATAAGACTACTATGAAACTGTCGCAGTAACTGTTGATATATGACTTTTTTATGGCGTCTGTTCTTCGTGTTCTTCGTTCTTCAGCAGCAGCAGCTAGGGTTTCTCTGCAACTTCTTCTTTTCTTCCCTGCAGCCTCCTAATCGACCCCAAACTATCGACAATCCTATTTTGGACTTGAAATAATATATTTATACACTAAAGGGTCGAGAAATAACTCGCAAGAAATCTTCTAGGAATGTATTTTCTTTGCACCCAAGTCACGGCTATTTCCTTATCTTCTTTACGTAACATTTCATGTTTAATCCAAACTTCCCATATTTGGTAGATATATTCCCAATCTTTGCGTAATTTACAAACAATTCACGAAATTCCGAGAATAATTCTTTCTTCTGTCCCACGTAAAACCAAGAAAACCCGACAACACTCTCTTCCCCTGTTTTGCATCAAACGGATGATCTGGCCCATTTTGATCGATCATAACAACCATACAAACCCAGTATATCCATGAGAAGTCCAGCCCATCAATATCTCGAGTTGAATCTCCCTAAAACAGCTCCAATTATCCAACCCTAAATCTGTCCCGTGAGAAATAACCTTTTCCCTCCTTTTTCTGCTTTTGAACGTGAAGGAGACAAGACAATCCTTATCCAGTACTGGGATGCCAATATACATAGGGTGTGAATAATAATTAGAGTGCCCCTTATCAACTGGGTGTCCCTTATCCATTTTATAGGTGCCTTTAGTAATTTTCTCCCACGAGCGCATAAACCACTTTTCGATCCAATTTCGCTGCAAAAGCTTATTTCCCCAAAAACATCTACAAATACACAAAACACCATAATAAGTACGAAAATGGGTACTAACCTTACAGAGAATTGAGACTAATATAGACACATAAATGAGTCTATCAAATACCCCCAAAATTATTATTTGCTAGTCCCGAGCAAATGAAATAAAATCCTAACTCACTGTCGTAGGCATCGTCGATTGCATTTAGCGTACGCAATAAGCCTTTAAACCCCTAGGTGGCCCTAGTGGCCGAGTTATAGTCTCGGGAGGGCTTACCAGAGATATACCCACAAAAACTTTACTCCAGACCCTAGAGATCTACGCAGAACATTGGAAGGCACTAAAGAATCTCCTTGGTTGGCGTACTTATTGAATACAAGAGGAAGTACCCTGATGCGAAATTCCAATTGATGTACACGAGTTTGAACTTAAGCATACTAAAAATAATATGTAAGTGACATAGATCTACTCAGATAGTTGCACTATGGACATCAATATTCGAAGTCAACAAATCACATGGAAAGATTAAGAGATGGATATAGAAAAACATAGATGATTTTGATGTTGACTAAATGAACGGTGTTTCTCATATCTGTCTGAAGGCCACTGCCAAGAAGAACCTATCCTAATGGACTGAGATACTGGTCTGACTAATATCAACACAACTGGCATATACAAGGGAACCAGTGATCGATAATCCTAATTCTAGATCAACTCGTCTGGCATATACAAGGGAACCAACGGTCAATTTATTCACTGACATTAACAAAAAAAAAAACTTAACTACATGATTAGATATTTTGGATCCAAGCGCATGCTTCTTGTCAGTAGATTACATGATAGTTCCCATGGATCCTGCATTCCACGCTTGTTTAGGCGACGGAGACAGGGAAAACACACACATATTGCTATTCCCAAGTGTTAATTTTTTATTTATTTTTTAATGTTATTATTCCATTTGGTCGAATTGGTCTAGTCTCTTTTTATTTTTCTTAGTAACTCAATCACTCTATTTCACCCTAGCAGTGGTAACAACTTGAATCGTGATCCCCACCTAATCACTTAGAGAAACATATTTTAAAAAGAAAACAAAATAAAAACAGAAGTGAAACGGACTCAACGAGATATGGAGAAACTACCATGTTATTTCTAACACCTGATCTTTGTGCTTTTATGAATAGACTCTTTAGATGTTTCCATCTAATCAGATTGGCTCCTCAACTCCTAAAACCAAAATGCTTCCATCCACTTAGACTGGTTAGTGCCATCCTTAATAAGCATAAAATTCTAGGCTCTGGAGTTTATTTATGCAACTAAAAAGTTTCTCCCATACCCCCAAACCTAAATCTAACATTGTCCTCAATGTTATAAATATAAAAATTAAAAGCATGAACAAGGAGAAACTGTTACCATTTTAAGCAAAAGAGTTAAGGAAATATATTACTGTGTTGCATGAGCATGGGTTACCTCCCAAGAAGTACTAAGTTTAACGTCTTCAGCCAGACAGAAGAAATAATTAATCACCTCGAATCATATAGCAATATCCGGAACAACTGTGGATCAACAAAACCAAATAAATCTGCCACAATTATAATAAAAATGCATCGTATTAGCTAAATAAGCAGATAGAGCACAAACTGATTTAAAAATTCTTCCAAGGCAACTGGATTTATCTGCGGCGCCCACTTGGGCTTCATATGGGTGCCTTGATAAATATATCTATCCTAACAACAGGTCTCTAATAGTTGGATTTCCTCCTGGATAGTATTAGGAGGATCAGGTTGTGGAGTCGAAAGTGACTCAAGTAATACCTCAGGTATACTAGGATCGAGTCCCAAGTTAGGGACTTTTAATAGGGATACTTGACCATCACTACCCCCAAAATTAGTGTAGTCAGTATTCTCGGACAAACCTCTAACTATTGCTTGAATTTCCGGATCCTCAGAGTCTTTAAAATACTCAAGAGATTCTTCTAAATCATTACCCCAAAACTTAGTGTCAACACTACTCTCCGTAAGGCCTAGCACTATGGCTTTAATTTCAGGGTCTGTAGAGTCATTAAAGTACTCGGGAGATTCTTGTAGTTCAACATTTTGGTCACCTATCTGACTTAAGAGAATCTCATCAAATTCATCCAAAGAATCATCCAATAAAGTGTCGTCCCAATTATCCTGAACTAGATCCTGAACTAAAGTGCTAATCATATTCACTTCCTCTAAACCATCAGAAGGTTGTCTAGTAACATTAAATACATTTATCTCAGTAGTCATATTACCAAAGGATATGTTCATAAGCCTGGTCCTACAGTTGATGATATCATTAGTTGTGTCTAAAAATGGGCGACCTAAAATCACTGGTATTTGGGCACTAGGATCCTGAACAGGTTGAGTGTCTAGAATAACAAAATCCACTGGATAAATAAATTTATCAACCTCAATCAGTACAGCCTCTATGACACCACAAGGTACTTTTACAGACCTATTAGCTAATTGTAGGGTCATTTTAGTCGGTTTCAACTCACCAAGACCTAGTTGGGTGTACACATGGTACGGGAGTAAGTTAACACTAGCTCCTAAGTCAAGTAATGCCTTATCAACCATGTGATTACCAATTGTACAAGATATGGTGGGGCATCCAGGGTCTTTATACTTAGGGGATGTTTGGTTCAGAAGGATTGAACTTACCTGACCAGCTAAAAAGGTTTTCTTATGGACATTAAGCTTACGCTTTCGAGTACAAAAATCCTTAAGGAATTTTTCATACGCATGCATTTGCCTAATTGCTTCTAATAAAGGGATGTTAATGTTTACCTGCTTAAATATTTCCATTATTTCGTTGAAAGTCGATTCCCTCTTGGTTGGAGCTAACAACTGCGGATATGGGGTTCTGGGCACAAAATGAGACCTATCAGGAACCACATGGGCATCACTAGAAATTTCAGTCACTTCAGCTAGTGGCTCCTTATGGGGCTCATCTTGGGAACTAGAATGGGAACTAAAAGGTGAATCTACAGTATGTCCACTATTAGGCATAGCTACCTTATTGTCTACCATTTTACCACTCCCTAAGGGTTATTACAGAGTTCACATGATTGAACTCTTTCTCTTTAGAGGATACTTCATGAATTTCTCTAGTATTGGGTACTGGTTGATTGGGGGACTTTTCCTTTTCCTTTTTACTCAAAAATTCTACAATTATACTAACCTGATTTTTTAGCTCTGAAATAGCCTGAGAGTTTTCCTGTAAACCTTTCTCAACTGTTTTCTTAAACTCTGCAGTGTTATGAGATAATGTGGATATAGACTTTTCTAAACTCATGATATTCTTATCCGACAGGTTCTGATACTGATCTGACCCTAAATGGTTCTTAGTATACCCAAAACTTGGGAGAGTCTGAGAACTACTAGGCTGACTTTGAATCTGACCCTTAGACCAAGAAAAATTCGGGTGGTTTCTCCAACCAGGGTTATAAGTGTCTGAATATGGATCAAATCTTTGATGGTTTTCAAACCTAGAGTTGTTATAAAGAGCATGGGATTTCTCTTCGTATTTAGCATGGTGTTACCCTTGATTCATTTATAAGGCTTCTAGACTCCTAAGAATATCTGACCCATAATCAACTCTATCGATCCTATGGATAGGATTTTTAGGTATTTCTGGTTCTCTCATTGAATCCCATTGCCTAGTTTTCTCAGCTAACTCGATGAACTCATCAAAACAATCATCTGGGTCTTGATGGGTAAATTCTCCACCACTAATTGTTTCAACCTACATACGGGTTTCACTATCAAGGCCCTCATATAAAATTTGGGCCATGTGGGATTTTTCAAAGCCGTGATGTGGACACTGGTATAAAAATTCACTAAACCTTTCTACATAATCATGAAGTTTTTCACCTAATTTCTTCTAAAAGGTTTGGATAGACTGCCGAACAGCAGCAGTCTTATGGTGTGGGTAGAATTTCTTAACAAATGCCTCTATAAGACCATCCCAGGTGGTAATTGTTTTAGAAGGAATAAAATGATACCGCTCTTTGGCTTTCTCATAGAGAATTAAGTAAAACAAACGTAACCTAAGCACATCTTTGGATACATTCGGATAGTTCATTGTGTCACAAATCATTTCAAAGTCTCTTATGTGGGTATACGAGTTCTCATTCTCTAATCCTCTAAACTTACAAAGCATGCCAATAGTCTCAGGTCTAATATCAAACTGGACCGTAGAAGTTGGTAAAACTACAACTGGCTCATGCAATACTTTATACGGTTTCAAACGATCCCTAAGGGTTTTTACTGGGACCTCATCATCATTTTCCTTCACCATTTCGGCAAAAATAGAAGTATTAAGGATATTTTCCTTACCGTGAGAAGAACGTCCAAAAATAGGACTTTCTAGATTAAGGTAGTCAAGATTCTTGTTTCCTAAAATATCACTTCTAGGTTTTTCACGCATAAACCTTCATAGAGCGTCTCTCTTACGTTCTGGCATACACAAGAATTCAACAAAAATTTGTGCACATGCAAATGCTGGGCTCAATAATTTGGGTAAGCTTGGGTTACCTACAAAAAAATATACCCAAAGGTATTGGGCTGAGGTTTGTGGTGTTTCGGATGATAACGCCCAGAGGGTTAACCGTATTAAACCACGTGTTTTCCTAAAATCGGTGCCGGACGAAAATGCAATTGGTGTGTGCAGTGTTTTTTTTTTTATAAATAAAATACTAAAAATAAACACAAACAAATAAAAGAAAAATTACAAGTCCAAAAATAAATAAAGAAACTACTAAAAATAAGATAAAAGTCTAAAAATAAAATCTTCAGTTTCTCCCTTTTTGTAAGGCAAGTTCAGCTTTCGACGTTTCCCTTCAAGCCAATCATGCACAGCAAAAACAAAAATACCAAAGACGTAAAATAGAACAAAAATAATTATCTAAATAAAATAAATAAATAAAAAATATATACAAAACCTAAATAAATAATGCAAAACCTAAAACCTAAACCTATATACAAGTCTGCGTCGACGGCGCCAAAAACTAGTGTAGTTTTACAAGTGGTAAGTAAAGGGTTTGATTCTCGGACTTGGGAAGTTGTTGGTTTTAGACCTAATTAAATAAAATACTAAAACTAGTGAATAAAACAAAGGATGATAACAATATTGAGAAATTACTGGGATTCAAGATTCCACTATTAATCACATTCAATTGGTTCATATAATGATTCTAGACAATTCAAGCTCTTTTATTGACTCTATTTCTTTGCCAAAAGTAGATTTTGTAAAATATTAATTGTAGATCATAAGCATGATGCATCAAAATCTCTAAGTCTAAGCATACATCATCAAACGAAGTCACAACTAATTAATAAAAATCATAAATCAATTAAAACAAGTGCAAATAGTAAAAAGAATCAATTATAGTTAAACATGGCTTCCTCCTTCATCCCAGTGTTGGGTTTAGCTCTTCATCATGGAAACACGCCCAAAAGTTAATTTCATTGCTCAAAAGTGTTTACAAATGATAGAAAGGAGAGAAATTGAATAAACCAGGAAACTGCAACACTTTTATGGTGTTGCAAGTCCACTGTTACAGAGATCGATATAAATACAAATGTCGCTATAACTTTAGCTTATAAGACTACTATGAAACTGTCGCAGTAACTGTTGATATATGACTTTTTTAGGGCGTCTGTTCTTCGTTCTTCAGCAGCAGCAGCTAGGGTTTCTCTGCAACTTCTTCTTTTCTTCCCTGCAGCCTCCTAATCGACCCCAAACTATCGACAATCCTATTTTGGACTTGAAACAATATATTTATACACTAAAGGGTCGAGAAATAACTCGCAAGAAATCTTATAGGAATGTATTATCTTTGCACCCAAGTCACGGCTATTTCCTTATCTTCTTTACGTAACATTTCCTGTTTAATCCAAACTTCCCATATTTGGTAGATATCTTCCCAATCTTTGCGTAATTTCTAAACAATTCATGAAATTCCGAGAATAATTCTTTCTTCTGTCCCACATAAAACCAAGAAAACCCGACAACACTCTCTTCCCCTGTTTTGCATCAAACAGATGATCTAGCCCATTTTTATCGATCTTAACAACCATACAAACCATGTCTATCCATGAGAAGTCCAGCCTATCAATATATCGAGTTGAATCTCCCTAAAACAGCTCCAATTATCCAACCCTAAATCTGTCCCGTGAGAAATAAGCTTTTCCCTCCTTTTTCTGCTTTTGAACATGGAGGAGACAAGATAGCCCATATCCAGTACTGGGGTGCCAATATCCGTAGGGTGTGAATAAAAATTAGAGTACCCCTTATCAACTGGGTGTCCCTTATCCATTTGATGGGTGCCTTTAGTAATTTTCTCCCACGAGCGCATATACCACTTTTTGATCCAATTTCGCCGCAAAATCTTATTTCTCCATAAACATCTACTAATACACAAAACACCATAATAAGTACGAAAATGGGTACTAACCTTACAGAGAATTGAGACTAATATAGACACATAAATGCGTCTATCACTCATCACCACTACCACACCATCATCACCAGAACCTTGAATGGAGTACAATCATAGTTATCTGAACATGATATGGTAGCATAGATTTTGAGAAGAACTTAAACGCTAATCTAATGAATAATATCACCTCAAATCCCTAGACCCATTAGCTGCACTTACTACCGACTCCGTGACCTGAATCACCTAATGCAAAAACACAACAAACATTTCAGAGACTAAATACAAATAAATTACATATTCTTATGCAATCAAAGAAATAAACCTCATATTTTGATGAAAAATTGAGCGAAAAAAATAATAGGAGTAAGAAATTGAGGGTTTCTTACAGACTCTGCAACTCTCTTCAGATCTAAAAAAGTTACGCTTCAAATTTCAAAAATAACTCTTCAATCGTTATCAATCGTTATGAGTATGTATAATAATTGGATTACCAGAGAAATAAGAGTACTAGGTTGGGTAAAATCGATCGTAACTGAAGCAAATATACAGGTATTCGGTGCTGAAAAGAGATGATAAGGTAGAAAGGAATAATTTTTCGCTCCAAGTTAAACAAAAAGAAAAGAAACATAGAGATCTTTGGTATAGTGACGAGGGATTACGATGGTAGTGAGTGATTGAGTGAAGATTGATGCGGCTGTGTTGATAGCAACTTAGGGTTTTCTTTCCGCTGGAGAGAGACCGGAGAAAGTGAGAAAGAGGTAAGGATGAGAGAAATGGGTAAATGAAGTGAGAGAAGATATATTTTTGGTTTTGATAGAAGTACTCAACGTGAGAAAATGAGGGTCCCGCCTAAGAAAAGTAGCAGTGATTCAACTAGGTAAAGCAGTCGCGGTGTGGGTTGATGACTCGGGGATATAATCGTAATTAAAAAATTTATATAACGACCGTTTTTAACGCTCTAATTTGTGCTCCGAAAATTTATTATATCTACGACCGTCTTGGCCGGTCCACGGTCAGTTGACCACTATTGAGGGTCGAGGATGTGGGTCATTAAAACCCCCTTCTCCACTAGTGAGTCCAAGGATCATAATTCCAGACTCGAATACTAATAACTTTACGACGATCTCATGATCAGTATTTTATTAATTATGCTTGGTTCAACTACCAGTATCCTAATTAATACTTATTTTTGTCATGCTACCAATAATTCATTAGACGAGCAACATTTGCTCATACGAGCAATACTTGCTCAAATCATGGAATATTGGTCCAGCTATTAATATTCAACAATCCATCGAATGAGCAATATTTTCTCATCTCAATGTAAGAATTATACCTCGGTTTCAATAGACACGTTCAATTTATGAGTCTCAGAATATTTCTTGTTCAACTCAACAAATACATGGACTCATCGTCCCATGAAGTCAGCAACTAACTAACTAACTAACTAAATACACGTCTGCCCTGTAGACTCCACGATCTCACGAGACATCAATCGTGTCACTTGGGGGATATCAACTAGGGTTTTGGTCTGGCGGTATACGACACGTGTGTTCAAATACACGATGGAATGTAAGCAAGTCGTGCAATCATTTGAAGAAGTTAACAAAGTAATGGATGGAAAATAAACCAAGTCTCCGCACGACGAGCAACTGGTTTCAAGAACGATTTCCATTTCCCCACTCTTTCATCCCATCAACTGTCACACTTCACGGAATCATGGTGCCTGCAATTTCAGCAATATAAATAAGTCTCTGAATCATGATTAAAATAACAACGATCCCATGTCTCACAGACAACACGAGATCAACAACTCATCAATTGAGAAATTACTCTCAACTGAGAAATTTCAATCATTCATAACTTATCATATTCAGAATTCACAATACACCTACAATCTTTGATTACCATTTATTCCAAACATTTCTCAGCTTCCCTCCTATAGATCGACCCATCCTCTCTTGTGACCGAATTTACTCTAGAACGGCCATTGTCTTGGTTTAGGCCGGAGTACTACATATTGATCTCTCGAATTCAAAGCACTCCCTTATTGAAGTGCATCTGTGTGAGGTTGAACATTTCGCTCGGTTCAAGGAGTCCCCTCCGTACGGTTGTCTTCTCAATTCCTTAAAAACCAGCAAATCGTTTTTCCCCATCTACAACCGTTACTTGGGAATTTTTGTGATCTCAGTTAACACCCATTCTATTGTAGATGCATTTATATGATTTCTCTATTCTCCCACCAAATAATTCCTGAAAAGACCAAGAAAATTATGTCAAATTTCAGTTTACGAATCGATAAATTTGATCTTACCATGAGCACGCGTTTCATTCACGTTTGTTCCTAACGGTTAAAAGAGTGAACATGATCACATTTTCATTCTCCAAAATAAGGAAATATTAACTTTGCTATATAATTAAGAATATCAAAAAGTTGAATGCACTTCACTACACTAAGTTCGAGGTAATGTTGTACATAATAGAACTTTATTTGTATCTTGCCATTATAATCCTAACACCTTATGGTTAGGTTCACTAATTTCAAAGCTTAACTTATGTAATGCAGAATGAGTTTTTTTTTCTCGAACTTAAAGTTCTTGTTTAAGTTATGGTTAGGTTCACATATATAATATAATTCATGTTTTCAGAGGCAACTGTGCACAAACGAAAGAGTTTAAATTTGTCATATACTTAAGAAAATTTGTTGATGAAATATTTAAATTGTAATAGCCATAATACCTAAAGTATATCAAATGATATACAAAAAAAAACAGTATCTGCAATATGTCAAATACAAATGCATCAAATTAAGTATAAATTATTCGTAACATCGAAAAAGGAACTTACTTGTACTATAACTATGGGAGTCCCAGGAATTTATGACTTATGATTTTCTTGCCACCATAAAAATGATGTCAAGTTGGTAACAGAACCAAAACATAAAAAGTGAATCAATAGTTGGGCAATAAACACGGACATTGTGTCATGATCGTAAAGTCTAATACAAATAAGGTCTCATTCACTAAAAGATCATACTCAAGTACCTAACCTTGGCTGCCAATAGAGGTGGATGACACGGGAGGTACCAATTCTGTTTGGTTGATTATGTTCGCATGCTTCAACAATAGTTACATGTCTTCACCTCATAATATTAGCCTCCAAATATACCATTTTCGTTCTCCTGATTTTCCTTGCAATTATACTTCTTGTCCGTTTTTTCTATTCTGCAGTGATTTACAACTGTCCAGGTACATATATAATATACCAATACCTCCAAAAAGGAACAAAACGTGAAGTAGAATCAAAAGATATTATCAACATCCCAGATTGTTTACCTTCGCAAATTCAGGTTCATCGACAGAAGTATGAGTCTTCATAATCGCTAAATTGAATCTACAAAATTATATCACATAAATGTATACTCCGAAAAAGAACTAAAAGATAATAATATGCTCAAATATGAACTTACAGAACATGCAAAATATAAATGGTACCAAATATAAAGATTGTGAAAAATCATGGACAACAGAAGGACCCTTTTAATTTGAAGCGTAAACACAAAAGAAATTTAACAAACACTTGGGCTTACCTGTAAAAAAATAATAAGGTGTTAAAATGCAGAACTGAAAGATAATAATATACTTTAAAAAATATGTGCAGAACATGAATGTAAATCTTAGTACATGCACCATTGATTGCTCTTTTTCGAGAAAGTTTTGATGCATTAGTAGTATTTTTATTAACAGTCTGGGAAAGTAAATTATTTTGAATCAAGATATCCTTCCTTAACTATCTTTTTTTTTCTCAGGAGTACGAATTTTCCTACGTCTCTGAAGAGCCAATAGATCTTTCCTTATTTCTCTTACCTTCCTTGCCTATTCCAATATGAAGGTAGTTTACGGAGTCATCTAGTTCCTGAAAACAAATATAAAGATTGATCCAAAATTATGTAACATCAGATGGATGTTTTCCTTTAAAGGGTACACACAAAAGCAATTTAACCAAAAGATATGCTTACCTCCAACAAAAAATTCATTCGTCCGTGATCTATAATGTGAACAAAATGTTTAATAGTTGGATTTGAAATTGATAATGTAAGTTCTAGGGTTGTCAGCACTCTAATATTTGGAAACCAATACCAGAAAACATCTTCATATAATACAATAATGACAGAGAGAAGACAATATATACCTGCTGGCTGCTGCAGTTTTACTTTATACAACGAAAATAAATTCTGTGATTATTGAATTCTACCTGTATACCCTAAATCGTGAGCTTGATTTACTGGAGAATAAAAAAATAGACATTATTTGACATTTCAAGGCTATAATTAGTGTTTTATAAAAGAGTTCATACAAACAATGACGCGAACATGTTAAAGTCATTAGAGGAATGCACAAAGAGTAGACAAAATTCATAATCAATTCATGCAGAATACAAAATTCATAATCAATTCATGCAGAATCCAAAATTGTTTGACTTAAATTTGTGACAGATTGAAAACACAAAATTAATTAGGATGATGAATTCTCGGATTTTAATCAGGGTGATGGGAGAGCTGACAAACCTGTTTACCATGATTACTGATTCTTGAAGTAGAACAATAATAGACAACAAATTACTCAGGTTGTTCCATCAGGAACTGGGATTGCGAATAATCAATTTTGAGATGAGATGAGTAGGGATGTGAAAATAAAGACAACAGCTCAGAAATTCCGAGGCTGTTCTTTTTCTTTTTCTTTTTTCTCTTCAATTACACGGTGAAAGTGGGGTGGTTAGAGCAAAATGGGCTGAGTGGGAGAATTGAGGCGTGATAAATTGTTAGAAATAACTATTTGGTCCAGAATTAATAAGAGAGTAATATTTCCTAATACTCTCACCAGAATTTCCACATCAGCTTTTGGCGGGGTCAAAATGAATGAGAATCAAGTTTTGAGTTTCAATTATCATCTTGTTTGATATCCTTTTCAAGCTTACAGAATTCATAGTATGCATCATACGACATTGACGAAGAACCCTTACCCATAACAACGACGACGGTGGCGAGCGATAGGCTTCAGATCGAAACATTTTTCTCCTGCAGAAACAAACACAACTTCATAAGATGAGAATAGAGCAATTGTTTTAGGTTTTTATAAACCTAAAAGTTGATGTACGTGTCATTACAACAATATTTTCACCCGGATCAGTATTCGTTATCGTCAATCTGTTAAGAGCGTATCTCTATGCGTGTGGTTCAGATTATATATGTTGTTGTTGTTGTTGTTTTTTTGTGGTTCGGATTATATATGTTTTTTTTTTCTGAATCATGCATTTTATTAATACAGTAAAAAACTTCATATATTAATAAAAGATCGTAGTCCAAATGTGGGCTAGTTATAAATAGCAATAACCTCCATATTTTAATATTAATAGATATTTTCAGTCCCGCCATTAGGAATTTACCTCCATATATTAATATAACCGGCATTACTGGAAACTTATAGATATTTTTATATCGAAATTAAAATGAGAAAAATACTTATCTATAGTTGTTTGAGAAAATCATGTAACTTTTTTGGATGGTTATTGCATCTTTTGATTTGTGGATGAGTAAGACCTCATTATTACGGGTATTTTCTTATTGAAGCCAAAACATTTCAAACTATTATCGAGCATACTTGAATCTTCTTAGCATGAAAAATTTGTTATCTCCATGGTATCATCAATAGGATTATCTCCCTCCACTTCTGTTGATGGTGGATTTTTGACAAAGGTCAAAATCGTAAAATTATGATACTGCATGTTTCTGACCTGGCTTCAGGAACGCATGTGATGATTCATATTTTATGATCCGTGAACCATTTCATGATCTCTGATCGAGTTCCACTCAGAGCCATGATGCATATGTTTCTCGAAATGCCTCCCACTAGCTGAGCGTTCGATGCTACACATTTCGTCGTGACCTCTATGTAAAATAATATAATTGGGCGGTCCTCCTACATAATTGTTTGTTGAGAGGGATTAACACCTTCAGGACGTCGGAGATACTCAATGTTCCCTAACTACATAGAGAGACACACCTATACATAGAAGAACGATTGGGAGGTCCTCCTACATAATTTTTTATTGAGAAGGCTTAACTCCTTCGGGATGTTGACGACACTCGTTGTTCCTTGACTATGTAGATAAATCGTGTATATATTCAGACGGCTCTCCTACATAATTGTTGTTGATGGGGGTAAACACCTTCAGTACACCAACGATGCACGTTGTTCCATGACTATATATACACCTTTCAGAACGAGTATGATGCTTCAAATATCTCATATCTCGATTCTACAATATATTAATTCTACCGTGACATACGCCACTGAATTCCTAGAAAATAATCTATTATATCTCATTACTTTGTTCCATGCTATCCACGGATGATTCCATGAATTAGTAATAGATAACCATCTTATCTCATTACTCCGTTCCTTGAATTCCCCGCCTGGATTCATGGATTAGTAATAGATACATAATTCATTTATTATTCCGTTTCATAAGTCATTCTCCGCTGAATTTCATGAATTAGTAATAAATATCCAACAATCGGGCATCTGTACTATCACCGAGTATGCCCCAATAAAATTGTACAAGTGAACTCAAAAATGATGCATGAATGAGCACCCAAATGCACGAACGAGCATTCGAAAATATGGACAAGCAAGGAATCCTACACAAAATACGAGAGAGAAAATAATACTAAAAAATAGAAAAGAGGCGCCTAGGGACCGAGCCAGCCGGCCATGCCGCTGTGGCCGATCCTCCACGCCCTCTTCCTTTATTTTTCTTATTTTATTTATTTTCATGAACTCATGAGAACTCCTTCATTCAAGCAACTTTCCTTGTTTGAGCAAAACTCACGGTTTCTCCATATTTTCACGGTTTCATGAAAAATAATAAAAATAGGGAAAGGTGATGTGGGACCGGGATACCTAGCCGACCGGCCATGCCCTAGTCGTGGACGGTCCCATCGCTTGCAATCCTTGTTTTCATAATTATTTATTTCCCTCATCTCATGAAACTCCTCTGTTTGAGCAAAAATCATGGTTTCTTCATATTTTCTCAAATATTTCCCAAACCATGAAAAAACCCTAAAAGTCAATTGGTCTCATGACCGACTAGGCTTTTCATGAAAATAGTAAATTATTGTTATTATTTTAATATTCTAAAATATTGATCAAAAGAGAAAACTCTTACTTTCTCATTCGAGCAAAATCAAGGATTTCAGTAAAAGATCAAATTATTCCGAAAATCCAAAATATTGCTCAAACGCGCATCAGAAAATACCGAAACTCTTAGGACTGAGACACGAAAATTATGGTGACACGGGAATTCTTCCTTAACCGACCAAGGAAATCCCTAAGGCATGCAATGAGACGATCCCACACACTCTTATAATTTTGACCTAATTTGCTCAATTGCTCATATTAGCTCCAAACTCTTTCCAACCAACTTGGAATTTTCTAAAACAACCATCATCTGGTCCCATGACCACCAAGGTCCGGTTTCATGCCCTCTTGGTCGGTCCCTCACTTCTCCATAAATTAGGTTTTATTACCTAATGCTCAGACGATCGTTATTCTAATGGATGATCAAATCAACATTTAATCATCCTTTCACCAACCAGTTAACTAAGGACTCTGGTGCATGCTCAATCGAGTACTTGGGCATCACATGATCATCCATCATCCCATGTGGTCGGTCCCTCCTTCACTCAGTGACCTATTTTCAGCAATTCATCAATTAACAAATAATTGATCAAAATTAGGATTTCCAACAAACGCTCCACGAAATCATCATTCTGAGCAAGTTCAAACACTAATAAATTTATGTTTGATCCAGTAATCAACATTCAGATTAATTGCATAATATTTGCTAGGTTACCAATATTTTAATTAATATTTTATTTTGTCACGTTACCAGTAATTCATTGAATGAGCAATACTTGCTCAGTTGCTCGAATATTGATCCAACTATCAATATTCAGTAATTTATCAAATTGAGCAATGCTTGCTCAGTTGCTCAAATATTGATCCAATTATCAATATTCAGTAATTCGTCGAATCGAGCAATACTTGCTCAGTTACTCGAATTTATAATATTTTCTCAAACGAGCAATATCAACATAAGAACTGTACATCAGACATGTTCAATCCATGAATCACTGAGCCTTCATCACTCATGCTCAAATCAACAAAACTTAGACTCACTGTCTAATACCTCAACGACTGACTAATCAAATACACGTCTGCTTGCAAACTCCACGTTCTTGAGACATCAATCACGTCACATGGGGGGATATCAATTAGAGTTTTGGTCTGGCGGCCTACGGCAGGTGTGTTCATCCACGATGAAATATATGAGTAATTCGTGCAAACGGTTGAAGGAGTTATCAAAGTAGTGAGTGCATGATCAGTCAAGTCTCCACACGACATGGAACTTACTTTACCATGATCTCCCACTTTCCCACTCTTTCACTTAAGAAACCATCACACTTACTGGGATCAATGTGTTCACTATTCTGACAATATAAATAAGTCTCTGAATCCATGATTGAACAACACAGAAAATCCACGAGATATTGAGTAGACAATCCATCGTCTAACTAATAATCATCGTGTGAGCAACACTCCCTCAATCATTCGAAACTTATTCACACAAACTTGCAGAAACCTTCAACACATCCATAATCCTTGATCACCATTGATCCCGCAATTCTCAGCTTCCCTCCTACAGATTAACCCATCTCCTTCTTTGTGACCGAATTGACTCTGGAACGGCCATTTACTTGGTTTAGGACAGAGTCCTACAAATTGATCTCTCAAACTCAAAACATTCACGTGCAGTGCATTTGTGTGAGGTTAAGAAGTTTTCTCGGTTCAAGGAGTCTCGTATGAACCGTCGTCTCCTCAATTTCTTAAAAACCAGCAAATCGTTTTCCCCATCTATAGATTGGCGACCACAGTGGGAGATTAATCTCTCGGTTGCAATCTCACATTTACACAAAATGCTTGATCTTAGGTCAGGTTCAATCACAAATCCTAACCCAAACAATGCTACCACTAGCAACAATAGTGGTACTCCTGAAACTACTCCCGTTTCCAACAAAGTCACTGGCGATACCACTCCTCCGAAAACCAACATCGGAGACAATCCTCTATTCAGCAGGTTTCCTGAAGAAATCAAAAGAAATCCACCTACCATAGGTGATCTCATGAAGGTGCAAGAAACTCTTGCCAAGTAGTGTTGTATCATTATTTCCCTATTTTCGTTACAAACGTGATGCTCGAACTTAAAACATTTGTTATGGGGAGAGCCAAAATGAATTTGGGGAAAACTGACTATGGTCAAATGGTACCGATTTTAGGTCAATATGAATGGAACTATAAATTCCTAAAACCTACCATTCATATAAATCGAAATATTATCGTAAAATGAATAAAAACAAGTGACAACTCGCGGAGTAGTCACCAAAACACTTAATAATAGTTCAAACAAGTTAGGGAAATGACTAATCAATCTTCTTAATCAATTTTTAATGAATCCATGAAATATCTCCTAGGAACATATGAGAGAAAATGGGTCAATTTTCCAAGTATTCATAAATTATGGTTCTAATAGACAAGTCAACATTAGGTATGGGTCAAATGGACACCAAAAATCCTAAACAACTATATCCCTCATCTTTATGTTGTTTCTGTATTTTATTTTATTTTATTTTTCTCTTCAATACAAAAAAAATCACAAAAAATTTGATAACTTTCAAAATATATATCCGATTTTGATTATATATATATATATATATATATATTTGGAAATGACTTTAGATGATCTATAAAACAAGATCCATTGTTCATAGTAAATTCATTGAAATAAAAAAAGTAGGATGGCACTATTTACATCCTAGCTTAAATTAAGATTGAAAAGTCATTCAAAAAATAGTCATCATGAAATTGGTTACATCATGTTTTAAACTAAGATAGAAAAAATTCTCCGAAAAATAGCTAGGATGAAACTGGATGCATCCATGTTTATATAAACCACGACTACCACCATAAATTTCCACACAAAACAATGACCAAAACCACCACTCCACAAGTTTCAACACAAATAAAAATCACAACCACCATTCTCAGCCGCAACAAACACCATATTGATGTCGCCCCCACCTTCAATAGCAACAAAAATACAACAAGTGCCACCATCGCCTTCACTATAAAAATAAAGTAAAAGTCTAAATATTTAGGATGAAACTAAATACATCCTGACGAAAACATGTTCCTTTGTCAGAATATGCAGGATGAAACCAATTACATCTTAAAAAGAATATTTTCTTGTCAGAATATGAAGGATGGAACTGGTTCATCCAGGTTTAATCTGTGAAGTAATATGATGTATGGATGATTGTTCGATATTTTTCAGAATATGCAGGATGAAACTGATTTCATCGTATATGAATCTAGGTTCACTTTAATTTAAAGCAGGACGAACCCAGATAAAACATCAACAATTACCACCGACAAAAATCACAACCACCTCCATAAAAAACATATGCAAGTCAACAACTAAACAAAATTCAATCAAAAAATAAAATAAAAAATAAACAAAATGATCAAATAGGTATGTACTCAATCCTACAAACACTAACATTTACTTTTGGAAATGTCAGTTATTGAGCATCCTATTTTTATACTGCCTCATAATTCAACTTCAAGCTTGAGTAATATATGCAACTCAAAACATATTTTATTTCAAAACCATTAAAATTACCATATCCCAATTTAGTGTTTAGCATGATCAAATCAATATATAATGACTTGATTTTAGAGAACAAAAATTGAATATATATATATTCGATTTGGGTTTTACAATATAATGAATACTATAAAACTATAATTCATCAAGCAACTCTAATTAATTAGTTTCCACCATTCAAATCAAGATCCATATCATTACTACTACTAAAACTATTAAGAATTACTATTCTGCTGATTATAAGATACAAAGTGGCTTGAGGAATATGTTATTGTTTTTTTTATGTTGACTTGATGATGACACAAAGGTATTCCCAGATTAAGTAATGAAACATTAGATTGATGATGTTGTGGATGATCATCATCCACATTAGATTTTGATTTCCTTAAACTGAAATTTCTTACTTTTTGTAACTTAAAAAAATATATTATATTATTCTTCTGTCCATGGTGCTCCAGTAGTTGATTATCATCAGATAGATTTTAGAATATCATTTGACCGAATCGAACAGATATATTGTATACAAAAAAAGAAGGGTATTTTAGTGAACTATGCAGAGATTAGTTAACTAGAAAAACAAAATGAAGTATTCGAAAAAGAATCTCGGGTATTAGAATAACATCTTTTTTTTTATCGTCTATCTCACCCAGAAATAAGATTTTAAGGGTTATTGGATCAACTTTTTGAACATATAAATATGTCAGTCCTTTGGGAATATCTCTAGGTATTTTTCCTGGGTTATTATACCATGATCATTATAGCATTTTTTGGTGATTGATGATATCTTTGATTACCTGATCATTTATCTTCGTGTTTACAAAACAACTGACAACAATTTTTGGTGATTGATGATATCTTTGATTACCTGATCATTTTGTCTGCATGTTTACAAAATCATCAAAGCTTGTTCACTAAATTAGTTAATTGTTCCTAGAAGAGAAAAAAAAAAGTTAATCGTGGAAACAAAAAAGAATCATCAAAACTTCACTAACAACGACGGTGCCCTTTAGGGTTTTTTTCTTTCTTTCTTTGAAGCATATTATCTTTAGGACAGTGACAGTGGTGAAATGAAAAGTACCTCAGACATTAAAAGTTCTCGGACCCTTTTTATTTCACCCCATTGACTATAAGTTCAATCTGATACCAAAAGTCATCTTTCCCCTGAATGATTTAGCTTTCCCAATAACAAAAAATCGAACTTAAACCCCATATCGGTCTTTTCTCCTTTTACTTGCGACTTCTTTTATATATATATATATATATATATATATAATGTTTTTAATGGTACATTTATTGTAGAAATATTTTCATATGTGCACTAATCATAATAACTTATGAAATATTTGCATGTTTGATGTTTTAAAATACAAATTCATTTTTTGCATATGAATATTGTATTCACATTTAATTTATTATTGTATATAATATGTTTTTTATTTTTATGCATATGAAAAAAAATTCGCATGAATTTTCTTTTTTATAGTACTAGACACAAATCAAATTCCATATAAAATTGTATGATAAAATTGAGAAGAAATAAAAAAGGAACACATACATTAAATTTAGAAAAAGATCACCATATTATATATAATAACTTCATCCCCATCTATATCAAAAGATCACCTACTACTAGTGCTACTTGTTCTTTGCTTACATATTGATCGATTCCCATCTATATCAAAAGATCACCTACTACTAGTGGTACTTGTTCTTTGCTTACATATTGATCGATTATTAAACCAAGATTAACATTACCTAATTCCATAAAATTTGAAACCCTAATTCATTTATTATTAACATTTTTGCTTCAGAAACCCTAATCAACTGACCCCAAAATACCTTACCACCAGTCCTGACCCGAAATACCAACAACCACCAGCAATAATACTTTTATTTGTTTTCTCCATATATATTTAACCCTAAAACACCCTAACTGTTAAATAAATCATAAATAAACTTTCTTTCAAGAGCTGTAATTTTTTCATTCTTCTCTGTAACCTCTTCAACTATGTAAATCTTCCATGTTTGTCCATCAACGTGGCAAGCATCATCAACTTCATAGACTCTAAATATCTTCTGCCTCTCTTCCTATCCCATTAATTTCTTCAAAACTTTGTATAATTGTCAAATTCCTAAAATGGAAACAACACCACCAGCTATAACAGATTTGATAATAACTTTATTTTCCATGGTAATGAATGGCTTGAATGGTTATGAGGTTTTGCTCTAGAGTCTGCAGTAGAGAATATAAAGGAAGAGAAATGAATCTGAGGTGTGAGCTCTGTTGCTAAGGTACATCCCAGTTTCTCGATAGTAAGGATGTTCCAAATCCTCGATATTGGGACATTTCGGCGATTGTTGTGATCTTAGGTGAGTATCAATGAGAAAGAAGTAAAAGGTGATAGGTTTCTTAAACACCTTGATTATATCTATAATTTATGCCTTCTTTGTTACTTTTCTTGTGAATTGTGTATTATTATGTTTGTTTTAAGTTTGGGCAATATTGATTAAAAAAAAGGGCAATTTGACTTGGTCCCACTATTAAAAAAAAACGAATTTCATACAGTTAAGGCAATATGGTAGTTATCTCACCTATTAAAAAGTCTTATTTACCCTTGAACCACATCTCCTTTATGCAAGGTCGATCAAATCTAGTGATTCAATAGATTCGTCGAGATAGTTATTTTATCTCACAATTTTAAAGACAATCTTTTTTTCTTTTGTGGCATGTTTATTTTTAATAATAAGAAAGAAATTTTATAAACTAAATAAAACTAGGGCATCGCCCGTTACGAGGAGTCAAAAGAGCTAATTTTGTTGCATTGTAACAAATTTAAACTAGTAAAACATGAAATCATATATCTTCTAATAACTTTAACAAGAGTATCTTCTATCCTATTTAGTCTCTTCTAATAAAACAAAAATCATAATTTTTAAAACAACCATACATAGCGCTTTGGATTCTCTCGTCATCTTTTTTTGCTTTCCATCTAAGTTATTATTAGATTTCTCAATTGACTCTATCACAGATATGCAGTCACCAACAAAGATGATATCAAAGGTAACTTTTAGATTCATAGCCCATATTATCGCGTCTTTGAAAGCAATGCATTCAGCCTCTTTGGGTCCGGTGGTTAGACCAATGGACTCTCTAGCTTGTTTTCATTCACCATTATCATCTAAGAGGATTGTTGTTGTTCCATACCCACCGCGAAACATGACCAAGAAAAACATTGATTTGAATGCTTTTTTATTTCTTTTAAACAAACTTTTCTAAGTTGGTAAAATTATCAAATAAGCATTGGATCATCTGATGACATGTTTGTTTTTCAATATAAGAGAGTTGGAAAGAAACATCTCTAGTAAGTTTTGTTGGAATAGATTTTTGATTTTTTAAATATCACATTACACATATGTTTCCAAAAATACCACATAGCAAAAGAATCTTTTTATATCTAACTTTCACCATGAATACGGAATAAATAATTTATTCATTCATGAACCTATATAAATTTTGAATCTGCAACTAAATGAGTAAGTCCAAGTAAAAATCGAATAACGGTAACAAAAGGACAGTTGATAGAAACATAAATAGAATCTTCCTCAAGATTGTTGTTGTAAAGGAAACATCTAGGATAGAGCTGGCAAACAAGCCAAAACCCGCGGGTTTTACCGGCCCGACCCGTGAAAAACCCGCACCGGCTCGGCTGGTGTATATACAAGCCGGGTTCGGGTTGGAAAAATGTCGGCCCGTTGGAAAACGGGTTAACCCGGCCCGGCTTGTTTACCCGCGGGTTTAACCCGTTAACCCCCACCCCACCCACACGTGTACCCCACAGACCCCCACTTGTCTCTTCGTCTTTTATTTTCTTTCTTTGCAGACGCAATTAATCAACATGCCGTTTCTTTCTCTCTCTTTAAAAGCATTTTTTTTTTATTTTCTGTGTGATTTAAAAGAAGAGAAGAAAATGGAAAACTATAAACATTACTAACCTCTTTTTGCTCTAAATCAGACGAGGAGAATCTATGGTATGTTAATCGAAGAGTGTTTAGCGGGTATGTTTTTGAATTCATGGTGGTATTGTTCTTTTATAGAGAGATTTTGTTTACAATCAGGAAACTCAGATGCTTTCCTTTTGTTGCTTCTTAGCTTAGTTTCTTAATCTTAGACTTCCTTTTATTAATTTCGGGTTCTAATTTCAGTTTTTTTTTTTGTTTACTAAAAAAATCCTCTGTTTCCTTTCCTTAACGTTGGATTTAATTTCAGTTGTGTCTTTTTTTTTTTTTGGATTTTAACCAAATCGGAGGCTAGAATCTATTTTTCCTCTTAATTTTGGATTTAATCATCTGGGTTATGTTCAGATCAACACGCGGCAGGGACGGCAACCGGCGAGACAAACTTCGATTCCTGAAGAAAAGATGGCGGTGGCGCTGAAGCTGATAGGCAGCAGCACCATCAAGAACAACAACAAATTCAAAGAAAGTATGGAATTTACAAACGCACCATCAAGATTGGGTATTTGATGTAATAATAATGGTTCAATTAGGGTATACTGAGATTTGGTATTTCTACCCTGATTGAGTGAAATTGAATGATATAATGAACACAGTAATTACATCATGAATGAATGAAATTGGTGCCTCTGTACGAACTCAGGTGTTGGTGGTGGTGGTTTGCACTTTGCAGTGATGGTTGTGCTGTTGGTGTTTGAACTCGGGTGATGAATTCAGGGTTTGATGTAGAGCTGGCAAACGGGCGGGCTAACCCGTGAACCCGCAAGTTTAACCCGTTACGGGTACGGGTTGAAGAAATGGCCACCCGTGAAGAATTTTGACCCGCGGGTTTTGACCCGTGTTAACCCGAACCCGTGTAACCCGCAACGGGCCAGCCCCGACCCGCCCGTTTGCCAGCTCTAATCTAGGAGATGGTTTTTGTATAGTTCTTGTTAATATGTTATTCAGTGGTAAAAACATTGGAATATAACTTCCAAATAAAGAGGTGCACTCTGGGTTGGCATTTCAGTTTCTATATTTTCTTCCAAATTGGGTTTGCGTCACCCATTTCACTAGTTAAAACCATGTAAACAAATTTAACAATAGTGATATTATCTCTAATATGCATCCACTTAAGTTCATCTATATCATCATTAGGTACAAGTTAAATGACAATTCTATGAAGAATGACCTGATCAAAATGATAACTCATTACATCAATATTCCATTGCCAACTATGACTAATCAAATCAACAATTTTGATGGGTGTTTTATCCTAATAACAGTAGAACGTATTGGAAATTATGTACTTGGGATCCACTTCTTAGTCAAAATGTCTAAGTTAGAATGTATAGGACAGTAGATTTTTAATGAGATTTATTTGGGATTACTTTTTTTTTTTTTTTGAAGGGCGGGGATTACGTGTATCTCATTAATTAGAATAATAAAACACCAAGGTCAATCTTTTCTCTCCTCTCTTCCATTACTGTTTTTTCCAAAAAACTAATCCTATCTTTTCTCTTCATCTTCTTCACCCTAAATATAGATTTACTCGGGTTTAGATATGGATTTCATATCTTCCGAGCAAATCTAGAAAGTATTATTCAGTAATCTTGTGTTTGAATAAATAAATCATAGTTTTTCTACAAATTAAATTAGGATCTGGTTTTCTATTTTTTCTTATGTTTTTAATAAATAATTTCTCTATGACAATTCTATGTCATATGATATTTCGATTTGCTACAACAATATATCATTATCATTTCCCTTTGGGTATTCTAATGGAGTCCGATAATGACAATAGTATAGAGATTTGGAGTGACCCGTGGTTACCAAATCAAAATCATCATTTACTTCCCTCTCCGGAAATTATGCCAGGAAATATCAACACTATATCCGATCTTCAGTTACAGGATAACAAGTCTAGGAATGTCAATCTTTTGCAAGTCTAGGTATTATTCAAGATATCTACGTTAACGGGAATATGGAAAATCTTACCTTAATTTGGTCTTCATCAATTAATGGAAAGTTTTCAACAAAATCTTGTTATAAGATCTTTTCAGAAGATATTCCTTCATATTCAACAAACAATGAATTCCCTTGGCGCAAACTCTGGTCATTTTCTTCTATTACTCCAAAGATAATGCTTATTACTTGGAAACTTCTTCTCAATGGGGGACTGATTAAACACAATATCAAAAGGAGGATCACCAGTGTAGGTTCTCCTTGTACTTTATGTAATCATGGTGATGAAATAATCAAGCATTTAATTTTCAACTGTCCGTGGGAAAGAACAATTTTTGATAATGCTACAATGGAGTTCTTTATGCAGATGGAAGTTCAAGTTCCTAGAATTATCTTTATGGGTATTGAAGATCAGGATATTCACAAGTCTCCTATGGGTTTGTGTATTGTATGGAATTTATGGAAGATAAGGAATCATATGGTGCTTTCTAATGCTTATTTCTATGCATGGAGGGTAATTACTAAGGCAAAGATGGATTTTGATGTCTGTTTCCAAGTTTCATTAAAGAGTTTAATTGACAATCATCCTTTCAACTGATTTGGCAACTTCCAGGCAGTGGTTACTTTAAAGTTACATTCATTCCAAATCAAGGTGTTGTAGGGTCTATTGTGTAGAATCAGTGGTTTTGTTTTGGAGGTTGTGGTACTGTAACCTTTGATACTACATCAACTCTTATGACGAAAACTCAAGATATTCTCCTTGGTACTATACTGGCTATGACGAGGCTGAAGTTAGAGAAGATCATTATGGAAGGAAATTCCTTAAATGTAACTAAAGCTAATGTCAAAGATGCAAGAGATATACTCTGGAGTACCAAATCTCTAGTTATTAGAATCAAAGATGAAGCCAAGACCTTTGAAGATGCTAAATTTGTTTTTTTCCATAAAAATGTAAATGCATTATCTCATGACATTTGTTAGTTTGTAATGCATGAATCTGTTTCAGTCTGGTGGGAATTAGATAATCCACCCACTTGTATCTCTTTAAACCTCAATTTAATGAGGTAGTTTGAGTAAATCTAAGGGCTCTTTGAGACCTTTTTCCCTTCAATTTTTTTTTTAATTAAAATAACAATAGAAAACCGTTTGTTTCTTATGTAAGGAACAACTATTAATTTAGGGAATATTGTTAGACAATTTGACTTTTCAAAGCTTTTAGTTTATCTAAACAAAAAATCGGGAATTGTTTTTCCTATTTTCGGTAAAGGTTATTTATTTTCCTTTCCTTCTCTCCTCTGCTTTGAATCCTAAAGCAAAACCTCAGCCTCAGATTCATACCATGGAAAATCAGATTATTAAATATTCTGTAGACGGTGTTGCTGATGCCGTTTTAGGAATTTGGGAGTTTTACAAAGTTCTAAAGAAGTTGATGGGAGAAAGAAGCAGAAGAAGACAAAGATATTTAGAGTCCGTGAAATCTAAGGTGCTTACCAAGTTGATGGAGAGACAAAGAAGTTTTACATGGAAGAATGAAAATAGTGTAGTTCTTGAAAGAAATTTCTTATCATCTATTTAATACTTAAGATTTTTTTAGGGTTTAAATGTGGATAGTTTTGGGGTCAAAACTGGGAGTTCTATTTTTGGTGTTGGGTTCTTGAAACAAAAAATTTAGCAATGAAATTACGGTTTAGAGGAAGGATCCCTTCGCACTTTTATTCTCATATTATCTCGCATATTGGACGTAATTTTTGTGAATAGAAACCAAAGGTTTAGAAGTTTGAATCTAAAACTTTCGGGATATGTTTCTATTGCAAAGCTCGACATACCTACCGAAAATGAGCGCATTCCGAAATATATAACATCATCATCTACCGATCTTAATTTTAATGGTTACAAATTTGTTGATTTTCAACGACCCGGTTTCAAAGTAGTATATGGTGATATTATACATTTCGGAATATGAGCATAAAGAGTTTTGTAAGAGTAACATATCCCCAAAATATTAGCTTCAAACTCGTAATCGTTTGGTTTTTATTCACAAAATAACGTCCAATGTGTGAGATAGTGTGAGAATAAAAGTGTAAGGGAATCCTCCCTCTTTTAATTATATGAAATGGGTAATATTAATAATAGGGTTAGGGTTTCTAATCTTATGGAAATTTTATGGAATGGTTTATGTTAATCTTGATTTGACAATTAATCTAATGAACAATCTGTACTAGTAGTAGGTGATCTTTTGATGTAAATGGGGATGAACTTAATATAATATGGTGATCTTTTTATAAATTTAACTTATGTGTTCCTTTTTTATTTCTTCTCAATTTTATCATGCAATTTTTTATGGAATTTGGTTTATGTCTATGAATTTTCCTTCACTATCAATTTTAGTTTTGAAATGTATTAACAAGGGGATGATAGTGGTGGTGAGCTGTGGGAAAGACAAGTTCTTTGATGAGAATGTTATTACTAGTGTTAGTCAATCAAACATGGTCAGCTAGTTTGTTTCATAATGAAGCCAAGAATAATAGTGAGAAGTGTATGGAAAAAGTTGAACTAACCAAGCTGGTCATCTTGAAAGAAAGAAATATATTATAGGGGATATTGAGTCCAACAAAGGGGATTCACCCGTGATCCTAATGTCTATCTATTTAGTTGGTTAGTGGGTATCCTAAAGATATAATAAATATATAAATTACCCTTTCATTAATTAAACATAATGAATAATAATTAAAAAAAAACAATTATCTAATTCTAATCATCATAAACAATAATCCAAAATCAATCATCGTCAACAACAACTCAAAATCAACCATCGTCAACAACCTTTTCATCAGTTTAAAAAAAAAAAACACTAATTCTAATCAACAACAACCCCAAATCAATCTATTTTAAAACCAGTTGCAGTTGACTTTGAGTTACAGTTGGCTTCGAAAAACCCAAAACATGAGTTACAGTTGGCTTTGAAAAATTAAAAACATGAGACTAGAAACCTAACCGTAACTGGTTTACGATTATGTTTGAGTTACGGTTGGCTTTGGAAACAAGAAACCCAGCCGTAACTTTTTTACGGTTGGATTCAATAAGCCAAAATGTCAAGCATAACTTGTTTATGATTCAGTTTTCCCAAATTTTAACTAGTTATGGTTTGACGTTCATTATTATTTAACCGTAAATACCTCTTACAGTTGGATTCGAGGGGAAAAGGTCAATTGCAAATTACTCCGATAAGCTAAAAAGATCAATCTTTTTACATATTTTCACCATCATGAGGTATCTAAAAGTAGGTTTGTCCATCATATGAGGATTCATGCACCTCAGATTTGTCACTAAAATCATTCATCTTGGTTGAGTAAATCAAAATCTAGGGTTTTGAAAAAAAAAAAAAAAAAAACTATCTTTTCTTTCTACTTCTTTTTCTGTAAAAACAAAGGCTTTTGTTAACTTGATCAAAATTATTTATCTAATCTAATAACTAATATCAGATTAGCTAATCTAATAACTAATAATACTAGGTTAGCTAATCTAATTAAATTATTAACACTAATAAAATGAGGGCTATTTAGCCATAAAAATACTATTTATATGAAGAGTTTTTGAAATTACTAACTAGTGATAGTTTTTTATTTTATATTAGAGCAATCCCTCTATAGGATTCAGAAACTCCTATAATATCAAGTTAATATTACTAACCTCAAGTGGAAGGATGATGTCTTCGTTGTAGTCGTTACTTGTTCACATTCTCCAGGTCTTCAGAGTAATACTTGTAAGTGTCAACATGATCTTCAGAGTAATCCTTGTAAGTCTCAACATTCTTAGACTTTCTAGTCTAACCTAAACGAAGTTGACTCTAGAAATTAATCAAGCAACTCTAGATGAGTTTTGATACTAAAATATGACAACCAAACTTGACATACCAACGCTTGGTGTGTTCAACCGAGATATGATCTAACAGAAAGCCACAATTTCTGCGATAGTTCTTTGTAATTTGCGACTGACTTGGATCGTTCAATGTTCTTCAACTTTATCTTATTCTTCACCAGCAGAGAACTTATCTGTAACTCATCTTATTCGAATAAGAGCTCTACCAAAACCCTCCTAACACTTCAAAAATATTTTAGCGGACTACAGATGGGCTGATATAATCTTACGGTTAGAGTAAGGAAAATTGAGAGAGGCAGTTTGTTAGGCATTATTGGATCCAGGAAGGGTGATTTGTTTTGTCACTAAAACAATTGCCTTTTCCATGGATTTACTTGTTGTTAATCTAGTTTTACTCTCAAATTGATGTCATTGGTATGAAATTACATTTCAGTAATTTTGTTAAAGAAGCGCTTTAAACTTGTTAAATTATCTACAAATCATGAACCCCAGTTTATTGATTTAATAGTTTAGAGAAATTTTAGCATCTGACATTGGCTAGTCTAGCAGTCTATTATGAAATTTTTTGTTTGCTTTGTAAGATTGTGACCTTTGTAATCCGACAAAGGATTAATACTCACAATTCGATATACCAAACCTCACCATCTACCGATTTTAATTTCAACGGTTAATTTTCAACCATTGATTTTCAAAATGATAGATGGTGGTATTATACATCTCGGATTATGCTCATTTTTTTATAGGAATCTAAAGTGTATATCGTCATAATATTGGGTTCAAATTCGTTGTCATTTGGACTCTAGAATAAAAATTGGTTCAATCTTTTGTGGACAATGCTAATATAATATTGTCCATAAATCCTCTTATACAAAATGTTACTTAGTAGATATTTGGATACCACATGAAAAATAATATTGAAGTCAAAAATTTAAAGTTAGTTTGGAAACCAAATTTCTAATTGACCTGTAGAAAAGCAAAAAAAAAAAAAAAAAAAAAAAAATGAAGAGAAAACTTTCCTTTCGACTTTTACTTTTCGTCGCCAAACAGGCTCTTCAATCAAGTGATAGGAGATCCATCCATACCGTTTATCACACATTATATTAAACCTAATACCATTGAAGCACATCAATACTAAGTTGTATTGAAAACTAGCAAAGCATTCCAGCAAGTCGTTCTATTTTGCGGTTTTTATACCTAGCTTTGGTTATTTCCTTCCTTGTTTAGTTCAAACAAAATTAGATCTCTTCCACCGCGACCATCAATTATCATCTCAAGAACATCCATCTTGTGGTAAGTTTTTCTTGGAAAAAATCAATATATCAACTAGTTTGACTTCCAATTATGTTAAGTAACTGACTAACTTCATTTATTTTTTCTTTGAAAGAGTTAGTGTTTTCTTATATTATTACTGACCATGTTTCCCTTGGTTTTGGCTATAAATCCATGATTAGGGTTATTATTAGATGATGTTGGAAGATAATAAAGTTTGGACCCTGGTCAAGTTTTCACCAATCTTACTGATTTTGTGTGTTTAATAGCTAATTTAAGTTTGAATTATTGATTGAAATTAGTTTTCATCTAGGTATTATCAAGAGTTATTTTGTCAACCTTTCTTCTTGTTCATTTGTATGGATTCTGATGTTTGGAGGGTTGAGTGATTTGAGTTTGAGATATGTGAATTCACTTCATTCTGTATACTAGGAATGAACTCATGGTTGATGCTTCGACACATATATTGATTTCTTATCTCAAAATTTCATGGTACGGGTAACTATTGTATGAGTTAAGTGATAATGTTGTGAAAATACTATCCAAATCGTGTTATGAGCAGATATTAGTCTGCTGAAATGCAACTCTATCATACCCTTTATTAGACAAGATATTTAGGTGGCAGAAATTTAATGTAACAGAAAATCGTTATCTCCTCTAAACTTTAAAATTAGCCATTGCAAAAAAAATTATTTTGACGTTGGTGTTTCTAGGTCTTCATCAGTTCATTCTTAGATACTGGTGTCTCTAATCTTGTCTCTTGGTATTGTTAAAATGTTGAGTTTGGATATAAATCAAGGTGAATAGGAACCAATTGATAATCCGGTCTTATATTCCCTAAGAATAGCCTAGAAATATTAGTCACCTCACAATAACTTAATTATATGGTAGTAGAACAAGTTATTGTGGAGTCACAAAGAATGAGATGAAGAGATTTGTGATTACTTTTTATATCTTACCTATCCGAGATAAATCTCGAGTAAATGTTAGAGAAGATAATACCAAATACGATAGAACAAGTAAGATCAGAACACGCAACTAAAGAGAAAATAGTTGGGTATGGCTTCAGAATCCAAATGAAGTCTTTAAGTCGTTAACCTATAGGAAAAACCTAGGTTAAAGGAAAATAGACTCTAGTCGCAACTAGCATCACACATAAGGTGTGGGGATTAGGTTTTCCATTTGCTAGGGATATCCCTTATATAGTCTTTAAATCAGGGTTTGATAACTTTGAAACAAAGCAATCAATATTCACCATTGGATGAAATCCTGATTTAAGATATAAGCTCAGTTTGCTTAAAACCAAAGCAATATCTCTCCACCGTTAGATGATTTTAGCTTATTACACACAAATGAAATATACCTTCATTTGGATATGGGTAACCGTACCTAAACGTGTATATTGAGTTGGCTCAATAACAGTTAACCTAAGTTATCCATATGAATATTTTTGTATTAACCACATCTTAATACTTCTAGATCAATTGATAATCCAATGAATCTAACTGTGTTACTCATAGAGTTGTTCTATACAAGACACAATTGAAGCAAAATCGGATTGATTCAAAACAATCAGTTCATGAACATTTTAGCCACGGTTTACAAAGAATATTACATTCCTTAATTTATAAATGTATTTGTTAATGAGTATAAAACCATACTTCACCTATTTTGAAACTTAACCACGTAAGTTTGCAAACGGGTACGAAAACTTAAGTTCCAGACTTTGATCTTTTCCGACATTTTGCAAACGGGTACACATACTGTCATTTCAGACTGAATTCAGGTGAAATAGTTTGCAAATGGGTATGCAAACTTAGTTCCCAGACTTTGACAGTTAAAACCATTCGCATACGGGTATGTGTTAGAGTATTTCTCGGTCGAACTCGTAAGCTTTGCTATCTCAAGCTTGATGTCAAGTTTAATTTCCAAAACTATAAGTCTTGAATTCTGATCTACTTATAGCTAAGTCTCGGACTAGGATAGAAAGTGTAGTTGATCTCTAGACTCCACGGTGTTCATCATACAAAGACGAAGAACTACTCAAGGGACTGGTGGAACTTCGTCGACTAAAAGGTATATGGAGACCTGAACCTATCTATCACTCAAAACGTTTATCTACTCTATCTCCTATCTTGAGACAAAAGTCGTATTACTATATATACTTCGATTATATACATTTTTTATTTCGATCCGAGTTTATCTCGCTTATCTTTTTCTCGAACTATATGTTGGTAAGCTTTCGCTTTGGCCAAGTTCATCTTTACAAGTGACGAAAGTCATGTTGGTTATTTCAATATCTTGAAAATTGCTTTGATGAAAAATAGCATGTGTGTAACCTTTATTTAACATCCTCTAATAATGTTTCAATGATTTAAATAAGAGTTTAGAAAATGTAACCATCCTTGGATATAAGCATATAATGTGTTCGCGCATTAGTGTATAAGTCCAAAACAGGGAACCAAATGCATGCATACTTGTGTGTGTACTAAATGATTTATGGAGACTGGGTAAGTATGTGTACCCTTACGTATATTGGCGAAAGTTCACACCGTGAATTTATGTTGAGTTTGAAAATCAAAACCAACTCAATCCGGTTACCTAAGTATGCGTACCCGTACGCAAACTGGCAGAAAGTTCACGTTCGTGAATTTTTGATGAGTTTGGAAATCAAAACAAACACAAATCTGAGTATAAAGTTCATGAATCAATTCGAGTGAATCAAAACCGATTTTGCTTCAATTGTGTCTTGTATACTTCTATGAGATCTAAGCAATTAAACAACTATCTAACTAGTTATCTTGAGTCATTTGAACTAGTTAAGGTGAATATGAATATGGTTGATATGAAAGTGCTCATAAGGTTAACCATTTGGTTAACTACTGTTGAACCAACGACTTGCACATGTTTAGGTACTATTACACAAACATAAATGATGTATATTTCATTTGTGTATAACAAGCTAAGTTTGATCTAACAGTTGAAAGATATTAGCTTGCATCTAATCAGGTTTTCATCTAACGGTGAATATTGAATGCTTTGTTACCAAGGTAACTTAGATTGCAAACCTGATTTGGAGACTATATAAAGGAGAACTCTAGCAACTGGGAAATTTAATCCCCACACCTCTTGTGTGATACTAGTTGTATAAGCTATAGTCATTCTCCTATAACCTTAAGTTTCTACCGAGACCCTGTAGGTTAACGACTTGAAGACTTCATTGGGATTATGAAGCCAAACCCAACTATTTTCTTTGTAGTTGCGTGATCTGATCTTGTTGTTTCTATCATATTTGAGTACAATCGTAAAATTTGCTTGAGATTAATTTCTCCGATAGTCAAGATATAAAAGTAGTCACAAACATCTTTGTCTCGTCGCTTGTCATTCCACAATATCTTGTTTCGCTAGTCGATTAAGATTATTGTGAGTTAATTGATAATTTTAGGTTGTTCTGCGGGAATATAATCTCGGGTTATCGATTGGTTACTATTCACCTTGATTTATCAAAAGACGGAACAAAACTCGTAGGTATTTCTGTGGGAGACAGATTTATCTATTCTTATAAACTTTTTTGTGTGAGACAAATTTGTTTATTAAAGTCTTCGACTTTGGGTCATAGCAACTCTTAGTTGTGGGTGAGATTAGTTAAGGGAATCAAGCGCGTAGTATTCTGATAGGATCAGAGATATAAGGAGTGCAACTGTACCTTGGATCAGTGTGAGATTGATTGGGGTTCAACTACAGTCCAGACCGAAGTTAGTTTGTAGTAGGCTAGTGTATGTAGCGGCTTAATATAGTGTGTGTTCAATCTGGACTAGGTCTCGGGATTTTTCTGCATTTGCGGTTTCCTCGTTAACAAAGCTTCTGGTGTCTGTGATATTTCTTTTTCATTTTATATTTTTTTATATAATTGAAATATCAAAGGTTGTGCGTTGAGTCAATCAATTGGGAAATTCGACCTTTGGTTGTTGATTGATACTTGAATATTGGTCTTTGGTACCATTCAAGTTAATTTCTCTTGTATTCAATTAGACTCGCAAATTTCTATTTGCTTGATTAAGTATTGAATCGATAAATTGAGATATAACTCTTTGATATACTTTTTATTAAGATTGAGTCTGACTGTCTAGTTGATTCTCTTAAAAGTATACTGGAGTTAGTCCATACAGATTGCTAAGAGAATTATTGAGTGAGATTATTGTATCCCCCACTTTTTCAATTGGTACCAGAGCAGGCAAACACGTTAAAGACCCTATAAGTCTATGTTTGTAAGCAGTCTGACTATATATACAAAAGTGTTATCTCAATAAATGCACCACCAGATCCATGGATTTCAGAATTATTTTCTGTAACTGATTTAATTAAAGTTGTAGAATAAATTCTATCTAAACCTCCTTCGGGTTTAAAATCTCTTGAAGAGTTTTCAGGAATTGAAAGGAAACCTGAAAGCCTAACTTCTAATGTTGATTTTTATCTCCAGAATAAGAAAAAATCTCTTGACAGGCTAAAGCATGTTATAATGAATAATATTTATGTTGAGGTTAATATTGATATTGATTCATTAATCAGAGAGAAAATGCTCCTCCACCGTGTAATCAAATTAGTTGCAACAAACTAAATGATTTACAAGAGAAGTTTAAATCTTAGTCATCTGAATATATCACCTCAAAGCATAAATTGATTCATTGCCCAATTCCTGATACTCCCTATCAAGATAGTAGTATTGTCTTCTCTTGTGAAGAACTTAGGATGTCTCTTCTTGAAAAAATAGTTTCCATTTGCAGTACTAAAATCTATCTACATAAAATGTTTTTTATAAGTTGGAAAACAAGAAATCAGAACAATTCTTTTTGGGTTCTCCTGAAATTCCTTGTTAAATTTATAAAAACAATTTCCTGGGTGTTTCCCAACTCTACAAGATGTAAGAGCTGCTACAAAGAAACTCTCTCTTGGTTTCATGGTATGATAGGCTATTTGTTCTTATAAGTTCTTAAAAGAACTGCCCATGGGAGTTTTTGTTGAGCCTTGCTTCAAAATCTCATCCCTATTTTGTCCTGACAAAATATGTAAAAAACAAACATGTCTTTATTTGCACACGTACGATTCTCGTACCACGTGCCTGAATCATGTTCTAGGAATGATTAATCCCAGTACCGGAATTAGTTTTTCCGAATTGAGAATTGTTCAGTCGACTGCACTTAAAAAGAGAGATTGAATTCTTGTTCTTTTCACCTTCATCTTCTCTTCGAATGTTCATGAACAAAAGATAAATACCCTTGTTCACAAACCTTCATAATCTTTCTCTTGTTTCTTAACCAATTTTTGTTTGGTCTTCACCTTGGAACTCAAAAGAACTTTCTACTCGTTGGGTCAAGAACCTTTTTCGCTCTACTCATCGTTTTGGAACTCCACCATCAACAACAGTTCGCGGACCAAGTAAGTAGTTCCAAAAATGGCCTCTAGAAAAAGGTTAAGCCGTGGTGAAAGTTTGAGTACTCAACCTAATTCTACTAGTAGAAAGTTTGATAGTGATAATGAGTTTGATGATGGTGAAGTTGGTTTAGAAGTTCTACAAAATTTTATGGTCCTGCTCTTCAAATTAGTTTTACTAGTCTTCTTGCTAGGGACAAATATGTAAAGTTTATCAAAGGAAATTTTGTCATAGAAAGGGTTTAAGATTATACTGTTAAAGAACCTGAGTTTTACCAGTTTATGAACCAACATGAGTGGGGATATATTCATGATGGTCTTGGGTCTTCATATCCTAAGATAACTTGCAAGTTCTATGCTAACCTGCATGCTTCCAACAAAATCAGTTGTTGCTTCAAGACAATGGTTGGTGGGATATCGTTTGAGGTAAATCATGGAGTGATTTCATGCTTGTTGAATTTATCGCTTGATCGCTCATTTGAAATTCCTCAACCTGAGCATCTCAGACTAACTCAGTGCCAGCTATCTAGAATGCTTCTAAATAGAAGTGAATCATGGTCTGGGGGCAAGTTTTCTGTTGACAACATAAGCTTTCATTTGAAAGTTTTCAGTAAATTGGCTATTGCAAATTTGATTCCCAGTACGCTTGATAAGAATCTATGGAGCAAGACCCTTGCAGAGATGGTTTGTTATCTTATGTAACGATCTACGTTACAAGTTAGCTCAGAAACATGATAAATCTCTAAGGATAGAGATAATTTGAAGAAGGGGGGAGGAATTAGAGAACTAGACGAATTTGAGATGTGGAAGAGAAGACAGACGATATTTAGGAGAGAAGAACATTTCATTTGATTAATTCATTCATGCCCCAACTATACAACAAACACGGCTTATATTGTTGTAAATCAACTCATAAACAGAAATACCTAAACTACCCCTTAACTAATATGAAACTACTAAAATAACCAGCTGGCCTAATTGTCATGAGACTAAGGTTCATGACAAATCCCACCCCTTCAAAACATCCTTGTCCTCAAGGATGAGAGTCCAGTGAAGCACCAAAAGTTGGAGAATCAGCACAACGGAGGATATACTAGTCGACAACCCTCTTGGTAAAAACCAAGCCACTGTGAAGTAAAATCCAACAGTAGAAATGGTACACCAGGGTCTTGCCACTTAGAGCTTTGCTGGAGTTAGAAGTCTTAAATGTTGGACCCACCACTTGCATAAAGATCTGATTAAGAATCTTTAATAATACCCTTGTCCATGATCACTACTTTCTTAACAATTAGCAAATTCCATTCATAACCCTTCATTGGTTGACTACGGAACTCCCCCTTTCTTAACACCATCTTCTCGTAATACCAGTTTGTGTCCAAGCATACAACTGAGCCTGAGGTAACTTCCCTATTAACTCCACTAAAATTCCTCGCGTTCCATGAACCCGTCGAGCACAAATACCATCTCAAGGAGACCACTACTATCAACACCTTTGGAACGTAAATCACAGTGAACGTAAATCAACTGATGTGGTTCCCACTATATTTTCAAGAGATTTTCCCCAGTTATAGTCTCCCTTAGCTTGACATACTAAACCCATTATTTCTAGTACATACGATGTTGTAATGAGTCGAACAAACTGAATTCCAGGATCACCAGTAGATAGTAATACATATAGAAACTGCTCTGTAGAGAATCCGTGACAGAAGGTAGTGGAAGTACTGAGTTTCTGTGGTTGTATACATTTAGTCGCGGCCTTGAGAACTTCACAACAATAATGACGCAGACATTGTTTTCTCTTTGCTTCCTTCTTCCAACAGTGAACATGCCAATTAGTTTCCCAACTCACATTTTCGGCAAAAGTGTTTGAAACCCCTACTGGTAAAGAAGTACTAGTAAGACATATAGATAAGAAGTACAAACCTCTACAGAGAACTCCAATAGCATGACATGAGTTCCAACTGTGTTTACTCATGAGAACTACTGCAAAAGACCAAAGGGTTCCAGTTTTGAGTAACAGATTGTTTCCCGAATGCAAGTTCATATCATAGCCCCCGACTGAGGTGAAACCCATGTTAACCATACTCCATGAACCTGTAGCTAACGCATCGCATTCCCACTTGAATGAGTCCATTAGCATCCACATATATCGAAAATGAAACACCAGGTACATGACATGAGTTCGCATGCTCAGTGTAAATAATTTGGTCCAACTATAATCTTCCTTTGGTTGAGATTCCAAACCCCACAAGTAACTGAAACCAGGAAGTAAGCAGCCAGATGAAAGAAAATAATATACACCCACCACATGGTTGTAACAAGAAGTAAGATACCAGGTATAGTAAAAATTGTGGAGATAACACCAACTGGAATGCCGAACTGTCCTTATAACTTTGTCTTGAACCATAAGTCTCATATTAAGTTCAAGTGTGAACGGTGGAGAGTGCGGCAGGGAGCATATTCTCGAGAAATGAAAATGACCCCTGGCTGTTGTGCAGACTGATAAATTAATCACTAGAAGAAATGTAAACTCTCTCAAAACAATCTGGAGTGTATTACCTTCTTCACCGTCATTTGAACTCTTAAATTTCCACTTCAACAGCACCACCAGCATTAATACAGTTGGAATGTACATCATAGTAAGTATGGAATGAGTTCCCGTCATCCTTGTGAAAACCCCAACATTTTAACTTCATCTCCATAGAGAACAGGTGCATGTATTAGATAATGCAAAAATAATTCCATTCTTAAAAGTCTGAAATCACTTATAATTAATGAAAGAACCATAGTTGAACTCACGATCTCAATTAGTTGGTAAGCTAATCGATTTGCTGGCATATAAGATGTGAAAGATTTATCAAAACCAACACCCCATGGCTGCAACAGGTGATGAGCAAGATTAATATGATTCACTTGACAGAATATTTGCGATAAGATAGCTGATGTATCGAAGGGAGGTTGCGGTATACCCTTAGATCGTAAAATGAAACCTCCATAGTAAGAAAAACACACCCATTGCTCTAGAATTAGCTTACTCACAGAATCACCATTATATGCATCCATCAATTTAGACCCACTAAGAATAGTCACCCAAGAAGTATTTGTATCAACACAGAATTCATAAGCATCAGCAAAATAAAAATACTCCTTAGAATTATCTAACACTTTGCCGCGATCATATATCCAGTAAACATAATTGATGTTAATAAAGAGACATTCATCAACTATAAACTTATAACTCACCTTACCTTGCTGCATCCATTTATACAACATCTTGCAAGCATCGCGATTCTCATCCCCAATCACCAAGACAAGCACAAGTGAGCCATCGCACAACAACTGTAATGGGTACCCATGTTTGAAAAAATGCTCATTAACAAAGTACCTATAGTCTTTTTCCACCAGAGAGGTTAAAGAACTCACTAATACTTTGTTTCTTTGCGACATTTTTACAAACATCTTATCATTATCACCATAACCACTTCTTTTAACAAACACCAGTAGGTCCGGTATAATTGAGTCACAAAAGGATGAATCTGATGCAAACCCAAGTTTATTAACGAGCTGAACAAAATTCCCGTGATTTTTATCTATTGGAATCCAACACACATCGAGTACCATGAAGCCAGAAATATTTGTAACATAATAAATTTTATAATTACTAACAAAATCAGAACCCTTCATAATCTCAAATTCCTTTCCACGATCAAATAAAAATCGACTATAATCAGAGAGAAGAGGTAAACAATTTTTACCCATCAGCTTGTTGTGAAGAATGGTCCGATCCTTCGAGCTTTGGAGTTTATCACAACTACCCTCGCTATCCCTGATTTCTTTAGATTGGAAATTTACCTCACCAGACAAATCTTCTTCTTCATAGAAGAAAAGTGATCATCTTCTTCTTCTCCTTCTGATGAAATTGAAGAGCTTCGAGTGAAATTCTTTACTGAATCTACAACAATAGGGGTTAATTATGTGTTATCAGATATATATTTCTTCATCATCTTCAATTGTTTAACCACCGACTGGAGTAATCCAAGACTTTCAGCTGAATTCTCCGCACACAGCCTACGCTCCATCGCCAGGATATCCTTTATTTCTGATGAAAACAAGCACATCCATCCTTCTACCTGTTTAGGAGGTCGAATAAGTTCACCCTCTAGCTTCTCGGATACTGCGGCCTGAAATCTTCCCAAACTATAAATCTTCTGAGATAATAATTCAAGTTCTGTAAATTCTGTTGGAGAAATCTGGTCCAAATCTGCAACCTCCATTGATGAACCCGCAGAATCGAAACAACTCTAGATACCAATTGTAACGATCTACGTTACAAGTTAGCTCAGAAACATGATAAATCTCTAAGGATATAGATAATTTGAAGAAGGGGGAAGGAATTAGAGGGTTAGAAGAGGTAGAGGTGTCAAACAGGCCGGCCTGGCCTGGGGTCGGCCTGTCAATTTAGCAGGCCTGGCCTGTGAAGCATATGTGTGAGCCTAGCCTGGGCCTGAGTCAGGCCCGGTTTAAACCAGGCATGACCAGGCCTGACCTGGCTAGCCTGCTATTTTTATTTATCAAAAAATAAGCATTTAGAGACTCGAACATGCTTCCTCTATCTTACTTGTTCAGGAACTAACCAGTCGTCCATTTAAGATTTACATACAAAACCTCAATGCAGTAAAATATATTAATACAAATAGCTTATAAATAAAGAAATTTTTACTTTAATGTTAAATTCTATTTAAGGTAGTGAAATGAAATATGCACTTAATTGGAATGATTCTATATAAGGTAATGAAATAAAATCCTACTTAATAGAAATGTTAGATTAATATAAATTAGGCAACACTTGCTATAATTTAATTGATATTGATTCACAATGTTAGTATTAAATAAAAAAGAATCAAAATTAAGTAAATTACTGACATAAACTTAAATTTAGAATTTATTGAGTCAACTTAAAAACTATCTAAGTTTATACCAAAACGTTATGAAAAAATCAACTATGGGCCCTAATTGATTTGGTTATGGAAAGATCTTATATGTTTCCTTTTTATTTGAATCTACCATAAAATTCCCTAAATCCATTAAATAAAATTAAATATGAACAGCTAAAACTATCTAAGTTTATACCAAAACGTTATGAAAAAATCAACTAGGGCCCTAATTGATTTGGTTATGGAAAGATCTTATATGTTTCCTTTTTATTTGAAATAAAATTCCCTAAATCCATTAAATAAAATTAAATATGAACGACTAAAACTATCTAAGTTTATACCCGTTATGAAAAAATCAACTATGGGCCCTAATTGATTTGGTTATGGAAAGATCTTATATGTTTCCTTTTTATTTGAATCTACCATAAAATTCCCTAAATCCATTAAATAAAATTAAATATGAACAGCTAAAACTATCTAAGTTTATACCAAAACGTTATGAAAAAATCAACTATGGGCCCTAATTGATTTGGTTATGGAAAGATCTTATATGTTTCCTTTTTATTTGAATCTACCATAAAATTCCCTAAATCCATTAAATAAAATTAAATATGAACAGCTTGCACGTAATGTCTCCTTGGATCAGTGGTAGCATACCTCTACTAAATGATAGGAAACATATTCGAACGTGGGTTCGACCCCCACCCTTATATAAGTTTTTATGTAAATGTTTTCTTTGGTACTAGTATACGGGCTATGACAGGCCTAGCCTGGCAGGCTAAAGCAGGCCTGGCCATAGCAAGCTGACAGGTCGAAAATCTGAGCCCAGCCTGGGCCAGGGCCTGGTCTACTTAATTACCGGCCAGGCCAGGCTTTGGCCTGTTTATACTGGCCTGGCCTTTTTGACACCTCTAAGAAGAGGAACTAGACGAATTTGAGATGGGGAAGAGAAGACAGACGATATTTGGGAGAGAAGAACATTTCATTTGATTAATTCATTCATGCCCCAACAATACAACAAACACAACTTATATTGTTGTAAATCAACTCATAAACAGAAATACCTAAACTACCCCTTAACTAATATGAAACTACTAAAATAACCAGCTGGCCTAATTGTTATGAGACTAAGGTTCATGACATCTTATCTCTGGTGAAGAAATTGATCTTTGTGGCCTGATTATTTAACAAATGATTCATATGGTTTCACTAGGGGTGTACAAAATGCCCGGAAGCCTGCGACCTGCCATGTACCACCCGGGTCCGAAGGAGCCCATGGACGCCCGACAGCCTGTCATGGGCTAGCCCGGCCTGCCCGATAATTTTAAGTGGGCGGTCTCGGGTTTTTGTTCAAAAATTAGAGCCCAGCCTGGTCGCCTGTCCGTAGCTTTGTTTAGATACAAGCATGTCCTACTTACCAAAGCTCTGTTTAAGTACCCGACCTGCCTAATATAATATTCTTTAAGTATACTGTATATTTACATTATATGCTTAAAAATATAATAACTAAATAATATACGTATATTAAATCAGTTTGGCTATTTTCGTCAACAAGAAGAAGATGACGAGAGAATATGTATACGTGTATTATTATATCATTAATCCATATAATCATAATACCTAAAACTATGTTCTTTCCCTTTTTCTTATAATATTTCTTGTTATCTCCTCCGAACTCTAGGTTAGAGAGTTTAGAAAGTTTTGCCAAAATTTCTCTCCTTTTGGTTTTAATCAGAGATTTTACTTTCCTTTCTCTCATATTCTCTCGTCATCTTCTTCTTTTTGTCTTATTATTTCCTTTGTCTCATATTCTTTAGAGAGATTTCAGCCAAATATTGTGTCATCTCTTGGTATAAATTCAGAATGGATTGTTATACGATTTGCAAAATTGAAATCCTTTTTAATCATAATGCAATCTCCTTCTTTATTTCTAGGTTTGAATCCATTCAGTATCTATTGTTAATTTCTTTTGGAGAAGAAGGGGGTGATAAAACAGTAAGTTTTTTGTTCTAATCTACTGCAATCCATATTTAATACATTCAATTATGTTCTATGCTTCTATTTTGGATGGTGTTGAAAGCATGATACTTTAGGTATTGGTTGATTTGGTATTTTTGTTTATTGTCCTGATAGATTTACATTTGATAATTAAAAGTCAGTTCTATAACTAAGATTTGTTAGTTGTCTGTTTTTTATCAATTTGATCAAAAATTTAAGTCTAATTGATGTTTTTTGATAGTTTTGTGACACTTACTGAACATAAGTTTACTATTTTTTTTTTGGTTGACCAGGTTTGTAATTTTTCTCTAATTTGAAGCATGGATGTTTCTGATTTGGTTGAAACAACACCCACTTCAAATGTTACAAATTCACAATCACCATCCGGTCTATCCCATACTACCGGTGGAACTAAAAAAAGAAAACTAACGTCAATTGTATGGAAAAATTTTGAAAAAATTGAAGAAGTGGATCCAGATGATCCACAAAAGATAAAGAGGTTGAAGGTTACACAGTGCAAGATATGTGATCGAAAGTTTTCGGGGGATCCAAAAGCAGGCACTTCTCATCTCAAAAGGCACATGGACAGCTGTTTGAAAAAGAGCCAATCTGCTGATGAAACACAGACATTAATAGATCAAACTGGGTCAGGTACTTATACTGCATTTCGATTCTGTCAAGCAAGATCTAGAAAGAACATTATAAAATTGATTATTTTGAGGGAGTTGCCATTTCAGTTCGTAGAAGATCCATTTTTCCAGTGGTTTATAAACGACAGTTTTCACCCTGGATTTGTGAAATTTTCTCGAACCACTGTTAGGCGTGATATTTTAAAAAAAATTGAAATGGAAAAACAAGTTTTAAAGAGAACTTTGTTAGAGGCACCTGGAAAAATTTCTTTGACATCAGATTTGTGGTTGTCGTGTCAGAAGTTAAGTTACATGTCTATCACTGCTCACTTTTTAGACAAAAATTGGGTCTTGCATAAAAGGATAATTTCTTATACTTTACTTGACAAGTCCCACATTGGAGAACATATTGCTGAGTTACTTATTCAGAAACTTGCCAATGACTGGGGTATTTCTAAAAAGATTTTTTCATTATCCTTGGATAACGCTAGTGCAAATACTGTTTCGGTTGAACGGTTAAAAGTGATGCTGCCTGACTTGCCATCGAAAGGAGACTTATTTCACGTAAGGTGTTGTTGTCATATCTTGCATTTATTCATAGATGATAGCAGGAAGAAAGTTAAGGATTTTCAAGAAATGATTTCTCATGTTAAATCTAGTATAGAATTCATTTTTGCTTCATCTGTAAGATATGACCAGTTTCGAGCATTGTGCACATCAATGGGTTTGAAACCAAAAAAGCTTCAGCTAGATGTCAAGCACAGGTGGAACACTACTTATTTCATGCTAAAAGATGCACTTCCTTATCGTGCTGTAATTTCAAGCTTTCTCGCTGATAGGACGTGTTCTGATTTAACTGATTACGATTGGGATATTGCTGAATTATTATGCAAGTTCTTGAAGCCTTTCTATGATGCAACCAAACATTTTTCTGGTGTCGATTATGTGACAAGTAACTCTGTTCTTAATTATTTATTTAGAATTGGGAGGGTCTTACAGAAACACAGGCATATGAGTCAGCTCAAGGATATTATTGTTGTTATGGAAAAGAAGTTTGTCAAATATTGGGGTGAGACTCCTATTTTATTCGGCATTGGATGTATTCTTGATCCCCGTCTTAATCTCAGAGGATTGGAAACTACATTAGTTGATATAGAGAGTTGTTTTAGTACTTCTTCATACGTCATTCGATGTCATGTAGAGCAAAAATCTTTGGTAGTATCTAAACTTAAAAGTTTATTTGCAGAGTATACTATTATGTTAAATGAGCAAATGCAGAATGGGTCTAGTAATAACTCAAATTCTACTAGTGATCAACCACCTTTACAGAGTGTTCCGCAGATGCAAGAAGACACAATCTCTGACGATGAAGACGACTCCTTTTGGCAATCCCGAAGTCAGAATAGGAGGGATCCCCTTTCTACATCAGAAGAACTGACGAGATACTTCGTAGAGCCAGAACCAGCAAATTTTGAAGATATGAAGAATTTTGACATATTGAGTTGGTGGAAAGCTAATGAAAAACGATATCCAGTCCTTTCTTGCATTGCACGAGATGTACTAGCAGTCCCTGTCTCCACAGTTGCTTCTAAATCTGCATTTTCTCTCGGCAAGCGTGTGTTGAGTGATTATCGCAGTAGCTTAACACCGCAAATGTTGGAATGTTGTGTGATTTTAAAAGATTGGTGGAAAGCTGAACTTAAAAATCGTATGATGACACTAGATCCACTAAATGATGATATTACTCCAGTTGATGATGAGAATGATGTCTCTGAATCATCATGTGTCTCTTTAAGGTAAAATTTATGCAATTTTTTTATTTTATTTTCATGTCGAAAAACCGATTTGTTCAATTTTCTTATCAACTCTTTAGATACAAGCAGGCTATAACTTGATGCGCACTGAATTTACAATTTGTTCATCAATATTATTGTTTGTGTTAATTTTTGTTACTTGAATTGTTGATTAAATTTTTACTCTTCTTGATTTGTGTAGGTAGACGGTAGAATCTGAAGTCATGTGGGGAAGAGATAGACAAAGCGGGATATCGAAATATGAGTTTATTCATTTCATTGTTTTTATTAGGAAGATGGAATAAAGTTTTGGAGTAGCAGTAGTGTTATGAATTTGTTTGATAGTAGCCTAGTAGCGGTGTTATGATTTTTTGTTGAAGTACTTTGATTTGAACAATCTACAATTTTATGCAATTTACTGGTTTTTTTTGTTAAACAGATTAGTTATTATTTTCTCATTTAATATTATCAAGGCTTGATACCCGCCCGGCCTGGCCTGGCCCGTCTTGTTTCACAGGCTTGGACAGGCCATGGGCAGTAAATTTCTGCTGCTGCCCGGCCCGTCCTGGCCTATGAAACTTAATGGGTAGTTAGGTTGCTAAGCCCGTCCAGCCCGGCCTGTGGTATAATCGGACTAGGGCCGGCCTGCCCGGCCCGATGTACACCCCTAGGTTTCACAGAAAAAGAATATTGGGTTTCCTTGCCTCATTAGTCGAATTTGCAGTCAATTTAAGGTTCCTACTATTGGTGTAGGACCAGAATATCGCCACAACAATATTCTTGCGAGATTAACAACATTTCTGCGAGCGTCACAGAGAGTTCTCCAACAACACTTTGCGAGTGTCACAAAATAATGACGTAACAATTGACGATTGAAGAAACACGAAAATAACATAATTGATTGGTGATGGTTACAATGCTTGCGAGAAGGAATATTATAACTACTGCGATAATATCGCGAGTGATATCTGAAATTAGAGGACATATTAGATGTCACCCATTATGTAATTTCCTATAAATAGAGATCCAATAGATTCAGGAAAGGGGGATGTATTTTTTTGAGAGTTGAGAGAGTCTTGAGGGGAGGACATAATTTTAAGAGAGAGAGAGAGAGATTTTGCAGAGAGATTTTTAGAGAGAGAATGTATTTTTCTTTATCATCTTCTTCCCCAAAACTAGATTTAGAACTCCATTAATGGAGATTATCAATGTAAAATCAAATGTAAATTATAACAATCATAGTGAAGAATCATGGATGTAGATCAAATTGATCGAACCATGTAAAAAATCTTGGTGTCCGTTTATAATTTTAGCAACTTTACTACCATTTTTATATGTAGATCTAGAAATTAATATCAAGATATGATAAGGGGTGTGTTGTAGGATTTACTGCAACTACATTTTGGCGCTAGAAAAACTACCTGCTTGTTGGATGGAAGAAGGTCCAAAGAAATTAGCAATTGTTGGTGATGAATTCAATTGGATTTATGAGATACAAGGGAAAATATGGAAGTTTTGGGCGAGAACCTCATATTCTACACTAACAAAGGACATCTGCATCTCAGGGGCATTTTCTTTACATTTTCAGAAAATTAGTTGTTGTTAAAGAAGAATCAAACAAATTAATTACTATGGATGATGGATTCCACTGGATCTAAGAGCGTCAAAAACAAAACTGGAAGTTTCAGAAAGAGTTTTTACATTTTAAGACAATAAATACTATCGGTAGGTCACAGAAATAAAGAAACAAAGATTATGAAGACCGGATACAGATTTGGAGAAGGAGTTAAACAAAGTTGTGTCAACGATTAGTTCAAAAATGATGAATTCACTTCTAATATTTTTGATTTTGTTCAAGGCTACATTTTGTACAACTCTTAACAAAATAGACAGTGGAGTAAAAAAAAAAAAAACGTGAATTCATGATTGCTTTCCTGCGAAGACATAGACTAGGCAATAAGTATAAGGAAGAAAGAATTCCCACCCGGAAAAGACAAAAGACGAAAGAAAGAAATTATTGGACTAACCAGCCAAGGGATACGAAGGAAATAACAGCCAAAGACGAAAGCAACAAAGAAACTTACACCAGCAAGGAAAAGAAGACAGCGAATTATTCTAGCGATGATTAATCAGTTTAGACCCAACGGACTAGTTCACTTTCATATCACCAGAGAAGTGCTAAGGGAAATACTATTTTGCTAAATCCAGCGAACAATGCAAAAGGAGTTTCGCGAAGAAAGAAAGTTGGAGCAAATATGGAACCAAACAACTGCAACCACGTTCTGCAAAACCAAAATAAATTTGTTTCCTTTTCAAGAAATTTACTCAAAAAATTATAAAAATGTGATCAAATCAACAATGGAAAGTGATGAGAAGTGATATAATGAGATAGGGCGAAGATACAAAGAAGTAACAAGCGAAGATAAAGAATAATAAGTACAATCTAGAATTTTGCGAAGAAAATAAGTCCAAAAGAGAAACAAAGACGAAAGGGAGGAAAATATTTCTTCGCAAAATGTAGTTCTGCGAAAAGACACGCAGAAGGCCACCAAACTTAATTTTTGCTTGAATATCTTCACAGAAAGGGAGGAGGGTTGCGAGATAATAAACAAGACAAGAAAAGTAAAAGACAAAGTTCATGAATGTGGGACACCAACAAAACTATACACTTCAGTATTAACAAAAGTATACACTAGAAAACTATACACTTCGCAAAATTTGTTGTGGGGACCAACAAAATGTGTATAGTCTTATTAACAAAACTATACACTTCGCAAGAAAGGTTGCTTAATGCTTGACTATCTTCGCAAAATGTGTTTAGAAAGCTGCAGTAGCAGTTTTTGGGGACCTGATTCATGCACTAGCATGTGAAGGATGGTGTGCAAAAATTTTTGAAGTCCACCTCGCAAGTAATGATACGTAGTCCACTTCGCAAGTAAAAATGAGAAGTCAACTTCACAAGTAATACAGTGGACACCATAAGGAACAGTGACCAACTATATTTTTCTTCGTAAATATTTTCTTTGCAAATATTTTCCAGAGACTTGCATCAACATCAAAAATCATTTTGTAAAGTTTACTTCGCCAACTATATAATATGGAGAAAAACCATGAGACAACAAAGAAGCTGCGAGCAACACAACCAACAAAATAGTTGTTCGCACAATTGGCCTTTAATTATTTCGCAAGATCTTTGATTATTTCGCAAATGAAGAAAGTGGATGATTGTTTCGCAAGTTAATTTAGCAAGAGAGGGTTAGAAAAGTTGGTATGGTGCGAGAGTATGCAAGAGGCAGATCAAGAGTTCATTTTTTATTTCTTCTCAATTCACAAGCAAATCATATAATTCGCGAGAAACGGCAGCAACAGAAAATCGCAAGAAAGCTAAGTACCAGTTCCTTGAATATTTTACTTACAGAAAATGAATTTTTTTGATTTATTTTACAAAAAGCAATACTATCGCAATATTTTAAAGAACATTTCTAAGATTTTAATATTTCAAAAGATTTCAAAAAATTTGATTTAATTTACCAAAAGCGATAAAATCGCAAGATTTCTAAAATTTCTAAGATTTCAAAACATTTCAAAGATTTTTTATTTGATTGACAGAGAGAGATACATTCGTAAGATTTCAAAAATTTCAAAACATTATAAAAATGAAATCATCGCAAAAAATTTACAGATCTCCAAAATTTTCCAAGATTACAGTAAATGAAATTATCGTAAAAAAATTTAAAATTTTAAAATTTTAAGATTTACAAAGAGCGATGCAATCACACGATTTCACAGATTTCTCTAGAATATTTCTTTTACATAAAAATATTTTTGATTTAACAATGCGATACCATCGCAAGATTTCAAAGAATATTTATAAGATTTCAAAAGATTTTAAAGAATATTTACTTCAAATATGGTGTTATGAGAATGAAAGAAGAAATGACAGAAATGAAATAAGAACTCACATAAATGAGCAAAACAAATTTTAATCAGAGCTGCGAGTGTAATCGCGAGATTATTCAAGATTATATAAAGAATTGACAGAAATGAAAGAATGAAGAAACGCGAATAAAATTTCGCAGAGACATAAGAATGGGACAAACCTTTATGGCGTACACCCTAGTTCGCGAATAAAATTTCGCAAGAGGCAAATGTAAGACCTAAAGTACGTCATATAAGGGGGTATCTGATAACATGGCTCGGGGATAAGGTTATACCGCTACTGGAACCTGAGTCATGAAGATGTTGGGGTTAAAGAAAACCTATCCAGGAGAGGTACCTTGGATTTCCATCTTTATAAGGTTACACCCTGGTTGGACGACCGAGGGTCTCTCCTAAGGAGATGTAGGACCAGAATATCGCCACAATGATATTCTTGCGATAAGAATGACGCTTTTACGAGAAGATCAAATGTTCCTACAATATTAACGACATATTTTTACGAGAGCATCGTGAGATTCTTCAATGACATTTGGCGAGTGTAATGAGAGAACGTTATAATAGCTGACGATTGAAGAAGTATGATAAAAGTGTGTTTGTTTCACGATGATTACAAAAGTTAGCGATAATTAACATTGTAACTACCGCGATCTCGCGATGAGATCGCAGAATAGATCCGAAAATATGATAGGAATAAATTTGTACCACGATGGTTACAATTCTTGCGATAGTAAGCATAATAATTACTGTGAGGAGGTCGCAGAGTGAATCCGAAAGAAAGGGAAAACTTAGCTGTCATCCAATATGTAATTTCCTATATAAAGGGTTCGAATAAGTCCATAAGGGGATGATGTATTTTTTAGAATTGAGAAAGTCTTGAGGAGAGAGAAACACTAGAAAGAAAGTTGTATTTCTGAGTTTGAATATTTTCTGTAAACATTTCTGAGATCTAAATAACAAAGTGTCGTTTAATTCTTCAAATCTCCAACTAGTTTCTCATAGATTTCTGTAGAATCTTAATAGGGGTGTAGTGTGGGAAATCCAGTTACTACAGGAGTGCATAGTATGACCAAGGCGCCGAGGTACACGGTTGAGCCAAGGGTGCCCGGGACGGACGAACCTACCCTGGCCATTCTTGGTAAGTCTTGGCTATGATGCACTCGGCCTGAAGAAAACCCCACTTAGGGTGCAGTCTTGTAACTATAAGCCATATAGGCATAAAGGACAAGAGGCTGCGAAAACAGCTGGTTGTTGGTAAATCTGGATGGGAGGAGCTAGTCTTGTATGGCCGATGTGCCCTCTTTGAAGGGGCAACCAGGGGGGAGATAAGGGCGGAACCCTCCAATAGGGAGATGATAAGTGTATTAAGACGGCAATGTCATGGGGCTTTATGATCTCAAGAACATTTAGGCCTGTCATATTGTCGCATGACGTAAATTATACAGTGGAAGCAAGCCATAAGAGATATGTTTAGATGAGATCAATGGGTTTTTACATGAAAGTGTAAAGACGTCCTGCGATTTCATCGCAAGACGGAAATGTCATGAGGCTTTGATCTCGCGAGGGAACTTAGACTTGTCATATTGTCGCAATACAATCAAATAATAAAGATAAGGCAAGATCAATGGCTCAATACATGCAAATGTAAAGACGTCCTGCGATTTTGTCGCAAAAAGAAAAATTGGCAAAATAAGACCTTTAACTAGGAAGGCAAAATAAGACCAATAGAATAATCTCAAACATTAACTATCTTCTTTTAAGAATGCAGGAAAGATTTGCTCATCGCAAGAGAGATAGCAAGTACTATTTAGAATCTCTCAGAAATACTATTCAGAATCTCTCAGAAGTATTGTTCAGAATTTCTCAGAAGTATTATTCAGAGTCTCGCGAGAGGATTGTCTACAATCTCGCAGCACTACTCATCACGACACTATTCATCGCGGCAGTATTCATGATTTTGCAGGGTTATTCATAAACTCGCAGACACATTCAGAAATTTGCAGATACATTTAGAATCTTGCAGACACATTCAGAAACTTGGAAACTCATTCAACATCTCGCAGACTCTTCCAGAATTTCGCAGGAAATGTGATTATTTCGCAGAATATGATTATTTTATCGCATGAGGCAGCGGCAAGATAAGAAAAAAGAAACAATTCGTTCATTTAACATTTTCTCAAAGATTCTACCTTCATAGATAAAAAAACAGAGGCAACTACGGATTACCAAGAAAATATTTTATGTTCTTTATCTACTCAGCAAGAATCATTTCCAAAAAAGACAAGAATTTTCACCAGAAATGAAAAAATAATTTCACATGAATATAGGCAATACTTATGACTTTCATTCAAGGACGGATACTTCTTATATTTTGAGGATTTAGTACTTGTTATATTTCTTCAAAGATACTTCATACTTCACATACTTCAAGAGTTGATACTTCTTATTTACTTCGCAAAGATCTGGAACTTCACGAAAGAATAGAGGCAAGTACATACTTTTCAAGTTTAGTATTCTTTTGCTCGTTCCTTCATCAACAAAGATCAAAGACTACTACAACAAATAATTTTTCCTTAAAGATCGCTCTTCAAGCAATATTCAAGGAAAAAGAGGCAAGATGTAGGACCAGAATATCGCCACAACAATATTCTTGCGAGATTAACAACATTTCTGGGAGCGTCACAGAGAGTTCTCCAACTACACTTTGCGAGTGTCACAAAATAATGACGTAACAATTGACGATTGAAGAAACACGAAAAGAACATGATTGATTGGAGATGGTTACAATGCTTGCGAGAAGGAATATTATAACTACTGCGATAATATCGCGAGTGATATCTGAAATTAGAGGACATATTAGATGTCACCCATTATGTAATTTCCTATAAATAGAGATCCAATAGATTCAGGAAAGGGGGATGCATTTTTTGAGAGTTGAGAGAGTCTTGAGGGGAGGACATAATTTTAAGAGAGAGAGATATTTTGCATAGAGATTTTTAGAGAGAGAATGTATTTTTCTTTATCATCTTCTTCCCCAAAACTAGATTTAGAACTCCATTAATGGAGATTATCAATGTAAAATCAAATGTAAATTATAACAATCATAGTGAAGAATCATGGATGTAGATCAAATTGATCGAACCATGTAAAAAATCTTGGTGTTCGTTTATAATTTTAGCAACTTTACTACCATTTTTATATGTAGATCTAGAAATTAATATCAAGATATGATAAGGGGTGTGTTGTAGGATTTCCTGCAACTACAATTGGTACTTTCACTGGTCATGCTACTCCTCTATACCAGACATATATCAACAAGATGAAGAAATCAATCATTTCTGAAGGCAATCTTCTTAATGAGAGAATTGAGTGCTTGCAGGAATAACTGAACTATGTGTTGGGAATTCATACTGAGCTTACTGAACCTATTTTCAAGATTGCTAAGAAATATAATCACAATCAAGCTTAGTTTCTTCATTTTGTTTTAGTTCTAGTTAAACTTCTATTGTTGGATGTTATTCTAAGAGTATTGCATCTGTAGGACCAGAATATCGCCACAACAATATTCTTGCGATAACAACAACACTTCTCCTATATTAACAACGTTTCTACGAGAACATTGCGAGTATTTCATCAACATTTGATGAGTGTCGCAGAACTGCTCAAGAAATGACATAATGAGAAACACAAAAGAATGGCAGAAAGGTTGACAATTGAAGAGAATGTGAGAAGAGTAAATGTATATCGTGATGGTAGAGTAAATGTAAATCCTGCGAGAGTGAAGATTATAATTACCGCGATGAGATCGCAGAACAGATCCGAAAGAAAGGGAAAATTTAGCTGTCATCCACAATGTAACTTCCCTATAAATAGATACCAAATACGTCCAGAAAAGGAGGATGTATTTTTTAGAGTTGGGAGAGTCTTGAGGAGAGATAAACTCTAGAAATAAATTTGTATTTCTGAGTTCTAATATTTCCTGTAAACATTTCTGAAAATTAAATGAAAAAGTGTCGTTCTTAATCTACAGATTAGACTTACAATTACAAATTCTTAGTATGGGTGTAGTGTAGGAATTCCTGCAACTACAACATTGATGAGAAGTTTAACATATGGTCAAAGGTTAAGTCTTACATATGTTGATATGCATGTATTGATAAAAGAATAAATGAACTTTTGACAAACAAAAGATAAGACTTTTTTGTCATTATGCAAATATTGAAAAAAGAAAGGATGATCTTTTGTTTACAAAGATTAAGTCTATTATATGTCATTGTGAAATTATTGATAAAAGATAGAATGAATCATTGTTTATTCCGCAGTATTGATCTTCCATGATCCATATTTCATGTATATATACTGTGCGACTCCATAAGTTTTCTTATATTGAGCATTTTCCAATTAGATTAATCATGGGTTCTCTTGTGGTTAATTTATTTGAGTTTTCCGGTTGAATTAATCATGGGTTCACTTGTGTTTAATTCAATTGAGTATTTTTGTCCAAAGAAATCTTTTTTTTTCTTGTGAAAGTAAGGTCGCTCTTATTGTTCTTTCGAAAATGACATTATATGGGGGAGGGTTCTTTTGGACTTATGCTTTATTGCCAAATATTTGTGGGGAGTGCGGTGTCATGTACCTAGATAAAAGGAGGGTGTCCCTTATCGTGTCTTATACCGATATCTAGTATTGATTAATATTATTAGTAGTATATTGAATTAATTAGATTAATTATGTAATTAGTAGGTTAATTTCAGTTATAACGGTGGGCTGGGATGTAATAACGGTGGGCTGGGATGTAACCGCCTGGACTATTGTGAGACGTTGAGGCTAGGTTAGGAAGATATGGCTTTATAAACTGACTGAGTCTGTAAATGAAAGGTTCATGAATGAAAATAAATAAGAAAAGAGATTCTCTCTCAGGAATGAGGAAGTGACTGTTTTCTCAGGAATGAGGCAGTTGTTGGTTTATTGTTAGGGTTTTAATATCAAATATGTTTATCAGCATAAGTCTCGATCCAATATTGTTATCGTACACCTCAGTATATAACAATTAGTATCACAGTAGCAACGATCCATGGAGGGTTCGGACTGTTCGGTGGATTGGGAACTACATTATGCATATGAGTAATTAAGTAATCTTCGATTGAGGTACTGTATTTAACAACTTGGTAATTCTCCATATTGGAAAAAAAATCTCCTGAATCTGTTGGGTATTATCAATGAAGCAGAAAAAAAGCTGGAGTCTCCTTATTACTCCAATTTTAGAGTTGCCGAGGTTAAAAAGAATCGGTGGAAGAAGACTCGGTTAACTCAGAGTTGGTTACCGATTTCAGCCGTAATTCATCAATACCATTAGAAGAAGAATGGGATGATTCTCTGACTTAGAGTTGATTCCGTCGGTTTTCGTTGATGAAAATGAGGATTCAGTAGATGTAGACTTACAAGAAGGAAATCCCAACCCTTATTTCAGTCAATTGATTGATAATATGGGTTCCCAAATTGAAATTGTTGCTAGCAAGAGGTAATGAGCTTCGACAACCAAAATCCTAATACATCTGACGAAAGGTATTACGAGCACTCGAAGGACTTGACTACTCATCTCAACCGAATTATAAGAACTATCTTTATCTCCATCGTGATTTTAGTTGTTCCATATTTGATCGTGGAAAGTGGTTTGATGGGTCAGTTTTGACTAATGATTACAAAGGAAATTTTGTTTATGAGTTAGGTTTTAAACATGGGTTTGGGTTCGATTCGAAGTTTATGATCTCAATCGCATTTTTATTGGTTCAAAATGGTGATATTGCTGATAAGGGTAAATTGTTTTGTACAATGTCTAATAGAGAGAGAAATCTGTTTGAGTTTTTTCTTTAAAATGGGTACCGATTAGATATATGGCTTGCAAATTCGATTGGAATTCTACTGACCAAGAAGATTGAGCACTGCCACTCTTGCAAGTTTTTTGACCCGGGTAGACATAAATTTTATGGTAACAAAGGTTTTGTGGTACTCTTACTTGGTGTAAATGATTGCGATAAGCTCTTTAGGCTCAAGGGAAGTGGTAGAAGGATTGAAGTTATGAAGGGTTGTTCTAACGGTGTGGAGGATGATTTTATCTTACAGCTTCAACTGGGTAAGGCTAGTTATAACTTAACTGTCAGTGAGTGTGTCCTCTTTATCATGGTTGCTGCTCATAGAAATTTTGATCGAGGGAAGTTGTGGGAATGTATCAGAAGGTATTCTTATATATCACCATAGAAGCAGTTTTCATTTCAGTTTCAGCATACTCATTTTTAGTTTGAGTGTTCTTAAGGGGTCAATTTTCATGGTTACTTGTGATGTGAGAGTATTTGATCGGGGAAGGTTGCTAGGAATTTCTTATATGATGGTCCATATGGTTGAAACTCGTAGTATAACAGGTGCAACTACATTGTCTGTAAAGACTCCTCGAAGCTATCACAAATATTGTAATGCATTCAGTACTGAGATAGCAAAGTTGATAGTTATGGCGAAACTGAGATGTGGTATAGTTGAAATGCCTGATGGGGTAAGGGTGAATTCGAGAAATACAGAAGTTGTTATTCCCTTGCACCACCAACAAGGATTATTTGAAGCTACAGAAGTCATATTTGATAAGGTGTTGTGGTTAATACGGATAGGCATGGGGAGACATATATGCTATAGTTTTTCTTCAAGGAATTTAAAATTTCTCTGTTTACCAATTACCCCAGCTTCCATAAGTGTGAAAATCCCATTTTATCTTGTGAGGATAGGTTCCTCAATGGGTAAGATTAATAGACAAGAAGGTGATAAGTTGCATGTTCAGATAAAAATTCTCCAAGCATCTATAACTTTAGTTTCCATAATTGCTAGAGCTCCATTTTGTCATTCAACGGTTGGGTTCTTGTTTCACCTTTATTTACTCACACCTGACACCTGTGAGACTTTTATAATTCATTAGAAGGTTTTAATGGTAGATTGGTACCTCAAACTGATGGGTGTGTTTGAATTCCAGTATTATCATCTATGCTACATCCATATGTGGGGTTTGAAATCTCAAACTGATGAGAATTATAATTGTCTTGACTATACCCTTGTAAGGATGGTGGGAAATCAGTTCATTTACACTATGATTCAAGTATTGAAGTTGTCGATCTTTGTGAAATAGGAATTGAAATTATTTCCTACAGTCTTATGGGATGCTGGAAATGTTTGTGGAATGATGGGGGATTCTACAACAGTTGAACATCTATTCATGCTTCTTTCACGGATTTTTGTAATTGTGAAAATAATTATTCATCTTCTGAGATGGATATGCCCAAGTAATTCACAAGACTTCAAAAAATTTATTCAGGATCACGTTCAACAAGGAGATACTAAGGTAATTCGATATCCTCCTCGGATTATTTTTCTTACTCTCATATAATTCCTAGCATGCTACCGACGATGGTTGTGGGTTTTTAGAATGTCAGAACACTTATAAAGGAATCTAGATAGTGGACAGGATGAAGGTGTTGTGTTGCAAACCATTCTTAAGGGGTTTAGTTATCTCCTGATTGATGTGTGTCGTTTACACAACAAATTTATTACTTCTTTCCACACAATTAACTGGTAATATAATGGCAAGGAGATCGTTCCCACGAAGAGCAGGGAGTTTTTAGTTGTTATAAAGTAACCGAAGGGGGGGGGGGGGTTTATATTTTGAATCGAACTAATTAATAAAAGAAAATAATAAAACTTTGTTGTAAACAATGAGAAGAAATATGACTATGGAATACTTCGCCGTCACTGAACTGAAACTTAATTGAATACAAGTTTATCTATTGAACCGTAGAATAGCAATAAGCTCTGATATCCCCCGGATTCCTGTTGTCACTGGATACAGAAGCGCTCGACTACCAGTTTCTATCCAACTAACCCACCAAGAATAAGCTCTCAAAGTGTAGATTAACCGAATGCTTTACACTCTGTGAATCAGGTTGATCCTAGCATCAGACACATAGGCTCGGCCCGTTTACTAGTGTTATCTTTATACACAATTGCTTAATAGAATCCCTCTGTCAGCTCTTGCGATTTACTACTTGTGTATAGAGATGATGTGACAATTACACTATCACACATCCCTAAACTAGTAGAAGAAATATTGATTGGTTAATTTAATTGATCACTTTAAATAATCCCTCAATATTCTTAAACATTAAAAAATAATAAAGATAATCAACAAATAAATAAAACTTAAAATAAACTTGGTTTAAGAAATTAAAGCTTTATTGTTCACGACTTTGAAATCATCCTAATCAATAAGATGTTTAACTACTCATAGCTAAAAAGTACTTAAGAAATAAATAAAGAAAAAAAAAGAAATTAAAACTAAAAATAAAAACTCATAAGAAAAATCAGGAGCATAAATTTTATTTCTCTCTGTGTTTCTGTCTTCTAGGTAAAAGAAGGAATGAAAAAATAATGAATTTCTCTTGCCTATAAATAGCACCCAAAACCCTTCTCCGATCCACCAAAGTCGCACAAGATAAAGATGCAAAGTCGGTTTGGTTTATCATAGAGAAAAAGGTGTTGATTCGGTGCACGTCGGTCGTACTTTAGAAATGTATACATGCCTCCTCATCCATTCGATCTCCTGGGACCTCATATGTATTCATTTACACCATTGATCTAATATTCTTCGATGCACCGTTTCGCACCCAATCCTCACTTCTACTGCAAACACGGGCCCACCATACGTCTTCTCACCCCACCACGTGATCGCCCTATTCTCTCTTCTGAGTTGTACGTGAAAGCATAATGCAGCAGCCATTACTATCCCTTGTCCACGTTTCCCTCCTTCATTCAATGAATAACAGCAGCCATGACCAAACTCAACACAGAGACCCAAGGCTCGTTCTTCTTCACCCATCAATCAGTGTTCTCTTCTTCTCGAGTTCCTCCTTTCGACAACCGATCGATCATGAGCTTCCTCCATTAATACCAGCAACATCATCATTCTCGAACTCTACCAACAACATTTCATGTACCGTCAACTTTTCCGTCACTACCAGCATCAACTCCATCTCGAGTATTGTCTGAAGTAACAGTAGCAAATAATGGCAGCAAACTCGAGCTCCTCTCTCGTCTTCAATGACACTGTGATGTCCATTGCCAAGCTCGATTTCGCAGCAACCACGCTTCTTCTTAGTCTTGGTTCATCTCAAGCTCGTCACGGCTCCAACAACATCGAATTCATCACGAACATCAGCATCATCATCTCCCTGAACCTGCTCCATCTTCATTCTCAACGTAGTCACGGCATCAACTCCATAGTCGTACCCTTCTCAGCATTGGTGATAATAACAGCAGCCATTGTTGAGTTCTCCAACTCTGCCAAGATCATCGGCATTACTTCCTGAATTTCGAGCCTTCTGATTTGAGATCAGGCTTGTACCCATGCTTTCTATCATCCCCAGGAACCCAATGATGTATTTAAATTCGAATATAATTGTTAACCAAAATGCATCACCGTCGTGATCATCAAGTTCCGGCTGCCATAACTAGTGTTCTGTTTAGAATAGGGAAGACGAAGTGCCTCGAGTAATTAGCCAGGTGCCTTTAACAATATTTGAATTTTGATAGCCCCTAAAGTAAAAGACTGGACTTCCTTTAACAGTTCCCTTGAATATGAGCCCCTTAGCAAGAAGGTGCCCCTTAACATTCAGTTGGGTGCCAATAGTAGTTTCTTTGTAAAATGACCGTTTTGCCCTTTATGCTTATGAGTTATTGTTTTGCTCATAACTTCTTCATACGAACTCAGAATGACTCCGTTCTTTCGCCATTGTCTTCATATGAACGAGTTCCAATTAGTCTTTGTCCCTTCTTCACTTGTATCTAGCTTCTTTCGTTGCACAATTAAGTGCAAATTCACTTCTTTTGGATGATTTACCTAACAAAACACAAATAAGAGAAAACAAGCGTAATATATAATAATTTGCAATAAAACCAACAAATACTAGCATGGAATTGACACCAAATATATATGAAATATGCACTTATCACTGATGCTTATCTTATCGGTTTCCTCGACGTTTAGAGCTCAGTCAGATATCTCAAATATAAGTTCATTATTACATTTGCTAATTCTTACATCTGAAACGTGTGGAGAGATTATGATTCAAAGAGAAGTTATAAAGACATGGTTGCAATTCAGTGGTAGTTGTTTTCATACGTTTTCTTATCGACGTCATCTTACTTCTTGCCGAAACCTGAAATGGGATTCCTGGCATGAACAACAGAAGGGTCAAGCCTCGACTAGTCCCTTTTCCAGAGCCTTGGGAATTCACTTCATGATTGTTACATCCTACTTCCAAAGTGCATTGAAAGTGGTAGATCACTTGAGATGGAAATTCAAATTGTGCTTAATATGTTTATGGAGTGGGAAATGCTTGCTGGATTGATTCAAGTTTTATATCAGTTGTGTGGATTGATAAAACAGGATAGGACGCAACCAATGTGTTAGGCGAAACTGAAGTCGATGGGTCTACGTGGAGTATATGAAAGATTAGCAGTAATATGTGACATTACAGTAAGCTATCTGGAGCTCTTGGATATATGAGTTATCATTGTTTTTTTTTTATAGCGGGAGGATGCATGAACCCACGTTAGGTACATTTTTTGGAGAAGATGTGGTTTGCATTCAAATATGCACTACGGAGAAGGCACATGTGTTGTTTGTTAACACGCGTGATAAGGTTGTGTGGGACTTGAGCAAGGGGAAAGTTGAAACTTGCCAACATGAAAATGAAAATTCAGCAGTGGTTGATCTTCAGTACTGGACAGTTGGAAATCTATTCAGGGGGTAGCTCTTAATGGCTCTACACCAAAATCATTTTCCTTTATAGCAGACTGTTATTTCTTTTCTCTCAGTAACGACATCTGCGGCCATGCGAAAGAATTTGAGCAGCTCAATATTGAAGTATGGGTTATGGCCGAGTGTTTCCTTCCTTGCAATTTTGTGGGAGATAAAGAAATGTTGGAGTCGCTTTATCATCTCATTCAATCCAAGGTTGATGTTACTGAGCCTGTTTCACCGTGGAATGTAAACATATTAAGGCTAGGTTTGCCGGTTGTTGTTGGGATTTATCAGAAAGGGAAAATCATAGAGGTTACTTATCATACCTTAACTGAAGGGCTCGTTGTGAAGGAAAGAGAAATAATGAAGCACGACAAGCTGAGTTCTAGTGAAAGGTGGTGGATATCAGTTCTCACTGAAATCGTTGGTGGGGCCTTGCATTTCAATCCTACATCTACATCCTTGAGGACAAGGATGCTTAGAAGGGGAAGGTATTGTCATGTACCTAACTAAAAGGAGGGTGTCCCTTATCGTGTCTTATACAGATATTTAGTATTGGTTAATATGATTAGTAGTAGATTGAATTGATTAGATTAATTATGTAATTAGTAGGTTAATTTCAGTTATAACGGTGGGCTGGGATGTAACCACCTGGACCATTGTGAGCCATTGAGGCTATGTTAGGAAGAGATGGCTTTATAAACTGATTGAGTATGTAAATGAAAGGTTCATGAATGAAAATAGATAAGAAAAGAGATGCTCTCTCAGGAATGAGGCATTGACTGTTCTCTCAGGAATGAGGCAGTTTTTGGTTTATTATTAGGGTTCTTATATCAAATCTATTTATCAGCATAAGTCTCGATCCAATCTTGTTATCGTACACCTCAGTACATAACATGCGGCTGTGGAATATTATAGGGGATATCTTGTATCTTTATAAACTCCCTGATGAATGCATTTATTTTCGACTATATGATCGCATCTAAAAAGTTGATATGTGATTTCTTTTGGTCATGTAATGTTTCTATGGAAATTTCATTAGGATCCCACTAGTTTTCGTATCCTTGCTAATTGTATTGACAAAAATGGGGAGGATTAATGTGTAGTTCACACTATAAATACATATGGTTTTCGGATCATTATGTAAGGAGGGGTGGTTTCCATGTGAGATGGATTATTGACTAAGGGGGAGTGATACATATCATAGTATTGTTGTCGAAGTTGTGATACAATTGAACTTTGATGTTGTGTAATAATACTATGACACTGTGTAACAATGATCGAGAGATTTTATTTTCTCATTGTTATGGTTAAGCATTTTCAACAACGATGATGCTGAACTTACAACCTTTAAAATCATTGGAGTACTTGGAAGTGACGAAAATTTCGAGTAATGTTGAAGAACCAAGGAGATCATGCATGTGGAAGAAAAGCTGCAAAGCTTATTTTTTGTATTCCATATGTACTGATAGTTTTGTCATTAAAATTGACAAAGCGGGAGATTGTTAGAGCACTGCTCGGTCGAACTCACAAGCGTTTCTATCTCAAGCTTATTATCAAGTTTAGTTGCCAAATCTATAAGTCTTGATTTCTAGTCTACTTATAGCTAAGTTTCAAACTAGGATAGAAAGTGTAGTTGAGCTCTTGACTTCACGGTGCTCATCATACAAAGACGAAGAACTACTCAAGGAACTGGTGGAACTTCATCGACTAAAAGGTATGTGGAGACTTGAACTTATCTATCACTCAAAAAGTCTATCTACTCTATCTCATATCTTGAGACAAAAGTCATATTACTATATAAACTTTGATTATACATATTTGTTATTTCGAGCCGAGTTTATCTTGCTTATCTTTTTCTCGAAATATGTGTTGGTAAGCTTTTGCTTTAGCCAAGTTCATCTTTACAAGTGACGAAAGTCATGTTGCTTATTTCAATATCTTGAAAATGGCTTTGATGAAAAATAGTGTGTGAGTAACCTCTATTTAACATCCTCTAAGAATGTTTCAATGATTGAAATGAGAGTTTAGAACATGTAACTATCCTTGGATATAAGCATATAATGTGTTCGAGCATTAGTGTGTAAGTCCAAAACATGGAACCAAATGTATGTATACTTGTGTGTGTACTAAATGGTTGATGGAGACTGGGTACGTATGCGTACCCGTTCACATACTGGAGGAAGTTCATGTCCGTGAATTTCTGCTGAGTTTGGAAATCAAAACCAATTCAATCTGGTTACCTAAGTATGCATATGGTAGGCTCGGAAAGATACCTACTACTATGTATACTGCAAGTGCACAGTGTCTATTGCAGGCAGGGCAAATACAGGTCGAACCACAGAGACTTGGTGAGTGTAAGTTGAAGTTTTGCTCTTTCTAAACTGATTTAAATAAAAGTAACCAAAAGAGTTTGTTTTGTCGATACGACGAAATGATTTTCAAGTGACTGAAATAATAAAAGTAAATAGAAGAAAATAACACAGGGTGTAAACACTGAGAATGAGGATACTAGAGCTTTCAAATCAACTACTAACCTACAATATGCATTTAATTTATGATGTTATTCTTGTCCTTATAGCAGATTCAAGTTTACCTTGTATCTAAGGTGTTTCTCCAATGGATAAATTAATCACAACTAAAATATTTCTCCAAAGCATTAACTGTCTAGTTACAACACAACTAATCTAAGGATCAATAATATTTTTAAGCATGAGTTGCAGCATAATCAACATAGTGATATTCTAACTACAATGGATACATGGCATACATTGTGAGAGCAAAATATTGACAAACTTGGATTAAATTATATCTTAAACAATTTCAAACATTCAAGAACAACTCACAAAGTATGAATGACATATCAGTAGGCTAGAGCTTCATCTAAACTCTAGCAAAGAGTTTTAGAACATACTGAAAATGGAAATGGAATTGTACTGATAGAAAATATGGTGTGTGTTATGGCGTGTGTTATGGTGTAGAGAGAACCCCTCGCTTCCTTCTGGGAGAAGAGTTCGAGCATATTTATAGGATGAAATGCCCGACACCGCATGCACCTCCCATCAGTCGCATTCGTTGGATGCTGCACTTTTGGCGCATGTGAATTATTCTTCTTTCTTTTCTCACGTGCATGACCCATACTTCATTGTTTTCTTATCTTTTGGTTTTCACGTGCTTATCACTTGCCAGCTCAGTCCACTTTCTCTCAACTTGCTCGAGTTCTTTGCTGTCTCCGGCCATGCATATTCTCGGATACAACTATCTCGTCCTCATTAAGCTCATCACAGTAAAACCACCGAACCATGATCAGGTAGCAACTATACTCCATATTCATCGAACCACAGCGATATGATCAACACTGCATACTTGAGCTCCAACATCATTTACCAGCCATCTCGTCGCTGCTTTTCACGTGCTTGCCAACAGCTCGACAACCCGTGCTTATATCTTCACATTCTATACCATCAGCTCCCGACAACTCGTGCATGACTCATACTTCAAGTCTTCCCAGCGAACAGCAAGCCAACCCTCACCTTCTTCGTTCTCTTTTATTTTTATTTCTTTATTCTCTTCCGACAAACCATGCTGTCTCCAACGTCATCATCACTGTCACTGCTCAGTCTTCAACAACATGCAATGCTCTCGGCGTTACTGCTATCATCTCCTTCACATGTTTCACCAGCTCAGTCCCGACAACTCGTGCTCACATGTCATGACCATCATCACTCCAGCGTCGAGAACTGTCAACAACAAACCATGTTGTGTTCTCCTCGCTGTCCAGAACTCCATCGTCAGCCAACTCCATGCATACTGCTAACCATATCCATTATCACTTTCCCTGAATTTTGATAATGCATGAAGAAGATGGTGGTGCCCTGAATAACAAGACTGGGTGCCTTAAACAGTATTTGAATCTTGGCACCCCATTAAGTAAAAGACTGGACTGCCTTTAGCAGTTCCCTTAAACTTGAATGCCCCTTAACATGAGCGTGTCCCTTAACGAACAGTAAAGGTGCCAATAGTATTCTCCATTGTAAAATGACCATTTTGCCCCTTTTTCCCATAACTTCTTCGTATGAACTCCGAATGACTCCGTTCTTTCGCCATTGTCTCTGCCTTCTCGTCCTCAATTCATCCAAGCTTTATTTGGTACCTAAAAACACAAAGTTAATTAATACAAATATTTATTCTTGAAAACAGAGAAAATACAGAATTTGGGATAATATCTGATTTTAAAGCGCAAAAGATGAGTTAAATGCCAAAAAAAAAGGTGTAGAAATATGCATTATTTGGCACTCATCAAATACCCCCAAACCTGAATTTTACTTGTCCTCAAGTGAAACAGAAATTAAGAAATCCTAACTATACCACTGTCGCTGGTCTCTCGAATGCATTTAGCATATGCACTAAGCCTTTAAACCCCTAGGTGTCCCTAGTGGACGAGATGTAGTCTCGTGAGGGCCTATCAGAGATGTACCCACAAAACCTTCTCCAACTTCAGAGCGTAAAAGAGTCCCAAGCATCCAAGGAGCTATGAGGACATAGAGTTTCTGCATGCTAGTAACACGAAGTTAGAACTACCAAAGAACGCATTCTCATCCTTAAGAGTTGAGCGAGAAATAACCATACCATATGAAAGAATTCGGGTTCGAGAATAATCACAAGCCTCGACTTCTGCCTCACCAATAGGGTTTTATGATATTTGCACTCAAAAAGACCGCTTTTTTAGTCTCTCATGTGTGCAGACAGGAATAAAGAGTGAAATCCTGCACACTTTGATGGTGGGAAGGAGAACCTTCCGAAATAATTTCTGGAGACTCCACAGAATTGTGGACAAAAAGAATCTTTTTCTGATGATCTCTGAGAAAGGAAATCAACCATTATCAAGGATGGGAGTACTCGCTTACCTTCACATCCGATCGGCAATCAACACCACTCTCACAGCATCCATAGAAATGTCTTCAATCTTCGGTCTTTGGTCTTCAACTGTTGATGATGAACTTCTGAACTTCGAAAAACTTGACAATTTGTAATTTTTCTCTTCAATTTCCTTATTGCTTGGAATTTATTTTATTTTTTCTTGAATTCTTCTTTACCATGGTGGTATCAAAACTAAACTAAGAAAATAAACTTCAATAATTACAAAGTTAAAAATTACATACTAGGCAAGCGAGCGACAAGCTGTGCCGCTAGCCCTTTTTGAATAGCAAAACCTATCCTATTAAAAATAAAATCTCGTGAGCCAGGGGTCATTACATTGCTGCGCATGACTTTCTGGACCCTCTTGAGTAGTCCAACTGCTTCTGGAGCCAAATATCCAAAAGTATCAAAAGCAAAGGGGACGAAAGCATGCCCATTGTCAACACATGCTTTCTCATGCTTCGATATCTTACCTGAGCCAGCCTTTAGCGCTGCTCGCCCGACTGTAAAGGTGCCATGTCCAATGCCTACCAAAGGAGATACCCCGGTGAGGTCAACACATGTGTGTTTCCCATTAGCCCATCCAAAAATAAGAACATCAGCTGGTCTTAGTGTCGATCTCCCTTCAAGTGGGTTTGTCAGGAAATGCACAGGTGCTTCTTTCTTTGCCGAAATTCCAGACCTCCACAGTACATCATACAAAATATCCCTCACATGATCATGTCTATATTTATAACCAGGGTCTACTTTACAATGAACTGCATGTTCACCATATGAATCCAAGCAACCCGTGATGCAAGCAGGCGGCGAGAGTCAGAGGGATAAAGCGGGATCATTAACCTGTATTTGAGGATAGACCGGTACTCCAAAGGAGACATCTTCTGCCCCAGTCCCTCAATTGGAATATCCAGAAGAAAATCTTGGGCATGTGCTGCTTGCAAACAACCAAAAACCGCTTTCTGTCTCTCCGTTAGCATGTAAACTCTATCAATGTCCTTAACCACTTTACCAAAAAGAGCACTCGCCAGGATGCTTTGTGCTTTAGGGGGGGTGTTGTCTTTATTGGTGAAGTTGTTAAGATCAAAAACATGAAACAACAAAAACAATGAAACAACCAAAAACACATCATCAACTTCAATATTATTTTTTTTGATTTTTTTTGATTTTTTTTTTTTAATTAAACATGAAACAACAAAAACAATGAAACTACTAACTCCATGGATGAAGGAATTTATCACTCAATTCTTCACAACTTGTGTTGTCTTGATTTCTAATTCTCATGTTCTTTTCTTCTCTTTGCTTTGCTTTTGTAAAATACCTCTTCAAATGTGTATATAATTCTGCTCTTTGTACTGTATTGTTGCATGTAAACCTTGGACTAATTTTTGATGTTGCTATGCTCGTTGATGATGTGTTTCTATGGATCTGTTGATGTTGTTGAGAGAGATAGAGTGATGCTAATTGCTCATCGAACTACAAGAAGGAGTTTTCATCTTTATACGTCACCCTCATGATTGACAAAATTAGCACTCAAGAGATCAAAAATAGTGCTGAAAGTGGTGCGAAGTTGGGTAGCTCACCATTCCTACCCGGAATTGACGTACGGTGACACACACTCTAAAAGATTTTTTAGAAAGTCACAAATTGAAGGTCGGTACCTCGCTTGATGTAAAAATGGGTAGTCTCCACTATGGGTGATCACAATTCTACTACCGAATTTCTTTACAACACCTAATTCGCCCTCCGGCATGGCTAAATCCAACTTTAACGCTTTAATAACCTAATAAACCCGATTGTGTTCTCCGGTACTTCCAAGCTCAGCTATTTCGGTCAGACTCTCTATGTAAACATAGCTAGAAACATGCTAGTGACTCTAAGATCTCTAAAAGTTGGAAGTTTTATGCAAATATTTACAAAGGTTTTTTTTTTTTTTTTTTTTTTTTTTTAATAAAAGACTAAAAACTCTATATGAAAAACACACCCCCAAACCTAAATCTAACATTGTCCTCAATGTTTCAAAAGATGATAAGAACACATATCAAGAGAGCAAGGTACAGCATATTTAAAGGACAGAGATTACCAGATTCAAAAAGGGTGGTGCTAACCATAATTGAATGAATGCTTTGAAAGCAAATAATATGAGCACCAGACAAAAAGTTTGGTTAGCACACATAAACACTATGCAAAAATAAAAAGAAAAGGGAAAGATACTGGACTATTAATCCATATGTATGTACACGGGTGGACTAGCTTAGTCCACATAGACGGGGTCTTCCAAGTCTACGGTCTCATTTTCTGGTGGAAGAGGTTCCAGAAATGGTTTCAATCTCTGACCATTGACCTTGAAGATGTTCTTGGTTGCTGGGTTTTCGATTTCAACAGCTCCATGGGGAAAAACAGTACGTACTAAGAATGGACCTGACCATCGAGAACGTAATTTTCCTGGGAACAAATGCAAACGAGTGTCGTACAATAAAACTTTCTGGCCTGAAGTGAATGACTTGCGCAAAATGCGCTTTTCATGGGACACCTTCATTCTATCTTTGTACCTTTTTGCACTATCATATGCATCATTTCTTAGTTCTTCCAATTCATTGAGTTGGAGTTTCCTTTGGGTACCAGCCTTATAAAAATCAAAGTTGAGTTTCTTTATAGCCCAATATTCCCGATGCTCTAACTCAACCGGAAGATGACAAGCTTTACCGTACACAAGTCTGTAAGGGGGCATGCCAATGGGAGTCTTGTATGCAGTTCTATAGGCCCACAAAGCATCATTTAAACGTAAATACCAATCTTTCCTAGAAGGATTAACAGTCTTTTCAAGGATACGCTTAATTTCCCTATTAGAAACTTCTACTTGGCCACTGGTCTGAGGATGATAAGGTGTTGCTACCTTATGAGTGATTCCATACTTGCGCACAAGTGATTCAAAGGGTCTATTGCAAAAATGACTACCTCCATCACTGATTATTTCTCTAGGTGTTCCAAAGCGAGGGAAAATGTTTTCTTTAAGAAAAGAAAGAACAACTTTATGATCATTTGTTTTGGATGCAATGGCTTCTACCCACTTAGACACATAATCAACAGCAACAAGAATGTACAACTTACCTTCAGAGTTAGGAAATGGACCCATGAAATCAATACCCCACACATCAAACATCTCAACAATCAAAATGGGTTGTAAGGGCATCATGTTTCTTTTAGATATGCTTCCTAATTTCTGACATTGGTCACAAGCAACGCAAAAAGCATGGCTATCTTTGAACAATGTTGGCCAGTAAAAACCACTCTGCAAGATCTTTGCAGCAGTTTTCTTGGCACTAAAGTGGCCTCCACAAGCATGGTCATGACAAAAAGAGATGACATCCCTTTGTTCAGAATTTGGGACGCATTTCCTAATAATTTGATCCTGGCAGTACTTGAACAGGTATGGGTCATCCCAAAGGAAGTGTTTAACTTCCGCCAAGAATTTATAACGGTCTTGCTTAGACCAATGAGAGGGCATTCTACCTGTAGCAAGGTAGTTCACGATATCCGCAAACCAAGGCATTTCAGATACAAGCATTAATTGATCATCAGGGAATGATTCCCTAATAAGCACAGATTCATCAGCAGATTCAACATTCAACCTAGACAAGTGATCAGCTACAACATTCTCCGACCCTTTCTTATCTCGAATTTCGAGGTTGAACTCTTGTAACAAGAGTATCCATCGAATTAGACGAGCCTTAGCATCTTTTTTAGATAAAAGATATTTCAATTAAAGATGGTCGGGAGAATATATGATTATTTTAGACCCTATCAAATAAGATCTAAACTTATCCAATGCAAACACAACAGCTAGCAACTCTTTCTCAGTTGTTGAATAATTCATTTGCGCATCATTAAGTGTTTTACTAGCATAGTAGATCATATAAGGGAGTTTGTCTATTCGTTGACCTAAAACAGCTCCTACAGCATAGTCAGACGCATCACACATAAGTTCAAATGGTAAGGTCCAGTCGGGTGGTCTGACTATAGGGGAAGATGTAAGGAGAGCCTTCAATTGCTCCCAAGATTCCTTACAAGCATCATCAAAGACAAATGCAACATCTTTTGCAAGAAGATTACACAAAGGTCTTGAAATTTTACTAAAGTCTTTGATGAATCGGCGGTAAAAACCAGCATGGCCTAAGAATGATCTTATGTCCCTCACAGAACGAGGTTGAGGTAAGTGTTGAATGATATCAACCTTGGATTTATCTACTTATATGCCTTTTTCTGAGATGATATGCCCTAGAACAATGCCTGAGTCAACCATGAAATGACATTTTTCCCAATTCAAGATAAAATTCTTTTCTTTACACCGAATAAGCACACGAGTAAGATGATGCAAACATTCATCAAAAGAAGACCCAAAGACAGAAAAATCATCCATGAAGATTTCAAGAAACTCATCTATCATGTCTGAAAATATGCTCATCATACATCTTTGAAAAGTATCAGGTGCATTACACAACCCAAAAGGCATACGACGATAAGTGAATGTTCCATACAGACAATTAAATGTGGTCTTATGTTGGTCTTCAGGTGCTATGTGAATTTGGTTGTAGCCTGAATAGCCATCTAAGAAACAATAGTACCTATGTATCGACAACCTTTCTAGCATTTGATCAATGAAGGGCAGCGGAAAATGGTCTTTCTTTGTTACTGTGTTCAATTTCCTATAGTCAATACAAACTCGCCACCCTGTATTTACACGGGTGGGGACAAGCTCATTCTTCTCATTTTGAACTACAGTAATGCCAGACTTCTTGGGTACCACTTGAATGGGACTGACCCACTTGCTATCAGGAACTGGGTATATGATACCCGCATCAAGCAATTTCAGAATCTCACCCTTAACAACATCTCTCATGTTTGGGTTAAGTCTCCTTTGCATTTCCCTGGTTGGTTTAGTGTTTTCTTCCAGGTTTATGTGATGCATGCAAATTGTGGGACTTATACCTTTAAGGTCTGATATGGACCAACCTAAGGCCTCCTTATGCTCTTTAAGTACTTCTAAAAGTTTATTTTCCTGTTCCGTGTCTAAACATGATGCAATAATCACAGGCAAAGTATCAGAAGGACCTAATAAAGCATATTTCAAAGTATCAGGCAATGGTTTCAAATCAAGCTTAGGTGGTTCAACAGGAGATGGGTCAGATTTGGAATCAGAGAGTGGAAGTAGTTCCACAGCAGACTTCCATTTAGCAATGTCCATGGGTGGCACTGATTCAAGCAAAGAGTGAACTTCACTAATATACTCAGAATCGAAGAGATCTAAGTCGAAGTTTTCTAGACATGCTTGCAAACGGTCCACAGATAAGATATCAGGCAATGAGTCTTGGATCAGAATTTCAATCATGTTAATCTCATGCAAATCAGTATCATCACAATCAATGGGTTGTTGAGTTACACGAAAGACATTCAGTTCCACAGTCATGTTACCAAAAGACAATTTCAATACTCCATTGCGACAGTTTATGATAGCATTGGACGTAGCCAAGAAAGTACGTCCCAAAATAACAGGAATATGATAATCTGGGTTTTGCACAGGTTGAGTATCCAGCACAATGAAGTCCACAGGGAAATAAAATTTATCAACCTTGATCAATACATCCTCCACAATACCCCGAGGGATTTTTACAGACCTGTCCGCTAATTGTAGCGAAATAGGGGTGGGTTTTAGCTCCCCAAGACCTAACTGCACATACACAGAGTATGGCAAAAGATTCACACTTTCACCTAAGTCTAATAAAGCCCTATCGATTGTATGCTTGCCCAAAGTGCATGTGATAGTTGGAATACCTGGGTATTTATACTTAGCTGGTGTTTTGTTTTGAATGATTGAACTTACCTGCTCAGTGAGAAAGGCACGCTTATGCACGTGAAGCTTTCGCTTTTGTGTGCATAGGTCCTTCAAAAATTTTGCATAAGCAGGTATCTGCTGGATTACCTCGAGGAATGGAATGTTTATATTGACTCGTTTAAACATCTCCAACATCTCATTGTATTGGGTGCCTTTCTTCTGTTGCTCTAATCTTTGAGGAAATGGAGAAACAGGTACATGAGATGGTGCAGGGACATTAGCATCAGTGGAATTCTTAGAGTCAGTATCATGCTCAGATTCCTTTTCCACAACAGGTGTTTTCTGTGGAGTTGTATGCACCGGTGAGTCTTATCTAGACTCACTCGACTGTGGTACACCTACATTGTTTTCAATAGCTTTACCACTACGAAGAGTGGTGATAGCATTCACAGGACTATGTGAAATTTCATTGCAAGTTGAAGTACTTGCCTGAAATACATTCTTTGGATTTTGTTGGGTCTGACTAGGGAGCTTTCCCCTTTCTCTCTCACTCAAAGCATCACATATCTGACCCATTTTAAGTTCTAGACTCGTGAAACGTTGGTCGGTTGTCTTTTGAAGTTGTACAAGATTTTGGGTCAACAGACTGAAACTGTCTTCAAAACTAGGCCTTTTCTCTATAGGGTACTGAGTGTGTGGTTGTACTTGGGGGTTTCTAGGATATGAGTATCCTTGGTTGTTATTTGATGTTCCCCCTTGGATGGGCCCTTTAGACCATGAAAAGTTAGGGTGATTCCTCCACCCTGGGTTATAGGTTTGAGAGTACGTATTGTTCTCTTGCCTATTGTACAAAGCATTGGCTTGCTCGGTTTTAGACTCTTGAAATGCATGGAGGTCTGGACAAGTGTCCACTAAGTGGTCTGAACCATGGCACGCGGCACAAGTGGCCATTTCAATTTGGTTACGGAGAGTAGGGGCATTAGGTTTTACATTCTTCTGCAGCTCTAGATCTTCTATTCTCCTAGCCATAGATGCCATCTTTGCATTTCCCTCAAAGTCGGACTCAATTCTGTGAAAATTAGCTACACGGGTAGTCTCTTTAGGTGCACGGATGGACTCCCACTGCTGAGTCTTTTCAGCGACTTCGATTAAGAAATCCCAAGACTCATCAGCACTTTTGTCAATAAACAGACCATTGCACATTGCCTCAACTGTAGTTCGGGTCCTGACATCTAGGCCTTCATATAAAATTTGCACAAGTCTCCATTTTTAAAAACCATGATGGGGACATTGGAGCAATAATTCATTGAATCTCTCCAAATATTTTGCTAGAGTCTCATCATCTAATTGCACAAAACTATTCAGACTTTGACGAATGGTCGTAGTCTTATGATTGGGGAAAAACTTTCTGAAAAACTCTTTTGTAAGGCCATCCCATGAATTAATTGACTGTGGTTGCAAAGCACACAGCCAAGACTTTGCTTTTTCTTTCAAAGAAAAGGGAAATAGTCTCAGTTTGAGGGACTCATCCGTCATTTGGTTGATCTGAAGAGTCCCACAAATTTCCTCAAATTCTCTCACGTGGTGGTAGGGATTTTCAGCATCAACCCCTCTAAACTTAGGCAACATATTAAGGATACTTTCCTTTAGCTCAAATTGTCCAACAGCAGCTGGTAAGACAATGCACGAGGACTGGCTTGTCCTCGTTGGGTACATGTAGTCCTTGAGACTGCGGGGCGGGTTTATGTGATCACCCATTGTCTCAGATTGGTTGGTGCTTTCTACTTCAGGACTAGGTATGTCGACTATATCTGCTTGGGGAATTCTAACTAGTCGGTTTGTTTGGTCTCTAAAAGACACAATCATAGCCCAGCTAGCACATCAAGCATGCTAAACACTCATACATCCATAACTAGTCGTTTTTTTTTTTTTTTTTAATGAAGAAATAAAAATAAAATAAATATAGAATACCACAAACAAGGAAGGGGAGTTCTATTCAATCACAAACAAGGCTGACTCCACCATAGTAAACCTACTGATTTCTAGCAAACAGAAAGCATGATGGCTCCACTTAGATTGTTTTCTAGACCAGCTTCTAATCCTTTGAAAGGAAATTCGTTACAATCTGAGCAAACCCCTCTGGAATCAATCTGAGTTAAAGTATATTGAATAGAGGCGAGGGAAGCTGCTGGAGATTTGATACCCAAGGCCTCACCGTATCACAAGGCGGCGCAGTCACGCATTCAATTTACAGAAACTATCATGAACTTCGAAGTATGCTTAAAGAGTAACCAATATTTTCCGAACGACTTTCCTACTAAGCTCGTTACCTTATAGGTCTTGTTCTATTTCAAATTTTAAAGCTTAGGTTCACGTTTAGGTATCGTTTTCCTAAGGCGGGCAAGAAGAGAACGGTGATAAAATCCGAACCCTTATCTTAGATGGCCAGTTCTTTCCCTTTACTAGGAAAATAAAAGAATCCGTATTCAAGTCCTCAACATATATGCAACCGAAGGAATACAGTAACTCGCTAACATGGGATTCGCGAGTTTTTCGACAAATTTACCTCCCGTACCAGACGGGGGATGAACCGTTGTTGTCGACTCGGGCCACGACTCCTATGTCATGAACAAACCCGAGGGGCCGAGGTGATATTGTAATCACCGTCCTTCTCTGCAAACAATTTGATATTTAATACTACCCTTCCGTAGGGTTTAAAAATAAAAATAAAATAATGTCCAAGTCCAAAGTCCAAAAAGATAGAATGCAAAAGAAATAGAAAATTACAAGAATAGAGAAATCCTAATACAATCTAAAAATAAATAAATAAAATAAACTCTCTTTTTTTTTTTTTTTATGTAAAAAAAATCTTCTTCTTTCGCCCCTTTAGCTTCGCCTTTTACTCCAAGACTTTTAAATATTCACCAAAAGCTTTGGCAAATTTTCTTTCGCTCCGAATTCCAAATTCTGTAAGGAAAAGACAAAAATAACAAAAACGTAAAGAAGAACATGTAATTATAAAATTAAAAAAAAAAAAAATATTTTTTATTTTGTATAATTTTTATAATATATATTTTTTTTTTAATCAGTAAAGATAGAAACCTCAGCTACACCGCTAACCGAGTCCCCGGCAACGGCGCTAAAAACTTCATAGGCTCGGAAAGATACCTACTACTATGTATACTGCAAGTGCACAGTGTCTATTGCGAGCGGGGGCAAATACAGGTCGAACCACAGAGACTTGGTGAGTGTAAGTTGAAGTTTTGCTCTTTCTAAACTGATTTAAATAAAAGTAACCAAAAGAGTTTGTTTTGTCGATACGACGAAATGATTTTCAAGTGACTGAAATAATAAAAGTAAATAGAAGAAAATAACACAGGGTGTAAACACTGAGAATGAGGATACTAGAGCTTTCAAATCCACTACTAACCTACAATATGCATTTAATTTATGATGTTATTCTTGTCCTTATAGCAGATTCAAGTTTACCTTGTATCTAAGGTGTTTCTCCAATGGATAAATTAATCACAACTAAAATATTTCTCCAAAGCATTAACTGTCTAGTTACAGCACAACTAATCTAAGGATCAATAATATTTTTAAGCATGAGTTGCAGCATAATCAACATAGTGATATTCTAACTACAATGGATACATGGCATACATTGTGAGAACAAAATATTGACAAACTTGGATTCAATTATATCTTAAACAATTTCAAACATTCAAGAACAACTCACAAAGTATGAATGACATATCCGTAGGCTAGAGCTTCATCTAAACTCTAGCAAAGAGTTTTAGAACATACTGAAAATGGAAATGGAATTGTACTGATATAAAATATGGTGTGTGTTATGGTGTAGAGAGAACCCCTCGCTTCCCTCTGGGAGAAGAGTTCGAGCATATTTATAGGAGGAAATACCCGACACCGCGTGCACCTCCCATCAGTCGCATTCGTTGGATGCTGCACTTTTGGCGCATGTGAATTATTCTTCTTTCTTTTCTCACGTGCATGACCCATACTTCATTGTTTTCTTATCTTTTGGTTTTAACGTGCTTATCACTTGCCAGCTCAGTCCACTTTCTCTCAACTTTCTCGAGTTCTTTGATGTCTCCGGCCATGCATATTCTCGGCTGCAACTATCTCGTCCTCATTAAGCTCATCACAATAAAACCACCGAACCATGATCAGGTAGCAACTATACTCCATATTCATCGAACCACAGCGATATGATCAACACTACATACTTGAGCTCCAACATCATTTACCAGCCATTTCGTCGCTGCTTTTCACGTGCTTGCCAACAGCTCGACAACCCGTGCTTATATCTTCACGTTCTCTGCCATCAGCTCCCGACAACTCGTGCATGACTCATACTTCAAGTCTTCCCAGCGAACAGCAAGCCAACCCTCACCTTCTTCGTTCTCTTTTATTTTTATTTCTTTATTCTCTTCCGACAAACCATGTTGTCTCCAACGTCATCATCACTGTCACTTCTCGGTCTTCAACAACATGCAATGCTCTCGGCGTTACTGCTATCATCTCCTTCACGTGTTTCACCATCTCAGTCCCGACAACTCGTGCTCACATGTCATGACCATCATCACTCCAGCGTCGAGAACTGTCAACAGCAAACCATGTTGTGTTCTCCTCGCTGTCCAGAACTCCATCATCAGCCAACTCCATGCATACTGCTAACCATCTCCATTATCACTTTCCCTGAATTTTGATAATGCATGAAGAAGATGGTGGTGCCCTGAATAACAAGACTGGGTGCCTTAAACAGTATTTGAATCTTGGCACCCCATTAAGTAAACGACTGGACTGCCTTTAGCAGTTCCCTTAAACTTGAATGCCCCTTAACATGAGCGTGTCCCTTAACAAACAGTAAAGGTTCCAATAGTATTCTCCATTGTAAAATGACCATTTTGCCCCTTTTCCCATAACTTCTTCGTATGAACTCCGAATGACTCCGTTCTTTCGCCATTGTCTCTGCCTTCTCGTCCTCAATTCATCCAAGCTTTATTTGGTACCTAAAAACACAAAGTTAATTAATACAAATATTTATTCTTGAAAACAGAGAAAATACAGAATTTGGGATAATATCTGATTTTAAAGCGCAAAATATGAGTTAAATGCCAAAAAAAAGGTGTAGAAATATGCATTATTTGGCACTCATCAGCATACCCATACTGGCGAAAAGTTCACGTCCGTGAATTTCTGCTGAATTTGGAAACCAAAAAAAACTCAAGTCTGGTTACTTAAGTACACATACCCATACGCATACTCAAGTGTGTTACTTTCTAAAATTGGTTTATTTGTGAACTGAAATATATATAAACTAAGGAATGCATATTTGCAAACCGTGGCTATAAAATTCATGAATCAATTCGAGTGTGTTAGAGCATTGCTCGATCGAACTCGCATGCATTTCTATCTCAAGCATGTTTGTCAATATTAGTGATCAAAACTACATGTCTTGATTTCTTGTTTACTTATGACTAAGTCTTGGTCTAGGATAGTTAAGTATAGTTGAGCTCCAGAATCCATGGTGATTATCTTACAAATACGAAAAATACTCAAGGAACCAATGGAACTTCATCCAACCAAAAAGGTATGTGGAGACTTGAACTCATCTACCACTCAAATGTCTACTCTATCTCCTACTCTTGAGACACATTCGTATAAGTATGATAGTTTTCATACATACACATTTGATATTTCGAGCCGAGTTTACTCACATATTTTTTTATCGAAATATGTGTTGGTAAGCTTTCACTTTAACCATGTTTCATCTTTACCCGTGACGAAAGTCATGATGACGTTTTAATCTTGAAAATGTCCTTGATGAAGATAGTTGATTCTTTATGTCTAACAACTATTAACATTATAGAAGAATGTTTCAATGATTGAAATATAGAGTTGAGATTACATAACCACCTATGTATATAAGCATATATAGTGTGTTCTCACATTAGTGTATAAATCCATGTACCTAAAACTAAGTACGTGCATATGTGTGCATGTGGTATTGATTAAGGAGACATGTTAGGTACGCATACCCGTATGCGTAATGTCAGAGGTTCTTGTACCGAGAATTTCTGTTGGAGTTTGGAGTTTACGAACTTACAAACCAGTCACCTTAGGCACGCGTACCCACAAAAGTTTTTCAACCGAAATTTTTTGATGGGTTTTCAAACCCAATTCCGGTAAAGCTAGAGTACATGTACCCGTACGCATACCCAAGCTAGTTATATCTCAAATTGGTTAGCTCATGAAATTAAACAATAAATCAATAAGGAATGCAACCTTTGTAAACCGTGGCTATATTGTTTATGAATTGATTCAAGTGAATCAAACCGATTTTAATTCAACTTTTTCTTGTGTAGTACATAATATTTCCTTGCAATTGAACAACACTTGAACCAGTTCTTATGAGTCATTTGAACTAGTTATGAGAAAGATGAATACGGTTGATATGAAAGTACTCATATGGCTAACCATTGGTCAACCATTTGTGAACCAACCAAATGTACACGTTTAGGTACGGTTACTCAAACTTAAATGAAATACATTTCATGTGTGTGTGACAAGCTAAGTTTTGATCTAACGGTTGAAAGATATTAGCTTGAATAAGTCAGGTTTTTCATATAACGGTGAATATTGAATGCTTTGTTACCAAAATAACTTAGATTGCAAACCCTGATTTGAAAACTATATAAAGAAGACATCTAGCAATTATAAAAAATAATCCCCACACCTCCGGTGTGATACTAGTTGGTTTGCTAGAGTCGATTCTTCTTTAACCGAAGGTTTATTCTCGAGACCCTGTCAGTTAACGACTTAAATACTTTATTGGGATTGTGAAGCCAGATGAAACTACTTCTCTTGTAGTTGTACATCTGATCTTGCCATTTTCTATCTTAAATATTCAATTGAATAATTGGCTTGAAATTATATCTCCGATAGGGCCAGATAAAAAAAGAAATCACAAACATCTTCGTCTCAACGTTTTTGATTCCGCAATATATAGTTTCGCTACCATACGATTTAGATTAGTTTGAGGTGATTCATAATATTGAGTTGTTCTTCGGGAATATAAGTCTGGTTTATCAATTGGTTCCTGTTCACCTTGATTTTATCAAAAGACGGAACAAAACTTTTAGGTTTATCTGTGGGAGACAGATTTATCTATTATCGTAGACTTTTCTGTGTGATACAGATTTGTTTATTCAAGTCTTCGACTTTGGGTCGTAGAAACTCTTGGTTGTGGGTGATATTAGCTAAGGGAATCAAGTGCGTAGTATCCTTCCAGGATCAAAGACGTAAGGAGCGCAATTGTACCTTGAATCAGTGTGATATTGATTGGTGTTCACCTAAAATCCAGACCAAAGTTAATTTTTAGTAGGCTAGTGTATGTAACGGATAAATACAGTGTGGTGTTCAATCTGGACTAGGTCTATGGGTTTTGCTGCATTTGCGGCTTCCTCGTTAACAAAATTTCTGGTGTCTGTGTTATTTCTATTCCGCATTATATTTTGTTATATAATTGAAATATCACAGGTTGTGCGTTGTATCGATCAATTGTGAAATCCAACCTTTGGTTATTAATTAAAAATTGATTGATCCTTGGATATTGGTCTTTGGTACCATCCAAGCTCATATCTCTCTTTTATTTGATAAAGACTCGCAGATTTCTATTTGCTTGAGTAAAGATCAAATCTAGAGATGGAGATATTAACTCCTTAATATACTTTTTATTAAGATTGAGTCTGACTATCTAGTTGATTCTCTTAAAAGTATATTAGAGTTAGTCCATACATATTGCTAATCGAAATATTGGGTGAGGTTGTTAGACCCTCGCTTTTTCATAGTGAATCAAAAACAATTTTGCTTCGATCGTGTATTATATACTTCTATTAGATCTAAGCAATTGAATAACTCTCTAACTAGTTCTTTTGATTCATTTGAACTAGTTAAGGTGAAGATGATATGAATATGGTTGATATGAAAGAGCTCACATGGCTAACCATTTGGTTAACTACTGTTGAACCAACGACTTGTACACGTTTAGGTACGGTTACACAAACCTAAATGACGTATATTTAATTTGTGTATAACAAGCTAAGTTCGATCTAACAGTAGAAAGATATTAGCTTGCATCTAATCACGTTTTCATCTAACGGTGAATATTGAATGATTTTTTACCAAGGTAACTTAGATTTTAAACCATGATTTGGAGACTATATAAAGGAGAACTCTAGCAACTGGTAAATTTAATCCCCACACTTCCTGTTTGATACTAGTTGTATAAGCTAGAGTCGATTCTCCTTTAACCTTAGGTTTATACTGAGACCCTGTAGGTTAACGACTTGAAGACTTCATTAGGATTGTGAAGCCAAACCCAACTATTTTCTTTGTAATTGCATGATCTGATCTTGATGTTTCTATCGTATTTGAGTACAATTGTAAGATTGGCTTGAGATTAATTTCTTCGATAGAAAAGTTACAAAAGTAGTCACAAACATCTCCGTCTCATCATTTGTGATTCCACAATATCTTGTTTCGCTAGTCGATTAAGATTATTGTGAGGTGATTGATAGTTCCAGGCTGTTCTTCGGGAATATAAGTCCGAGTTATCGATTGGTTCTTGTTCACCTTGATTTATCAAAAGACGAAACAAAACTCGTAGGTATTTATGTGGGAGACAGATTTATCTATTCCTATAAACTTTTCTGTGTGAGACATATTTGTTTACTAAAGTCTTAGAATTTGGGTCGTAGAAACTCTTAGTTATGGGTGAGATCAGTTAAGGGAATCAAGTACATAGTATCCTTCCGATATCAGAGATGTAAGGAGCGCAACTGTACCTTGGATCGGTGTGAGATTGATTGGGGTTCAACTACAGTCCAGACCGAAGTTAGTTTGTGGTAGGCTAGTGTCTGTAGCGGCTTAATACAGTGTGTGTTCAATCTGGACTAGGTCCCGGGGTTTTTCTTCATTTAAGGTTTCCTCGTTAACAAAGCTTCTGGTGTCTGTGATATTTCTTTTCCGTATTATATTTTGTTATATAATTGAAATATCAGAGGTTGTGCGTTGAATCAATCAATTGGGAAATCCGACTTTTGGTTGTTTATTGAAATTGATTGATGCTTGAACATTGGTCTTTGGTACCATTCAAGTTAATTTCTCTTCTATTCAATTAGACTCGCAGATTTCTATTTGCTTGAGTAAGTGTTAAATCGATAAATTTAGATATAACTCTTTGATATACTTTTTTATTAAAATTGAGTCTGATTGTCTAGTTGATTCTCTAAAAATTATATTGGATTTAGTCTATACAGATTGCTAAGTGAATTATTGGGTGAGGTTGTTGTACCCCCATTTTTCAGTATGCACACTTGGTTCCCGGACCTGAATCATTCTTACAACAGTTTGCATACTGTGCTATATCTTGACAATGATTAATTGTTCTAAACTCCCATTTCAATCATTGAAACATTCTTAGAAGTTGATAATAGTTGTCTCACCCAAACTATTAGCTTATAAGCAATTTTCAAGTGATCAAATGATCAATACGAAACATTCTGAGTCTACATCAAATGACTATCTCACATAATTTTTGTAAGATGTTACAAGGAGATTTTCACATGACCACCTTTTAACTTTCGTCAAGAATAATAATGAACGTAGTTAATGCAAAAATCTTTCCAACACATATTTCGAGAAAGATATAATCGAGTTAAACTCAGCTCGAAATATCAAATGTGTATAATGTAGTCTATATAGCTATACGACTTAGTCTCAATAGGAAATAAAATAGAATAGACTTTTGAGTGATAGATGAGTTCAAGTCTCCACGTACCTTTTGTTGATGAAGTTCCTCCAAGATCCCCTTAGTATATCTTCAACTTCAATCGATGAACATCGTGAAGTATAAATATCAGCTACACATTTTATCCTAATCCAATACATAGATATAAGTAGACTAGAAATCAAGACTTATAGTTTTAAACCTAAACTTGACAAACTAGCTTGAGATAGCAACACTTGCGAGTTCGACCGAGCAGTGCTCTAACACTTACATCTTCAGGTCCTCTAATGGCGTTATTGACCTGATTCATATCTTTTTAACTGGTGATAATTCTTACTGATCAAAGGATACATCACAACCAAACACTAAGAAGTTGCATATGCAGAAAAAGATCTCAACTCTCAAGAAAGACAAGAGACGGAGATTTTGAAAAAATATAATCTAACATAAGATTAGAGATTTTTAAGAGGAAAAGTCATAATGCAAATAAGGTGTTTCATAGACTCGTAGTTGATTGACGTTATTGAACAACTATATGCCATGATATTGTTATTGTTGTTGCTGCTATTTTTTAAGAAAATATATTTTTTAAAATTTCATTTGTTAGTATATAAAACTTATTTTTTACAATTTAATTCGTAATTTAGGGAAATGGTAAGAGGTGGTGGTGGTGGACTCTTCCATATTTCTTACTTCTGTACTAATAAAAAAACATATATAAATTGACTAATGAAGAACTGATGTTTTTTATACTTATTTTTTAAAAATTATAAATGAAAATTTTTAGATGGCTTGTCCAACTGGACAAATGGATTCCTAATTTCGAGATGATTTTTCACACCAAAATTAATTTAATGAGTCTAGTTATTGGAAATAAGATATAATTTTATATTTTTAAAGAAAATGGATAAAGTTTATGAAACCCTATTTTTTCATAATCCAAGATATTTAAAAATTCCATTTCAGATAGTATGATGTTTATTCTCCCAGTGGATAGATGGAACATCAACATTAATGGCTTGTATACCAACTTTATTGTGTTCATTAAGAAGCACTAAATATTAAGTATTTTTTCTTGCAAGTTTCTTTTTTGATAAGAAAAAACCAATCTATTTATCAGTATAGTGAACCTATTTGTTAGAATTTCATTCATATTCCATTTCCTCAAACCAAGAAACTTCTCCCACTACCACAACCACTACCACCATACTTATTCTATTATTCCATCAAAGCCTTAAAGATTTCTTGACCCGCCACAATCATCAAACCCAAAGCACCACCCAATACAAGCAAACCGAACTTGGAATCCATTAGCAGAGAGTTTGATTGATGAACAAAGAGTTAGAGAGAAAATGAAAGTAAAATGAGATCAGAGGGAATGAAATAACAATGAAAACGAAATAAGCAAAGAAGGAACCAAATGTAGGTATAAAAAATGCAAAAGCGAAAAACTCACTGGGATATTTTGTTGGTTTTTAATACATCTTAGTTTTGATGTGGTTCGATGAGATTAGGTTTAATATTCTGTGTGATAAACGGTATGGATGGATCTCATGTACATCAATTATAATTTTAAAATCTTGTGTTTGGCAACGAGAAGTAGAAGTCAAAAAGAAAGATTTTTTCTGCGAAAAAATATCTTTTTAGCCTCGGTAAAACAATCTGAAGTTTTGTTTCCAAACTAGTTTCTTTCTTTTCGAATTAATTAACTTAAAATATTATTTTTTTGCACGAACACTTTTGAAGTAAAAGGACAATCATGGTTACTCATGTAGGTAATTTTTCTCCAGGTGACAAATTCGAAGGCATGTTCAACAAGGTTTGCGAGAGTACACTGATGGAAGGCAACAGCTGAAGGTGACTACTCTGAGGTATTACTATTGCTCACAAACTCTGTTTTTAAAAAATATACTTGGCAAACATTATATAGCGAGTAGAAGGTCTAGATAGTAGTACTGTATCATTGTTTCCCCATTTTCCTTACATGCATGATGCCCAAACTTAAATCCGATATCATTGTTTCCTCCTTTTATTTGAGACTTTTTTTTAATGACTCTTGCAAAGTTTTTTTATACTAATATTTTCTAACAGTACATATATTGTTATAAGTACACTAATCATAATAACTTATGAAATATTTTCATGTGTTAAAAAACATATGATGTTTCAAGATAAGAGTTCATTTCTTTGCATATGGATATCGTTTTCGCATTTAATTTTTTTATGTGTACTGTGTCTTTATTTTTATTCATATGAATATTTTTTTCACATGTTTCTATTTTTTTGTATGAGTTTGATATTTTGGGATGCATTTTATTAAGAACTTTATCAGATGCATATAAAACTAATAATATATTAAAATACTAGTTAATTCCTCTAAAAATCAAGAAAATAATTCTTGAGACGCAAAGTTAGTCATCAATATATATATGGATAAATAATCATATGAGGACAAAAGTGGGACGTTGTTTGGTCTGAAAAACTATATACGTCTACGTATGGTGATAGTTACAATAATATCTAAGAACATGGGTAAACAAATATTTTGAAAAGTTTAATGAAATCGTATGAATCAGGTGCAATAAATATCATGCAATCAAATTTAAAAGAGAGACCAAATTTGGAGAAGCTTAATATATATATTGAAATTAAAATAAGTCAAATTATTACAATGGTATATAAGTCAAAACTCCTGTTAATTGACCCCAAAAGACTAATAATACTAATAAAACACCCTATAACTTTTAGAACTAAGAACTTTATCTTCAGATAGAAACTAACACTAAGGCCCAAGAACCCTAACCCCAAAAACCCTGATTCAGTCGAAGAGTCCAGTGAAAAATTGTCTCCAAAGAACAACTAATTTCTCATTACTCTCTTTTTGCACAGTTACTTCTTCCAAAATATGGAAGAGAACTCTCTACCCATTAATAGAAGCTTCTTCCAGCTCAGTTATTCTTTAAAAAAATTGATTCTCATTTTTTTTTTCCTGAAACCCTTAAACACATCCTTGAAATGCGTATTACATCCCTGAACCCCTAATAATACTAACAACACCAAGCATTGGCCATTTTATATAAAACTGATTTGTTTATCGCTAATAAAATCAATAGTTGGTTTCAGATTTGCTCGTAACTTCCTTATACGCTAACATAACTTTCTTTAAGATTCACACAACTTTTTCTAGACCGAGTTAACTTTTTTTAAGACGCCGAGACTATTTATTAATAATTCTTTGAAGAAAAATTAGATAAATATACATAAAATGTAATGCAGTCTAGAAAACCTCTCGACGTAATGCGATAGCAAAGAAGATAAAACTTCTATAAAGAAAGTTCATAAGCAATAATAATAACAGAACTAGTCATAAAAACCCAAGGTGACCAAACTTGTGATACAAAAACCCCATTCAAATGTTGGGATCCATTAAAACTCCATATTAAACAAAATTGATACAAAAACCCCCAAATTTTTAAAAATTGATACAAAAACCCCAGATTTCAAAATTGGTTTCATCATAAAATTTAATGAAACCAAAATTGGTTTCATCAAATTCTTTGGAGTTTTTATGTTACTTTTGTTTTGATGGGGGTTTTGTGTTACTTTTGTTTTGACGGGTTTTTTGTGGATGGATAGACACCTTTGGAGTTATAACTCGCGGACCGTAATAATAATACCTCATAATCGGCCCCTCCTGATGTCGCCTTTCCACTTGACTCATCCCTAACTTTTTCGAAAATCCAGGTGAATCCATCGGGGCCGCCCCCGGAAGAAGAATCATGTGCATCCCAACTGCCAAATTTAGGCACACCGGCAGCTCTTTGAGGCTGCACCTATCAATATATCTTACAAGTATGAAGTTTCGGTGTTCAATATGGCTTCCATAAAGACCGAAATTACGGTGAGAATGACTTTTTAAGTCCTAAAAACAAACTGTTTGTACCCCTAATATTCTACACAAGAAAATGGGCTAACCTAAACCAACAAAACTCCTCTTACTAACTAGGAAGAGTTCATTGGGCCTTAAGTGTTTCCCATGGATATCCATGAAGGCCTTGCAAAAACTCCATGTGCAACAAACCAAGCTAGGCCTCACTAGAAAACACTCAACTCACAAGCCCATGGGCAAAAACTCCAAATTGAGCTAGCAAGTCCCACATAAGCGTGCCACGTCACCAACCCACGACCAACCGGCAGATGCCACGTCAGCGGGAAGCCACATCAGCACCCTGCCACGTCAGCAAGGGAGGGTCAGAAAATGGGTGCGACGTCAGCAAAAACGCTGACGTGGCAGGTGTCACGTCATCCAAATTATTACCACGTCAAGAAAGTCGCAGATGTGGCACTGGCCACATCAACGAATCCGCTGCCACATCACCAGAGGCAGTGACGTGGCAGTTAACACTCTGTAAGTCCGTTAGACTTAACGCCGTTACTAACGGCGTCGGAATATACTTAGCATAAAAGGTTAACGTCGTCAAAGGTTTCCGTTACCTGTAATGGCGTTCGCATATACCTAACGCCGTTAGAATATTCCGTTCATCGACGGATATCAGCAGCAAGAATCTACCGGTGGCCACTGCCAGCGTCAATCGGCGATTGTAACCCGATTAATCGGCGATTACCACGAGTAAATTCCGATTCACTCGATTAAACAACGATTAATTCGCCGGAAGAAAAGTGCGAGCGGTAATCGGCGAGTAAATTCAGATTAATCGCCGATTAGAAGATCTAGACGATTATCTGGAGATTAATCGCCGATTAATTGGCCGGATGAGAATTCTGTGGTACTCAGTGCTGTTTAATTCCATAGTCCCTGATGCTTCCACCCCGCTCCGTTTTCCTAGCGGATTTCTACGCCCCATTATGAGCATATGCCAAGTGATTCAATTCTAACCATGAAGGCATGCAGGGAATTCATGGAAGGGATTCATGCAGGGAATTCAAGTCAGGGCATCATGCAGGGAATTCAAGCCAGGGCATCATGCAGGGAATTCAAGCCAGGGAATCATGCAGGGAATTCATGCCTGTATCAAAAACGGTCAAGTAGTAGCATATAAAGGGAAGTTTTCCCAACCAAAGGAGGGGGGCAATCTTTCCCATTAAAACTCCTGCGAAAATATTCTCTTGCTAACTTAGGCATCGGAGGGTTTTTTGCATGTACCCCCCTCCTTTCTCCATTAACCAAGTCAATTGAGGATTGAAGCATCGATCGATTCCCGGCAACAACATCATACAAATTTATTTGTTTGGGGTAGAAGTGATTTTAACTTACAAATAGTGGCGCCGACTAACGGTTTCGAGAAAAGAAAATCGTATTTTTACTAGATCGAGCTATGGCAATAATCAGACAGACTGCTCGAAGGTATGATTCTACTAGCAATTCCCAACCGCGCAGGAGATGCGAAATTGAAAGGAACGAAATTGAGGTTCAATCCGCATATGCTATACCCACTGGAAACAGACAGGGTCAAGATCATACTCATAACAGATCGCTGGATCGTGGATGAGATCGAGATCGTTTTAGTGAAAGAGCTCCAGATCTAAATCGGAGAAAGGAAAAACAACTTCTGATCGATAATGAGGTTATTACGTTGATAGGGAAAACCCAGATGTTCGTGAAAACAGAGGGTATGCGTTCATAAGCCCATCTAGAAGGAATCGCAATCGACAGGATACGCGTGATGGCCGCACCGCGACCCCCAGTACAGAGGAGGAACATCTACTTAATCGGCTAGACGAGCTAGAGAAGGATAATTATATTCTGAGACTAGAACGTGAAAATCAACCTCGACCTAGGCCTGGTGTTTTGAATAATCAGAGGGTTCGATCTGTATGGAAACGCCTTGGAGATCGAATTGGACCGAAAGTCGCAGATTCTAATAGAGAAGTGATCGATAATGATCGCAGTGACATGAATCTATTGGTCACAGGATAATTGCCGAAACGACCCAGGCGAGCAGGGGATAGGACATCTTCAACTCAGCAGAGCGCGGCCAGAACTACGTCTCATTCAAAACGCAACAGAAATGATGAGGAATATTTTGGAGATTGAAACGATGATGAAGATTTTTCACACGATTATGATGCTCGTTCGGATCAAGGTAGATCTGGAAAACAACCTACTGAACCACAGAGAAAGAAAAGGAGATCGGGTAATCGTATTCCAATAGACCGGGATCATGAGCAAGAAGGCAGTTCCTAGGATGGCGACCTAAACGCAATAACAGAAGCTCGTCTGACCAAGATGATCAAATGAGTGATGATGAAAAAACAATCCCGAGAAGATAAGATGGAAAGGCTACATCGAGCAGCATGAGCTCCTTTCAAGCAGAATATCAGAGAATTCAGGCCGCTAATAAATTTTTTAGTTCCAAAATTACCGGAATTCGATTAGAAAACTGATGATCCAGATCAGCACATTTTACATTATGAGACATTCATGTCCTTGTGGCAGTACAGTGACGAGTTTATGTGTAAAATGTTCCCGCAATCCCTGGCGGGAGGAGCTATAACATGGTTCAATCAGCTTCCAACACAGTCCATCGGAAATTACCATAAGCTGATCGACGATTTTTTTCTCTAACTATAAGTACAACAAACGTGACCGGAAAGGATGCCATTCACTATTCCTTCTAGGAATCCGGAAGGAAGAAAGCATCAGACAATTCACTAGGCGTTTCAAGAAAGAGTTAGCATACGTGGATGGAGCTAACGACCAAGTTGTCATTGCGGCATACAAACAGGCTTACCAGCATGATCAAAGAGGTGTGTACGGTTCTTTGGTCAAGAGACCACCAAAAACTTTGGAGGAACTATATGATCGAGTTGAAGAGTACGCCTGAGTGGAGGACGATTCTAAAGCCCGAGAAGAAGTTAACAGATCATCCAATCATCCAAATGATGGGAAGAAGGAAAAATCCAAGAACCGTTCAAATAGATAGCATAATGATCGTGGTGATGCTCGAGAGAAAAATCAAGGTGAACGCACTGAAACTGGGTACCAGAAATTTCACGATATGAAGCTAACCCCGCTGAACGTAAGTCTTACAGAGCTGTACGAAAAAATACACAAGGATTTGATCCCCCCACGTCCTTTGGCAGCAGAAACACGGGATAAACGTGATAGGAGCAAATACTGCAAGTTCCATAAAGACCATGGTCACAAAACAGAGAACTGCCGCTCCTTACAGATCGAGATTCAGCGAATGATCGATGCTGGAAAGATATAACAGTACGTGAAAAAGGACTTTGGGAAAGTTCCTGGTCAGTTTGGTACTTCACATGTGATTAACGCTCGTGTGATTAACGTCAGTCACGCCAGGATCCATTCAATGACCAGGCGGGCATCGGAAGACAAGACCAAGAGAAATCTTAGACAGTTGAAAGAATGGTACCTGAAAAATCACATTGATTTTGTTAGCGGCAATGGAGAAGAAACTAAGGAGCTTGGGTGCAAAAAAATCGAGTTCTCTGATGCAGACATGATAGGGGTATATGCTCCACATAACGATGCCGTCGTTATAACTAATTGGATTGGCATGTTTCGTGTGCACCGTATTTTAGTGGATACTGGAAGTTTAGTAAGTGTGCTATTTTCAGGAGCTTACGCCTCTATGAATCTCCCACACGACTTGATCGAGGAGGATGAAAACCCAATTATTGGTTTCAGCGGCGAAGTTACAAAGGCGATTGGAAAGGTGAAAATACCGATAACAGTGGCTGACAAGTCCGTCTTAGGCACTTTATTGTTGCTGGATTGCAGAGCACCCTACAACGCGATCGTAGGACGAGATCGGCTGCATGAGATCGGTGCAGTCACATCATCTAATCATCAGTGCCTGAAGTTTATTACCCCAGAAGGAGTTGTGAAAGTTAGAGGTGATCAGATGGCCGCCCATAAGTGTCATGAGAATGCAATGGATGAGTACAAGAAGTCAGAAGTCAGTGGCAACCAGATCATGCGAGTCGAGCAGAAATAGCAATTACAGAACCCTCTCCCTCCAGAATCATATAGGGGAGAAGATGCAGCTGAACCCCCGACGGTCGAAAAACTGATCGAGGTCCAGATCGGAGATGAGGAGCACAAGACAATATTCGTAGGAGCAGATCTGCCTGCACATGAATGTGATGGTTTAATTACATTTCTAAGGGAAAACGTCGACGTTTTCGCATGGATTTTTGCTGTGATGCCAGGGATAGACCCGAATGTAGCCTGCCACAGGCTAAATATCGATGAGAATTTCCGTCCTGTGTTCGATAGAAAATTAGGAATATGGCGCAAAGCAAAAAAAGATGGAGTCACTGAAGAGGTCGAAAAACTGCTGGAAGCAGGATTCATTCGACCTGTGCAATATCCTAGCTGGCTGTTAAATGTGGTAGCCGTTCCAAAGAAGAATGGTAAAATTCGTGTCTGTATCGATTTTACCGACTTGAATAAAGCATGTCCGAGTGATCTGTACCCGCTGCCAATAATACGAGATTTGGTGGATAAAACTGCAGGGTTCGAGAGACTGTCATTCATGGACGGTTTTTCTGGTTATAACCAAATACCTTTGTTCGAGGACGATCAAGAACATACTGCGTTCGTGACTAACAGAGGAGTTTAATGCTATACGGTAATGTCGTTCGGGCTAAAGAACGCAGGGGCAACCTACCAGCACTTGGTGGACCATATGTTCAAGGATCTGATCGGGAAGTCCATGGAGGTTTACATCGATGATATGGTAGTGAAATCTCAGCAAAAATAGTCGCATCTTCTTGATCTGCAAAAGACGTTCGATATATTAAGGCAATATCGTATGATGCTCAATCTAGCAAAATGTTCATTTGGGCTGTCATCAGGAAAATTCTTGGGATACTTGATAACACACGGAGGAATCGAGGAAAATCCGGATCAAATCAGAGCCATCAGAAAAATTCCATCCCCAAGAAATAAAAAGGAAGTCTAGAAGCTAGCAGGACGATTGGCATCCTTAAACCATTTCATTTCACGCTCGTCGGATAGATTCAAGCCATTCTTTGACGTCTTGAAGAAAGTAACGAATTTTGGTTGAACGGCTGAGTGTGAAAGGTCTTTTGATGTGATAAAGCAGTATCTGTCAACCCTACCGGTTTTGGTGAGTCCAAAAGCTGGACAACCTATTGGAATTTATCTGGCTGCAACGGAAAATGATGTGAGTGCAGTGTTGTTTGTTACAGATCCATATGAGAAGCCTGTTTACTTTGTCAGTAAATCCTTGACGGGGGCGGAAACACGGTACAAGAAAATTGAGAAGATAGCACTTGCACTGTTCCATGCATCTCGTCGCCTAAAGCCTTATTTCCAAGGAAGTCAGATCGTAGTATACTCGGAATACCCACTGAAGTGAATCCTGGAACGTGCTGATGATTCCAGTCGACTAGCCATATGGTCAAATTTTCTGGGGGCGTATGAGATCAAATACGAAACCAGAACTGCAGAAAAAAGGCACGCACTGGCGGCACTGCTAGCAGATTTTCCGGTGGACGATATAGAAACGGTTGATGGAGAAGAATAGGAGTTGTTCAAACCCACTGAGCCAGTCACTAATCAGATTGGGGGCGAGTCTTCAATGGAGATCGATACACCAGAACCATTATGGACCGTATTTACTGATGGATCTTCAAACGTTAGTGGTGCTGGAGTTGGATGTGTAATCCTTACTCCAGAAGGTTCGAGGATCGAGAAAGCGACCAGACTGGGTTTCCAAGCATCAAACAATGAAGTTGAATATGAAGCTGCGATTATTGGTTTAAAAGCTGTCAAGAAGTTAGATGCGAAGAACGTGAAGCTGGTGACTGATTCCATGCTAGTAGTTAACCAATTTCTGGGGACCTACAGAGCAAAGGAGGAGAGAATGGCATTGTATTTGGACCATATGAAAGAGCTGGAAAATGAGTTCGACCGATTCTCTATTGGGCAGCGACCACGATTGGAAAATAGGCACGCAGATGCTTTAGCATATCTGTCTTCCGCAGTGCCAACAGACACCGCCAGATTCGTTGTAGTAGATTTCCAAGAGTTACCTAGCATCTCCGACAGCCATTTTGTTCAGGATTTCGAACACGCTAGTGGGGGCGAGAGGATAGTTACATCAGCACAGGGAGAAACAGAGAACATTGACAACAATATGGATATTGACAGTCCGGTGACAGACAATTCTGGAGATCATGCTGAAAACACTGCAGACTGGCGTCGACCTTACATCCAGTACCTGACAACTGGCGAACTCCCTGAATATGAGAAACTTGCTGCGAAGGTGAAAAGGGAATCATGGAGATACTCAATGATCGAAGGCCTATTATACCGCATACCTGTAGCTTTGGAGCCATTTTTGCGATGCGTATCAGCCGAGGAAGGACAACTGATACTGGCTGAGGCTCATGAAGGAATATGTGGCAGCCATTTTGGAGGGCGCAACCTCGCACACAGGGTTCTTACCCAGGGATATTTCTGGCCATATATGCAGAAAGATTCCAAGGAATACGCTCAGAAATGTGTGCCATGCCAGGAACACGCTCTGATTCCGAAAATACCAGCCAACGAGTTGCATCCAGTTTTCAGTCCCTGGCCATTCTCTATGTGGGGATTAGACATAGTCGGACTGCTTCCCAAATCTTCTGGGGGCGTTAGGTTCGTATTAGCTGCCATCGACTATTTCACCAAATGGGTCGAAGCAGTGGCACTGGTACACGTTACCAGGTATGATGTGAAAAGATTCATATGGGAGAATATCGTCTGCAGATTTGGAATCCCAGATGCGATAATATCAGACAATGGGAAGCAGTTTGATTCCGGGGTAATCAAAGACTTCTGCAAGGGCCTGAATATTCGCCACAATTTCTCATCTCCTTACTATGCTCATAGCAACGGGCAGGTAGAAGCGACCAACCGCGTTATTATGGACAATCTCAAGAAATGACTGGAGAAGGCGAAGGGAAAATGGACCGAAGAGTTTCCTGGAGTCTTATGGTCCTATCGAACAACCCCAAAAATGTCCACTGGATTTTCTCCATTTACATTGGCATATGGGACGGAGGCAGTCATAGCCACCGAGGTGCAGCTGAAGACTACCAAAACTCGTGCTGTCAAATCTGGGAAAAATGACAGCATACTGGCTCTAGATAAGGAGTTACTGGAAGAGCAGAGAGAAACATCCTTGCAGAATATAGTTCGATACCAGCAGGAAATCAAGCTGGGATATGATCGCAAGGTCAGAGAACGGTCGTTCAAGACAGGGGAATATGTCTTGAAGAAAACCCGAGCAGCCACGATGGAGCCAAACTGTGGGAAGCTCGGAACAAACTGGGAAGGTCCGTACATAGTGGATAGGACAGCATCTAGGGGATCCTATTACTTGAGGAACCTCGATAGAAAGGAGGATTCAAAGCCATGGAAGCCGTGGAATTCGTTCCACTTGAAGAAGTTTTATCATTAGGGGTAGATTCAAATCCTGTTGTGCTGCACTCTTTTTCCTTTTTGATGGTTTTATCCCACTGGGTTTTCCACTCAAAGGTTTTAACGAGGCAGCCGTTATCGAGGCAGTAGGTATCTATCTTGTTATTTCAGTTCAGAAATTTAACTCAACATCTATTTTGATAGTCCGTACTTTATCAATATATTCGTAAACTGCTCCGCAGTCAGCTCTAAATGACAAAACAGTACAGTCCGAGTCTACTGTAAGCAATGCCTCAGACACCTCGCAGATAAGGTGAATACGTTGTTCGAGCACCTTAACCCTGTCTCAATTTTATCCCATCATACAGAACAACAACGAATGTGGCAAACATTTTTATCTGCTCAGGCACGTAAAAATGTACACATCTCAAAATCTGCGCAAATCTTGAATAGCAGGATTGTCCCCCTGTGCAAATTCAAGATAGCAGAAAAACTCAACTTTTCATTCCATGCGCAAGTAAAATGAAGCAGGGAAGTGCACCCCAGCGCAGGCATTGAGCAGCATGACACAAAACACACTGGGGGCGAGTCGTATGTCACCCCAACCCTTTAGGGGCAAGATATATGACATCCCAGCCAAGTCATCACGTCTCTGGGGGCGAGTTGCACAGCACTCCGAACAACGCTTTTGGGGGCGAGTTGTGTAACACCCCGGGAGAATATAAATTCATAGGGAAACCCGAACTTCTTAAACCATAACAAGTTATGGATTAAGAGGGGGCGATGTTTGTACCCCTAATATTCTACACAAGAAAATTGGCTAACCTAAACCAACAAAACTCCTCTTACTAACTAGGAAGAGTTCATTGGGCCTTAAGTGTTTCCCATGGATAACCATGAAGGCCTTGCAAAAACTCTATGTGCAACAAACCAAGCTAGGCCTCACTAGCAAACACTCAACTCACAAGCCCATGGGAAAAAACTCCAAATTGAGCTAGCAAGTCCCACATAAGCGTGCCACGTCACCAACTCACGACCAACCGGCAGATGCCACATCAGCGGGAAGCCACATCAGCACCCTGCCACGTCAGCAAGGGAGGATCACCAATGGGTGCCACGTCATCAAAAAAACTGACGTGGCAGGTGTCACGTCATCCAAATTATTACCACGTCAGCAAAGTCGCTGACGTGGCACTGGCCACATCACCATAGGAAGTGACGTGGCAGTTAACACTCTGTAAGTCCGTTAGACTTAACGCCGTTACTAACGGCGTCGGAATATACTTAGCATAATCCGTCAAAGGTTAACGTCGTCAACGGTTTCCGTTACCTGTAACGGCGTTATTAACGACATTAGCATATACCTAACGTCGTTAGAATATTCCGTTCATCGACGGATATCAGCAGCAAGAATCTGTCGGCGGCCACTGTCAGCGTCAATCGGCGATTGTAACCCGATTAATCGGCGATTACCAAGAGTAAATTCCGATTCACTCGATTAAACAACGATTAATTCGCCGGAAGAAAAGTGTGAGAGGTAATCGGCGAGTAAATTCAGATTAATCGCCGATTAGAAGATCTAGACGATTATCTGGAGATTGATCGCCGATTAATTGGCCGGAGGAGAATTATGTGGTACTCAGTGATGTTTAATTCCATAGTCCCTGATGCTTCCACCCCGCTCCGTTTTCCTAGCGGATTTCTACGCCCCATTATGAGCATATGCCAAGTGATTCAATTCTAACCATGAAGGCATGCAGGGAATTCATGGCAGGGATTCATGTAGGGAATTCAAGTCAGGGCATCATGCAGGGAATTCAAGCCAGGGCTTCATGCAGGGAATTCAAGCCAGGGAATCATGCAGGGAATTCATGCCTGTATCAAAAACGGTCAAGTAGTAGCATATAAAGGGAAGTTTTCCCAACCAAAGGAGGGGGGCAATCTTTCCCATTAAAACTTCTGCGAAAATATTCTCTTGCTAACTTAGGCATCAGAGGGTTTTTTGCATGTACCCCCCTCCTTTCTCCATTAACCAATTCAATTGAGGATTGAAGCATCGATCGATTCCCGGCAACAACATCATACAAATTTATGTGTTTGGGGTAGAAGTGATTTTACCTTACAAACACAAACATTCGGGAAATCGAAGACCTTAGTTGGAAATGAAGAATACTTTTACCAATATTGGTATTCTAACTAACTCGTGGTTGTGCTTAATCACTTTGTCTATTTTATTAGCATCATTAAGCAGTTTCTGCTCAACACTTGTTTTTAGATCATCTAGAAGTTTATGAGATGAGCCACTGATGAATTTTACTGGGGTGTATTAGATCAAGATTTGTATGGATAAAAATAGATATTAGTTTGCGTGAATCTAATGTATTTATAATGTTTATTTAAAGAATCTTATAGATTCTTATAGATATATAATTTTTTGATTATAATAGATAAATTAGGATTAGTTTAGATTTATTAAATTACATCTTGTTTCCCATTAAAAAAATAACCATCCATAATTTAAGGTGGTGGGTGATGGTATGTGAAGGTGGCACTGATGGTGGTGGTTGTTGGTGGTGGGTGGTGTATGTGGTGGTCATGGTGGTTGGTGGTGACTGTGGTGGTTGTTTTCGGTGGTGGTAGTTGGTGGTCGATGGTGGTGGTCAGTGGTGGTTGTCGTTGGTGGGGGTGGTGCTAGTCGGTAGTGGTGGTGGTGGGCGGTGGCGGTGGGAAAACATAGCTTGATGTAATAAAAAATAAAAAAATAAAAAAATAATCCATAAAACTCTTGTGGTGTGAGTTGAGATTGATATGAGATAATAACACACATATTTTGCTTACAAATATCCATAAGAATCCATATATATCTTGGCCCTTAACTATCCTAAGAAATTTTAAATGAATTGAATACCTAGGATATTTGTGGAATCTAAAACTATCCTAATTGAATACCATGGATATATAGTGATTCATTGTAAATCCTAATTGAATACCTATGAGGTTTTAGGATTGTTATTTATCCATTTAAATCTTAAGGGTTATTTGGTTTTTGGTACTTAGGTTTTGTCTAAAGTTAGTGTTTGGTCTAACTTTTGTCCAACTTAGTGTTTGGTACTTTGATTTCACGTTGACCCGCGTTGACTCCGCTAAGTTAGAGATTCTGTTAATTAAATAGGTAAATACTAAAAGATCTTTTACTTTAATAACAAAGACTAACCAAGTCCTTAACCCGTCATATACGTGGACGGTTCATATTAGATCTCAACTCATCTTAAAAACTAATAGCTTAGATTATTTGTTTTGCTTTTATCTTTCTTGACACTCACAATTAAAAACATCAGCAGAAGCGAAATTTATCCGCCATTAAAGACATCAACCTTCTGTTCCAGTTTGTCATATACCAAAATACTCTTCATGGCCTTTTGATCACGCCTAGTTATTTTTTTTCTCATTCTGCTTCTCCGTTTTATTCTTTGTATTTTCTCTTATATTTCTTCACAAAAGATTTGGGTAGATTCTAGTTATTGTATCCATCAGGAATCTATTGAAACCCTAGTTTGACCCTGAACTACATCGTAATTTGGTTGTTGTAGAAACCCAAAATTTCTCAAATTATGGTCTTCTTTAATTATGTTTCCCTTTCTCATAGGATATCTGTTTTTCCTTCAAAATTATGTTTGATTTAAAAATTTGGGGATATTGTTATGAAAATTTGGAAGTTCCAAAATCGATCGTACAATTGGGTATTTATGGATGTTTCGAGTTTATTCTGATGCTATTTTCATCGTATTGGAATATTGTGGAGCTAAATCTGCAGAAAACAAGCTTATGGATTACTGTCGAGTAAGTATTGTGTATGATTTATTGGATTTGTGGGTTTTTTTCTTATCTCTATGATTGTTGTTCTTCAAGAAGAGTAGGATAATCTGATGGAGGTGGGTCTGGATTTGGAGACGAATGTTTTTAGAACTTCGGGTGCAAATGTCCATGGAAAATGATAAAATGAAGGTTTTAGAATTTCGGGTTCAGAGATGTGTCATTGAGTTCATGGATTATGTTAAGAGATTGCAAGTTTTGAAATCATCTTATTCTGGAATCATAATCGTTTGATTATTACTGAAAGTTAAAAGTTAGATAAAAACTACTGGATTAGAAAATCATAAAGGCTTTGTAGCGATGCTCTCCGATTGAGATAATTCTGGCAGTGATAATAAGGTTCTTGTGGCCACGATGAACATGAAAGATGGAGACCGTGATTTCGGCAGTGATTATAAGGTTCTTCAATTTTGCTAAGCATTCAAGGGGATCACGCGCTAACTGAACTGTTAACGGCGTTACATAATTTAATTTCATTGATTATTTTTAATAATTATGAAACAGAAGTCAAGACATTATTAAGTCAACATGGGTCAACGTGAAGTCCAGGTACCAAACACTAAGTTGGACAAAAGTTAGACCAAACATTAACTTTGGACAAAATATAAGTACCAAAAACCAAATTACCCAAATCTTAATCCAATACACCCCTGTTAGTGTGTTTAGGATCGTAGCATGGTGAGGTGTCATTTGTCGCCATAGATGGAGTTACTATTCACTTTGCCAACCAAAACCTTTGAAACGTATATAAATCAAGAGCTTCCGAGCAACCATTAAAAAAACTGCAATCAATATTATTATGGAGAATGTAGTTTTCCTGAAGAATCATATAGACCTTATTTTTCTCTCCTATCCTCCAAACAGTTCGATTATTCACATCTTTGACCACCGACTTAGATTGATTGTTTGAAGTTACTTTCCAACTAGTCAGTCAGGCTTACAACAAGATTCAACCTTCAATCTACAAAGATTCTGGCGTAATGCCACTGAAAATGGACCACACGTATTTCGATTATTAAAGTAATTGTCGACAAATCTCATTATTTCACCAGCTAAAAACTCAGATTCTCGTTAGAGCGTCTGCAGCGGGGCGAGTAAACTTCACGACCAAAGACCAAAAAAAAGACCATAAATGGGTTTAGTATGGGTTTAGATGTAGTGGTGGACGACTAATTTTGTCAAGCGTACATATACTCTACGCCTGTTCTGTGAACGTTGATATAAATTGCGCCCCGTTCTAGCGTAGATAAAGATAACGCGCGACGTGGTGCGGTGTTATAGAATACGCTTGAGGACGGGCGCACGTAAACTCAACGCCTGGAGATGGCACGGTCACTTAACCAAACGCCTGGTGAGGCGTAGGTAAACTACACGCACCACCATCATGCGCATATAAACTCAACGCCTCATGGGGCGTTCATATACTTAACGCTTGACATGAGGCGGTTATAAACTCAACGCCTCATGAGGCGTACACTTCATCCACGCCTGAGTCGCGCGTTTGTATACTTACCGCCCCTCCACACCATTTTTTCGCACGCGTAATTTTATACACCCAGCCGCACAATAAACAGCCATGTACATCCCACGTGTTGTTTTTTACCCTAATTTTATCCTTCGTCTTCTATTCTTTTCTACCTCTTTATTTCTACCTCCCAAAACCAGTTCGTCTAACAGTGAGCAGCAGGTACGGGAATTTTTTTTTACCGACGTTCTTGCCTACCTCAGCATCTGGGTAAAACAACATGTAATTTTTTGTTCTTTTTTTCTGTCGATTAATTATTTGTCGATTAATTATTTGTAGGTTTAAGTTTGTTAAAATTAGGTAATTTGATATGGCTAGTATGTGGGTTAACAATTTTTTTTAAATTAGTTGGTTTTTAATTTGTTTATATTACGTTCATCATGATGTTGCCCAAATTGGTTGGTTTTTATAAGTTTGCTGTGGTTATAATTTGGTTATTGAAATGTCAATTTATTTTTAAATTTATAGAAACCGTTGCATAAATTTGGTTATTGAAATTTGTTATATGAAATTTGAATTAGCAGTTCCAGTTATTTGGTTATTGAAACAAATTCAGTATTTTGGGAATTGATATATGTTATATGAACTAGTCATATATTTACACAAAACCACACCTTTAAATTCATATAACACAGTTGTTATTTTATTTTTATTTTATGTTTAAATTTAGGAATAACGATGGTTGGTTAATTTTAATTGAAATAGCATCTCTCTTATGTGTTTGTAAATGTGCATAGATGTTGAACCGATTCACAGCGCGGTTCAATGGTCGCGTCAAGACGAATAAGAAACAGAAATGTGTAGCCGAAGAGGATTATAACTTAATCTCTACTGGTAAAATAAAGGAGGTTGATATTCCCCGTTTAGGGAGGTTTCCTATACTGCAAGATGATAAACCACACGCTACCCAGGACATCACATTTTCAGGGGAGCAACAATTGAAGTATCAACATTGTGGAAGTTTGGCAAAGGTAATTCATCACTACCAATTTATTTCCCAACACTGTCCTAGAGCTAAATATATTATCGAAAAAGAGGGATGGCAAAGTTTATTGAGCATACAATGTAGTGAAACCCAGCATTCGATGGTTGATTATATTGTTGAGCGGTTTTGGGATACAACAAACACTTTTCACTTCCCATTTGGTGAGATGGGATTCACCCCCTAGATTGGCTCATGTTGACTGGACTGAGTATTGGTGAAGGGATTGACGTTCCATACAATTCTGGGAAGTACCAATTTGAATTTGTTCGTGAGCATATTTTTCCGGATATCCAAGATGTAACGACGTGTCCGAAAGCTCCTTCGTGGGTTTAAAATTCAATTACAATTAAATATTTAAGCTCTTATTTCTCAGAAGAGAAGTTGGTTGCCGCTGAAAATGATAGCACTCTGTCTCATAGAGTAGCAATAGCCTTTTTCATGTGTGTGTTGAGACATTTCTTCTTTTCGAATGCAAAGACCTACATAGATGCTGGATGGTTAGATTCTTTTGAAGATCTAGATATAGTGTCCACGTTTGACTGGGGTGGTGCGGCTTTTTCTAAATTGTATGCATCACTCCGTTTGTCTGGGAGGAGACAAAAGGCATTATGCGGTCCATTCCAAATCTTAGAGGTATTATCTTTATCTATTTTTTTGATCTCCCTGTCGTTCTTAATTTTTTTGAGAAGTTATTAACTTGTTGAATTATTTTGATGGAGTAGTTTTGGGGGTATGAATACCTGGGCATTTGTCGACCTGACTTTTCTCGCTTGAATGAAGAACAACTATCTATTGTAGCTTCTAAATGGCCTGTATCTTCTAAATGGAATGTACCGAAGAATACAAATGATATTTTACGTTGTAGGGATTTACTGAGTAAGCTTACTGCTGAACAAGTGACATGGCGCCCATGGGAATCATACAGAGAAGTCCTTGCATCTGATATGGGAAGCACGGCTGTGAGGCTATCAGACTCGAGATATATATTTTCGTACATGGGCATTGTGAGTTAATAATAAAATTTTATTTTGTTAATAAGACATATTATTTAGTAAATAACATACGCATGATATTTCTATTTGTACAGAATAACATGTACCTCGGAGAACGGTGTTGGAGGCAAAACCATTATACTTTTGCTCTTCCCATAAAACTACACACAATTATTGGTGATATTGGGAATTTTCAAGCAGAACGCCTAAAAAGGGAAGGTGAGGTCGATGCAACAGAGATAGTGCAAGTTGTCAAAGATTATGATACATATTTACAGTACTGGAGAAAGGTAACTAACTACAGAGACTATGTGACTCATCCTTGTTGGGAAGCCCAAACATATGGGTATGTCGGTGATGTGTATACAAACACAATTGATCAACCAGCTGAACATGTACCTATCCCTCCTCCGCACCTATTATCCCACGTAAGTTTACCAATATCCATTTTATTGTATATTTTGTAATTTTGTATTTTTATAATTGTCTTATGTATTTATATTTTATTTTGACAGCATGATGCTTACACCTTATTTCAAGAAAATGCTGATTTTATTCAACAATTCCGCCAGTTTATGTTAAAACAAACTAAAGAGAGGGTGGACATTATTTTGGCGAAAGAAGCAGAAATAGAAAGGCTGAACACTTCGAACACGGATTTGCAACAACAGCTATCTCTATTTCGTACCCCGCACAATTTCCAACCCCAACTTGGATACGGTTCGTTTTCCCAAACAATGCCACCCCAACTTTGGACAAGTATGACACAAGGATCAGGTTCTTCAGTCAATACCACTCCAAGAATGCAGATGCCTTTTATGCCACCCCGAGCCACGTCTTCGGATACGGATATGAATAATGGTTAATTTTTTTTACATCGAAGTCTATTGAGTTGCAGATGCCTATCACAGAGTGTAGTCATTTTGTAGTCCACTCAAGTCTATTGAGTTTCCAGTGTGTACAGAGTGTAGTCATATCATGTCACTGGCATTCACTTTTGCTTTTTGGAAAAGATTCTATTACTAGAAAAACAGTTTATATTTTATATATTTATATTGTTCTTGGATATTGGTTATAAATTAATGATATGAGCCATTGTAATGTATCCACCACAATCTCCGTCTTCTGTTTCAGAAAGTAATGGAAGAATATGAGAATACAACTCATTACTGCTCTTCTGTTTCTTCTTCTTCTTCTTCTTCTTCTTCTTCTTCTTCTTCTTCTAATAGTAGTTTTTATTCGTCCGATGACGATGCAATAGCAATTATGCAAAATAACATGGCCGTTAGTTTGGGAGTCCTGGTTTCCAATTCAAAATGGCCTCAAACTCGTATCAAAATACCTAGAGATCATGTGGCAGGAGCAGAACTTCTATATAGCGACTATTTTGCTCCGTTCCCAAACCAACCACCCAATGTTTTCCGAAGAATATTTAGGATGCGTCGACAATTGTTTAACCGAATAGTCGAAGGTGTTACCAATGCCGAAAGATATTTTTTTCAAAAGTCGGATGCATGCGGAGTTTTAGGATTGAACCCTCATCAAAAAGTCACGGCAGCAGTACGAATGTTAGCTTATGGATGTGCGGCAGATGCAATAGATGAGTACTTACGCATAGGAGAATCCACTGTTTTGGAAGCAACACGTAGGTTTTGTAAGACGATTGTTAATGTGTATGGGAAAGAATATTTGCGTGAACCAACGGCTGGTGATGTTGAATTGTTGCTTAAGCAGAACAAAGACCGTGGATTTCCAGGGATGCTCGGTAGCCTAGATTGCATGCACTGGAAATGGGATAAATGTCCGTCGGCAGAATCAGGGGCTTACACGGCGTATAAGGGGAGCGAAAGTATCGTCTTGGAGGCGGTGGTATCGTATGATCTATGGTTTTGGCATGCATTTTTTGGTATGCCCGGGTCTAACAACGATATTAATGTTATGAATCGTTCATATGTTTTTCGAAGTCTTGTAACAGGTAAAGCACCACCAGTGAGCTACGAGGTAAACGGACATTCATATGATATTCCGTATTATCTAGGTGATGGCATCTACCCAGAGATTCCTACTATTATTATGGCCATTAAACATCCGGTCGGTAGGAAGAAGGTATTATTTACATCAATGCAAGAGGGGGCAAGAAAAGATGTAGAACGGGGATTTGGTGTACTACAACAACAATTCGGAATCATCAAACAACCTGCAAGAATGTGGAACCCGGATGTGCTTGCCTATATTATGAAAACATGTATAATCTTACATAATATGATAGTCGAGGATGAGCGTCTACCCGGTGACTGGCCACATGTTTATGAACAACGAAGTAACCCAGCACCGGTTAATATATTAAGAGGCAATAGTGACGAGTTTTCCCAAATTAGAGCAGCGCAACGCCGACGTGCATTGCAGAACAAAGATGCGCATATTCGTTTGCGGGATGACTTGATCAAACATTTATGGTTAGAATATGGGAATGAATAATTGTATTTTGCATTTTATTTGTATCTTACCTTTCGCTAATAATAAATGGATTTATGCATTGATTGGTTAGAGTAGAATTGAATATGATATTTTTTATCTTTAACCACACCAATCCCGGTTACATCAACGAAATATTTAAAAACTGACATAATACCTAGACGATGGATAGTCCTTACAACAATCTCAAAATGTTCATGACATGAACATTTATACTACTAATAATAACTCAGCTAATTTAAATATTATTTTAAATTACTAATATGATTTTCTATTAAGATTGGTTTCTTCTATTACGAACTATGTCCGCCCTGCGAAGTTTGAAGTACTCTTGTTGTACCTCATCCAATTTTCCGAGATCCATCATAATTATGCGAAATTAAATCGTCATCAGTTTGTTTGGCTATTTTGGCCGCTTGTTCTGCTTGTTTAGCTGCAAACTAAATTTGCTCTTTGTTCCATCTTGAATTTTGATTGTGCTTGGTAATGAGTATTGAAATTTTGTTGTTCTTTAATAATTATTCCCATTAATTCCTCTTGGACATTGGATTTTTCTCTCCCTGTTTTCTTCAATCGTTTTGCTGCTTTTTTCCCCAACTGACGGAGATATGTGTTCTCTATATCACCCTTATCCATTGAGGTACCGGTCTCATCTGGAATTGTTGTTTGCCGTCCATCCCCATCTACCTCGTTATTCTCATAACTATCCAAATCGTGCGTCTTATCGAATACAAAAGTCGATCGACGATTGTATTTTATATTTTCTATGACAATTGGGTAGCATTCTTCGTGCCTAAATTTTTTTCCATCGTTGCATTCCTTAAAACGCTTTTTAATTTCTTCAATCTGTTCATTTTCTTAAAAAAAAATTAAGTTTAGCTGCGTTTGAATATGATAAAATAATGGTTTAGCAATATGGAGAATACTTACCCTTGTTTCCGGACCCCATCCGGTATGATATTCACCGTCCACTTCTGCCTCTTTTGCAGAAAACAAAGACACATCTTTACTTATTTCTTGGTATCATTTTTTCCATGAACTCCATGTCCGCTCTGGAGCATCCGGTAAATGAACTTCAATATCATCCTTGATACGAGTCCACAACGCCTCCGCTGATTGATCAGTTCCAACACCCGGATCTTGAGATATTGCTAAATAAATTTTACACATCGTTACGTCTTCAACTGTCGTAAAATTGGGACCTCGTGGTGCTCGTGCTGTTGGTTCTCTTCGTGGTTGTGGTGCCATTGGTAGCAATCCCTGTAAAAGTTGTAAATGATTTGATTGGAAAATGGAACTAATACTGATATATTTTCTTGTTATTGTTCTGATAGAGAGCTGTGGGAATACGATGAAGGAATTCAGCTTTATATATACACGATTAAATCTTTAAAATTCTCAACGTTCCAAAATATCTGGCAAACACAAGATTCAAAAAATTAAAACGGTCGATTTTTCTGCAAGGTTCAAAAAATCACCAACGGTATAAAAACCAGGATTATCGTAATAAAATTGAAAAAAATAAATAAAAAAAATGCTGCGTTAAATTTATCAACGCCTCTTAATAGGCGTGGTCTTTATCAACGCCTCTTAGTAGGCGTGGAGTTTATCAACGCCTCTTAGTGGGTGTAAACTATAATAACGCCTCTCAACAGGCGTGGACTATATAACCGCCTCACCCGCGCGCACATTTTATTAACGTCCCACTGGAGGCGTTATCTTCACCTATGCCCGATGAAGCGCACATTATAAAAACGCCCAGTTGGGGCATACTTTTTAACTACGCCCGAGTGCGGGACGCATACATTACCAACGCTTGACTTCAAGCGGAGACTTTACAAACGCATGTTTAGAAGCGCAGTTTATATAAACGCCCGACTAAATTTAAATTTAGTCTTGGTCGCAGACCAAATTTGGTCTGGAAATTTGGTATGGTCTTCGATTTGGTCTTTACTCCGTCCCACTACGGCTCTGCTGCAGACCAAATTTTTACTCTTGGTCGCCCACTGCAGACGCTCTTACAGGACTACAAAAATCAAATTAAAGACTGAAATTGAAATATTATGGACACTTCCACCAAATTCTTTGTAGATCAAATTTTAAAAAGTTGAACACTTTTTTACGAAAAAAATAAAAATCCCATTCTATAACTTATAATTTATACAAAACTAGATCTTAACTCGTGCCGTAACGGCACGGGATGTTTTTTCTCTAAAACGATATTGTTTACATTCTTTTTGCTTCATTTTTTTCGTGAGCAATTATTTTGATATTCAAATAGGTTTTGGGAAACAAAATGGGCTACCTGATCTTTTTATATTCTTACTTAAGCATGTTATTCCAATTTATTATCTGGACGGAGTAATAATGTTGTGCCAACATGAAAATAAAAATAAAAAATACAGTAAATAAAAAATTTCCCCATTTATTGTTCCATCATACCATAATTTCAAATTTCAAAAAGAATATTTCATCTAATAGTACATATACCTAAACTGGCAATCCAACTCCATGATGTTTATGAATACATTTGTTCCAAAATTATTGATAACTAAGTCTCTAAGGAGTGAAGCAAAAACCCATAATATTTTCCATACTATAGATAATCACTATTTATTTATTTTTTGCAAATGTGAGAGTTATAAAAATGAAGAACCCTTGGCTATTGGAAGGCTGAGATATACACATGTGAGTTGAAAAAATAAACTTATAATAGTAAATTAAAACATGTGTAAGATTCTTTCTCAATCATATTGATAACATAAAATTGAAGAAATTCGTGGATAAAAAGATTTCACACCACCTATGCTAAGTAGTGCATGAATGACATTCTCACATCTAGTGTTACTCAAGTAATTTAGAGTTTTAAAGAGCATAGTCATATTGATATTTATATCTACATAAATTCAACTAACCTTCCGAAGAAAAATTATTAATTTCAAGGTAGAGACGACACAAACTTCTATCGCCTTCAATGTATAGAACACACACTGGGTTTAATCGGCCTTGAGATTAAACAAATACCCCAACATTAGTCAAATAATGTCTACAAATAGGGGATCGAAACAAAGTGCTACCGGGAAAAATGAGAGACTAACATCAGTGCTACAAAGAAAATACCCTATATGTATCAAAGTTTGTTAACCAAACATGTTTCAAATTAAAAAGTCATCAACTTAACATAAAAATATAAAAGAACCCAAGTTAAATGAGTACTTGCATAAACAAAGCTTACAAGAGAATTTTGTAATTATTAAATACCTTTAAAATGACTATTAGAGATTTAATTGCATGCCTCGTTAAAAACTGCGGTAGGACGAAATCACCAGATTAATCTGTAGAAATTTTACTGGATATGTAGCAATTCATAGAATTTTACACTGGTGGTGATGCGTTCCATCTAAGTGTTGTTCGATTCATATTTTTTTAGAAGGTTTCAGTTTTCATTGGAGAAACCGAGAGGGAGCGTTTCATTATATTCATTATCATTCCGAAATCCAAGACCAACTCGCCCTCTGCTTACAGGATCTCAATACAACCTTAGATTTATCTATTGGACGGAGAAACCTTGATACTAAATATGTAGTTTTTGGTGTTATTTATTATATAACGTGACATCCAAATGTTTTTTTCTTCTTCTTAATTTTAATGTATTTTAACCGAGTTTATATTAGCATGAAGACGATCAACCACATTTCTAATTTATAGTGTTATCATTTTGTAGCAGCACATAATTAACATAGTCAATTACTACTCATCAATACCGGTCAGTACGACAAACCACCAGATATCACTTCTTTCTCCACCACCACCATTTTCCATCCCTCGTAGAATATTGGGCACACTTATAACTTTTAATCCCACACGTCATGTATAAATTTTAGATTTACCAAACTCAGGTCGTCAATTAATTTATTCAACTATATGTTTTTTGTTAATACTGAAAATCATGCGTACGAACGGTTACCAAAGATAGCAGTGGTACTAAAAACAACCATTTTTTCTTATATGATTTGGTATCATCCCAAAAATATTTGTTATCCGCCTTTATTGATCGTGTCAAAAACAACCAACTATACTTTTCACAATACAATGTTACCCGTCATGTAATTTTTTTTAATTATTTTTTATTCAAAAAGAAAAAACCAATACCACCGCCATTAAAACCATCCAGCGCCACTACTTCTTCCACCAAAACTAATGTTACTGCCTCCACCACTTAGTAACACCTTCCACCGCTTCCACCACTTAATTCTTCCTCTACTACCACCACCACCACTAATATCTATTGAAATAATTTTTGTCAAAATTATTATTTATTGATGGAAATATGTATTAGTATTAATTAAGGGACATTTATGATGTAAAACTAATAAATCATTTATCATGATAAATTAATGAGACATCAATTAATAAAACACGTATACTAATTAATATTTAAGTTGAACAACCCATGACCATAGATTTATCTTATCTCTAGACAAATCACTTATACTAATTAATATTTAAGTTGAACAAACAACCACTGTTGATTTATCTTTTCTATCAATTCCAACCAAGGTGGAATAATGGTTAGAGGCCACTCTTATGACACAATAGGTCATGAGTTCGAACCTCCCCGTTATAATTTTTGAAATTCCATATCTTGACTTGAGTATTCATTTTTAAATCATAATATTGGAATGCACACCACGTGTGCGACTTGTAGGGGTGGCACGGAGTACCACAGCCCTTGAATTATCTTTGCCAAGGATAAATCCTCACCACCACTCAGATAGGCAAAGTTAGCCAAACTGTGCTTTATACTCTTGATGTTATGGTTGAATACCACATAATATTTTTATGGACTAAGTCAAAAAGTTAAAAGTTGGTTTAGAAACCAATTTTCTGATCGACTGATTGACTTATGGCGCGTTTGGATACAAATCTGCTTCTCCAGAAGTAGAATTCAGGAGCAGAAATATTTTTCTTCACAAAAAACTGAATTTTCTGCTTTTAGAAGTCATTCTGAAATATTATAGTCGAAAAGTAACTTCTGAGTGTGCATCCAAACGCGCTATAAGTTTAGAGTATATTTTACGAAGAAAAAACTTACCTTTTGATTTCTACTTCTCACTGCCAAACAGGCTCTTCAATCAAGTGATAGAAGATCCATCCATACCGTTTATCACACATTCTATTGAACCTAATCCCATCGAACCACATCAACACTAAGCTGTTTTAAAAACAAGCAAAGCATTCCAACAAGTCGTTCTCTTTTGTCTTGCGTTTTTAGGGGCCAGGAAAAGGGATTTAGGGGCCAACAATAAAACAAAATAGGTTCATCCAAAAGTAAAACGAAGCCACCCCTTATCTCGCGTAATTCATAATGGCAACATTTCTCTCACATAATCGGTTGATAATGGCAACATTTCTCTCACGTAATTCATAATGGCAACATTCGGTGGAATTTTTTTTTAATTTTCGTCTGATTGTAGACGTTGTAGTATTTGGAAGAATTATGTTTCATTTTTTATTTGTTGTCATTTTAGAGTTATAGAGAATAAGAAGAATGAAAAAATGGAAAACCCCATTTTTTTAGAAATAGGCAACAAAAATGGATGGATATGAAGAAGAAGGTGAGAATGATCGCGAAGAACATAATGTTGAAGGTTCACGACCGTTTAAAGAAGACGATTTGGGGTATATGTTGAATGATCCAAACTTTTGTGGAGACGAAACCCTAGACGACGCTTTCATAGAAGAAATGGATAATCACCCGAGATAGAAGCTAATGATGCAACAAACATACATGTATTGTGTTAAGAAACTCAATACCCACTTTCTATGCGTTTGTAAACAAGAAAACTCGATTAATGCATGCATTTAACGCCATGAACTACCCATAATCGGTAGCTAAGTATCCAAACATCTACCGAATATAACCTACTGAGTACCAAATATTTACATTCGATAGTTTAAAGAAATTATACTACTACCAAATATTTGAAAACCCCCAAATTGATTTTCCAAAATATCTACATTCGGTAATTATTATAGTATATTTACTACCGAATGGCCCCAAAAACGAAATCCTCAAAATTATGAAACTCAATATTCTTATCTTTTAAATTTGGTAGTATTATAATTTTATCTAACTACCGAATATATCACTCGCCCCAAATAAAAATTCTCGCGAGCTTGTAAAAATTGTAATTCTTCTTCTGTGAAAATCGGAGGAATATTTATGACTATACCTTCTGATTATTTATATTCGGAAGTTTAACCATATATATATCTTCCGATTAGGATTGTTTTTGTACTCAAGAGACTGTCTAAATCTTTCTATTAAAATCGGTAGTTTTTGGCACACAATAATTTTTCGATTATATGACAATCGGTTATAAAACTTACTGAATGTCTACCGATTGTTAGAGTAAAACATGTTGCTTTATTTTGCAGGCCGTAGAAGCGATTGTTGATGATTTATATTTGAGGCTCGATACTTCCCTACACTATGAAAACGATTTGGTATACTCAATACTATTATTATACATTTTTTTCAAATATGTATGCTAAATTCTTATACTTATGATATTTGTTTTGTTATATTCGTGTTTAGTCATTTGCAAGTAAGAAGGTGGCAAAGGAATGGCTTATGAACAAGCCAAAAGATAACATGCGCGTTGTAGTTCAAAACAATCATGTGGATGAAACTAGATTTGAAATGATTTTTGAGCATGGTGGGAAGCGAAAGAGTCATGAGGGAAAGAATAATAAGTACGTAAGGAAAACGTAGAGGAAATACCGAAGCAATACAAAGAAAATCGGATGCCCTTTCAAGATTGTCTTCTATAAACCCAAAGGGAAGGAAGGTTTAGAGTGGAAAATGTATAAATTTGATAATGGTTGTCATAACCACGATGATCCGGATACTCTACTTGGGCATGTAATGGTTTCCAAGCTAAAACCAACAGAAATGGAGACGGTGAAGTCTATGAGGATCCAAAAAGCGATTGCGATCTTAAGTAAAATAAAGGCGGACGACACCAATAACTTGTCTTCCTTGTCTACAATTAAGTCGGCCCTATCTACGATCAAAAGGACAAAATGGGATGGTAGAACGGTCATGCAACAATCGTAGTGGTTAGAGGATTTACACGACTACACATTGAGAAGGGAAGAAAAGGATGGTAAAGTGGTTCGTATTTTCTTGGCATATCCCGAAATGATCCAATTGGCTCAATGCTTTCATCAAATTTTGTTGATATATGCCACTTATAAGACAAACAAATATAACATGCTGTTGTTGAATATTTCGTGCCACACTTCGGACAAAAACACGTTTAAGGTTGCATGGGGTTTAATAGATCATGAGAACAACGTGAGTTTCATTTGGATGTTGGAGACGTTTAGGTCCATATATAATGGGGATGATTTTCTAAGGGTTATTGTAACGGATAACGATCAAGCCCTAATGCATGAAATAGCGGTAGTGTTTCCGGATGCCCGAAACTTGCAATGTACGTGGCACATTCAATGCAATTTCAAATCCAATAGCCATCATCATTTCCAAGCTAAAAAATCAAGGAAGGGTACCAAGAGGTCGAAGGAAGAGGATGAGCGCATTAGTAAATTAACCATGGAAGAACGAGAGGAAGATAAAAGGTTATTTGATGAAAAATGGACGGAGGATGGAATGATTTGGAGAATGTTTATGAAAACATGGGATAAGATTGTATGGTCATTGACCGAGGAAATTTACGAAGCTAACTTGAAGAAATTTGAGGATGAATATGGCACGAACTATCCAAAACCCATTGAGTATTGTAAAACACAATGGTTACCGCTTAAGGAGAGGTTTGTGTTTGCATGGACATATGAATATCGTAACTTCAAGAACGAGGCGATATCATTGCGAAGGGGTCTCATGGCCGATTAAAGACTATACTACTTGGTAGTTAAAATGGAGTTGTGTCGATTCAAGAAGCCATCCATGAATACACCAACCGTGATTTCGTAAATATTAGGACTAGTATGCAATTTAGTGTACACCAATTCCCAAGGGAACACGATAAGGAAAGATTGCTTCTAAGGGGAATTGTTCATAACATTTCAAGATAGGAAATAAATCACATGATGAACCAATTGAAGTTTTATAGAGATTACGATGACGAGAATATGGTTTGTGTTTGCAAGGATATGATAGGTATTGGACTCCTATGTCATCATAAGTTGGGTAGGTATGTTGAAGTGATTGATATCAATGATATTCATCCTTTTTGGAAGCAATTAAATTTTACTCCAAGCACCCCGGTAGTTGATGGTCCGTCTTTCTTTGAGTCTGAATTGTGTGCACGAATAGCCCAGCGTTACGTTATAAAGCAAATATTGATGCAGAATTTAGAGGAAGCCCTTCACCCTTGTTTACAGGAAGTTGATGAACCTATTAAGCAAAAGGGGGCCGGTAGTCCAAACACCGAAGTGTCGAGGACCACCAAAAAAAAGAGTTGAAGGAGTATTTGTCTAATAAAATAATAAAGTATCGGCACGAGCATTCGGAATCCGACTATGAAGATGAGCCAGAACCTAAGAAAAGAGGTCATCCAAGAAAGGATGAAAGTGGACCAACCGTACGAAAAGTTTTTCCAAAGGTCTCTACGGAGCCTTCTAAAGAAAGTCAATCCGAGGTGGTGGAAGAAGTTGTGTTATTGGAGACCCAAGCTATGTCTACGGAGCCTTCGCAACAAACACAACTAACGGAGTTTGTGACTATAAAAGAGAAGTATGGTAGTCTTCGTTTCCCCAGGGATCTTCATGGAAGACCAAATCGAACCATGTATACAATTATCGAAGAGTATTTGGAAAAACTCCCTTCACTCATTGTTCCATTTGTTTTGTCCACTGCCGAGGTTGATGGGGATGGCAATTGTGGATTTCACGTCGCTATAGAACAAATAGGTTACTTTAGAGAGGGGGGGTTCGAAAATGTCACCCAATGCCAATATATAAAAAATTATATGGTGGTACAACTAATGAATGACATGGATTTATATGTGGAGATGATGAGGTGAGGAGATAGATACGACAAATAAGGTGAGTTCAAAGATTTAGTTGCGCGTATAAAGTGCCGAAAGGGATTGAAGGAAATCGGATACAAGTATTGGATGATCGGATACAAGTATTGGATGACAATGCCTAAATATGGATATCTCTTAGCGGAAGTTTTGAATTGCGTGGTACATTTATTTGTTCCTCCTAAGTATGGACTTAGTATGATGTTTTCACCAACAAGAACATTTTGCAATGAGTCGGTTAAAGATAGAAGAATCATTATGGCGTTTGTGAATGAAATGCATTTTATCGGATTAAGGGTAAAGAAAGATTGTATGTTACCTCCGTTGAGTAAGTGGCATGATTACTTCCCAATGAACCATTGCAAGGATTGGGTGAAACAATATGAGTCCAACATGATTGATTGGGATCGTGTCATAAAGAACAAATTTCCCGATGGGTTACTCTAATTGATTGAAGATGATGATGATGATTAGTTTGTCCATTTTGTTTAGAAGATATATTTTGAACCGGTTTTTTTTTTTTTTTTTTGGTAAAACCCATTGAAGATATGTGATATAATCGGTTGATAATGTTATACATTAAACCACCGAATGTAACATTCGCAGGGTTTTTTTTTTAAAAAATTTACGATTACATGCATTTTGAATACAGAACTTGAAGAAATTGGAACACTTCTATATTCGGTAGATTAAGTTAGTATAATAACTTCTGATTATAACTCTGACAGAGGAAATTTGAAAATAATATCATAATCGGTAGATAAAACAACATACTAACTACCGATTATGAATCTGAAAGATAAAATATGATAATATTATCAGAATCGGTAGATTAAACATTATCCTAACTACCGATTATAACATATTTCAGACAATAACTTTGGGAAATTTTGCCAAACTCTATACCGTGGCCATGGCCTTCAAGAATTCATAACTTCCAACATATGTGAATTCTTCTCCTTTTTCCTCTAAGTAGTGTCTTTTTGCGAGTGTCTCCTACATAAACCAAAAAAAAATATATATAATAGAATGCAATGTTCGTATAAACTATAAAGACGATATGCTAAGTTCGTATAGTATCGTATGCAAATACTTACAAATTGTTGGATCGACAAGGTTAAGTGGATATTGTTCACCTGGGGTATTTAGGGGAGACCCAAACACAATTAGGGGCGATACAAAACGACAAAATAGGTCATAATCGGTAGGTTATTTCCGGGGAATTTTTTTTAATGGCCAAACTACCCTTTACAATCAGTAGGTTATTTCACAATCGGTAGGTAATCAACAACCGAGAGTAAATTTAGTTTGTATAACTTCCGAATATAAAGTATCCCCAAAATAAAATCCTATATCTTTTGAATTTTGATTATCCTATAATCGGTAGTAAATAAAGTTATCTTGACTACCGATTATACAATAGACCTTTGGCAAAAAATCTACCATAATCGGTAGGGAATTTAGGTTATTTAACTTCCGAATATAGAGTAGCCCCAAAATCATAGTTTGCAAAAATCCTCTTTTTTTTTAAATTTTGGTTGAGCCTATAATCGGTAAGAAAGGAAGAGTTATCATGACTTCCGATTATACAGTGGCTATCTTTGCAATATCCTACCATAATCGGTAGTCAAGATACTTCGTATAACTACCGAATATAGAGTATTCCCAAAATCATAGTTTTCAAAAATTCTTTTATTTTTTTTGAATTTTGGTTGAGCCTATAATCGGTAAGAAAGGAAGAGTTATCATGACTTCCGATTATACAGTGGCTAACCGAATAAGTTTTCAAATTCATTAACCGAAAAAAATCCCACTAGACGTTGTCTCGCACTCTTCTAGGGGGCGTTTCCCCCTAGACCCCCACGACGTGACTTGTCAGGTCGAACACAGAAGGGAGGGGATACGCCCCCCGGATAACGACAAACAATCTTGAAAATATCCAACACATATAACTACCGAATATAGAGTTGCCCCAAAATGAGATTTTGCAAAAATCCTCTATTTTTCTAATTTGGTTGAGCCTATAATCGGTAGCAAAAATAGTTCATATAACTACCGAATATAGAGTTTCCCCCAAAAATGAGATTTTGCAATCGGTAGCTAAAAAAAACCTAAACTATCGATTATGGAGGGGCATATAGGTATTTTTAACCTATTTTGTCTTTTGTGTCTCCCCTAATTGCGTTGGGGTCGCCCCTAAATACCCCAGGATTATTAAAGATTCTCTTTTGTATCGTTATGTAATCATTTACCCCTTTTTGGATAAGCCAGAACCGATCATGAACTTGTTGGAGGGATCTTTGCTTTGGATTTCCATATTCTCGTATAAATTGGCTATACACTCTCCCCTAAAAGATTTCGGTTGTTAACCTTCCGGCAATGACATCTTCACGTCTTGTTTCTTGGTACCATGTTTTGACAATGACCAAATATTCAGCTGCGTCAAAGTTTGACATGATTGTAATATGAAATAGAATGGTACAACAAAATACTAGAAAATGGAATATAGATGTGTGTAGTTTGGTGATTAAAGTTGGAACGGCTCTTTTTTTTTGAAATTATGGCCATTAGGTGAGGCATGAAAAGAGTGAAAAGGTACAACGTACACCGTGCCAACAATAATTCACGATAATCGATGGAAAATATTACACATTTAACTGCCGAATATTATAATCGGAGGTTTTTGTTTTTTTCAGACCCCCGGTTATATGCATTTTGAACTCAGGAACCTGTCGTTTTATTTTACTGAATATTCGGTAGATTTTTTTTTTATTAACGATTGTGTGTGCATTTAGAGGAACGGCTCTTTAAAAAAAACAAGTATCCGTTGTAGTATAATCGGTACATTACTAAACATAATAATTTCCGATTCCAACCAATCAATAGCCAAAAATTTCAACTTCGACATATTTGGTAGGTAAAATAACAGACTAACTACCGATTTTAGTTAAAATTTTGAATATCATAATATGATGTAACGATTATACTTCAACAATACCATTACAATGACTTGTGATTAGCTTCGTGGACGTCTTTGACGTGCCCTAAATGGATTAAATCTGTCCATCGCTGTAAGGATTCTGAAATGAGCTTCGAAACAGAAGTTTGATCTTTTCCATCTCCGCCATTCCTCGAGGGATCGTTCTATCACCTCATCATTGGTTTTACCCCTCAATCGATATTGATTCACAAGATAAGTTAAATGGTTGAATTCTTGGACTTGTTCGTCTATTGAACCAATTTTGCAGAAAAGATGAGCGGATTGACGGTTATTTGGGTTTCCGGTGTCGACGTAAAAAAATTCGTAAATTCTCAACAAATAACTCATACTCATTACACCTCTTTGCCTACGTTCTTCTCCCCGTCTCGGATAGAATTGAACATAGCGCCTACATAAAGATAAATCTTCTTCAATCGTGAACTCCGTAGGATTAATGAATGGTTGGGACATTATGTTGGGGGGGGATGATTTATTTGATGGTTTAGAGAATAAAAATGTATTTTTGTTGCATATAGGGGAAGAGATACCCTCCTTATATGGGTTATGTAATCCAACGACTACTTTTTTTTTGAAAATATGGCTATTTGTGCGAGGTGTAAAACGAGTGTACGTAACATGTGAATCATCCACATGTTAGAATTTCTATAATCGGAAGTTAAAAATGTCACCTTAACTAATGAATATACAATGGCCCAAAATTCAGAATTTTGGAAAAATGAAAATTTCTCTCGTTTTGAACTAGTAATATTCGGACGTAAACAAAATTAAAAAACCTCCGAATGTATTGGCTAAACAATCCACAAGGTCCTTTGGGACCACCTAGAGCCATGGCGTGGTTGGTTTTGAGCTTGTCATATTCGGAGGATTAGTCATTGCTTTGAACTACCGAATATACAATGGCCCAAAATTCAGAATTTTAGAAAAATGAAGATTTCTCTCGTTTTGAACTAGTAATATTAGGACGTAAACAAAATTAAAAAACCTCTGAATATATTGGCTAAACTATCCACAAGGTCCTTTGGGACCACCTAGATCCATGGCATGGTTGGTTTTGAGCTTGTCATATTCGGAGGATTAGTCATTGCTTTTAACTACCGAATATACAATGGCCCAAAATTCAGAATTTTGGAAAAATGAAAATTTCTCTCGTTTTGAACTAGTAATATTCGGACGTAAACAAAATTAAAAAAACCTCCGAATGTATTAGATAAACAATCCATAAGGTCCTTTAGGACCACCTAGAGGCATGGCGTGGTTGGTTTTGAGCTTGTCATATTCGGAGGATTAGTCATTTATTTTAACTACCGAATATACAATGGCCCAAAATTCAGAATTTTGGAAAAATGAAGATTTCTCTCGCTTTGAACTAGTAATATTCGGACGTAAAAAAAATTTAAAAAACTCAGAACGTATTAGATAAATAATCCAAAAGGTCCTTGGGGACCACCTAGAGCCATGGTGTGGTTGGTTTTGAGCTTGTCATATTTGGAGGATTAGTCATTGCTTTTAACTACCGAATATACAATGGCCCAAAATTCAGAATTTTGGAAAAATGAAAATTTCTCTCGTTTTGAACTAGTAATATTCGGACGTAAACAAAATTAAAAAAACCTCCGAATGTATTAGATAAACAATCCATAAGGTCCTTTAGGACCACCTAGAGGCATGGCGTGGTTGGTTTTGAGCTTGTCATATTCGGAGGATTAGTCATTGCTTTTAACTACCGAATATACAATGGCCCAAAATTCAGAATTTTGGAAAAATGAAGATTTCTCTCGCTTTGAACTAGTAATATTCGGACATAAACAAAATTTAAAAACCTCAGAACGTATTGGATAAACAATCCACAAGGTCCTTGGGGACCACCTAGAGCCATGGTGTGGTTGGTTTTGAGCTTGTCATATTTGGAGGATTAGTCATTGCTTTTAACTACCGAATATACAATGGCCCAAAATTCAGAATTTTAGAAAAATGAAGATTTCTCTCGTTTTGAACTAGTAATATTCGGACCTAAACAAAATTATAAAACCTCCAAACGTATTGGCTAAACAATCCAAACCTGCCAAAATCCTTAGGTTTTTGGCATTGTGGAACGACCAAAATCCTTCGAATTTCAAAATGCACCATTCATAATCCATAAAACTAAGCATTCATAATCCATCAAACAAACCATTCACAATCCATCAAACAAACCATAACGTGATTTAAGACTTAAAATCCGATCCTAACCTTAAAAATGACATAATCCAACACAAACTATAAATACTATAAAACGGAAGTTTGTCATTCATTTAGTCTTTGATTTTACTTTACGACCGTGATTACTTCCGAGTCCTTCACGACCACGAGTTTGAGGACCTACATGTTCGGCACATTCCATTGGAGCGGTCGTAGAAGCTCGAGTTCTTTTACCCGTCTTTGATACTTCCATCTTTGGCGGAGGCTTCTTCGTGGATTTCTCCCCAAATTCAGATGTATAATCTTCATTATCCATATTTTCAATTAGGTCTCTAGCCTTTTGTATCTTCTCAACTGGCACGGGATCTCCGCTCCTAATGCATGCAGTTAACATTTTGGAAACACGCTTGAACCTATTCACCTATTTTTAAACATAATGACATAACATCAAATAGTTATTACATAAGATTTATAAAAATAATATCAAAAAAGTTATAAGAATATGCACCAGTCTATCATAACCAGTTGGTTTGTCATTGATGATACAATTATAACTGGACCCCGCCGAAGTAGTCTTGGATTTAACTTCACGGATAACCGAAGGATGTGATACGTTCCTATACCAAAACACCTTATTATTTATCTGTTGTTTATGCTTTCTCTGCTAGTTTTCTTGTAAATTATGTATCCTATGGTTGTTTTTGAGTATTTAGGTACTTTGGAGTCATTTGGACCAAAAGAAGAGGAAACAGCGCAAAAGTGTTGGAGGCGGATTATTTCTCATTATTTGCTTTTATTTCTTCATCTCTATCTGAAAAGCATATCGGCTTTAGTGATGCAAATATTGTTTGAAAATCACGATAACTTTAGTGATGAAAATAAATTGAAGAGAAGAAGTAGATTTGAGAAGTAAAAGATGGTTGTTGTTGGTGGAGAATTCAAAGAAGAAGAAAGTTTCATTTGGAGCGATAAGGAGCAAAAAGTCCAGTGCACAGGCAATTGAAGATGGAAATGGTTTCAAAAGATATATAAAGTGAAGTTCTTCAAAGATCCAGGTGTCTAGAGCCAAAAGAAGTGGGAGAAGTACGACGAAAAGAAGCAAAGAACGTCTAAAGCATAATAAGGACTAGCTAGAGGACCAAGTTCAAATCATTCAAATTAAGGATTTCTTATCACCATCTTGAAGATAATTTAATTATGAAAAGAAATCAAAAAGAATGAGGTCAATCCGACATCGTATGAAGAAGTTGTGGGAAAAACAAGATTTGAAGATTTGAAGTTACAGAGAGAGTTTCGGCTGATAAACATGCAGCTCGAGTCAGCCGAACCTGCAACATAAAAATCAAGTTTTCGGAAGAGTTGAAGTATAAATGTTCGGTTAGAAGATGATCCAATGACCCAAGCCGAACCTACAAATGAGTTTTGAGCAAAGTATCCAGGAGAGGGTTCGGCTAATAAGAGAAACCAAGAAGTGAGCCGAACTTTGGAGCAAGTTTTGGATGAAAATACAAGAAGTGATAGGAGAATGTTCGGTGAAAGAGAGGTAGCCGAACCCCAAGTTCGGCTGATAACTCTCCACCACTTTTGAGCCAAACCTGACACTCATCTGGAGCAAAAATAGCTTGTCCAGTTCGGTCAAAGAAGTCCATACACGTTTGAGCCGAACCTGACAACTTCCTGGGACACTTTTGACGCGTTTTTGACCATGTTTTCGATAATACATGGGCCCGGAAGGATTTTGAAGACCTAATTTCGTGAGCACTATAAGAGACACCTTGCAAAACATTAGGGGGATATCATGTTTTTATTCTATTCTTGGAGCTTTTGCAGAGAACTACTTCTATGGTTTACAATATGATAGGGTTTCTCTTTCTTCTTGTGATGAACTCCATGAACATGAGCTAGAGTTTTATTATTGGTTATGGATATTAATTTGATTTCACATAACATGATTCTTTGATTCAATATATTAGTTTTGTCTCATATTTATCGTTTACGATTCTCTGAAAATATAGTTTTATGATTGACGTATTATAACATGATTTGATTGATTGTTTTTTCAAGTTGCAAATTGGTAGAACTTCTAATCACATATATTGCTAGTTTCGGGTTTATTATACGAAAAAGTGATAATCCTTGAATACAAGTAGCATAAATATGATTATAGTTTGTAGTGATATATTCTTATGATCATATGTGAATCGTAACCTTTGTTAAATTGAAGTAGTGCGCTTTCCACGTTCAATTTCTTTGATTGGCCTGATTTCATAGAACTTAATGCATCTAGGGAATTAAACTTTATTAGTGCTTTTACACGTTAGGTTGTTCTCTTAGATAGAACTCATACTCGCATCTTTTAATGTGTTTGTTGATGACAAAAGGAGATTTGCGGGATATTCTTGCGATCAAGGTATCCTAGGGATTTTGATAAAAGTTGAGATTAAATATCAATTCTTTTTATTGTGAAAAGCATGTTAGTGAATGAACACGAAATCCTTAACCAATATCTCTTCTCCTTGATTTGTTTGTTTATTTCTTTATTTGCTTTTACTTTTATTACTTGCATAAAAATCCGGAAACTCCCGGTATTTTATATAGGAAACCAAAACAAAAGACAACCTAGACCTCTCTGTGGGATCGATCCTTTCTTGCCATTGCTATATTTTATATTTAGAGTAGTGAGAAAGTGTAATTTATATTTGTGTCGGCTGACAACCGGCCAAATTTTGGCGCTCTTTCCGGGGAGGCATCGGTTGTCACTTGTTTTTGGTTTCTTATTTTATTTTTTAGTTTTGTTTCTTATTTTTGTTTTTCTTATTTTCTGGTTTTTAACCATAGTTTTGAGAACTCTTGTTTCAGGTACCTATTATGGACGGAGCATATTGGAGCAATGGGTACGGTTATCAACCTCAACAACAACATGACAACTATCACCCTTATGGGGAGTACAATCAAAACCAATCCTTTGGTTATGGTCAATACTCCACGTACCCTTTGAGTTAGTCTCATACATACCAACCTTCTTATGGTGGTTATGTAAGTGAGCAACCACAAAGAGGGGAGAATAGTTGTGCTTCTCTTAATTTTTCCTTCAGTTTGGTAGATGAGATGCAACAATTTATGGTCAGCATGGAGTCGGTTTGTAGACAACCAAGCATGAAACCAGTTTTATCGACCGAAAGTGCTCATAGTATGTTTGGCCCAATTTCTGATCGTAGTTATGATCATTCACCCATTCAAAGGGAAGATAATTGGCCTAGCAATACTGAAGTAAGTAATTCTACCTTTTCCTTGTCGAATGAGTTTTACCAACAAATGGAAACCTATTTTCAAAATTTGAATGGATCACTCCAAGAGCTTCAAAAAGGTGTTTCCAATTTAAGACAAGGCATTGAAGAATGCAAAGAGGACATACAAAATTCTGCGAAATACCAATCTTATGATAATTATGATAGTGACAATGATTATGAAAATACATCGCTTGAACCAATTTATGGTGACATCCCCGAAGAATGTACAATGGAGTCTTTTGGTGATCAAGGTGAAGTTGAAAAGGAATATGATGAAACTAGTGTAGCTTACTCAAGCATTGATCTTTATAACGATCAAGAACCTATTCAAAAGGTAGATCTTGAGGATGATGCAATGAGTGTTCTAAAAAAATTCCTTATGGAGAGACTTGAATCCGCAGTGGAGTATGTGCCTTACAACAAAGAGGAGTATGTTGTGAATGTGACCGTTATGACCAATACTGTGGAAGACCCAATTGAACTTGTGAATGATTGTAATGATGATGTTGATGTCGAGACTTTGGTTAAGGAAGAAACGGGTGAAGAATGGTTGCAAGGTTTAATAGAGGACCATGATATACAAGAGGTGAATAATTCACTTGAGTTTTTCAAGGATGAAGAGGATTCCGTGCTACAAGAGATTGTGCAAGGTTTGTCTAACCCTTTGCATATTGATTCTTCTCCTTTACCTCTTATTGGTTTGAATGTATGTGCTTCGAGAACATTGTTGAATGATTTTGTTTCTCGATATCCTCCATTAGAGATACTTGATTCTCATACTATGCAGGTTTGTGAACAAGAAACTGTGGAAGTACCCTACTCCTATATTCTTTACCCACTTCCAAGTGTGGACAAGAATAAGTGTGGGGGAATCTTTTATCGGTTAATAGCTTCGTTTTTGTTTTACATTACTAATATTTGTGTGAAGTTAGTGTTTGCAAAACAGGTACTATGGAAGGATCCCCAAATTTTACGATTGTTAGTATATGGGGATGAATCTTACAAGAAGCTAAGTCGGACTGTTGACTTTAAAACAAGCGCTAAGTGGGAGGCAACCCACCGGTTTTGTATATCTTATCCTTTTGCTTTTTATTTTATTTTTGTTTCGTTTATTTATTTTTCTTATTTTTGCATATCATTTGCGGAATTTCCCACCTTGAACTTTCTTTGGACGATTCAATTTTACATTGAGTACAATGTAAAGTTTAAGTGTGGGGGAGCATTTATATATTTGTATAGTTTGTTTTATGCCTTTTATAAAAAAAATCAGAAAAATAGAAAAACCAAGAAAACATTTGTGCTTTTTGAACTCCGAAATCTAGAAACTTGTGCCTTTAGGATGACACCATTAGTGGATGGAACCATTTTTATTACAGGAGTTGAGGAACCAATTAACTAAAAGGGATGAACATAGCTCAGAAATCACAAATAACATGATAGTTGTTACCATATCTCGGAATATCACCATATCACATTTTATTTTTATTTTTCCATATTTATCTATTGTTCTCTAAGTGCTTTGGTGGGTCACTAAACATCGACTTGTTATTACTGCTAGGATGAAATAGAGTGATTGAGTTGCTAAGAAAAAAAAAAGAAAAAAAAAAGACCGACCAATTAGACCAAACGGAATAAGAATTACACTTGGATAGCAGTATGTGTGAAACGTTGTCCCTGTCTTCGTCGCCTAAACAAGCGTGGAATGCAGGATCCAAGGGAACTATCACGTACTTGCTGACAAGAAGCATGCGCTTGGATCCAAAAGATTTAATCATGTTGTCTAAAAAAAAAAGTGAAAAAGGAAAACAAAAGAAAGTATTATATTTGTTGAATAAAGTCACTCCTGGTTCCCTTGTATATGATGGTTGAGTTGATGTAGAAATAAGATTGTTGACCACTGGTTCCCTTGTATATGCCAGTCTGTTGACACTAGAATTCAGACCAGTAGCTCAATCCAATAGGATATCTTGGCGGTGACCTTCAGACAGATATGGGAAGCATCGATCATTTGTGAACATTCGCCAACATCTACATCTATATCCATCTTCTTAATCTTTTTATTGTGATTGTGGTTTGTCAGTTTCCGAGTATTGTGGCTTGTTCTACTATCTAATTAGAGCTTTATTTACTTAAATATATGAACTGAATTTGCGCAAGGTACTTCCTCCTGTAGTCATTTTGGATTCGTTCATTGATTTGTCACAAATATACGGTGTTGGAAATATAGGTTTTGTAGGTAGACCTCTTGTAAACCTTCACGAGACTAAAACTCGTCCACTAGGGACACCTAGGGGTTCAAAGGCTTGTTATTTATTCTAAAAGTGACAGTAGCCTCGACGACACGGAGTTGTATGTATGTTTCATAATTATTTTCTTTGATTTGCTCGAGGACTAGCAAAGTCTAAGTGTGGGGGAATTTGATAGGTGTCCAAAACACCTTATTATTTATCTATTGTTCATGCTTTCTCTGCTAGTTTTCTTGTAAATTATGTATCTTATGGTTGTTTTTGAGTATTTAGGTACTTTGGAGTCATTTGGACTAAAACAAGAGGAAACAGCGCAAAAGTGTTGGAGGCGGATTATTTCTCATTATTTGCTTTTATTTCTTCATCTCTATCTGAAAAGCATATCGGCTTTAGTGATGCAAATATTATCTGAAAAGCACGATAACTTCAGTGATGAAAAGAAATTGAAGAGAAGAAGTAGATTTGAGAAGTAAAAGATGGTTGTTGTTGGTGGAGAATTCAAAGAAGAAGAAAGTTTCATTTGGAGCGATAAGGAGCAAAAAGACCAGTTCACAGGCGAGTGAAGATGGAAATGGTTTCAAAAGAGATATAAAGTGAAGTTCTTCAAAGATCCAGGTGTCTAGAGCCAAAAGAAGTGGTAGAAGTACGATGAAAAGAAGCAAATAACGTCTAAAGCATAAGAAGGACTAGAGGACCAAGTTCAAATCATTTAAATTAAGGATTTCTTATCATCATCAAGGTATGTTCTTGATCATGATATTTTCTTGTATAAACTTTTATTTATATTCCTCAATCTTCCCTTATTTGATTCTTCATAACCCCCATATTATGTTTTCTCTTCAGTGGAACTACTCCTATTACTCAGTCCTCGATTAAAAACCCTAATCCTCGCAAAAGGCCAACTGAAAAGAGGAAGAAAAGTTCTGCGAGTAATAAGGTAGTAAGAAACACATTCTATTCCTTAATAACAATATTTTTGCCTCTGTTTCTTATCTAGATTATTATTTGCAGAATGACGAGGGCAACGCTAATCCTCCCAAAAGATCTCGCCAGTTAAATAAGACTTTTGGAAGTAATTTCAGCATTTCCCCATTAGCATCTGCGAGAACTATCCCTACACATGTGCAATCGGATCCTCCTTTCTCTGTCTGCGAGAAGCTCGCTGTCAATTCTTATGCCTCTGCTGAACTTTTAACAAATCAAACTCCTCCTGAAGCTGCTATAAATGAAACTCCCTCTAGCCCCTTACTTCCCTCAACTGTTACTTTCCCAAAAACTCCTCCTTCTGATGATACAACCATTGCCAATGACTCAAGTCATCAACTTGTCCTTACTACTACCTTACCTTCCACATCTCTCCCCTCATCAAGTGAAACCCTCGCAGGAATTTATGTTGCTTTTAAAGTTTTATCCAATATTTTAAATAATGCTAAAGATTCTTCTACTGATTCTCTCCAAAACGGAGTTTGCGAGACTCTGCTCAAATATTTTGACTCTGACAATTCTGTTTCGCGAGTTTCTCTGAAAAATGAAAATGCAGCTTTAAGAAAAAGTCTTCAAGATAAGACTTATGAATGTGAAACTTTGAACCACAAGCTCAATAACTCTTTACTGGATCGCGAGAATCTCGTCAGAAAAATTGACGAGCTGAAAGGTATACTTATTTTTGCCTCTTCCCTTTAATCTTTTTGTCTCATTTTCATATTCTTCATTCTTAAATCTTCCTTTAAATTCTTGGTTCATATATTAGTCTCCAATCGGACTCGTTTCATGGAAAAACTTAAATCTGAGACCATCGCTGAAGAAGTTCGCATTGAAAGAGATTCTTGGATGGACTAGCATAATAGATTAGATAATCTTTATACGTATTCAATTAATCAAATAGATAATCTTACTAATGAGAATAATCAATTATCGCAAAGTCAAAGTTTTCTAAACAACGAGGTTACTCGTTTCTCATACTTGTTAACCAAGACTAATTTGGCGGTAGAATCTTTGTCAGATGAAAATAGAACTTTATCTCAGGAGAAACATAAATTTTCAAGTTTGATGGCGATCTCCTCGCAGAAAGTGAGCAATCTTCAAAGTATGTGTGATGACCAAAAGCAATCTCTCTGCTCTCTTACGAATAAACTTAATGAAGTAACTAAATCATCTGCCGCTAAAATAGACAAACTTATCAAGGGTAGGCTAACTCTTAGTTTGAATGCTAGCAAGCTTCGAGATGAATATTCACAACTAGAGAAATCTCATTCCCTATTGTCAAAAGAAAATTCATACTTGCGCACCAAAGAGGAGAACATAAAATATCCTTTGAAAGGCATGGTTGGCGACAAATTCGATGAGGCTATGAACCAATGGGAGAACTGTCTCTTTTCATTAATCCAAAACTTAACTTCTCAAAAAGAAGGTAGTCAATTATGGCTTCCTCACTTGTTAATTTTTCTCGTCAAATTTTATGTTATATTCCTCGCAATATCTTCATTTGAATAACCTTTTATCATTTTGCTACTTGCAGAGTCTGACAAAAATCTTCACTCTACTATCACTGATCTTACTAAAGAGTTAGATAATGTTCGCAAAGAAAACAAGACTCTTCTTTTCAACCTGTTAGAAAATCGCGATAAAGCAGAAAGAAGACTTGATTATCTTGAGTATTTCAAGAATATAGAAATCAGAAATCGTGACAAAGGTTTCCTTCGTCAAGTTCATCTTAGTGCTCAAGTCCTTGTGAACGAAATTCTGGTTTCCAACTCTCTTCCTCCTGTATCTGTTCTTCCTTTGAAAGTTGACGATGATGAAACTCCTCTCCCTATGGATAAGGATTTAGAATATGCTTCTACTGAAGGAGATGTTGAAGAAGGCGCTGAAGAAGATGACCAAGGAAAAGAAAAAAGATCTCCCAAAGAAGGAGAAAATCGTAATGAGAAAGATGTTGGTGATGATGTTCACGATGAGAGGAATGTTGGCGATGATGACAACCCTAAATCTGGCTAGACCACCGCTGAAACTTGAATATCATTTTTAATTTCTTTTTTCTTCTTCTTTCTCGCGAGTAATGTAACTCTTTTGAAACTTTGAAGTATAACTTTTAGTCTTATTCCCTTCGAATATTCTCAAGAAAGTTAATGAAATCTTGTGTATTCATTCCTTTACTTGCCCCTTATTAATTTTCTTGAGAACTTGAATTACTTCTGCTCAATAACTTTAAGAATGCTGAAAAAATTTGCTTTCATATATTTTTTCTTGCGATAAACAGATCTTTCCTGCAAAAAAGAATAATTAGTGTTTGAGATTATTCTATTGGTCTTATTTTGCCTTCCTAATTAAAGGTCTTATTTCGCCAATTTTCTCTTTGCGACAAAATCGCAGGACGTCTCTACATTTGCATGTATCAACCTATTGATCTTGCCTTATCTTTATTTCTTAATTGTATTGCGACAATATGACAAGCCTAAGTTCTCTCGCGAGATCAAAGCCTCTTGACATTACCGTCTTGCGATGAAATCGCAGGACGTCTTCACATTTCATGTAAAAACCCATTGATCTCATCTTAACTTTTTCTCTTACGGCTTTTTGCCTCTGTAATTTACATCATGCGACAATATGACAGGCCTAAATTATCTTGCGATCTTAGAGCCCCATGACATTGTCGTCTTAAGACACTTATCAGCTCCCTAATGGAGGGTTCCGCCCTTATCTTCCCCCTGGTTGCCCCTTCAAGGAGGGAACATTGGCCATACAAGACTAGCTCCTCCCATCCAGCTTTACCAACAACCAGTTGTTTTCGCAGCATCTTATCCTTTATGCCTATATGGCTTATAGTTACAAGACTGCACCCTAAGTGGGGTTTTCTTCAGGCCAAGTGCATCATAGCCAAGACTTACCAAAGGTGGCCAGGGTAGGTTCGTCCGTCCTGGGCACCCTTGGCTAAACCTTGTACCTCGGCGCCTTGGTCATATTCTGCACTTCTTGGAAGAGATTCTCGGTCGTCCAACCAGGGTGTAACCTTATATAGTTGGAAATACAAGATCTCTCTCCCGGATAGGTTTTATTTAACCCCAACATATGTATGAATTAGGTTCCATTAGCGGTATAACCTTATCCCTGAATCATATAAAGAGATACCCCCCTTATAACGTGCTCGTAGGCCTTACATTTTCCTCTTACGAAATTGTATTCGCGAACTAGGGTGCACGCCATAAAGGTTTGTCCCATTCTTTAAATCTCTGCGAAATTTTATTCGCGTTTCTCGCGATAATGCTCGTACAATTTGTAACAGAGAAAGAAGAATTTATTATTTGTTTCATTATTCGATACTCTAGTGTTTCTTACCTTGCTGAATTTTGTCATTGATAATACCTTTTCAAAAATAGTCTATTCCATGGTCTATCAAGCCTCTGGACAACATCTTTTCCCTCAGGATCCATCAATTTGTATGCCCCATTTCCAATTATTTCTTTAATGAGGTAAGATCCGTCCCACTTTCTCTCCAGTTTTCCACCATTCTCTCGCTGATATCTTGGTGTCTCTCGCAGAACTAAATCGCCAGGTTGGAATTTTCATTTTTTTAATACGTTTGTTGTACTCGCGAGCTAGTCTTCGCTGGTAATATTCCATATGTTGTAGAGTCTTCTCTCTCTTTTCTTCCAATTCATCTAATTTATGTAAAATCATTCCATCACTTAAATTCTTTTCCCATGCTTCTCTTTTTGTTGTAGGAATGGCAACTTCTGTCGGTAATACAGCTTCGACCCCATATGTTAAACAAAAGGGTGACATTCCAGTAGCCTCTCTTCTAGTTGTATTGTAATCCCATATTGCATTATGTACTTGCTCACACCATGCTTTGTGATATCCTTCTAACTTATTTTTTAGAATATCTGCGATTGTTTTATTAGTTGCCTCAGCTTGACCATTTGCTTGTGGGTATAAAGGAGTAGACTTTCCGCATTTTATCTTAAATGCACTGAGTAGTAACTCTATGTTCTGTCCTTCAAATTGCTATCCATTATCAGACATCAACTGTGCGGGTATTCCAAATCTGCAGATTATATTTTCGAATATGAATGTGAAGATGTCTTTATCGCGGATATGTTGTACTGCTTTCACTTCTCCCCACTTTGTGAAATAATCTGTTGCCACAATGAGATATCTCCTTTGTCCAGAACCAGGCACAAATGGTCCCACAATATCTAATCCCCATTTTCCAAAAGGCCATACACTTGTTGAGGATGATAGTGGTGCTCCTGGTGCATGTATCTTTTTTCCAAATCGCTGACACTCTTCACAACGTCTTGAGTGTTGCTTCGCATCTTCATGCATATATGGCCAGTAATATCCTTGCATCTTTGTTCTATATGCCAAAGATCTACCTCCACTGTGATTACCAGCATCACCATTGTGCAGCATTTTGAACACATTTTCTCCTTCTTCCCTCATCAAACATCTTAGCGATGGTCCATTAAAAGATCTGCAGTATAATACTCTGTCTCTTAGATCATAATTGGTTGCCCTACTTTTTAGTTTATGTGCCTCCAGTCTATTTCTTGGGGTTTCTCCTCTCGCTAAATAAGCATGAAGTTCCGCTCGCCAATCTATGCTTTTCTCTTTTGTTCCTTCCTCGCCATTTTCTACGATCATCACATATTTCTCTTCTTCTTCTTTATTTATTGATGGTAATAAAAGTGTTTGAATTTTTATGCATCTCGTAATTGGGTTTGTCATCATGCTGGATATGAAAGCAAAAGCATCTGCAAGTCTATTATCTTTCCTTGAGATGTGCCTCCATCTTATCTTTGGTATTCTCGCAGATAATTCTTCCACGAGTCTCTTGTATTTATTTAAAGAAGGTTCATTTGTTGTATACTCTCCAGTTATTTGGCGAATAACCAATTGAGAATCGCTGGTGATTCTAGCATTTTCCAACTTCATTTCTATCGCGAATTTCAAAGCATGAATCACAGCCTCATATTCTGTCTCATTATTAGTGGATGTAAATTCCAACCTGAATGAAAAAGCTGTTTTTTCTCCTTCTGGCGAAATAAAAACAACTCCTATCCCATTTCCTTCTCCATTTGACGATCTATCCACTAATATTTCCCATATGTTAGGCTCTATTAATAGCTCTTTTGGGTCTCAATGTTCCTCTTCTATATCCATCAGTTCTTCCACAGCTTCATCATCTTCTAAAGGAAATTCAGCTAAGAAATCTGCGATGACCTGTGATTTTGGCGAGGATGGAATTTCATACTTGATATCGAAATGTCCCACTTGTGCATTCCATATTTCAACTCTGCCTGATCTTTTTGAATTTTTCATTACTGACTCAATTGGCACTTTGGTTAACACCTTGACCTTATGTGCTTGAAAATAGATATGAAGCTTGAAAGTTACATGCACCAATGCTAGGATTAATTTCTCAATCTTTGAATAATTTTTCTCTGCTGAATTGAATGTTTTACTAATATAATAAATTGGTTTCTCTATTCCAGCATCTACTCGCAGCAATACTGCACTTAGCGCATATGTTGTTGTCGCGAGATAAATTAATAACTCTTCTCCCGGCTCAGCTTTCTGTAAAATAGTTATATTCACTAAATGCTCTTTTATTCCCTGAAAAGCCTTCTCACATTCATCTGTCCACCTGAACTTTGTCCCTTTTTTGAGTATATCAAAAAAATGTTTGCATTTATCAGAAGATCGCGAGATGAATCTTCCTAGAGAGGCTAAAAGTCCATTCAATTTTTGTACATCTTTTACTGTAGCTGGTGTTGGCATATCGCGAATCGCTTGCACTTTTTCTGGATCAACTTGTATTCCTTATTTTGATACAATGTACCCCAAAAACTTTCCTGAAGTTACTCCAAAAGTACACTTGTCGAGATTCACTTTGATATTGAATTGCCGCATTTGTTCAAAAATCTCTTTCAAATCTTGTACATGATTCTCAGCTTCCTTGCTTTTGATTAGCATATCATCTACATACACTTCCAATGTTTTGTGGATCCATTTCGCAAATACCTTCTCCACCATTCTTTGGTATGTTGCACCAGCATTTCGTAAACCAAAGGGCATTTTTGTATAACAATATAATCCTCTTGGAGCAAAAAATGCTGTATGTTCTTGGTCTTCTTCAGCGAGAGGGATTTGATTATATCCTTTGTATCCATCTAATGAAGATATTCTTGCATTTCCTGCTGCTGATTCAACCATTTGTGGGATATCTGGTAATGGAAAACTATCTTTAGGACAGGCTTTGTTTAAATCGGTAAAATCTATGCAAATTCTTATTCCTTTGTTCTTTTTTGGGACCACCACCATATTTTCAATCCACTCTGGGTATTTTTCTTGCCTTATAATTCCTGCATCGAGCATTTTCTGTAATTCTTCTTCTATTTGAGAGTGGTATGTTGTTGCGGTTTTCCTTATTCTTTGCTTGAATGGCCTTATGTTTTTGTTGATTTCTAATTTATGACACGCTACTGATGGATCTATCCCTGGCATTTCATTCATGTTCCACGCGAAAATATCTTTGTATTCTCGCAAAAGATTTATAGTTCTTTTTTCCTCATCTATCTCCATTCTATTCCCAATTTTCAGCATCTTAGGTTCTTCTTCACTCCCACTATTTACTTCCTTTGTTGGTTCAGCTGCAGTATAACTGGCTTCTGGTTCTCCCATTGGGGTTGACGTTTTTATAACTCTCGCTAGTTCGTCTCCTTCTCGCGAAAGTTCACTGGGTATTCCTTTTCCTTCTTTTTCTCTTATCATGTAGACTTTAAATTCTTCTTCTTTCTTCATCTCTCTCGCTATTTTTCGGCGAGCTTTTCGCTGTTTAGGACGTTCTTCACAATTTCTCACTTCAATTTGATAGCATATCTTCGCAAGATCTGTATCTCCTATAATTTCTCCAATTCCACTAGGCATAGGGAATTTAATGCATTGATGTAAAGTTGACGCTACAACTTTGATCGCATGTATCCATGGTCTTCCCAATATCATGTTGTATGGTGATTCCATATCTACCACACATAGTGTTACTTGTGTTTCAATTTCTCCAAGTGGTAATCGTACCATTATTTCACCTCTTGGTTTTGTTATAGATTTTCCAAAACCATGAATATGATATGTTGAATAAGACATTTCTTCATCCTTATACCCCATTTTCTTAAAAGCATGATAAAACATTATATCCACAGAACTTCATGTATCCACTAGAGTTCTATTCATAGCCCATTCTTCTACAGATTTTGTTGATTTTCCCTTTCTTATTGGTATAGTGGATACCGTAATCACCAAAGGAGATGCATGGTCTAGATTTTCTTCTGAAATTTCTGTTGAAGTAAATGTAATTTCCTGCTTTTACCAATTCTTCAATAATGGCGTTTTCTCCACCGTCATAATTTTTCTCCTTTCAAAATATCGTTTATGTATCTTCCCCTTAATGTTTTCATGAAATTTATCAATCATTGTTCTTGACACCATATCCTGCTCCAATTTCCTGCAAGTTTCTTTAATTCTAATCATTCTTTCTTCAAATATCTTACCAACTCGTTTTATGATTTCTTTGATCTTGAGTAATCCTTATCTTCTTTTTCACTTTTTCTATGATTTTGCTAATTCAGTCCATGTTTCGGGCGCCAAAATGTAGTAGCAGGAATTCCTACACTACACCCCTGTTAAGATTCAATAGAAATCTATGAGAAACTAGTTGAAGATTTGAAGAATTAAATGACACTTTATTATTTTGATCTCAGAAATGTTTACAGAAAATATTCAAACTCAGAAATACAACTTTCTTTCTAGAGTTTCTCTCTCCTCAAGACTTTCTCAACTCTAAAAAATACATCATCCCCTTCTGGACTTACCTGAACCCTTTATATAGGAAATTACATAGTGGGCGACAGCTAAGTTTTCCCCTTCTTTCGGATCTATTCTGCGATCTCATCGCGGTAGTTACAATGTTAATTATCGCCAACTTTTGTAGTCATCGTGAAACAACACGCTTTTATCAATATTCTTCAATCGTCAGCTATTATGATGTTTTCTCATGACACTCGCCAAATGTTATTGAAGAATCTCACGACTCTCTCGTAAAGATGTCGTTAATATTGTAGGAACGTTTGATCTTCTCGTGAAAGTGTGGTTCTCATCGCAAGAATATCGTTGTGGCAATATTCTGGTCCTACATGGATCCAAAAGATTTAATCATGCTATCTAAAAAAAAAGTGAAAAAGGAAAAGAAAAGAAAGTATTATATTTGTTGAATAAAGTCACTCCTGGTTCCCTTGTATATGCCGGTTGAGTTGATGTAGAAATAAGATTATTGACCACTGGTTCCCTTGTATATTCCAGTGTGTTGACACTAGAATTCAGACCAGTAGCTCAATCCAATAGGATGCATAGGTTCATCTTGGCGGTGACCTTCAGACAGATATGGGAAGCATCGATCATTTGTGAACATTCGCCAACATCTACATCTATATCCATCTTCTTAATCTTTTCATTGTGATTGTGGTTTGTTAGTTTCCGAGTATTGTGGCTTGTTCTACTATCTAGTTAGAGCTTTATTTACTTAAATATGAACTGAATTTGCGCAAGGTACTTCCTCCTGTAGTCATTTTGGATTCGTTCATTGATTTGTCAAAAATATACGGAGTTGGAAATATAGGTTTTGTGGGTAGACCTATTGTAAACCTTCACGAGACTAAAACTCATTCACTAGGGAGACCTAGGGGTTTAAAGGCTTGTTATTTATGCTAAAAGTGACCGTAGCCTCGACGACACGGAGTTGTATGTATGTTTCATAATTATTTTCTTTAATTTGCTCGAGGACTAGCAAAGTCTAAGTGTGGGGGAATTTGATAGGTGTCCAAAACACCTTATTATTTATCTATTGTTCATGCTTTCTCTGCTAGTTTTCTTGTAAATTATGTATCTTATGGTTATTTTTGAGTATTTAGGTACTTTGGAGTCATTTGGACCAAAAGAAGAGGATACATCGCAAAAGTGTTGGAGGCGGATTATTTATCATTATTTGCTTTTATTTCTTCATCTCCATCTGAAAAGCATATAGGCTTTAGTGATGCAAATATTGTCTGAAAAGCACGATAACTTTAGTGATGAAAAGAAATTGAAGAGAAGAAGTAGATTTGAGAAGTAAAAGATGGTTGTTGTTGGTGGAGAATTCAAAGAAGAATAAAGTTTCATTTGGAGCGATAAGGAGAAAAAAGACCAGTTCACAGGCGAGTGAAGATGGAAATGGCTTCAAAAGAGATATAAAGTGAAGTTCTTCAAAGATCCAGGTGTCTAGAGCCAAAAGAAGTGGGAGGAGTACGACGAAAAGAAGCAAAGAACGTCTAAAGCATAAGAAGGACTAGAGGACCAAGTTCAAATCATTTAAATTAAGGATTTCTTATCACCATCTTGAAGATAATTTAATTATGAAAAGAATGCAAAAATAATGAGGTCAATCCGACATCGGATGAAGAAGTTGTGGGAAAAACAAGATTTGAATATTTGAAGTTACAGAGAGAGTTTCGGCTGATAAACATGCAGCTCGAGTCAGCCGAACCTGCAACATAAAAATCAAGTTTTCGGAAGAGTTTAAGTATAAATGTTCGGCTAGAAGATGATCCAATAACCCAAGCCGAACCTACAAATGAGTTTTGAGAAAAGTATCCAGGAGAGGGTTCGGCTAATAAGAGAAACCAAGAAGTGAGCCGAACTTTGGAGAAAGTTTTGATGAAAATACAAGAAGTGACAGGAGAAAGTTCGGCCAAAAAAGAGCTAGACGAACCCCAAGTTCGGCTGATAACTCTCCACCACTTTTGATCCGAACCTGACACTCATCTGGAGCAAAAATAACTTGTCAGTTTCGGCCAAAGAAGTCCATACACGTTTGAGCCGAACCTGACAACTTCCTGGGACACTTTTGACGCGTTTTTGACCATGTTTTCGATAATACACGGGCCCAGAAGGATTTTGAAGACCTAATTTCGTGAGCACTACACCTTCCAAAACATTAGGGGGGATATCATGTTATTATTTTATTCTTGGATCTTTTGCAGAGAACTACTTCTAGGGTTTACAATATGATAGGGTTTCTCTTTCTTCTTGTGATGAACTCCATGAACATGAGCTAGAGTTTTATTATTGGTTATGGATATTAATTGGATTTCACATAACATGATTCTTTGATTCAATATATTAGATCGTTTACGATTCTCTGAAAATATAGTTTTATGATTGACGTATTATAACATGATTTGATTGATTGTTTTGTCAAGTTGCAAATTGGTAGAACTTCTAATCACATCTATTGCTAGTTTAGGGTTTATTATACGAAAAAGTGATAATCCTTGAATACAAGTAGCATAAATATGATTATAGTTTGTAGTGATATATTCTTATGATCATATGTGAATCGTAACATTTGTTTAATTGAATTAGTGCGCTTTCCACGTTTAATTTCTTTGATTGGCATGATTTCATAGAACTTAATGCATCTAGGGAATTAAACTTGATTAGTGCTTTTACACGTTAGGTTGTTCTCTTAGATAGAACTCATACTTGCATCTTTTAATGTGTTTGTTGATGACAAAAAGAGATTTGCGGGATATTCTTGCGATCAAGGTATCCTAGGGATTTTGATAAAAGTTGAGATTAAATATCAATTCTAGTTATTGTGAAAAGCATGGTAATGAATGAACACGAAATCCTTAACCAATATCTCTTCTCCTTGATTTGTTTGTTTATTTCTTTATTTGCTTTTACTTTTATTACTTGCATAAAAATAAGGAAACTCCCGTTATTTTCTATAGGAAACCGAAACAAAAGACAAACTAGACCTCTCTGTGGGATCGATCCTTTCTTGCCCTTGCTATATTTTATATTTAGAGTAGTGAGAAAGTGTAATTTATATTTGTGTCGGCTGACAACCAGCCAAATTTTGGCGCCGTTTCCGTGGAGGCATCGGTTGTCACTTGTTTTTGGTTTCTTATTTTAGTTTTTAGTTTTGTTTCTTATTTTTGTTTTTCTTATTTTCTGGTTTTTAACCATAGTTTTGAGAACTCTTGTTTTAAGTACCTATTATGGACGGAGCATATTGGAGCAATGGGTACGGTTATCAACCTCAACAACAACATGACAACTATCACCCTTATGGGGAGTACAATCAAAACTAATCCTTTGGTTATGGTCAATACTCCACGTACCCTTTGAGTTATTCTCATACATACCAACCTTCTTATGGTGGTTATGTAAGTGAGCAACCACAAAGAGGGGAGAATTGTTGTGCTTCTCTTAATTTTTCCTTTAGTTTGGTAGATCAGATGCAACAATTTATGGTCAGCATGGAGACGGTTTGTAGACAACCAAGCATGAAAACAGTTTCATCGACCGAAAGTGCTCATAGTATGTTTGGCCCAATTTCTGATCGTAGTTATGATCATTCACCCATTCAAAGGGAAGATAATTGGCCTAGCAATACTGAAGTAAGTAATTGTACCTTTTCCTTGTCGAATGAGTTTTACCAACAAATAGAAACCTATTTTCAAAATTTGAATGGATCACTCCAATAGATTCAAAAAGGTGTTTCCAATTTAAGACAAGGCATTGAAGAATGCAAAGAGGACATACAAAATTCTGCGAAATACCAATCTTATGATAATTATGATAGTGACAATGATTATGAAAATACATCGCTTGAACCAATTTATGGTGACATCCCCGAAGAATGTACAATGGAGTCTTTTGGTGATCAAGGTGAAGTTGAAAAGGAATATGATGAAACTAGTGTAGCTTACTCAAGCATTGATCTTTATAACGATCAAGAACCTATTCAAAAGGTAGAGCTTGAGGATGATTCAATGAGTGTTCTAAAGAAATTCCTTATGGAGAGACTTGAATCCGCAGTGGAGTATGTGCCTTACAACAAAGAGGAGTATGTTGTGAATGTGACCGTTATGACCAATATTGTGGAAGACCCAATTGAACTTGTGAATGATTGTAATGATGATGTTGATGTCGAGACTTTGGTTAAGGAAGAAACGGGCGAAGAATGGTTGCAAGGTTTAATAGAGGACCATGATATACAAGAGGTGAATAATTCACTTGAGTTTTTCAAGGATGAAGAGGATTCCGTGCTACAAGAGATTGTGCAAGGTTTGTCTAACCCTTTGCATATTGATTCTTCTCCTTTACCTCTTATTGGTTTGAATGTATGTGCTTCGAGAACATTGTTGAATGATTTTGTTTCTTGATATCCTCCATTAGAGATACTTGATTCTCATACTATGCAGGTTTGTGAACAAGAAACTGTGGAAGTACCCTACTCCTATATTCTTTACCCACTTCCAAGTGTCGACAAGAATAAGTGTGGGGGAAGCTTTTATCGGTTAATAGCTTCGTTTTTGTTTTACATTACTAATATTTGTGTGAAGTTAGTGTTTGCAAAACATGTACTATGGAAGGATCCCCAAATTTTCCGATTGTTAGTATATGGGGAATGAATCTTACAAGAAGCTAAGTCGGGTTGTCGAATTTAAAACAAGCGCTAAGTGGGAGGCAACCCACCGGTTTTGTATATCTTATCCTTTTTCTTTTTATTTTATTTTTGTTTCGTTTATTTATTTTTCTTATTTTTGCATATCATTTGCGGAATTTCCCACCTTGAACTTTCTTTGGACGATTCAATTTTACATTGAGGACAATGTAAAGTTTAAGTGTGGGGGAGAATTTATATATTTGTATAGTTTGTTTTATGCCTTTTATAAAAAAAAATCAGAAAAATAGAAAAACCAAGAAAAAATTTGTGCTTTTTGAACTCCGAAATCTAGAAACTTGTGCCTTTAGGATGACACCATTAGTGGATGGAACCATTTTGATTACAGGAGTTTAGGAACTAATTAACTAAAAGGGATGAACATAGCTCAGAAATCACAAATAACATGATAGTTGTTACCATATCTCGAAATATCACCATATCACATTCTATTTTTATTTTTCCATATTTATCTATTGTTCTCTAAGTGCTTTGGTGGGTCACTAAACATCGACTTGTTATTACTGCTAGGATGAAATAGAGTGATTGAGTTGCTAAGGAAAAAAAAACAAAGAAAAGAGACCGACCAATTAGACCAAACAAAATAAGAATGACACTTGGATAGTAGTATGTGTGAAACGTTGTCCCTGTCTTCGTCGCCTGAACAAGCGTGGAATGCAGGATCCAAGGGAACTATCACGTACTTGCTGACAAGAAGCATGCGCTTGGATCCAAAAGATTTAATCATGCTGTCTAAAAAAAAAGTGAAAAAGGAAAAGAAAAGAAAGTATTATATTTGTTGAATAAAGTCACTCCTGGTTCCCTTGTATATGTCGGTTGAGTTGATATAGAAATAAGATTGTTTACCACTGGTTCCCTTGTATATGCCAGTGTGTTGACACTAGAATTCAGACCAGTAGCTCAATCCAATAGGATGCATAGGTTCATCTTGGCGGTGACCTTCTGACAGATATGGGAAGCATCGATCATTTGTGAACATTCGCCAACATCTACATCTATATCCATATTCTTAATATTTTCATTGTGATTGTGGTTTGTTAGTTTCCGAGTATTGTGGCTTGTTCTACTATCTAATTAGAGCTTTATTTACTTAAATATATGAACTGAATTTGCGCAAGGTACTTCCTCCTGTAGTCATTTTGGATTCGTTCATTGATTTGTCACAAATATACAAAGTTGGAAATATAGGTTTTGTAGGTAGACCTCTTGTAAACCTTCACGAGACTAAAACTCGTCCACTAGGGACACCTAGGGGTTTAAAGGCTTGTTATTTATGCTAAAAGTGACCCTAGCCTCGACGACACGGAGTTGAATGTATGTTTCATAATTATTTTCTTTGATTTTCTCGAGTACTAGCAAAGTCTAAGTGTGGGGGAATTTGATAGGTGTCCAAAACACCTTATTATTTATCTATTGTTTATGCTTTCTCTGTTAGTTTTCTTGTAAATTATGTATCTTATGGTTATTTTTGAGTATTTAGGTACTTTGGAGTCATTTGGACCAAAAGAAGAGGATACATCGCAAAAGTGTTGGAGGCGGATTATTTATCATTATTTGCTTTTATTTCTTCATCTCCATCTGAAAAGCATATCGGCTTTAGTGATGCAAATATTGTCTGAAAAGCACGATAACTTTAGTGATGAAATCAATTGAATAGAAAAAGTAGATTTGAGAAGTAAAAGATGGTTGTTGTTGGTGGAGAATTCAAAGAAGAAGAAAGTTTCATTTGGAGCGATAAGGAGCAAAAAGACCAGTTCACAGGCGAGTGAAGATGGAAATGGTTTCAAAAGAGATATAAAGTGAAGTTCTTCAAAGATCCAGGTGTCTAGAGCCAAAAGAAGTGGGAGAAGTACGACGAAAAGAAGCAAAGAACGTCTAAAGCATAAGAAGGACTAGAGGACCAAGTTTAAATCATTCAAATTAAAGATTTATTATCACCATCTTGAAGATAATTTAATTATGAAAAGAAAGCAAAAAGAATGAGGTCAATCCGACATCAGACGAAGAAGTTGTGGGAAAAACAAGATTTAAAGATTTGAAGTTACAGAGAGAGTTTCGGCTGATAAACATGCAGCTCGAGTCAGCCGAACCTGCAACATAAAAATCAAGTTTTCGGAAGAGTTTAAGTATAAATGTTCGGCTAGAATATGATCCAATGACCCAAGCCGAACCTACAAATGAGTTTTGAGCAAAGTATCCAGGAGAGGGTTCGGCTAATAAGAGAAACCAAGAAGTGAGCCGAACTTTGGAGCAAGTTTTGGATGAAAATACAAGAAGTGACAGGAGAATGTTCGGCCGAAAGAGAGCTAGCCGAACCCCAACTTCGGCTGATAACTCTCCACCACTTTTGAGCCGAACCTGACACTCATATGGAGCAAAAATAACTTGTCAGGTTCGGCCAAAGAAGTCCATACACGTTTGAGCCGAACCTGACAACTTCCTGGGACACTTTTGACGCGTTTTTGACCATGTTTTCGATAATACACGGGCCCGGAAGGATTTTTAAGACCTAATTTCGTGAGCACTACACCTTCCAAAACATTAGGGGGGATATCATGTTATTATTCTATTCTTGGAGCTTTTGCAGAGAACTACTTCTAGGGTTTACAATATGATAGGGTTTCTCTTTCTTCTTGTGATGAACTCCATGAACATGAGCTAGAGTTTTATTATTGGTTATGGATATTAATTGGATTTCACATAACATGATTCTTTGATTCAATATATTAGATCGTTTACGATTCTCTGAAAATATAGTTTTATGATTGACGTATTATAACATGATTTAATTGATTGTTTTGTCAAGTTGCAAATTGGTAGAACTTCTAATCACATATATTGCTAGTTAGGGTTTATTATACGAAAAGTGATAATCCTTGAATACAAGTAGCATAAATATGATTATAGTTTGTAGTGATATATTCTTATGATCATATGTGAATCGTAACCTTTGTTAAATTGAATTAGTGCGCTTTCCACGTTCAATTTCTTTGATTGGCCTGATTTCATAGAACTTAATGCATCTAGGGAATTAAACTTGATTAGTGCTTTTACACGTTAGGTTGTTCTCTTAGATAGAACTCATACTCGCATCTTTTAATGTGTTTGTTGATGACAAAAGGAGATTTGCGGGATATTCTTGCGATCAAGGTATCCTAGGAATTTTGATAAAAGTTGAGATTAAATATCAATTCTTTTTATTGTGAAAAGAATGTTAGTGAATGAACACGAAATCCTTAACCAATATCTCTTCTCCTTGATTTGTTTGTTTATTTCTTTATTTGCTTTTACTTTTATTACTTGCATAAAAATCAGGAAACTCCCGGTATTTTATATAAGAAACCGAAACAAAAGACAACCTAGACCTCTCTGTGGGATCGATCCTTTCTTGCCCGTGCTATATTTTATATTTAGAGTAGTGATAAAGTGTAATTTATATTTGTGTCGGCTGACAACCGGCCAGGTTTATATTGTATATACCCGTGTTGTCGCATCACCCTAGAGGGGTTATACATCACATACCATGTGGGGTTCCACAACGGTCCAAAATAAAGGGACAAGTCCGACCGAACATTTATATGGCCAGCAGCTCGATCTTCCTTGTATTGATCAAAGAATACGTCTGAGGCCTTCAATTGGTCCAAAATATCCCTCATGCGAATCAACTTCTGCTCTTTTGTCTTAGAACGGTTATCTTCGAAGATATACTTTGTTCCTCTAGGAGTACCTTTGGGCCACTCCGGGTTCTCTCCGGAAAACTTCAGGATAGGGAAGTGGTCATAGATCCATGCCTATATGGATAACAAACCAAGTATTAGTAAATAGATTAATAACAATCGGAACCAAATGTACATTAATTGCACCTGAATATATACATTCAGAGGAATGTGACTTCCGAATAAGCAACATTCGAAAGTAAAAAATGTATAAGTCCTACCGAATATGCATCATTTGGAGTTCAATAGACTATATTTTTTTCACCTACATATTCGGTAGTATTTTACAAAAAATAATACCCGATTCAATATAATCGGAATAAAAACTAAATTACATGTTTCCGAATACTAATAATTCGGACGCAGAAAAAGTGTAATTTCTACCGAATATCATTCATTTGGAGTTCAGTAACCTATGGTTTTTTGCCTATATATTCGAAAGTTATTTCCCAACATAATGTTCCGATTCAACATAATCGAGAGTCAATTTAAGTAAAGTTTCTCCGAATAAAACACATTCGGACATAATAAATGGATCATTTCCTAACGAACATGCATCATTTGTAGTTCAGTAAAATAGAGTATTTTGGCCTATATATTCGGTAGTAATTTTCCAAGACTAAATTCCGATTCTAAACAGTCGGAAGTACAACTATGTAATTTGTTTCCGAATACACTACATTCGAAGGTTAACAATATATGTATCCTACCGAATATGCATCATTTGGAGTTCAGAATATGCATCATATGTATTGTCTACCGAATAACTATAGATTGACTTATAGAGTTAAAAAAGAACCTGCAATAGAGCCACGTTCCCGACAACTTGGCTAGTTCCTCGCCTCGACGCCTTTCTCAACTCTTCCATCAAGAATGCTAGGCATGCCGTGCCCCAAGAGTAGTCACCGACTTCATGGAGAGGATCCAAAAGTTGTAGAAGGTTGGCGTCGATACGGTTGCCAGAAATATTGGTGAAAATGACACATCCAAATACACAAAGGATATACATTGTGGCCGCGTGATTCACTTGATCATCAGTTAACGTTCCCTTTTGTTCTTTATCCAAGGTGCCTCAGAACATATTCATCAAAACGGTAATGTTAATCTGTCTTGTTCTGTAACTTGCATGCCTCCTAAACTCTTTTGTTGTTGTCTCTTCATCCCAACCTAAGCACTTTTTAGTTAGAACATAAAGTTGTTCCCAATGTGTAGTTGAAATTCACAGGTGTGCCTTGCTCAGGAAGGTTAAGAATTTGCACAACATCATCCGGTGTAATCTTCATCTCCCCAAACGACATATGGAAGGTATCGATCTCAGGATACATTCTCTCAATGAACGCCTATATAGCAACACGATCATGTTCCAACATTGAATTATCGGCAGCATTAGCTAACCCCGAGTTGGTTACAATTCTATTGAACCTTTCACATTCACCGGATAAAGGCCAGTCAAGCATTTTTGTTGGTGCGGAGGTATGTTTGAGTAGACGAACCGCATCTTGATGATACTATTAAACACACAAAAATTATTTAAAGTAAATACAATAACCCTTAATACAACTTACGATAGAACACATAGGTAATACATTAATACAAAATATACGATTTTTATTACCTCTGTTTTGTATATTTCTTTGGCCCAAGAGTCTTTGTATCCAAAAAGAAATTTTCCTCCATCCTCCGGTAGCCCAAGGATTGTTCCTGCTGGAATATTCTTCACCTTCAAGTGCTGAGGGACAAGATGTGATGCTTTCTTAGCAATATCCTTCTTTCCACCTTCTTCTCATTTTTTGTCTTTTTTGGCTTTTTGGGTGCCACTTGGTTGTCCTTCTTCTTATACTCTTGGCATTAGATCAATTGGTTCTATTTCATGCTGGGATGTAACTTGTATAGCAGTTGGTTCTACACCTTGTTGAGTGGCTTGTTCAGTGCTTGGTTGCACACCTTGTTCACTGCCTTGTGGACCAGTTGGTTATAAACCTTGTTGAATGGCTTGTTGAGCACTTGGCTGCACACCTTGTTGACTGCCTTGTGGTTCTACACTTTGTTGATCACTTGACTTAGCATTGGCAGTCCTTTCTCTCCTAGCACTAGCTGTCACTTTCTTACTCCTTGCTCTACGAGGCCCTAAGTCGCTTTTTTTTTATCCTTGCTTAGCTCGACTTTGTCTAAACAACAACAAAAGGATCAATGTTTACAAAACTAAACAATCAGAAGAAAGAATACACAAATAGGACCTGAATGCACACATTCGGAAGTCATAAGACAAATAGTTTTCCCGAATATAAACAACCGGAAGACAATTATATTAATTTCTAACCGAATATGCATCAATTGGACTTCAGAAACACTAAATTTTTCATCATATACAATCGGAGGTATAAAACATTATATTCTCTTCCGAATATATGCTGGACCCAATTTTGGATTTTTCATAAATCACATTTTTTTTCATCATATTTAAATATTCGGTAGTAAGTGTACTACCGATTATTGTGTCTCTACTTAAATATATTCGGAAGCAAAATAATTCATTGAACTACCGATTATTTCCATTTTGGTACACAGGAACATATGGACAAACATATTCGGAAGACAACCAACAATTATAACTCCCGAATTCTGTCGATGTTCTTCAGAAATGAAGAACACGTCTACATTCGGAACTCAAGTTAGATGATTATCTCCCGAATCTGACAAAATTTCAGAAAACCCTAGAAAAATAAAATCTCGAATCGTCGAATTAAAGCGAAATAAACCCTAAAATTGATAGATTCCTACCTAATTTGGGTCATTTGAAGTTGCCGGAGTGTTAGACTATCAAAATCGCCACCACCAACTAAATCTACGGCTTCGTCTTCGTCTCGTTCTTCGCGTTCTTCGTCATTTTCAGCAACAATATCTTTGTTTCTTGCTAAGATCTCATTTTTTGGATCGTTTCCGCAAGGAACGTTTTTGGTTTTAGGTCTGTGGGGTGCATTACCCGTATCCATTGTTTTATAAACGAATCGACGATGTTTTTATTTTACGATTCGCGACGATGAATTGAAGAACGTGGGGATTTTTTTTTTCCTCCACAATCGTGAGAGAACATGAAGAGAGGAAGAAGAAGAGTTGAAATGGAAATGGGAGGAACTGTTACGATTTTGGTTTTTATTTTTTTTTACTACAAAGGCATTTAGGTAACTTCAATGAATTTTTTTTTTGCCCTTAACCAATGCCTTGGGCTGTGTATAACATGTTGGCCCCTAAATCCTTTTTCATGACCCCTAAAAACGCCAAGCTCTTTTGCGGTTTTTATACCTAGCTTTGGTTCCTTCCCTCCTTGCTTAGTTCAAACAAAACTGGATCTCTTCCACCGCGACCATCAAAGTATTCATCTTCCGGTAAGTTTTTCTTGGAATGAATAAATATTATCATCTACGTCAACCTCAATTTATGTTTAGTAACTTCATTTGTTTCTCTGTGGAAGAGTTTAGGGTTTTTTTGAGATTATTACTTACTATGTTTCCCTTGGTTTTGGCTGTAGATCCGTGATTAGGTTATTATTACTTGATGTTGGAAGAAATTAAAGTTTGGACCCTTATCAAGTTTTCACCATCCTTACTGATTCTGTGTGTTTAATTGCTGTTTTAAGTTTGAATTATTGATTGAGATTAGTTTTCATCTAGGTATTATCAACAGTTATTTTGTCAACCTTTCTTCTTGTTCATTTGTGTGGATTCTGATGTTTGGAGGGTTGAGTCTGGGATATGTGAATTCACTTCGTTCTGTATGCTAGGAATAAGGTCATGGTTTATGCTTCAACACATTTATTGACTTCTAATGTTAAAATTTTGTGGTACGGATAACTTATTGTATGAGTTAATGGATTTTGTTGTAGAAATGCTATCTCAATCATGTTACGAGCAGAAATTAGTCTGCTGAAATGCAGCTCTTGTCACACCCTTTATTAGAAACGATATTAAGATGGCAGAAATTCAACGTAGCAGAGAATGTTATCTCCTCTAAACTTGATAATTAGCCCTTGCAAATTGTTTTTCTTCGACATTGTTTCTAGGTCTTCATCAGTTCATTTTTAGATACTGGTGTCTCTAATCTTGCCTCTTTGTATTGTTAAAATGTTTAGTGGGGATACATTGGTATGTAGATGAAGTTACTGTTACATGGGATAGCCCAAAGATATGTAATTTTGAGACACTAGATAACCAATATGTTGTCTCAATGTTTACTCATATTTGGTTACAAGTCCACTTCAGATAGATCTGTAAACATTTCTCCGCTCTTGGGTGCAGCATTAAGTAGTTGAGTTTTTACAAAAGGGATAAAGAAAGATAAATGACTTGATAATATTCTCAGTATATCTATTTTCTTTTGAAAGCATGTAAAGTTATGAATGTTTTTACACTTTCGATGCTCTTTGTAGTTTATGATCTGATAAAGTTGTTTTACTTCTGATGTCTAGAGAACACTTAAATCAACCTAAAAATGGAGGATAGTGAATATCAAGGAGAGGAATCTCCCTCTCGTGGAAATGAATAGGAAGTTGTCTCTCTTACGGCTTCGACATATGCTGCTGCCCCTGGTCCAAAAGGGTTGGATTCCAAAAATGATGATATGGGCAGTGATGTTGGTGGAGATGAAGTTGAAACCTCTACTGCAATGTTCATGTCTAAACATTTTGTCTTCCCACCGAGTGAGCACGAGAATCTTCCAGTACAGCCTGATTGCAGTAACAGTGTCACTCAGGATTCTTTGCATCACAATGAAGTGTCTCTACTGGATATGGAGGAAGGTGAGAAATCTGAGAAATTTGACAAAGATAATTGGAATATCAAAGGGTTGGAAGTACTAGAACAGTTGCACCATTCTCAGTTCTTTGATGAAAAGGGCGAAAACCTACCTCTTTGTGAAGAAAGCAATAGTTTCCAAGGGATGAAATTGGTCAACAAAGAGGAAATTATAGATATGAATGCTAATCTCTGTTCATTTCTTGATGTTGAGGCAAGGCTAAGTGCATCCACAATTAGTGACAGTACAAATTGCACAGTTATGCCTGAACCTAGTGATGCGGCCAAGTTGGATTCTTCTTCTAAAATCTCCGAACCTGACAATCCTTCAGAGGGAGATAACTATGACCTTCCTTGTGAAGCGTGGTGGAAGAAACGCGCAACTTCTTGGTACACTCAAGCTAAGGATGCAAAAGCTCTTTGGTCTGTTGTGGTGGCTGCAGCTCTGATGGGGTTTGTAGTCATCGGGCAGAGGTGGCAGCGAGAAAGTTGTCAAGATCGCCAGCTTAAGTGGCACTTCAGCATCAGTGATGAGGTATTCTATTCACCGTTGGCTATTTTTCATTATGCTTTGTCAATACCATTCTCGTCTTTGTCGTAGCACTTCGTAGCATTAATGATAATGATTTTGGTAGGTTGTTGATTATTCTGTGGTTTTATTGACAATGTACCATCAGATCATGCATCTTATTTTCTTAAAATATTTCTTAAACTGTTCGCTTTCCTTGGACTTTGTTGGAATCTCCATCGCTGAGTTTATTTCTTAAACTGTTCGCTGCTTTTAAACAATGAGTTTGTTGGAAGTGTTTGGAAGAGATTATATGCCCATTGAGCAAAGTCGAAAGGTAACTTGCACCTTTTATGGAATTTTGTTCCATTTACAGGTCAAATGACTCGTAAATACTTTGTGATGTTTCTTTTTACATGGTGACCTATAAATCATGACTTCTCCTTGAGGATTGTCTTTAAAGAAACCCCTTGCTGCTTTTCCCATTATCCTTTTGAAACCCCCAGCCGATAATTGTTTCTACATTGGTTTAGTCTTAACTATTGAATTACATGACCTGTGGTTTAGTCTTAATGTTCATGTAACGTAGTTGCAGGAGGCCAATAGAGAATCCCCACTCCCCAGTATAACACGAATAGGTCTGGTCTATGTTAGTTTTCTAACTTACTGAATAACACCAGGTTTTTATACTTTTCAACCTAGATATGCACGCTCCAATAAAAGATCATTGCAGAAAAAATATACAATCAAGTTCATTTAACTATCACAGATTATAAGCTCCACTTATCAGTTTGTTTTCAAGATTTCCGATTTTTCATCAAAATTCAAATACAATGAAAACGCACTTTGTTCTTTTCTTCTTTCTTTTCTATTCTCACCTTGTTGATGGAAATGCTTTTGTTTCTGAAATAGTAAATACTTAGTATCGGATCATCCTTTTCCGATGGTGACTCCCCTTTATCATTTTTGATGTTTTATTTTTCACCAAGTAATATTCAATGTACAAATTGTTCTTACTGCAGAAGCTTTATCAGATGCTGAACCTGATATCTCGTTTGAAAAATGTGGTGGTTGGTGGTGCTGCCCAGCGACAAAGTTTTTACATGATCAGGGCTAGTCCCTCTGCACAATATTAGACAATGATGATGACGAAAAAGCTCATGGTGGATTAATCTCAGTTGGTCTGACTGAGACACAATGCTGGATGTGTGACTGAGACACAATGTTGAGATCTATTTAACCTTTTGTTGCTTTGGTTGTAAATAACTTTTCAAGATTGTGCTTATTGTATATATTCAAGTTAGTCGAACGTTTCGTTTTGTGTGCAAAGTGGATAGGTTTTCTGGAACTTCTTTGTATGGTATATATATGCAGAGTGTATAGTCCAGTTCACCCGGTCTTTTTAAATTCTGTGCTTCTTGTATATTGCCTCCTTTTGTGTAACATCAATGGGAAACAATGTGCAACTTTAATGTAATATAAGTTTGTGTCTTCACTGCTTGCTTGTAATATAAACAGACTCATTAATATTTTATGAAATTTAGAATTATTCTGTGCAGAAGTTTTATTTACATCAGAAATGGTTGGTCGTGCCATATTCAGGCAATCTCCTGGTGTTTGCAAGGTTGTTTTCTCATGTTTTCCTCGTCTGAGGGTCTTTTGGCCCCCAAATTGTTGACCTTGGCTGGGAGCAGTATTTTGCTTGCTCTTGCAAGCTAGGAATAGGTACACCAACTATTAAAACTTTAAACATCTGGCAGTCTCAGATCTCTCGGTCTCAGATAGAGCTGGCAAACGGGCGGGCCGGGGCTGGCTTGTGACCAACCCGCGGGTTACGAGTTAATGCGGGTCAAAGCTTGCGGGTTGAAATTCTTCACGGGTGGTCATTTCTCTAACCCGCGCCCGTCCCGTGTAAAGCTTGCGGGTTCACGGGTTAGCGGGTTTTGTTGAGTCAACTCGCCAGAAATCAATTTGGGCGATTTCCGGCCACATTCAGCCCATCTAAAGCTCATTCCCTGCTACCTAACATTCATCTAATTCAGTTTGATATTTCGATTCAATTCAATTAACAGATTCAACAATGAGAGTCATACCAACAAAACATCAAACCTTAATAATATCAAAATTTAAAAACTCAAAATTGCAAAACTAAACTAATTTTGCATTTAAAGGAACACACAGTATACTAGTAACTAGTCATTACAGTACTTCATCAGTTCATGATGATATCTTCAACAAAGAAAAAAAAACCTCCGAGACCGTAGTAATACCATTGTTTGTAATTTGTATCACCAAGTCCGACAATAAAGATATTAATAACCACTTCCTGCACAAAATGTATATTGTGGTTAATCAAAAAAGTGATAATTGTCCAAAAAAAACATCTCCAATCTCTTTTCTATACAAAATTTGGAGACGCTGATAAGTGATAAATGTCTGTCCAAAAAAATTCTCATATTCCATGTATCTATCTCTGAGTTGCTCCAACTATTCAATTTGAATCTGTAATTTCAAGCAAAAATAAACCAAACAAAAGAAAAGATTCAAGTCAAAAACGTGGAATTTGCATAATTACCCCGCTTTATATTGAAGAAGTACGCATACTAACTAGACGCATAAGAACTTACTTCCTCCCCATCCTCCACTGCCTCATCCTCCACTGCCTCAGGTTCAAATCCTAATACATCTTCTTCAATAATCCCGTTATCCTCATCCATATCTTCTTTTCCTACACGGATAAAAAAAAAATCAATGTTATATATATGAGATTTAGAGTCTTAGACATTCAACTAAAACAAATATTATTGATTTACTTACCAACTCCATACTCCCAATCACGAGTTGTTATCAGCGCCTCAGCATTTTCAGGTAATAAGGAACTTCGAAATCGATCAATTACCCTTCCTCCAATGCTAAATGCAGATTCTGAAGCGACGGTTGAAATAGGAATTGACAAAATATCCCCCGCCATTCTTGAAAGTACTGGAAATCGTTGTTCGTGGCCTTTCCAATAATTTAGGATGTCGAACTTCACATTTAAAGAACCTCTATATGCCTCGCTAAGATATTCATCTAACTCTGACAAGTCAGATAGTACATCACCACCACTTTCTTGTGTTGCAGCATATTCCTAAAAGACAAGGTACTGAATATATGAGTCTAAAAAGTCTTAGAAACAAGCTAACACTACCACATACAACATCCACGGTTGACAGTACGTCAGTACCCTTAAAAGACAAACAGAACCACATAATTGTTTAAGATACAAAATATAAATGGATACACAGACACCTCAGACATGTCATTTAACATGAATTAGAGTTAAATAAGCTTTAAAATTACCTGAAAAAGCTCACTTCCTTCTTGGGCAACTGAATTCCCACCATTTTGAATACCCAAATTTTGAGTTCCACTGTTGGAAGCTCTTGAACTTGATAAGCTGTAATACTCATTAAAAAGTGTTGTCATATTACTACGCACTTTATTAACTTCACGTTCTAATTGTCTCGCCTCAGGATACAACTTAGAGTAAGTAAATTTCACAAAATTCAATTTCAATCTAGGATCTAACACAACTGCCATAGCCAATATAGGACTCAACTCCTTCCAATAACTATCATATTTTGCTTGCATCTCTTTTACCATGTTCCTAATGCATTCAATATCACTTCTGCTTTCTTTCTTTAATAACACCTGAACTTGACAAACTCTTTCAAAATACAGATTGGAAGTAGGATACTTACTACCAGAAAATAAAGTTGTGAGATCATAAAACACCTTGAGAAACTTTGTGACTTCTTCAATTTGTTCCCATTCTTCATCAGTTGGACAGTCTTCATAGTCTGAATCCACCAACTTCAAATGAGAGAAAACATTTTTATACAGGATACAACTATCTAACATAAGATAAGTTGAATTCCACCTGTATAAAACAAACATTCAGTTCAGTGAGTATATAATAAACATTAATACAATTCTATAATTATATAAGCTATAAACTTATAACAAAAGAAAAGTGGAATCCCACCTTGTCTTAACATCTTGACGAATACCCCTTTTTTGGCCAGACATTCCTAAAGTATCAACGATGTCTAAGAACTTTTGTTTTCTTACTTGGGACTTTTTAAGGGACTTCACTGATGCTCTTATCTTAAGCACGGCTGGATCAATCTTCTTAAGTCCTTCTTTTACAATAAGAGCTAAGATGTGAGCACAACAGCGAATGTGAAAGAATTTTCCATCGTTCAACAAGATCTTCTTTGCAGCAAGTCTACTCTTCATAATTCCAGCACAAGCTCCGTTATTTGCAGCATTATCCAAGGTGATGTTGGATACCTTGTCTTCAATTCCCCAATCTTCTATCATTGCAAATAGCTTAGCAGAAAGGTGTTCACCTGTTTGAGGTATTGGAAAGGGGAAAAGTTAACATGAACTTATATTGAAGATATAAAAATAGAATAAAAAATATCAAGACTCAAGTAAGTGTTTCACCTGTATGAGGTGGTGGAAGAGGGCAGAAATTCAGAAGCTTCTTTTGCAACACCCAATTTTGATCAAGATAGTGCACAGTTAAGCTTATATATCCTGTAGTCGTTACAGAAGTCCACATGTCTGATGTTAGACATATCCTACCTGTAAGGGTAAGTCATACAAAATTGCAAATCATATTAATCAATTACTCATACATAAAAGTATAAAACACAACATATGGGTCAATATGATTTGATTCATTTGAAATTTTGAATCATACCTGGAGCAAGTTTCAATCTGTTTCGAATTACTTCTTTTTGGGCTTTATGTTTTTTGACAATATCGGCTTTCCCAGTATTCCTTGATATTGGTTTAGCATCCTCATTTAAATAAGAACATATATCCCTAAATTCTTTCCACTCCACCAAAGCAAGTGGGAGATTTCTTGCAATGATTAATGCTGCAAAAAGATCTCGTAATTTCATCTGATCAACTTTGCGTACTCGGGTAGACAATTGTCCATTCTTTGTAGATAATAGCATCTGCCCTACGTCCTGAGATTGACGGTTAGGGCACTTGTGCCTTTTCATGGATGAGGTTCCACCTTTCTGGCTTTGATATTTATATCCTGCATTACAAGCCTTGCATACTCCCTTCTTTGTTCCATCTTTATATTTAACGAGTTTAAAAAATTCCCAAACATCGGATCTAAGTCTCTGTCTCTTTCCACCTGAAACTGGTGTAGGTGCACAACCAACAGTTGCAGAGTCATTCACAGAATGTAGCATATCAACATCATCATCCTCACATTCCTCGCCATCACTACTCATAACATCGTCTTCTTCTTGTACAATTGACATCCTGGATGGACAACGAAGAATAGGTCAAAGATAAGTGATAACCCCAATAATATACAAGGGAATAAAAATATGATTCCATGAATCCAGCCCATTCAATTGACAGTCACAGTTAACAGTACTTCATTGACATAACATACAAGTCAAACTGTCAGACCCAACTCTGATCCAAGTGAAGCAAAAGCAAGCAAATATAAAACAATACTAGGCAGCAAATCCAAATCCAGAAAATAGCAGAACGATCACAAAACCAGAACTGCACTTCCCAAGTAAACTTCTTCACCATGGAAAAGCTTAAATCCTTAAGGGAATAAAAACAATACTATGTTCAGTGCCCACCATTGCTAGAACTGAACATTGAAAAAACGCATACGCGGAAGAATGCAAATAAAGATGGAAGAACTTAAGGGAATCGGATGATCCACAAAAATTAAAAACTTAAAGCAATGTAATCTCAATCGGGTCTCAATATACGAGAGATCGACATACAGCAGATTAAACACCAACAGTTTGGCTAGTAAATAACAACATCAAAGACATTCGTTCATTTTGTTTGATCACAAATTATAAATAACTACACAAACAGTAACCGACGACCTATTAAGCTCTTGTAGTTGCAATGTTTGCTGAAAGCAGTAAGAGAACAAAGAGTTGTTATCTTTAAATGCTAATCATATACGTCTTCATAATATAATTTAAATTAACTCTCCTATAAACCCAAACCCTAACATCAATTGAGGTTAAAAAATAGCAACCATCTGTGCTTTTTAATCAAAATCATATCTTCAAATACCCTGTCCCTGCTGAATGTTAATTTTGAACAAATTTAATAGAAGTAATAAAAATAAAGATTGAAGAAACCCTCTATGGCTCTATCAATTACATAAACAGATGCTTAATTTCACGAATCCCAACTGAACTCTACAGCTCAGTTATAAACCAAACCCTAACATCACTAGAACATCTAAGAGCAAAACAATAGCAACAAATGTAAGGTAAGGGTGTTTGTTATCAGGAATCATCTCTTCAAGAACCCTAGATGTTAATTTTGAACAATAATCGTTAGGTGGGTTTCTGTTTTTGAACAAATTGATTCACGTGAACTAGTGAAGTAATAACTAATAACAATAAAGATTGAAGGAGAGCAGAGCTGCGGAAGAAAGTACCTGTAAATCAAACAAGGTTCACCTTGCTGCTTGCACTGGAAGTATGAGAAAAAGGTAGAGAAAAAGGCAGATAAAAATGGCGATGGCCGCTGCTGGATGAGAAAAAAAAAAGGCAGAGAGAGAAGAGAAACGAAAGAAGATAAGACGAAGCTAGGGTTTTATGCTTTTATACCTACGAGGGAGGGGACACGCGTCATATAACCATAAGTATTGCGGGTTCGGCCGGGCTAACCCGCGGGTTTACGGTCCGGGACGGGTTTACCCGTTTTGTCACGGGCCGGCATTTATCCAACCCTAACCCGGCTTGTTATACAACCAGCAAAGCCGGGTGCGGGTTTTCACGGTCCGGGCCGGGCTAACCCGCGGGTTTTTGGCTTGTTTTCTAGCTCTAGTCTCAAACAAGTGTCGTTGCTACTGCTAAGAGCATTTCCTATGGGATGAACAAACTTGGAGTTTGTTCATTTTGCTCCCACTATGGAATGAACAAACTTGAAAAATGAATGTTCAAATGAACAAATTTGATGGTTTGAACATTGAGTCGGAACTTCCGGCGCGCGTCTGTGGTAAAGACGACCGTCATTTCTAAAAACGCTGGCGTCAGAACGTAAAACGCCAGCGTTTGCATTCCTAATGCGCGTTATCAGTAAAAGCGCCTGCATCAGTACTAAAAGCGCTCGTGTCATTTCCAATAGCGCCAACGGCTTAATCTGAACGGCTGCAAAGAGTTGTCATCCAACGGCTACATTTTTTAAAATCTATAAATACACACATTCTAAATTCACACATTAAACTCTAAATTCACACATTCTTCTCTTCACTCTCAATTGTTGATTGAACATGTCTCGGCCCCGGTTAGTTCGGCGAGTTCCGTATGCTAAAGAAGAAGATGAATCTATTTGCAGAAACTATGTTTTTTTATCTACTCAGCTTGCTTCGGCAAGCTATCCATGGGTGAATTTCTGGGTGGTTATTCACGATGGGTTCTGCAATGACACTCGTAATCCGAGTCGTCGTTCTATATGTGACATAGAACATCGTTTTGATACAATTAAGAAAGAAGTAGGTGAGTTTGTAGCTTTAACCATACAAGTAAATCGATATCGACTGAGAGGTGAAACTGATGCTGAGATGGTAACAAGATCTTTGGTTGAATGGCGAAGATGGAAAAATGTGGCTTTTCCTTTCGAAAAATGTTTTGAAATCCTTAGGGGGTTGAAACTGTTCAACCCCTTCTTTGTAGTTGTTGTTCCACCCAATACTTATTCTCATTAGTGAAGCTAATGTAATGTAGTCCGTCGTAATTTAGTGAAGGCTTACTTTTAAACATATATAATTTTATTTAATTAAGACTGTCGTGGGTCCAAGAGCATAGCTCAGTGGTATCCCATCAATTCCAGTAAGGAGGAAGTTAGGGGTTCAATCCCCACCGTAGTAGAGGTTTGTATTTAATTAGTTGTATAGAGGGGTTTGGCGAGGTTGGGTCTAGCAGTTGGGCTAGTCCAACTGGATGGATTTGGGTAGGGGCCTGGGTCCGGCTTTAGCCTATCAAAATAAAAAAAAAAAAAAATTACAATAATTAAGACTGTCGTACTTTTACAATAATAATCTCTCTAACGTCGCTCATCTCTAGCTCCCTCATTGTTATTTTCTGGAGCCAATAATTCAGAAAATCCTGGGGATAGACCTGGGAAATCCCCAGTTGCCAACATATTATATAAATTATAAATTTCCGATTGTTGATAGACCTGGGGATAGACCTGGCTGACCTTGCTGAACAAAATAAGGAGATTGGAAAGCACTATGTGTACTCGGTCCTCCAAGCATATACGAGGTTTTTGTTGTGGTGGTGTTGGTGTGTAGCATTCATTTTGGTTGTAGGGCGAGAATGATGATGAAATGGGCCTAGGTTCAACCCGAAATGCCTGAGGTCGAGATACATGCACAAGTTGTGGTGCAATATTGTGTTGTGTTTCTCGCACCACATTTTGTTGTGTTTCTCGCACTGGTTTCTTCACCTTCGTGCCATGAGCTGTTTCTCATGGTAGAACCGGAAGACTGTGACTGCCGCGCGCCCATCATCATGTACAAGCGGACTCAATCCAAACATTGTGTTGATGTGCCATTTTCGTAATTCTTCCAAGTACATCGCCCCTAATTGTCGATTCAACCAATACAAATCGTTCAATTGTTTCCTTATCTCTGGGTCAGTGGCAATCACATTGTTGTAAGGATAATCATGGTCCATACCTTGGGAACAATGGGAATCGTGGTTGGCTCACCTTGTGAAGTAATACTTTGTAGCTCCCATTGAATTTCAGGCATATTGGACGAAGATGATGAAGAAATTTCACCCATCCTCGGATAAGTAATAAAGCTTGGCTCTTGTGGCGGTGGTTGGCTAGGAATGATATTTGGATCATGGGACATGTTTGATAACCCTGGGAAATCTAACCCATAGACGTGCATGTTCTGTGTCCCAATTACTGGTTTAGTAATTGACGTGTACCAGTTGACATACTGCGCCTCATCAATATTCCTCTGTGTATTTAGTTCATACCTCGCCCAACCGGTTCTTCTCAGCCGATCAAAATATGATGCAGAGGTTTGCATCTGTTGTAGCGGGTTCATTGCAATTGCAAATATACCTTGTATTTGGTACTTCACTCTTTCTCCCAGATACCAAACCCCTCTTTGTGATTCCGGACTGTAAAAAACAACCCTACGCATAGAATAATCAAGAATACATACTCCAACATCACCATTATACTGAGGTAAGTCAATGTATGGGTGAACAACTATATTGTTGTGGCTCCGAGTCATCTGCTGTAACCTGTGAACAAAACTGGAACCAAAGACGTCGTTGCCAGTGTTCTTCTGTATGTTGTTCTTCATATATATGTCCAACATTGGAAATCTAAATGTATGGTCTTTTAGGATTGGTTTACCAACACGGAAGTAGGTATACTACCAATACTGCAAATTACTTCATAATTTTAGAATTTTGACTAAATAATATACATTATTAATAATAATAAATTTAAAAATAATTATTTTGATATTTACCTCAATGATGCTCCAGAAACCCTCGAAGTTTGCATCGCCCAAGGACGCTCTATCCAGCGCATATTACAATTCTCCTAAAATTAAAGATCCCCAGTCATAATCTGGTGCTTTGTCTAGATCTTCTAACGCTTCAAACCAACCAACATGAGCAACAAAAGTTGAGTTTGGAAAGAATGCATGACCCAGTACCCATAAGATAAACATCCTTTCGAGTTCAGGATAGTCATCTACATGTTCTGGGTTTCTGGGTTGGGTTAGGAACATCTTTAACGCCACACATCTAATCCCATTTCCTTTCAATTCTTTATAATCTTCACGCATTGCTGATTCCAAAAACGAGGGACAAAGCATCTTCCATTTACTATTTAAAATCCATTCCTCTTGGTTGAATGGTGGCGGGTCTCCCACTCCACTTGGAATCCCAACAATGAAATACAAATCAAGGGGAGTAATTCCTAGTACAAGTATAATATCAACTATGATTAATTATTTAGTTTATTTAATAATTATTTAAAAAGTTTAATTTAAATTAAGTTAAAAAAACTTACCAATTTCGAAATCAATAAATGGAATGTGTGTGTCGTACTCCACCACCTTTCTATCACTGTTTTTGGATTTTTTTTGTTATGTTTTCTAGGATTTATTCTATAAAGCGCACGCCAAGGATATCTGTCAACCCTTTCTCGAACTGCATGCGGTAGACCAGTATAAACAACATTTAATTTTGAAAATCCACCCCTCGTGACATAAAATTCCTCAGATCGTTCATGATGCCCCGACACATGACCTGGGAATAATGATATACCAGCAACTATTTTTTGGTTAGCAAACTCTTCTTCTTGATTTTGAGAAAAATTTACACCTGTGGGAGGCAACGGTGCAGATTCATTTTTCGATCTCTTTTCTTCCTAATACTATTCGCCGCCTGTCTCACTATATTCATATTGTAGAAATTTTTGATTTAGAAGAGTAGTTGTAGAAATTTTTGAAGGAAATGGAAGTGATGTGAATGAAAATGAAAGAAATGTAACTGTATAAATTTTTGATTTAGAAGAGTTTTAGAAGAAGAAAATGGAAGTGGTGTGAATGAAAATGAAAGAAATGTATCCGAATTTATAGGGTTTAAAAACCTGACCGTTGCAAATCTGAGCGTTGGGGAGTCGAACATTGGAGTTTCTCCTTCCAACGCCACGTTTTCATGCCTAACGCCCGTGTTTTCGATCCGAACGCCCGAGTCTCTCCTCCTGCCGCGCGCCTATTGGTCCAATGCCCTATTTTTTACCATAGTGGAAAACCCAGTTTGGCCATCCACGTGGCTGAACAAATGTTTGAGTTTGACCATTGCCAAAGGAATTGCTCTAACCCAGATTTTCATACGATGCTTGTTTTGAGAATCCCTATGAAATCCCGATCTTAAAATCTTAAAATCCCGATTAACTGGTGAATCAAAGGAAGAGATTGAGCCGATGGTGGGCTGAAATATCATTCCCGGAGTTCCAAAATTCCAAAATAATTGCAGAATATAAAGCGGGCAAACTAGTTCCGGTTACTGAAATATCTACTTCTTTTGTAATCCTCTTCACTACTATCCCAACTCCGTCTCTCCCTCAAAAAGAAAACCTCCGTCTCTGATGATGTTGCCACTGCCGAGCTGCAGCGGCACACCTTAGACATGTAAGAAGTACCTCTTCTCTCTTCCTCTCTACATATTTTATTCATAAATCATTATATTAGGGTTTAAGATTTATCTGTCTGATTCTGGACTTCTGAGATGTGAAGTTTTTAATTGTCTAAGGTTTATACAAATTTGTACCTCTTTGAATGTGAATGTTGATTTAGGGTTATATAAATTTGTACCTCTTTGAATGTGAATGTTGATTCAGTGTTGGATTTTGGGGATGTTACAGTCGTTTGAAGGAGGTGTTCAAGGGGAAAGGGGGAAAAGTAAAAGAGAATAAGAAGTTTCTAAGGATTACAGAGGTCAAAAATGTTTTGGTAAATGGGGAGAAAAATTTCGTCCATATTGTTGAAGAAGTTACCGTGCTTGAAGAACCTGATGAGAAACAAGCTGATCTCCAAAAATAATTATTCACTAAACTCTTCAGTTAGGGTTTTGGGGGTTTAGGGTTTTTGGGATATTAAATTCTACAAGTAAGGTGTCTTTAGTTAAGATTATTAGTCTTAATTTGAGTTGATGTTAAAAGGGCACTTGGAAGATAAGATTCTTACTTTTCATATTCCCTTGGTTTTGGCTTTAAATCCATGATTACGGTTATTACAAGTTGATGATGTAAGGTTTTAAATTATCTAAACTTTGTTCCTTATATCAATATTTCACTATCCTTACTGATTTTGTGTTTCAGTTATTTCTTTAAGTTTAGTTTTATATGCATTTAATAAAGTTTTTAGTAAAATGCATCCCAAAATATTCAAACTCATACAAAAAAAAATATTTGAAAAAATATTCATATGCATAAAAATAAAGACATATTATACAATAGTAATTTATATGGGATCATATATTCATATGCAAAAAATGAATTATTATCTTGAAACATTGTACAATTTGTTTTTTTAACACATGAAAATATTTCGTAAGTTATTATGATTAGTGCACTTGTAGCAATAAATGTACTATTAGCAATGTTAGTATGAAAAAACTTTGTAAGATTCATAAGAAAAAAGTCTAAAATAAAAGGAGGAAACAATGTTAATATGTTATCGTGTTTAAGTTTGAGCATCATGCGTGAAACATAAAAAGGAAAAAATGATACAATATTACTAACTAGACTCTTCTAATAGCTATTTAATGTTTATGAAATAAATTTTGAAGAGTGATCAAACATGATCAAATGAAGAGTGATCAAATGTGCATATGAATTCTATTATATCATCCCTTGTGTATCTATTCTTATTAACACGTACCAGATGAACAACATCAGTCGTAGTTTCATAATATTATGTATTGATGATCGTTAACACAACATGATCTTTACCGCATTTATTCTTATTCCCTTTAATATTCACCATTATATTTTCTAGATGTTCTTGAGATGAGAGTGGAGAGAAAAAACGAATATGGTGTGAGAGAGAAATGATATCAATCGATGTTTATAAGAAGGAATTCAAAGAACTTCGAAAGTGGATTCTTGAGTGTAAGTGTGAAGAATTTCACTGGTGGATTATTGAGTGTGAAGAATTTTTGTGGATTATTGGAGAGAACAATTTTAACACCATTTTCAGAAACTTCAGATGGACAGATGAAAATGTACAGAATCAAGAATTGAAAAATTTACAGAAGAAGATCATAAAATTATTGAATACGCATTTGATAGTTGATCAGTAAGAAAAACACAGAATTCTCTAAAACCTTATTTGAAAAATTTGTTGCAAAGAAGATTTTCGGACCGACCTCAATGATACCATGAGAAATATATTAAAATGTAGGGATTTTTATAAAGTACCCCTATCCTTCACATTACACTAAAAAAGTGCCCCATTTTTAAAAAATTTGTTAAAGTACCCCGTTTTATTCAAAAGGAAAATTACATCCAGTTAAGTGATAGGTGACAGTTATCTTTCCAATTAAAAGTCCTATTTACCCATGGACTATATCTCCTTGGTGGGAGGGTAAATTATCCAACGATCATGAAAACAGTGTAACGATCCTGAACCGGGCTCGACGAACCTAAAAGTGTTGTCACGATCCTGAACCGGGCTCGACGAACCTAAAAAATGTTGTAGAAGGTCGATTTTCCTCCAACCAAAAACCCCAAAACACTTGAAATGGTGAACCCTTTTTGGGAAATGATGTAACGAACCTGAAAGTGGTGTAACGATCCTGAACCGGACTCGACGAACCTGAAAAATGATGTAGACAATCAATGTGGCAATAAGTAAAGGGAAAATATGTAAAGTAAATTAATCTTAACTACCACTAGAAGAAAAACTAATGTGAGAGTACTTTAACAAATCATAGGATGCTTGTTTTGAGAATCCCTATGAAATGCCGATCTTAAAATCTTAAAATCTTAAAATCCCGATCAACCGGTGAATCAAAGGAAGAGATTGAGCCGACGGTGGGTTGAAATATTATTCCCGGAGTTCCAAAATTCCAAAAGAAGAGCAGAAATATAAAGCGGGCAAACTATTTCCGGTTACTGAAATATATATGTAATCCTCTTCACTACTATCCCAACTCCGTCTCTCCATCAAAAAGAAAACCCCCGTCTCTGATGCCGCTGCCGAGCTGCAACGGCACACCCTAGACATGTAAGAAGTTCCTCTCCTCTCTTCCTCTCTACAGATTTTATTTATGAATAATTATATTATATTAGGGTTTAAAATTTATCTGTCTGATTCTGGACTTCTGAGATGTGAAGTTTTTAATTATCTAAGGTTTATACAAATTTGTACCTCTTTGAATGTGGATGTTGTAGTTTTTGTTGGAATATTTTCAACTGCGCTAAGGGGGGTCCTGGGGGGCGCTAAGGGAGGTCCCGTGCAATATCTGATTTATGGAAACTGATGTTCCTCTGTCCACAAAGTATCTCTAAAACTAATACACCAAAACTAGGGGTGGGACTTGGGTTGGGTCAACCCACCCAACCCATGCCCAACCCGAACATTGGGCGGATATGGGCAACGTATTTCAAAACTTTGGGCAAGCTTGGGCATAAATTTTATGAATCCAAGTTAAATTTGGGCAAGCATGAGCACAAATATTTCTAACCCAAACAACCCGCCCAACCCGAAGAATTATATATAAGACATTTTTTATAATTAGTATTATCATCTATTTAGAGACATTTTAGATATTATCTTCAAATATATTAATGAAAATATAAATTATATCTATCTCATTAATCAATCGATAAGAAAAGAGTTTATATTATTGTAAATAATCTTCAGTTATTTGGAAATTTAAAATAAATGGAGCAATTAAATCTTATTATTAATAAATTTATTATTATCACATTAGCAAACTTATATGTCTAGTGGAACTTGGGCCAACCCGAGAAACCAAGGGAACCTGAGGAACATAACTTGGGCGGACTTGGGCAACACCTCAATGGGTTCCACGGGTTCGATGGGAAATATGGGCACAAAATTCCTAGCTCGGTTCTGCCTCGGCCAAGTCTTCTAACCCGCCCAACCAACCCAAGTCCCACCCCTAACCAAAACTGAAAACGTCTGATTTCACAGAGAATTCACCATACATTATATACTCTTGAGACATGTAGCCATTGCAAACCGCAACACCCAAACAGAATAGGAATGTCACAATCTGTTCTGACACAGTTATGAAGAATTAGATGTTCAATGATTCCCGGCTGGTGCACTTCTCTTTTGCGAGCAAAAAAAAATAATGATTCGGAGTTTATGTACTTACTATGTTCCAACTATTCTGTTTGTACTAGCTTGAGTTTGTTCAAGCACAAAAAGCCTAGCCATGCCAAAATCTGCAATTTTGGGGTTCATGTCCTTATATAGTAAAATATTGCTAGCTTTGAGATCCCGGTGGACGATTTTAAGTCGAGGCTCCTCATGGAGATAGAGAAGTCCTTTTGCTACCCCGACTATTATCTTGTATCGTCTTTCCCAATCCAGTTGTGTGCATTTAATCGGATCTACACAAATATCCAACGAATAACAACAACTTTTAGACCACCATTTCAATGAAGTAGAAGTTTCTCTATATCAAACTATGCTGATTGAATAAGAATAAACAGACATAGAAGAGGATACAAACCGAATAGGAATTGGTCAAGGCTTGCATTTGGCATGAATTCATAGATGAGTAGTTTTTATTCACCAACTAGACTGAAGCCAACAAGCTTCACAAGATTTCTGTGTTGAATTTTAGCTACTAAGGTAACTTCATTCTTGAATTCTAATTCACCTTTTCCGGATTTTTTTCGATAGCCTCTTCACGGCTATTTCTTGCGTGTCTGGAAGTGTACCCTGAGGACATCAATTGAAAACAAAAAAGAAAGTTCTACTAAAAATTACAATACTCTAAGATTCAATTTACATGTAATTTGTATAATTTTAGTACCTTATAAACAGACCCAAATCCACCTTGTCCAAGTTTATTAGCTTCAGAGAAATTATCTGTTGCAGCACTTATAGTACTGAAGTTGAATTGCAAGGATTATGTACTTGTAATTACATCATCGGCATCTTCATGAGGAAAACGACAATATGAAGCAGCAGATATATATATCCTGAAGTGTCATGTTTAAGGGATAGCTAGCTACTTACAATCAAACTTCTTTGTCTTTGTTTTCTTTCTCCGGAAAAACCAAAAGGAAATGGAGCAAAGTACTGCGATAGCCAATGGAACAGATATACTGATAGTAATCTTGGACGAATTGTTCCCTTTTGCTGCATAATCAAAACGAAAATTGAACTCTTTGAGAGTTCGAGCTTCGAGAAAATGAATTGAAAATGAAAAGAAATTCGTTTTGTGTAAGGAATGTTGGAATATTTTCAACTGCACTAAGAGGGGTCCTAGGGGGCGTAGCCCTCCAGGTTGTGGTCGACCTAACCAAAACGTGTAAGATACTTCTGAAATTGTAGAAGAGATCGAACCTAGAAGAAGTAAGAGAGCAAGAAAAGCAACAAGCTTTGGTCCAGAATGGGTACAATATCTTGTAGAAGGTAGTAAGAATGAAATTCTTAGTGTTACTAAATATGTTATGCATGTTGACGATGACCCTAAAACTTATGCTGAGGCTATGAGCTCCAGATATGCTAGTTTCTGGAAAGAGTCTATCAATGATGAAAAGAATTCACTTTTGACTAACGGTACTTGGATATATTGTGATTTACCTCTAGGCATAAAGCCTATTGGATGTAAATGGATATTCAAAAGAAAGATGAATGCCGATGGTACCATTGATAAGTTTAAATCCAGATTAGTTGCTAAGGGTTATAAGCAAAAACATGGAATTGATTACTTTGATACATATGCTCATGTTGCTCGCATCTCTTCAATTCGTTGTTTAATTGCGCTTGCTTCTATTCACAAGTTAATTATTCATCAAATGGATGTCAAAACTGCTTTTCTAAATGGTGATTTAGAAGAAGAGATATATATGGAACAACCTGAAGGTTTCGTATTGGCAGGCCAAGAAAAGAAGGTTTGCAAGTTGGTCAAATCTCTTTATGGCTTGAAGCAAGCTCCCATGCAATGGCATGAGAAGTTTGACAAAGTGGCTTTGACATATGGTTTTGTTGTTAATGATGCAGATAAATCTATCTATAGTAAGCATGATAGTTCTGGATGTGTAATTCTATGTTTGTATGTTGATGATATGATTATTTTTGGATCTGACATATCTCGTATTGAAGAAACAAAGAAGTTTCTTAGTTCTAACTTTGACATGAAGGATTTAGGAGAGGCTGATGTGATCTTAGGAATCAAAATCCTAAGAAAGCGAAATGAATTGGCTTTAAACCAATCTCATTATATTGAGAAATTTCTCAAGAAGTATGGTCATTTTGATGACATCCCAACCGTCACTCCTTTGGATCCTAATTTAAAGTTAAAGAAGAACACTGAACGTGCTCACGCAGAACTTGAATATTCTAGTGTTATTGGAAGTCTTATGTATGCTATGCATTGCACAAGATCGGACATAGCCCAAGCAGTGGGATTACTATGTCGTTTTTCAAGTAACCCAGGAGTTGAACACTGGAAAGCAGTTTCAAGAGTGTTGGCTTAATTGAAAGGAACCATTGATTATGGTTTGCATTACCAAGGCTATCCCGCTGTATTAGAAGGATACAGTGATGCAAATTGGAATGATGTAGAATCCAAATCCAAGTCGACTAGTGGATGGATATTTACATTAGGAGGTGTTGTTGTGTCTTGGAGTTCCAAGAAGCAAACCTGCATTTCTGATTCAACAATGTTGTCAGAATTGATAACACTTACGGATGCATGTAAGGAAGGAGAATGGCTTAGAAACTTACTTGAGGAGATCCCATTTTGGAAGAAGCCAACTCCTGCAGTCTTGATTAATTGTGATAATCAGACTACAATTTTTAATGTCACTAACAAGACATATAATGGGAAGTCAAGACATGCAAGTCTTAGACATCAAATTGTGAGACAACTACTCAAAAGGGGAGTAGTTTCGGTTAACTTTATTGAATCAAAGAAGAACTTGGCAGACCCATTCACAAAGAGTCTACCAAAAGCAGTGTTTTCAATAAAATGTGGGGAAATGAGACTAAGGTCCGTGAATGAAAGTTGACTCCCATAGCAGAAACCCAACCTATGTTTTGAAAAAGATAGACAAGGTTCAATGTGGTACCAACAAGTTATGGAAGTGGTCATGATGCAATTATAATTAACTTCCCATTTCAAATTAGTGCAATGGTTCTGCAAGAAAATTAGGGATGGATGAAAATCCTTAATAAGTCTAACTTTTACAAGGTGTCTCACAGAAACACCTTCGAGACTTACCTATATGAGTATGGAAATCAGGTCGTTTCCTAAGAGAAAAAGGCCGTTCTTTGAGAGACTCATGAATACAGGATAAGCACAAGGCCATTAATGTGCTGGCTACAGAACACACAATCACAGGAATCAGTATGTGTTGAGATTCCGGTTTTATCATATGGGGTACTTGGTTCAAGACTGGTTTCACCACTGAACCCCGATAAGGCTTTGAATTCCTTACATTAAGTGAAGGTCATTTATGTGTTGATTTCTACGAAGATGCTTATTTCCCAACTAAGCTTGAACTACGTTGGCTTGATCCCATTCGGGTACGTAGGCAGTCACTCTGGTTTAAAAGTTTTTTAACTTTGTTTTATGTTTTTTTTGAAAATAGGTGGAGAATGTTGGAATATTTTCAACTACGCTAAGGGGGGTACGTAACTGTTTCGACAGTTACAAACATATCCAGAATCTTCAAGTATCCAACATACGCCTTTGTTGTCTGATGATGAAGAGACTCAACGTTTCAGAAGAGAAACCTATTGGTGAAAAGATGTCTTTTCCCAACAGATGTGAAAACCTCTATAAATAGCATCTCCCAAAACTTGTTTGAGAAATCATCGAATCGAAACTTCTTTCTCTCTAAGCATCTTCAGAAACAAAATACTGTGTGTTCTTGGTTGGGTCAAGGGTGTACAACTCTTGAATTCAACAACGTTGTTTGGGCTCCATTCTATCCTGAAGGCAATATTTCACTAACCAATTGTACTCGCCAATTATTTGGGAATGGTCGGAATAATTGCTGAAAAGAATCGTAAGGGCTTAAGCTTGTGTTACAACATTCTTTTCGATCTCTGTTTTCATCCTCTATTACCCTGGATTTTCCAACAGTTTTTTTTTTTCTGCCTTTGCAAAAATGCAGAAAATGATTAAACTTGGTGTTGCTCTTGGTGATAGGATTCATCGGACAATCATTTATTCATCCTTACAAAAACGACGTTGCTTCACCATCTTTGCAAAATCAATTTCTACTTCCAGTACTGATCCATTGCGAAAGTTGAATCATAAAGACTGGTTAGCTCCAAATGAAGTCTTGAAAATCTTCAATACCATTAGAGATCCTGATTCACTTATAAACGCCTTGGAAAGAGTCTCACAGCGAAAAGATTACAAACCTAATGAAACACTTTTCACTCTGGTGATTTCGAAGCTCTCTCAATCGAAGAATTTCGATGCAATTAATGATATTATGAAGAGAATCAAAACTGAAGAAAAGAGTCGGTGTAAGCTCTCAGATGATTTCTTTTACTTTGTTATTAAGATTTATGGAAATGTTGGTGGGTATGTTGAGGAAGCTGTTAGAACTCTCTTTGCAATGCCGGATTACCGCTGTTGGCCGTCTACTAGAACTTTCAATTTTGTACTTAACTTGCTTGTTTCTTCGAGACGGTACGAAATTATTCATGAAGTTTACTTGGGTGCTGCTAAATTGGGAGTGGTTGTTGATACTTGTTCTTTGAATATACTCATCAAAGGTTTATGTAAAAATGACGATGTGAAAGAAGCTTTTGAATTGCTGGATGAGTTCCCTAAACAAGATTGTCAGCCAAATGCGGTAACGTATTCCACTTTAATGCATTGTTTATGCAGAAATGGAAGAATAGATGAAGCATTTAAGTTGTTGGAAAGAATGGAAAATGAGGTTTGTGAACCAGATGCAATTACATTCAATGTATTGATCTCTGGACTAGGGAAGCAAGGGAGAGCAGATGAGGGGATTGAACTTTTGGATAAAATGAAGATGAATGGGTGCAAACCAAATTCGGGGTCATATCAAGTTGTTCTATACAGTATAATTGATTCCAAGAAGTTTGTTGATGCTAAGCGTTTCATGGATAGGATGATGTCAGAGGGATTTTCGCCCAGTTTTTTGTCGTACAAGACGGTGATAGAGGGACTCTGCAACGAGAACCGTTTGGGAGATGTGGATTTTGTTTTGAATCAGATGATGCACCAAGGATTTGTTCCGAAGATGGGAACATGGAAAAAGATTGTCGAAAGCATTTTTCGAGGAAGGGAAGAACTCAGTAGCCTTAATGGAATATGTCTGTGAGTTTTTGCATTTAAATACTGTTGTTAAGAACTCCGGACTAAGCTGGTATAGAAATTTGAGGAAATATGCAATTTGTACCCGAAAAGCTTCATTTCAACCACTGAATAGGGACTGCTGGTTAATCTCTTGTACTGGTAACTCTTGAGTGAGAATTGGCCACTCGCTGCTAATGTGGCTTAAGAAGACCCCTCCATCTGATAGAAGAATACCAATTTAGAGCTCTCTGCCGAAAGACAACAGCATATGATTCTGGGCAAGACTCTTTAAGTCGAAACCATAAAGACGATCGAACTTAAAATTCAAGTCACCACCAACCAAATGTTTTGGAGGCACAACATGGCCAAGGAAGATAGGTGGTACCATAATTCACTTTGAATTGGATTAATAGGGTAAGAACAATGATAAACTAAAACTTCCTGGAGGTGGGAGATAATGAAGCGAATCAATATTATTTCAGTGTTTTTTTCTACCCAAGAATTTGGATATATAGGTAATTAGATGTACTTTTCTCACAGTAGTTTCACCCTTTTTAACTCATGTGATTCCTGACATTGCATTTGCTAACCATTCTTAATTTGTTGGATGCAGAGTAGCAAGTGTTGATGTGCTTTTTCTTTCCTTGATTAACACCAAAAGGCTTTCAGGAGAACCAGATTATTTTCTGTTGAGCATAGTGTGCCTGCAGCATGGCAGCTTTTAAGTGATGTCAATTTGTACCGAAGCCAGGTTTGGAAATTTATAATGGTTCAAGATACAGAATTTTTCGAATCCTTGATACATCATGTTTTCTTCTTTACCTTGTTCTGTTTTGTAACCACATGGTTCATGGTATAGAATCTAATTTTTTTAAGACACTTGTACAGTTGCTGCAGCTCTCTGTTGCTGTCGTATAGAAATTATAAAATGCACCATGATTTTTCTAAACCAAACTTTTATGCACTAGTATGCACTTGAGTTAACATTAGAAGTCAGATTTAGCGCTCAAATCATAGGTACCCGCCTTAGTGAGTGGCGGATGGGATGACTCTTCTCTCACATTAATTGAGAAAGCCATAAGAACTTAAGGTAGTTGCAATACTAAAGATTTAGTGCCTGGTATTATTAGAAAAACAGAAAGTTGTATATATGTATAGTATAATGTAAACATCTGTTTCCAAAGCCGAAAATAAGAAATTGCATTACATATGTTCTTTATTCATATTCTAGGCAGGCTTTCTTATAGGGGGCATTTGGTAAAACCAAAAGCAAGGTCTATCCCCAGGCTTTTTTAGTTTGCAGTAGTTTCGACAAAGAGTTGAACATCCACAATGCATCAGAAACTAAACGGTGCATAAGCGCAGAGTAGAAGACCCGACTATATCCTGGAGCCGAACAATGCTCTTTGTGTAGGCTACAGCACCTAAACTATTATCAGCTACTCTACCGAAGACCGGAGCAATCAATTTTTGGCGTTGTGTATCATAACAAGCCAATCCTTGGTTGTATCTCAAATAAATCTTCTTACCTTGCATGCATAAGGATTTAATATGGATGTTTTCAAGTCTAATACGCCTCGCACTAAAACTATAGCTTTTGATCCATGTAGTTTCTTCGTTGACACAGTCCTTTTGCATCTTCCATATACGTACCATTCCAGAAGAGATGCCATGCGTCATAAGGCAAAGACTCTTATCAAGTTCTACCAAGAACACAGTGTAGTTGCCACAACAGTATGCTTTTTGATGATCAGGTTCGGGAATCAATTTGAGCCTCTCAGCTGCAACATCGAAACACAAAATGTTTTCGGAAGCGAGCCAATATATAGATCCTTCAACAAACACTGGTTCCGGATGCTCATCCGGATCCTCTAAATCTGGGTGAGGAAAGCTGGGCTGATGTTGGATTTTTCTCCATGACATGGTGGTACCCAACTCTAAGACCTCACATTCCAATGAAGAGTTAGAAAAACTTCGTTTCAACTGAACCACTTTGTATACCTTCTTTTTTGCGTCAAAGCCAAATCCACATGCGCTTGCCTCCTCATCTTCTTCTTCAATCCAAGGTATCGGAAGCTCTAGTTTTTCTCTGGTGATTGGGTTCACCATAAGCAAAGGAAACTCCGTATGAAAACTCAGCAAGCCGTTGCAGGAAGTCAGTTTTGATATCCCATCAGTAGGCACCTTCACTCTGAACTTGTCATTTTCCATGATCTTATTACTATTACTAGGGACATCTTTGTATTCCCACAATTTGTTGAAAATTGTCAGATAAAGATAGTATTGTTGAATACAATTTGCATAGATGAAAACAATACCAATAGATTGATCATTTGCTTTGTGATGATCAAAATGCTTTTTGACGAATTTAGGATCTTTGATCAGTGAGCACCAATCCTTGTTAGTAAACATTCTGCCGGACTTCTTAAAAGGATTTCATGAATGATATGTGTAGGAAGATGTTTTACAATACTGGAATCTCTGAAGATAAGTTCATGATGATCACTTTGGTTTATTTTGCATATCTTGATGGGATGACCTAACCGAGAATTCATCTTTGAAAGAGTTTGATATCTCTCCTGCAGGACTTTACTTGTGGTTTACTGAACTCTTTTCTCTCTCTCAATAACAAGCTCTGTAGTATGTAGTGCTGATTACTTTGCTTAAGCCAGTTGATGAAGGGCTTATATAGACATGGGGAAAGACATTAATTTTTGCTTTAGTTGTTGGATGAATTAATTGCTTGTTGAATAAATCGACTATTGTTTCTACTTTTTTCCTTGTTTGTTTTCAGTTTTAATTTCTATCATTCCTGGCATAAGCCATTTCAGGTGATATAATTTGTTGAGATTCCTCTTAATTCTTCTTTAATTAAGACCACCCAAAACCAAAAGTCTAGCTACCTAGATTTAAATTAAAGCTGACATTGATGCGCGGAAGTAACCAAAACATGTGACTCCGTCTCCATCAACCATTAACATATACAGGTGTAACATTGACAAAGCGCGAGTTCATCAAGCAGGCCAGGATACAAGTTGGCGCTGGGTTCGCAACAATGATGAGGTATATTGCGGTATATGTTTGTAGGCTGTATCTTTTGAGCTTATTTGCCTACATATTTTTTGTAGGTCTTCCGTATACTACAAGCTCAGGCCGGTTGGGCTAACTTGGTTGCTTTTATTGGTGTTTGTTTGTTGAACTTGAGAAGCATCCTTTTGAGAATTGTTTAAGTTTATTAATCACAAACTGAACTTTACAGCTTTACTCACAAATCACAATTAGCTTGACTTTACAAATTAACACATTGCCAACTGCTACTTTAACTTAAAATTGGGGCCTATAGCTATTAATTAGGGCATATAGCTAGATGACAAAAAAGGTCATTAGAAATTACCTACACACCACCCCTTATCAAAATAATTACCTAACTACCTATTTTACCCCTGAATAATTAGCACTAATTAATCGTATTAGGGGTTAGTTTTGTTTTGGATGTGAGATTAACTAATGTTAGAGAGTTCATCAAAACATCAAACATTTTGATTTTTTTCTTCGTAAACAGTACTCAGAATCGGTTTACGTTCATTCACTTGTAAACCGATTCTGGATTGGTGTTTACGAATTAACAGAGCACATCTATAATCGGTTAACGTTGACATGTTTATAATCCGAGTTTGGTAATCAGATTTTACTTATAACATATATAAACCGATTGTTTCCTGTCATTACCAATTTTCATTCATTGCATTATTATTGTAGGATGCATTTAGCACATGCATCAAGCCTTTAAACCCCTAGGCGACCCTAGTGGACGAGTTATAGTCTCGTGAGGGTTTACATAGAGGTCTACCCACAATACCTATACAAAAACTTCTAAAGCCATCAATCTTCCTCCTCCGAAGACGATACAACATCCAAGTAGTCCGGGTTATCCTCCGAGATTCTTTCTCCCAAGAAGTGATAGCTTGCATCGAACGCGAATGCTTACCTCTTTTCAAGTAGCGCGCTTTCACAACTTCATGCTACAAAAACACAAAAACACAAAAACAAACTTACATTTGTTAGTGGTGTTTCATTGGAAGATAAAACAACATGGGTTACGTAAAAAAAATCACAAAATTACTTACAAATTGTGCAATGGACAAGGTGAAGGGGAGAGTGTTAAAAATCCGAGGTTGGAGAGCTAAAAAAACAAGTATCGCATTTTCCATGACTAGGTGCCTATCATGGAGTTGTTGAACACTTCTTGCATTAGGATTACCAAACTCTTGGATAAATTTGTTGTGTACCGTAGCCCAAAAGGTTGTGGAATCCTCCCTTTCGTAGGATTGACGTCTAAGTCGATTTTCCGCATACCATGCTTTGGTGATTGCCAAATCTTCCGCGGAGTCAAACGATGCCATTTTTTGTATGTATATGTATGAAACGAGTATTTATGGATTATATGGAGTGAGGGGGAATAAAATGATCAATTTTGGGGCAAATGGGGTCCAAGGGTGAGGTCTCTATTTATAGAAAAGTCCATAACGACTATTTTTTTTTAAACGTGAAATAATTTGCTATAATCGGTATTTTAGAAGGTATGTAAAACCCGATTATGTTGATATGCCACAAGGAATCGGTTGTTCTTGCGACCAACGTAAACCGATTAAAGACATGTTAGATTTTGAATTTTCATCGACACCAATCGGTTTATATATTTTAATATGTGATCCGATTCTTGCTTGAAAAATATCCAGGAAAAATTGCTTGCACAATCGGTCTATGTTGACATATCGAGTAGACTGATTGTTGGCATGTCATGCTAGGATCAATTTAAACATTAAGTGAATTAAGTTCAACACAAATATCATCCAAAATACAAACATGAACCACACAAAGATCATCCAAAATACAAACATCAACCATCCCAAAAGACTTAAAACAACCATAAGTCTTATAAACTTAAAGTTTTAATATTTAAAAGTTAAACTTAAAAACTTAAGGAGCACCAGGAGCATTTGCAGCAACAACAACATCAGGCGCAGTAGCACCACCACCACCACCAGCACTAGCGTCAGGAGCAGCTACATCACCACCAACTGCAACATCATCAAGAGCAGCAACTTTTGCATCATCCATGGCTATATATTCAGCCATTTCTTCAAACATACCTTCCAATTCTTGGTAGCGATCCCTCTCAGCTGAAATCATGGTTCTTCTCATCCTAGCGAACCTAATGACCTCAACAAGCTCTTCCAGTGAAAGCATGTCAATCAATGCGAGGGCTTGTTCAAGACGGGTCTCACCTCCGAAAGCAAACTTATATAGGCTTCTCTATGGCACTCTTTGTGATTTCCTCGTAACATCCTCCAAGGTTACCTCTCAATTGTAAAATGCTAGGTGTCCGAAGTCCATTCTACACAAAAAATTAACAAAAATCAAGTAAGAAATCGGTACATATAGAAACAAAAGTAATCCGATTCTGAAGAAACTACAAGAATCGAGTTATATGGTACATGTATAAAACCCGATTGTGGAAAAGAAGATGAAAAGACTATGGTAATCGGATTATACATATTACATATATAAACCGATTCTGGTGATGTATTTTCAAATTTCATTTCTAACCCAAAATTGGTTGATGTTAATCATCATGTAAACCGATTATTGTGCATGCTCTTCATGGCCGAAAACAAAATCCAGAATTTGTTTATTCGATATGTCAATAAAAGCAGATCCTAAGTGTAATCAGAGTTTTGATTTGTCAAAAACGAAGATTTAAACATGTAAATCAATAAGATAAGAAGAATCGTAGAATGGGTTGATGGAGATTTACCCTTTTCTTGTGTGGATCGAAGATCCGTTGGAGAAGAAGATGAAAATTAGGGTTTTGAGAATTTGGAAAAATTAGGATGAAAATAGAAAGTTTTTTTATGTTTAGGTTTTTTTTTTTTGGATTTACTGAAAATGGAAAGATTAGTATTTATATGAGAGAGTTTTAGGAATTAATGTGGGGGTAAATTAGTATTTTTTAAAAGTTTGGGTGCCCAAAGTAATTTGGTGGTGTGGGAAGGAAAATTTGACATGCCCCAATTAATAGCTATAGGCCCCAATTTAGGAGGGTACTTTAACTTTAACGCTCACCTACTCACTTATCTCAACACTCGAACTGATTACTCACTTCACTAAATCACTCAATCTCGTTCTCTATTCAAAATTAATTCTAATACAGTATAACCCCTATAATTTAATCCGCGATAAACTAATAATCACAATAAATTAATAAATTTTGCTGGTTCCGAATCCAGACCAGCGTGTTAAATTAATAATTCGCTAAATTTATAAAATAATAACTTTTTTTTTAGATTTCTATAAGTCCCTTCGAAAATATAAATTAATAACTCACCAATTTATATAAATTTAGTTTTACATGTATGCTAATTTGGTAAAGAATGATTCAATCGTGACTTGGTTTTTCTTAAAATTGATGTCACATTGAATTTCAACTTGGATTTTTCTTAACATTAGAAGAGTTTTTGGTGTTATCGTTTACTGATGCAATAAAAACCTATTCATTATCTTTGCAGCTTTGATAGCTTCTTTACGGGAAGGTGGCTGTGTAACTACAGTTTCATCTTCGACTTCCACATCATCACTTTCGTCTTTTCCCATGACACTCTCAATTATTTCTTCGTTAGTCAACAAATCTGAAATAATTTTCTTTTTTGGGCATTTTAAAAGAAATTCAACATCCATTCCACTGTGATAACTTAATCCATTGATTAAATTTTGCAATTCTCTAGTTCCTTTTATTATCTAACTCTTCACTTGGATTCTTTTATACAGTGTCGTTTATTGAAAGAATCTTACAATGAAGAAAACATTTAGCAATGAAATAAGGTGTATCGATTCATTTTGTTGATTATATTTTTTAAGAATTAAAAATATTTTGACAAACTAATTAATATATAATTTTACCTTATCCAAATTTAACACGTGTGCTTTAAAAAAGTACTAGATCTTAACCCGTGCCGTAATGGCACGGGATGTTTTGTCTCTAATATGATATTATTCACATTCCTCTTGCTTCATTTTATTCGTGAGTAATTATTTTGATATTCAAATCGGTTTTGGGAAACAAAATGGGTTACCTGATCTTTTTATTTTTTACTTAAGCATGTTATTCCAATTTATTATCTGGACGGAGTAATAATGTTGTGCCAACATGAAAATAAAATAAAAAATACAGTAAATAAAAAATTTCCCCATTTATTGTTCTATCATACCATAATTTTAAACTTCAAAAAGAATATTTCATCTAACAGTACATATACCTAAACTGCCAATCCAACTCCATGATGATTATGAATACATTTGTTCCGAAATTATTGATAACTAAGAACAATTAATTGGGGATATGGGAATTAATTGGGGGATATGAATTACTTCCCCCAACCCATGGTATGTGTTAAGGGGTTATTTTTGGTTATGAAAATACTAAAATACCCTTCCACAAAATTAAAATCAAAAACTTAAAATCAAAAAACAAAATCATATCCCCCATTTCCATCTCCACTTCTTATTAATCTTATTTAGGGGTAGAGCTTTGAAACCTAAATATTCCCCATTCCCTTTAAAATTCTAAACTCTCCCCACTCTACATCAAATTCTCTTCTCTTCACTTTGGAAACGAATTTTTATTTTATTCGGAAGTGATGAAGATCATGCTGAAAGTGATGATGACCATGCCGGTATCATGTTCCGGCATATGGTCTTCATCAATTCCGGCATGGTTTTCATCACTTCATTTTTGAATTTTTTCTGGTTTTAATCACTTCACTGCCGGCATGGTCAGTTGATATGAAGACCATGCCGGTATTGCTTTCCGGCATAGCATGTTGCTTTATTTTCTATGCCGAAAACAATACCGGCATGGTCTTCATATCAACTGACCATGCCGGAAGTGGAGTGACTAAAACCAGAAAAAATTCAAAACGGAAGTGATGAAGACCATGCCGGAATTGATGAAGACCATATGCCGGAACATGATACCGGCATTCTCGAGAATTTCCTATCAATGCCGGTATTCAAGTGAAAAAAAAATGAACATTCTGGATACTTTTCATCCTGTTCCGGCATAAAAATTTAAGCAAAATACTATGCCGGAACATGATACCGGCATGCTCGATAATTTCTTGTCAATGCCGGTAGTCAAGTGAAGAAAAAAATCAACATTCTAGGTACTTTTCATCTTGTTCCGGCATAGAAATGTAAGCAAAATACTATGCCGGAACAGGTACCGGCATGATCGAAAACTAGATTACCATGCCGGTACCTATTCAAACCCAGAAAAAAATCAACATTATGAAGATCAAAACTAGAAAAAAATCAACATTCTACGGTGTATCGATTCATTTTGTCGAAAACTAGATTACCATGCCGGTACCTATTCAAACCCAGAAAAAAATCAACATTATGAAGATCAAACCCAGAAAAAAATCAACATTATGAAGATCAAAACTAGAAAAAAATCAACATTCTATAGGTACCGGCATGATCGAAAACTAGATTACCATGCCGGTACCTATTTCAAAACTAGCAATGAAATAAGGTGTATCGATTCATTTTGTTGATTATATTTTTTAAGAATTAAAAATATTTTGACAAACTAATTAATATATAATTTTACCTTATCCAAATTTAACACGTGTGCTTTAAAAAAGTACTAGATCTTAACCCGTGCCGTAATGGCACGGATGTTTTGTCTCTAATATGATATTATTCACATTCCTCTTGCTTCATTTTATTCGTGAGTAATTATTTTGATATTCAAATCGGTTTTGGGAAACAAAATGGGTTACCTGATCTTTTTATTTTTTACTTAAGCATGTTATTCCAATTTATTATCTGGACGGAGTAATAATGTTGTGCCAACATGAAAATAAAATAAAAAATACAGTAAATAAAAAATTTCCCCATTTATTGTTCTATCATACCATAATTTTAAACTTCAAAAAGAATATTTCATCTAACAGTACATATACCTAAACTGCCAATCCAACTCCATGATGATTATGAATACATTTGTTCCGAAATTATTGATAACTAAGAACAATTAATTGGGGGATATGGGAATTAATTGGGGGATATGAATTACTTCCCCCAACCCATGGTATGTGTTAAGGGGTTATTTTTGGTTATGAAAATACTAAAATACCCTTCCACAAAATTAAAATCAAAAACTTAAAATCAAAAAACAAAATCATATCCCCCATTTCCATCTCCACTTCTTATTAATCTTATTTAGGGGTAGAGCTTTGAAACCTAAATATTCCCCATTCCCTTTAAAATTCTAAACTCTCCCCACTCTACATCAAATTCTCTTCTCTTCACTTTGGAAACGAATTTTTATTTTATTCTAAGTGATGAAGATCATCTTTGAAAGTGATGATGACCATGCCGGTATCATGTTCCGGCATATGGTCTTCATCAATTCCGGCATGGTTTTCATCACTTCATTTTGAATTTTTCTGGTTTTAATCACTTCACTCGCCGGCATGGTCGGTTGATATGAAGACCATGCCGGATTGCTTTCCAAGCATAGCATGTTGCTTTATTTTCTATGCCGGAAACAATACCGGCATGGTCTTCATATCAACTGACCATGCCGGCAGTGGAGTGATTAAAACAGAAAAATTCAAAACGGAAGTGATGAAGACCATGCCGGAATTGATGAAGACCATATGTCGGAACATGATACCGGCATTCTCGAGAATTTCCTATCAATGCCGGTATTCAAGTGAAAAAAAAAATGAACATTTGGATACTTTTCATCCTGTTCCGAGATAAAAATTTAAGCAAAATACTATGCCGGAACATGATACCGGCATGCTCGATAATTTCTTGTCAATGCCGGTAGTCAAGTGAAGAAAAAATCAACATTCTAGGTACTTTTCATCTTGTTCCGGATAGAAATGTAAGCAAAATACTATGCCGGAACAGTGCAAGATGATCGAAAACTAGATTACCATGCCGGTACCTATTCAAACCCAGAAAAAATCAACATTATGAAGATCAAAACTAGAAAAAATCAACATTCTACGGTGTATCGATTCATTTTGTCGAAAACTAGATTACCATGCCGGTACCTATTCAAACCCAGAAAAAAATCAACATTATGAAGATCAAACCAGAGAAAAAATCAACATTATGAAGATCAAAACTAGAAAAAATCAACATTCTATAGGTACCAAAAGCATGATCGAAAACTAGATTACCATAAAAGTACCTATTTCAAAACTAGCAATGAAATAAGGTGTATCGATTCATTTTGTTGATTATATTTTTTAAGAATTAAAAATATTTTGACAAACTAATTAATATATAATTTTACCTTATCCAAATTTAACACGTGTGCTTTAAAAAAGTACTAGATCTTAACCCGTGCCGTAATGGCACCTGGATGTTTTGTCTCTAATATGATATTATTCACATTCCTCTTGCTTCATTTTATTCGTGAGTAATTATTTTGATATTCAAATCGGTTTTGGGAAACAAAATGGGTTACCTGATCTTTTTATTTTTTACTTAAGCATGTTATTCCAATTTATTATCTGGACGGAGTAATAATGTTGTGCCAACATGAAAATAAAATAAAAAATACAAAGAAGTAAAAAATTTCCCCATTTATTGTTCTATCATACCATAATTTTAAACTTCAAAAAGAATATTTCATCTAACAGTACATATACCTAAACTGCCAATCCAACTCCATGATGATTATGAATACATTTGTTCCGAAATTATTGATAACTAAGAACAATTAATTGGGGGATATGGGAATTAATTGGGGGATATGAATTACTTCCCCCAACCCATGGTATGTGTTAAGGGGTTATTTTTGGTTATGAAAATACTAAAATACCCTTCCACAAAATTAAAATCAAAAACTTAAAATCAAAAAACAAAATCATATCCCCCATTTCCATCTCCACTTCTTATTAATCTTATTTAGGGGTAGAGCTTTGAAACCTAAATATTCCCCATTCCCTTTAAAATTCTAAACTCTCCCCACTCTACATCAAATTCTCTTCTCTTCACTTTGGAAACGAATTTTTATTTTATTCGGAAGTGATGAAGATCATGCTGAAAGTGATGATGACCATGCCGGTATCATGTTCCGGCATATGGTCTTCATCAATTCGGCATGGTTTTCATCACTTCATTTTTGAATTTTTTTTCTGGTTTTAATCACTTCATTGCCCGGCATGGTCGGTTGATATGAAGACCATGCGGTATTGCTTTCCAAGATAGCATGTTGCTTTATTTTTTATGTCGGAAAACAATACCGGCATGGTCTTCATATCAACTGACCATGCCGGCAGTGGAGTGATTAAAACCAGAAAAAAAATTCAAAACGGAAGTGATGAAGACCATGCCGGAATTGATGAAGACCATATGCCGGAACATGATACCCAAGCATTCTCGAGAATTTCCTATCAATGCCGGTATTCAAGTGAAAAAAAAAATGAACATCGATGGATACTTTTCATCCTGTTCTAAGATAAAAATTTAAGCAAAATACTATGCGGAACATGATACCTAAGATGCTCGATAATTTCTTGTCAATGCCGGTAGTCAAGTGAAGAAAAAATCAACATTCTAGGTACTTTTCATCTTGTTCCGGCATAGAAATGTAAGCAAAATACTATCGGAACAAAATTTCCGGATGATCGAAAAACTAGATTACCATGCCGGTACCTATTCAAACCGAGAAAAAATCAACATTATGAAGATCAAAACTAGAAAAAAATCAACATTCTACGGTGTATCGATTCATTTTGTCGAAAACTAGATTACCATGCCGGTACCTATTCAAACCCAGAAAAAAATCAACATTATGAAGATCAAACCCAGAAAAAATCAACATTATGAAGATCAAAACTAGAAAAAAATCAACATTCTATAGGTATTTAAGATGATCGAAAACTAGATTACCATGCGGTACCTATTTCAAAACTAGCAATGAAATAAGGTGTATCGATTCATTTTGTTGATTATATTTTTTAAGAATTAAAAATATTTTGACAAACTAATTAATATATAATTTTACCTTATCCAAATTTAACACGTGTGCTTTAAAAAAGTACTAGATCTTAACCCGTGCCGTAATGGCACGGGATGTTTTGTCTCTAATATGATATTATTCACATTCCTCTTGCTTCATTTTATTCGTGAGTAATTATTTTGATATTCAAATCGGTTTTGGGAAACAAAATGGGTTACCTGATCTTTTTATTTTTTACTTAAGCATGTTATTCCAATTTATTATCTGGATTTTGAGTAATAATGTTGTGCCAACATGAAAATAAAATAAAAAATACAAGTAAATAAAAAATTTCCCCATTTATTGTTCTATCATACCATAATTTTAAACTTCAAAAAGAATATTTCATCTAACAAAGACATATACCTAAACTGCCAATCCAACTCCATGATGATTATGAATACATTTGTTCAAATTATTGATAACTAAGAACAATTAATTGGGGGATATGGGAATTAATTGGGGGATATGAATTACTTCCCCCAACCCATGGTATGTGTTAAGGGGTTATTTTTGGTTATGAAAATACTAAAATACCCTTCCACAAAATTAAAATCAAAAACTTAAAATCAAAAAACAAAATCATATCCCCCATTTCCATCTCCACTTCTTATTAATCTTATTTAGGGGTAGAGCTTTGAAACCTAAATATTCCCCATTCCCTTTAAAATTCTAAACTCTCCCCACTCTACATCAAATTTCTTCTCTTCACTTTGGAAACGAATTTTTATTTTATTCGGAAGTGATGAAGATCATCTTTGAAAGTGATGATGACCATGCCGGTATCATGTTCCTAAGATATGGTCTTCATCAATTCTAAGCATGGTTTTCATCACTTCATTTTTGAATTTTTCTGGTTTTAATCACTTCATCTGCCGGCATGGTCGGGTTGATATGAAGACCATGCGTATTGCTTTCCGGCATAGCATGTTGCTTTATTTTCTATGCTTGGGAAAACAATACCGGCATGGTCTTCATATCAACCGACCATGCCGGAAGTGGAGTGACTAAAACCGTAAAAAAATTCAAAACGGAAGTGATGAAGACCATGCCGGAATTGATGAAGACCATATGCCGGAACATGATACCGGCATTCTCGAGAATTTCCTATCAATGCCGGTATTCAAGTGAAAAAAAAAATGAACATTCTGGATACTTTTCATCCTGTTCCGGCATAAAAATTTAAGCAAAATACTATGCCGGAACATGATACCGGCATGCTCGATAATTTCTTGTCAATGCCGGTAGTCAAGTGAAGAAAAAAATCAACATTCTAGGTACTTTTCATCTTGTTCCGGCATAGAAATAGAAATGTAAGCAAAATACTATCGAAAACTAGATTACCATGCCGGTACCTATTCAAACCAGAAAAAATCAACATGATGAAGAAAACTAGATTACGATTCATTAAAACTAGATTACCATGCCGGTACCTATTCAAACGGAAAAAAATCAACATTATGAAGATCAAAAAAATCAACATTATGAAGATCAAAACTAGAAAAAAATCAACATTCAAGGCACCTTATTTCAAAACTAGCAATGAAATAAGGTGTATCGATTCATTTTGTTGATTATATTTTTTAAGAATTAAAAATATTTTGACAAACTAATTAATATATAATTTTACCTTATCCAAATTTAACACGTGTGCTTTAAAAAAGTACTAGATCTTAACCCGTGCCGTAATGGCACGGGATGTTTTGTCTCTAATATGATATTATTCACATTCCTCTTGCTTCATTTTATTCGTGAGTAATTATTTTGATATTCAAATCGGTTTTGGGAAACAAAATGGGTTACCTGATCTTTTTATTTTTTACTTAAGCATGTTATTCCAATTTATTATCTGGACGGAGTAATAATGTTGTGCCAACATGAAAATAAAATAAAAAATATAGTAAATAAAAAATTTCCCCATTTATTGTTCTATCATACCATAATTTTAAACTTCAAAAAGAATATTTCATCTAACAGTACATATACCTAAACTGCCAATCCAACTCCATGATGATTATGAATACATTTGTTCCGAAATTATTGATAACTAAGAACAATTAATTGGGGGATATGGGAATTAATTGGGGGATATGAATTACTTCCCCCAACCCATGGTATGTGTTAAGGGGTTATTTTTGGTTATGAAAATACTAAAATACCCTTCCACAAAATTAAAATCAAAAACTTAAAATCAAAAAACAAAATCATATCCCCCATTTCCATCTCCACTTCTTATTAATCTTATTTAGGGGTAGAGCTTTGAAACCTAAATATTCCCCATTCCCTTTAAAATTCTAAACTCTCCCCACTCTACATCAAATTCTCTTCTCTTCACTTTGGAAACGAATTTTTATTTTATTCGGAAGTGATGAAGATCATCTTTGAAAGTGATGATGACCATGCCGGTATCATGTTCAAGATATGGTCTTCATCAATTCCTAAGCATGGTTTTCATCACTTCATTTTTGAATTTTTCTGGTTTTAATCACTTCATCAGCGGCATGGTCAGTTGATATGAAGACCATGCCGTTATTGCTTTCCGGCATAGCATGTTGCTTTATTTTCTATGCCGGAAAACAATACCGGCATGGTCTTCATATCAACTGACCATGCCGGAAGTGGAGTGACTAAAACCGTAAAAATTCAAAACGGAAGTGATGAAGACCATGCCGAATTGATGAAGACCATATGTCGGAACATGATACCGGCAAGATTCTCGAGAATTTCCTATCAATGCCGTATTCAAGTGAAAAAAAAATGAACATTCTGGATACTTTTCATCCTGTTCTCAAGATAAAAATTTAAGCAAAATACTATGTCGGAACATGATACCGCAAGATGCTCGATAATTTCTTGTCAATGCTTAGGTAGTCAAGTGAAGAAAAAATCAACATTCTAGGTACTTTTCATCTTGTTCCGCATAGAAATGTAAGCAAAATACTATTTTAGGAACAGTGCACGGATGATCGAAAACTAGATTACCATGCCGATACCTATTCAAACCCAGAAAAAAATCAACATTATGAAGATCAAAACTAGAAAAAAATCAACATTCAAGGCCCCCCCCCGAACCCCCCCTGGATAGTGGCAAACAATTTTTGAAAATTTCCGACAAATGCCGGCATGGTTTTTTGGTTGAATACCATGCCAAGACCGAGCTTTTTCAATTTGAAACAATGGTGAATTCAAAGGAAACAAATCAAATTTTCAACCTCTTAGCAAAGCAATTCTCTCATCACAATCATCTTCCATTTTCAAAAAAAAATTCCACTTATTTTTTTCCTCTCCTTCTACTCCTCACTCACACAAATTAAAATCAAAACACACACTAAACTATCCCCCAAATACTTAAGCATATACTAATTATTATTAACTACTAAACATGATTAGTGAGGGCTAGATTAGGAATTAAAAAAAATTACATAGGGGGTCACCCAGAATTGCTATTGGGACACCGTTTTTGTCCTGTAGCTATATCCCCCAATTAGTTTCCATATCCCCCAATTAATTCTTCATAACTAAGGCTCTAAGAAGTGAAGCAAAAACCCATAATATTTTCCCTACTATAGATAAACACTATTTATTTATTTTTTGCAAATGTGAGAGTTATAAAAATGAAGAACCCTTGGCTATTGGAAAATTTGAGATATACACATGTGAGTTGAAAAAATAAACTTATAATAGTAAATCAAAACATGTGTAAGATTCTTTCTCAATCATATTGATAACATAAAATTGAAGAAATTCGTGGATAAAAAGATTTCACACCAACTATGCTAAGTAGTGCATGAATGACGTTCTCACATCTAGTGTTACTCAAGTAATTTGGAGTTTTAAATAGAATAGTCATATTGATATTTGTATCCACATAAATTCAACTAACCTCCCGAAAAAAAATTATTAGTTTCAAGGGAGAGCCGACTAAAACTTCTGTCGCCTTCAATGTATACAACACACATTGGGTTTAATCGGCCTTGAGATTAAACAAATACCCCAACATTAGTCAAATAATGTTTACAAATACGGGATCAAAACAAAGTGCTAACGGGAAAAATGAGAGACTAACATCAGTTCTACAAAGAAAATACCCTATATGTATCAAAGTTTGTTAACCAAACATGTATTCAAATTAAAAAGTCATCAACTTAACACAAAAATATAAAAGAACCCAAGTTAAATCAATACTTGCATAAACAAAACTTATAAGAGAATTTTGTAATTATTAAATACCTTTAAAATCACTATTAGAGATTTAATTGCATGCCTCGTTAAAAACTACGGTAGGACGAAATCACCAGATTAATCTGTAGAAATTTCACTGGATATGTATCAATTCAGAGAAGTTTACACTGGTGGTGATGCGTTCCATCTAAGTGTTGTTCGATTGATTATTTTTTTTAGAAGGTTTCGGTTTTCATTGGAGAAACCGAGAGGGAGCGTTTCATTATATTCATTATCATTCAGAAATCCAAGACCAACTCACCCTCTACTTACGAGATCTCAATACAACCTTAGATTTATCTATTGGACGGAGAAACCTTGATATTAAATATGTAGTTTTTAGTGTTATTTATTATATAACGTGACATCCAAATGTTTTTTTCTTCTTCTTAATTTTCATGTATTTTAACCGAGTTTATATTAGCATTAAGACGATCAACCACATTTCTAATTTATAGTGTTATCCTTTTGTAGCAGCACATAATTAACATAGTCAATTACTACTCATCAAAACCGGACAGTACCACAAACCACTAGATATCACTTCTTTCTCCACCAGCACCATTTTCCACCCCTCGTAGAATATTGGGCACACTTATAACTTTTAATCCCACACGTAATGTATAAAGTTTAGATTTAACAAACTTAGGTCGTCAATTAATTTATTCAACTATATGTTTTTTGTTGATACTGAAAATCATGCGTACGAACGATTACCAAAGATAGCAGTGGTACCAAAAATAACCATTTTGTCTTATATGATTTGGTATCATCCCAAAAGTATTTGTTATCCGCCTTTTTTGATCGTGTCAAAAACAACCAACTATACTTTTCGCAATACAATGTTACCCGTCATGTAAAAAAAAAATATTATTTTTGATTCAAAAATAAAAAACCAATACCACCGCCATTAAAACCATCCAGCGCCACTATTTCTTCCACCAAAACTAATGTTACCGCCTCCACCACTTAGTAACACCTTCCACCGCTTCCACCACTTACTTCTTCCTCTACTGCCACTACCACCACTAATATCTATTGAAATAATTTTTGTCAAAATTATTATTTATTGATGGAGATATGTATTAATATTAATCAAGGGATATTTATGATGTAAAATTAATAAATCATTTATCATGAGAAATTAATGAGACATCAATTAATAAAACACTTATACTGGTTAATATTTAAGTTGAACAAACCATAACCATTGATTTATCTTCATTCTAGACAAATCACTTATACTAATTAATATTTAAGTTGAACAAACAACCATTGTTGATTTATCTTTTCTATCAATTCCAACCAAGGTGGAACAATGGTTAGAGGCCACTCTTATGACACAATAGGTCATGAGTTCGAACCTCCCCGTTATAATTTTTGAAATTCCATATCTTGACTTGAGTATTCATTTTTAATTCATAATATTGGAATGAACACCACGTGTGCGACTTGTAGGGTGTGGCACGGAGAACCACAGCCTTTGATTTATCTTTGCCAAGGATAAATCCTGACCACCACTCAGATAGGAAAAGTTAGCTAAACTCTGCTTGTATACTATTGATTGACTAGGTCTTAACCCGTGCCGTAACGGCACGGGCATAATTTTTATTTAGTTATGAATTTTCCGACATATGAATATCAAATATAATATGTATTAATATCAAGTTTACCCTTCTTATCGTTGCAAAAGTAAAGGGAAACCCGGTAGATATTTTTATTCTTCACTTCACATCCTTTCTAGCATTTTCCGCCTTGACATCCTCCCATACTATGTCTCTCCTTTTTCGAGTTGTATCCTCAAGCCAACAATGAAATTATATCGAAACTAATTTTTACATATTTTGTCCCAAAAAAAAAATTTATTTGATATGTTTTTAGTTTAAAAAGATATCTTATCGATCTTTTGAAATGGTATTACCTTTTTGCATCTTTCTTATATTTAGTGAATGGTGTTAGGATGTTCATGGAAAATAGGAACTTACTATGGGCCCGAAAACATAGCACCGATCATGTCCCCACTTGGCCACCTTGGGATATGAGGTGTGTGGATTTAATCTAAAAGGCCTCAGACCTACGTAAGGAGATGCCCAAGTTTATTAAGCTCAACATGTACTCCTGTTTCTTCCATGTGGGACTATCCCTAGCTATAATTAAGTGGTTTATCGTGCCACATACTCCAACAATCTCCACCTTGACGATATTAAACCACTTCACTAGTCCAATCATACTTCACCATATGATTACCATTTGTATATGCTACCCATCGATCAGGATTATTGTCACTATGCGCCCTACAATCCTACTTCACCTTGAGTTAATGAGAAGGCAAGCACCAACTCCAGCTTGAGCATTTCCTTGCCCACATAGAACCTTACTACTTGAGAGTTAATGTGTGACACTAACTCCACCTTGAGCGCCAGTTCATCCTTGAGCATTGCCTTTATGATCTAGAACCCTGGTCCACCTGAGTTAATGAGTGAGACACTAACTCCACCTTGAGCGCCAGTTCAACTTTGGGCCTTTCCTTCTTCACCTTGAGTCTAATTTCACTTGCGCCCTAAACCGGGTGACATCCAAAACCACTTCAACGTTCGAACAGTAGCCCCAACAACGGGTTCTGATACCAATTGTTAGGATCTTCATGGACCATCAGATACTACTCAGGGCCCAACCACATAACACGAAACCCCACTTAACCACCTTGGGATAAGAGGTGTAGGGTTTTTAAATAAAAATCCTCGGTGATATGTATGGAGAAGTCCAAGCTTATTGTATGTTCTTACTATTTCAATGATGATGACATACTTAAAATATAATTCATTCACTTAATATATTATACTTTAAAATGTTAAGTCATTTCTGATGGTAATCATTTTACCCACATACGATGTAGTTCTAGTTTATCAAAATTCCCATAAATATTATGTACGTAATTCAATTTGGCACGAAGAGTTCACCGAATGAAATATAGGTAATGGCTTGTCCTTTCGTAACATTGTGGCCTTTTCAACATACTTGGATCTAGAGTTGGTAAAAATCACTGAATTTATGGGTTCTCGGGCGAGAGTAATCTAGGTATGGGCTACCTCCCAGAAAGCTGCTAATGGATGTCCAAATCAGTTTTAGTTGAAAATCCCACGCTATCGGATAACCACAATGACTAAGTGGGAACAATATTGGCAAAGATCAGGTCCTTAAAAATGGTATTAGAGTCGACCACGGGTTACATTTCGAGGGCGAAAGTGTATGCTTGACGGATTGAACATATTCCAGAGTCTCATGAGTGAGAAAAAATGCCAAAGTCGAGGATTGAACATATTCCGTACCCGAGGACGGCTCTAAATTAAGTTGGAATAGAGGTAATGGTTTGTCATTTGCTAACATCGAGACCTTTTCAGCATAATTGGCTTCGTAGTTGGCGAAAAATCTTTATAGTTAAGCATGTTTGGTATTGAGTAATCTTGGGATGGGTGACCTATTAAGAAGCTGTTACTAGATGAACGCAACGGTTACCATTGAAAACTCAATATTATCAGATGAACGTAGTGTCTTAGTAAGGACATTATCGGTAGAGGGCAGGCCATTACATTCTACGACATTATGCCTCCAAATGTGAGGTTATATGTTGCATAAATATAATAAAATCATGATTAGTTAGTAAGTCAAATCATTAAGTAACTAACCTAGTAATAATAAACTCTGCTATCCATCATCATTGAATAAAAATAACGTTAAACCATTTATCAAGAAATACGTGAGGCGATGAGAAATTACTCACTGGGCACCAATACTTGCTACCATCATTATGATCCACTTATATAATTGTTAGCCAATTTAACTAAGTTTGGTGCTGCTTTTTTTCATTCAAAAAAAGTATTTTGAAAACATTTTGATAGCAATATTTTTTCATCTTAGTGTTTATTAAAGATTTCATAAAGTGTATACTTCCAAAATTTATCAATTTGTAAAGTGGGGAGAAGGAGCTTTTAAAGGCTTCAAAAGCAAAAACTATAGTTCACCCTAGCTTCATATTTTATTTTCCAATTCTATCTCATTTTGTTTATAACTGACAACAATTATCCTTGAATCTATATATGATCACCAATTTTTATTTTTTATATTCTATATTCTTTAAAGATAATTATTTTTATTTTCAAACTACATTTTATGTTATATCGTATCACTAAAATATACTTTTATTTTCAACGATAAATATTAAGAGATTATGGATTTTTAAAAAGTGGTTTAGAAAAATAATACTTTTTAGTAATAATACTTTTTAGTAATAATACTAATTAGTAAATTTAATATTACATGTGTACGTACTCTAATAGTAGAAAATTTACTTACTTTACGCACTATAAAATAGAATAGACAATTTTCAGAAATATGTCTGCTTTTGTCATTTTCTCACTAACTATAGTTGAACATGATATTTTCAAAGATATGTCTGTTTTTTAAAATAGTTTTAGCTTTAGTTTATAATTTGCAACCGTTCAATTGTTTTTTTTTACAAAGCTCGGCACAATAACTTACATCGGCAACCAATTGTTTTTTTTTACATAGCTCCGCACAATAACGTACATCGGAAAATCACTTTTGTATAGATCGCATCAATACCAAACTAATTCTAAGTATTAGCTAATAAAAATATATTTTTATTATCATTATTAGTAGAATAATTTATATATTATCTTTTTTAGTTTGAAATTTAATTAATAGACTATTTATTATGAAGAATTATGGAACCTTAATGACATGATAACTTTTGTCCATTAGATGCATTTCTAATCTCAATCACAACTATCACCTATGACAAACGATTACCTCCCTAGATTTATCTCTTGTGAGGAAAAATTTGAACCGCCACTTACATAAGCAAAGTTATCCAAACTGTGCTTTATATTCTTGATGATAATAATAAGAAAATGAAGTAACAAAGTAATAGTATTGATTTTGCTTAATGGGATTGCATAAACAAAACATAAAGTGTTCCATTATATGAGTTACCGGAAGATCCAGGTCTCTTGTACTTGTTCCTTAGATTAGTGGTTATTTATGTGTTTATAGGGCTTAACCCGTGACGTAACTAATATCTACTGATATTATTAGATTAGTGACTCATTTGACCTTCGCCACCGCTTCCACAACCTACTATCGCAACTAATATCTATTGATATTTTTTCTGTTTTTATCAAAATTATTTATTAATAGAAGAAATACAAATTTATTAACTTAACTAAGAGAAATTTTATAATGGAAGAAATTAATAGATTATTTATTATGAGCAATTAGTGAACAAACATTATCATGAGGAATTAATAAATCATTTAATATCAATTAGTGTGGAACACTAATTAGTTAGGTATTTATTATATTAATCATTTACTATATTTATTATGTTAGATTTCCATTAATGGGTCATTAAATGTTAGTTTTATGGGACAAATTACAACCATAGATTTATCAATTGGGATATGAAATCTTGGCCATCACTTACACATGCGAGATGAGGGTGTGGTCAAGAGAACTACAACTGTAGATTTATCTTTGTCCAGACAAATCCTGACCACCACTAACAAAGGCTAACTTGTCCAAACCCTGTTTTATACTAATGACTAGCCCTTAACCCGTGCCGTAACGGCACGGGTCATGATGTTGGTTCATTTTTAATATATCGTATAATTTGTGTTCCGAATACTTATCAACTCCTTATGATTTAATATGTGTTTGTCGTAAAAATAGTTGGGATTTTCCTCTCTTTTTTTCTTTGTTTTTTTCCTTTAATATTTTACCGCCGGAGATTTGTTCAAATGAAAGAAATATAATCTTAACTTCCAGACACTTTTTTATTTAGGTTCATTGCTTATAATGAGATAATGCTCTACATGAACATGGAAGTTTAAATATTTTTTGGAAATATGTTATCAGCAGCGCTCATCTCAGTGAAATCAACTAATCAATATCGTCCATAAAAGTCTCCACATGCTCTTATTTCGCTCTAGTAAGGATTGCACAAATAAAATAAGAAAAAACAAAATAAAGTGGAGATTAAAACCTGTGAACAATATGATGCAAATCACATTTTTATGTCGAATAACGCTGGATGCATAATCCCGCTTGGCTTGTAATTGAAGAAACTATATAATTGCTCACCACTTCTGCAAATTGTGCAAGAACGAAATGAAACATTAAGACTCTAACAAATAGGTAATAGTGGCAATGGGACAAAATTTATCATCTTTATTAGTTGTAGTGATCTGAATGCCTAAAGTGAGCGAAGAAGAACAAATAAGGATTGTCACTTTGTTTGTGGCAGTAAACTGATCTAGCACCCCGTATACACAGTATTCCCAAAATTCATTCTAAGGCTTAATCATAGAACATGGGTTATTGACTTCCATATAATGGTGAGAATATTTCCCAATATCACTACAAAGGAGTTCCTGAAGCGTACTAAAACAAAGCAAACAATTCATTTGTAGTACATAATTATCCCTTATATTCACCTTAATTAGTTGCTAAAATAATTAAAAACGCAGATAATATCATGGTATTCATTCAACAACAACAAAAAAAAAGCATACCTCATCCTTACCAAAAATTTCACTGTTAGTAGGATCAAAGAAAACACCACTTGTGGTCCAAATCTTCCACCATTGTGGCTGCTCCATATAATTAGTTCTAAAGATTAATAATCTTTTTTACTTGATAAACCTAAGTATATACATACAACGCTTTGTTGCTCAATATTAACACCACCCCAGATTCCCCAAGCCACTATACCATAGAAAAATCTGATGGTTCATTAGTTTGGCCAAATTATGTGAAGATGCTAGGAAAACTAATGGACTATACCATGTCAATCAACACGAACACATAATCACTAATTGACATTCTAGGAAACCTGTTATGATGGTTCATTAATCTTGCACAATAACCGCAACTTAAAAAAGGTTAACCCAAAATAAATTAACAGTGTAGAGTTAGCTCAAAATGACAGACCTTAACCATTATATTTGTCTAAGACTGCACTTGTGGCCAAATTTAGAATGTTCAATCTACAAACCCTCTGAACACCTCAACAATTTTCTTGATTTTCCATTTAAGTTCAGAATAAATTCCAGGAATGGCCCGATTCCTAATTCCCACCATTTTGCAGAAGTTATTAAAAAAATATCGAGTCTACCATTTTCAGGACTTATGGCATGGAAGTTCAACAGTAGATTCAATACTTTTGAGTTATTGAAAAAGAAAATTTTCATATCCTGATATAACATATCCTAGAACATTTATTATACCCTTCCAAACGTAATTACATGTTGGACCAACATATAATGAAACCGAGTACAACTGCTTTTCGACACAATTTATCAACATTCACCTATTGCCCCAAACAAAATGAACTTCAATTATGAAATGTTATGCCTGTTTTGAGAATGTGCCTCTACTTAAATCAGGCATGCAGTTCATCTACCTAAGTCAACAGGTTCTGCCACACCTTTGAAGATTTACAAACATTTGCCTTTTTGAGCAACATCAACAAATTGTTCTGCAATATATATCATATACAGTCAAGTGAATAAACAATTAGTGTATGGAACCAACCTGCTTGCTTAGATACAGAACTCCAACACCCCTGACCATAGTTAAGTGATATGGGACCATCCTTGACCATACTCCAACAATTCTTACACGTTCTTCATAAGAAATCCATCTTCATGCCACTTAGGGGCACAACCTTGAAATCAGTTGAGAATTTCAAAGTGAGTGTCCAATCTAAATTCTGTATAAACTGGACCAAAAAGAGATAGACAATATTTTATGTAAATATATAGCAGACCTAAAAATACCGGTTGAATGAAAAGAAAATTGGTTTTCGTGTTAGAACCACTTTAATTTATCTACATCGACCTACAATCTCACTATTGTGGCACGGAAATAACTAAATAAGCAAAACTTCTGTTCAAAGCTTCGTATATACGCTCCTTGATCCCTCTCCTAAGAAGAACTATGAATCGTCTCCACCATTAGTACCACTCTTCCGAGTATATGACTTCACCGTGTTCCCTGCATCATCCAGTCTCATCAAAAGTCACTCTTCAGAATCATCAAATACAGATCAATTATTCTACTTTGATGAAAGACGTTACTATAAAAGCTTTGTTCCTCACAACGTATCTTCCATCAAAAAGAAATAGTTTAAGACTGAACTAAAAAAAGAAATAAATTAAGGTAGACAAATTAAACACACTAACATCCATCCAATACGCATTATGACATCAGCTTGATAAAGATCTTTCCTGATGTTTGTTGTTATTAAACATTACCCCACTAAGACGTTTCAATCCACACATGTTCAACTCCAGAAATAGTTACGATGGACAGTGGAATAGAATCACATAGAAAATGGGAAACGAAAAAGAATTTGTAGCATGTTAAATTAAACTTACCAAAATGTATGTTTTGCGAAATTCAATGGAATTCTATACGAAGAAGGGAAGTATATATATCATCATCTTTAAGTTCAAGATCTTCATATTTATTAAATTAGGTTATCAAAACTGTAATCTAATTTGATCAGGTCTAGGTAAGAGTCTAACCGCACCTGAAGAAATGAACTTTGAGAAATTCTAAACCGAACCAAATTACCAAGATATATATACAGGAAAGTAACCGAAGTCAAATTTTCTATCTATTCAGCTCAACAAATTTCCGTTGTGGTGGATTGTATGGAAAAAGGAAAGAGACAGAATAAAATATGATGCATCACTAAGTCCACAGAAGCCAACATTTCCCTGATAACCCAGACTGAATTAATCGGTCTTCCAACAAAAAATTAAAACCAATCTTGATTCTTAAAAAATATACAGATATAAAATCCAGATTTTCCATATATTACATTGTTCTTCCTTTTCTCTGCATCGTCTTTGAAATTAACCTTTTCCTTTTAAATCAGTGTTATAAACTTTGCCCCATCAAGTACACAAATCATCTTACATCAATCAAGAAGAGAAATAAATAAATACAGATTTAAGATTTCTAGGGTTACCTTCTTCTTCCTCTCCTATACATCTGCATCGTTTATTTTTATTACTAAACTAAACATAAATAGCAGAAAAAGAAGCAGTTTAATAAAATCGGTCAGCCTATATCAATCAAAAAGAGTAATAAATAAATTACAAATTTTAAAAAATAGGGTTTCATCATGTTTACCTTCTTCTTCCTTTCCTCTGGATCGTATTTTTGATTAAACTTTCCCTCATGAATTTCCTGCAAACATCAAGCACACAAACTGTAAAACCAAAAACTGATAAGCAAAAATCTAAAGTTTCTGCGAGAGAGAGGAGAAGAACTTTAGCAGCAGAAAAATAGAGAGTTTTTATGTGAGACAGATAATAAAAACGCCCCCGAGTATCACCACGTATATTCATGAATAAAGGTTGTACTACTTTTGAATACCGGAGTCTTTCCCAGCCGTCGAATGACTCCTCCATCCGGAGTATCCCAACCTTCGGATTGGGCCTAAATTAAACGCCGTCTGTCTGATAGCTTTAGTCATCATGGACATAAACCTCATACCTTTTTATAACAATGATGTTAGATTATTAAAAGGACATTCAAATAAATTTAAAAATGATTTAGTTGAACAAACCCCAGCGGTAAATTTTTCTTTGCCAAGGTCAAATCCTGACCACTCTTTACATAAACAAATCGATAATAAATAATTTCATATGTTCTGATCTTGATTCGTGTCGTTCGTTTAGTTATTACATAACATGGCGATTTATTGCACCAATTTTTTTAAAATGGACATGTGTTTTATCGAGTTTATTTTAACATTAAAATGATCAACCACGTTTTATAATTTATAATATAACGTTACACATTTTGTGGCGTTACGAAATTAGCATAATATTTTTTTTTTCACCAATACCCCCCACCATCATAAAACCATATGAATCCACTTTTTTTATCCACCACCACCTAGTGGCGGAGCCAAGGGTTGACTAACCTGGCTCTAACCCCTTAAATTTTTAATGACTACATAATTTTTTTAGTTTATTTTATAAATAGTATTTTGTCCATATATATTTATGGTTTAGTCCACCAAAGTATACATGTTTTTTTTTATTTTAAAAATAGGCCTCCTCAATGTCAGTTTTTGACTCTACCACTGGCACCATCACTTCCTCCCATCCCATGTAGGTTGTTGGACGCAATTCTAATTTTCAATCACAAATGCCATGTATGAGGTTTAGATTGAACAAAATTTCGTCAATTGATTAGTTTCATTATCTTTTTTTCCGTGTATATATTCTTTTTTGTATTTCAATCAATTTTATTTTAACATTAAAAAATCATGATTTATACGATATAGTACCAAAGATAACAAGGGCACCATTTGGGTGATCCAACTACGATCATGAAAATATTGTCTTGTATGATATCATCCCTGAAATAAGTGTTAAAAACAACCAACCACATCTTCCACACTATGATGTTATGATGCGGTAACGACAACATAAAATTAATATTGTCCGTCACTACTCACCAACATTCACCGTCACTACTTCTTCCACCACAAACCAGGGGAGGAGCCAGGATTTTGAGGAGAGAGGGAGAAAAAATTCTTGGCAAGTTGGATACATGTGAAAAATGGATTTTGTATCCCATTTTACGATAAAAGAACAAAAATAAATATAATTGTGTTTGGCTCCGCCCTTAACCACCACTAATCTTTCGGCCTCCACCTCTTCTACTACTCATTATCGCAAAAAATGTCTATTGATATTATTTATCTAAATTACTTATTAATAAAAATAAATATTATAATTAATTAAGAAAACATTTATAATTAAAAAATGATTAGTCATTTATTATGAGCAATTAGTGAAACACTAATTAATAAAACACTTTATAATGAATAGATTATTTATTATGTGCAATTAGTGAAACACTAATTAATAAAGCAATTATGGTATTTAAGTTGAACAAACCACCACTGTTGATTTATATTTTCTATCAATTCCAACCAAGGTGGAACACTGGTTAGAGGCCACTCTTATGACACAATAGGTCATGAGTTCGAACCTCCCTGTTATAATTTTTGAATTTCCATATCCTGACTTGAGTATTCATTTTTCATTCATAATATTGGAATTAACGCCACACGTGCGAGATGTAGGGGTGGTCAGGAGAACCACATCCCTTGATTTATCTTTGTCCAGACAAATCCTGACCACCACTAACAAAGACAAACTTCTCCAAACCTTGTTTTATACTAATGATAAAATAAACGAAGATAAAATAGTAATTTTACTCTAAAGTATTAGAGGATTTTGTTGTTTAAAAGGACAAGTTTAACTTTTTGACAGTTGACTGACATCAATTATATCACTTATCATTATCCTTTTTGCTCTGCCCTCTCTTCTCTCTCTTATATCGTTTCTCAGTTAACTTTTTGTTCGGAATCTAAATGATTCACTGAGATCAATTCATTTTATAAGCCTTATAAGACTGTTGGAAACTACTAACACTAATTTATGATCGGAAGTCTGCCGTGAATTTAAGAGGATTCTATTATCTACATTTGAGATACAGAAGATGATAAGATAAGATACCACAGTTACGAAGACACTGAGATACTAAATACCAAAGGCTCTGAGACACCAAAGTTTCAAAGACTATGTTGACAGAGAACACCCGTGGAAGAAGAGTTACTAAGACACTTTTGATACTGATTCACCAGAAGATTTTAGAAGGAAAATTGAAATAAAATCAGGGGAATAAAGGAAAAAAAATCAAAAACATTTGATCATCAGAGGTCCTAAAGGTTCTTTACATCTACCATCTCAAAAAAAAAAAAAGACTCAAATATCAAATTAACTGATTCTCATCTGGAGCTTTCGTTTGTCTCTAGCAATCAAAGCTCGAAATTAAATTACTCCAAAAGATTCTGAATCTACAAAGAAGTTTAATACGACATCTACTGATACCCACTCTTCATCTATTAGATTCATTATCATTTTTTATTTTAGGTATAATTGTTAATTCGTATATGCATAGAAGTAGTTTTATTACATCTCACTGATTGAATCTCTCTTGTTTGTTTGATTCTTCAATTTTCCAGATACCTCCGTCGATCATATCCAACAATTGTCGAACTTTTTCATTATTTTCTTTCCATCTTCTTTTTCAACAAATTCACCTTTCTTTACGCTTCTGCCCCTATAGGTGTCTTCCCTTTAACTACTTTGGAATCTGTACATAGCAATTCCTCCAATTTTATCTATAACTGGAAGAAACGTAAACATCACAGACAAACGGACCCTTACTACTGTCAGCAAAAAAAAGAGGGACACGTGTTCGGAGCAACACCACAAAACTCATTCCAAATTATCTCAAGACATCAGTTTTACCAATTTTGTCTAAGTTCACCGCTCATCAAAATACCTAAGAGAAACACGGTCCCCCAATAAAAAGAAAATCATGGGAATAAAGGAAAAAAAATCAAAAACATTTGATCTTCAGAGGTCCTAAAGGTTCTTTAGATCTACCATCTCAGAAAAATAAAAAGACTCAAATATCAAATTAACTGATTCTCATCTGGAGCTTTCGTTTGTCTCTAGCAATCAAAGCTCGAAATTAAATTACTCCAAAAGATTTCGAATCTACAAAGAAGTTTAATACGACATCTACTGATACCCACTCTTCATCTATTAGATTCATTATCATTTTTTATTTTAGCTATAATTTTTAATTTGTATATGCTTAGAAGTAGTTATATTACAGCTCACTGATTGAATCTCTCTTGTTTGTTTGATTCTTCAATTTTCCAGATACCTCCGTCGATCATATCCAACAATTGTCGAACTTTTTCATTATTTCCTTTCCATCTTATTTTTCAACAAATTCACCTTTCTTTACGCTTCTGCCCCTATAGGTGTCTTCCCCTTAACTACTTCGGAATATGTACATAGAAATTCCTCCAACTTTATCTATAACTGGAAGAAACGTAAACATCACAGACAAACGGACCTTTACTACTGTCAGCAAAAAAAAGAGGGACACGTGTTCATAGCAACACCACAAAACTCATTCCAAATTATCTTAAGACAACAGTTTTACCAATTTTGTCTAAATTCACCGCTCATCAAAATACCTAAGAGAAACACGGTCCCCCAATTTAATCCTTACACCCCCACCCCCCCTTGAGATGTATAAAGAAAAGAAAAATCAAAGCATAATTCAGCATGTTTCTACTGTTAAAGGCAATAAAATTTGGATGACAAGCCATGATGCGGAGAAACAAAAGTTGGAAGTTAGGTTTTGCAAGAGGTTAACTTTTTTTTCTTCTATTTCTCTCGAACTCTGGTGCGCTAGATAATTATCATGCTATTGAGGAATTTTTCGATTCAGATGGTCATCAAAATGTTTCGTTTGGTTGCAACACCACTATTCTCTTTCAATCGAAAAAAATGGATAATTCCCTGAACAAGACAAAGTTTCAGGTCAATCATAAGGTATCCATGTATCTCAAAACTCATTTACACAAATTGTTTGTTGATAATTTACTTAAAAATGATCTATTAAAATACGGCTACATAGAAAATAAGTACATGCCTCTACATTACCTGAGAAATTGCATAGTTTCCTCTTTGAATGTGAATTTGAAAACTCAGTTTTACTTTATTAATTCTGATCTGTAAGTCAAACTTTAATGGTAAAGTAACCATAATTCATGCTATATTGGGAGATTACATTTCTAATAATTTAATTTGTGTTGTCGAATATCCTATTGTTTCATATTTATGGGAATTTATTAGTGTTTTATCATGAATTGCCAGGTCCTTGGTAGTAATGAAACCAAAGAGTTTGCTTGACACTCTAAATAGAACAAACCCTGACATTTTATTCATATCAGAGACTAAGCAACAAAATAAAACAATGCATAACATTATGAGGAGTTTAGATGTTTATAACTACTGGCTAGTTCCTCCGAGAGGTAGTGCTGGAGGTCTTTGTTTGATTTGGAAAAACATTATAAAACTTACTATCACTGAGCATGCGTATAACTACATCAATGTTGATGTTCTTCCTAATAATAATAATGTAGAATGGATTCTCACATGCTTCTATGGTAGTGCTTACACTCCTTTGAAACTTGAGTCATAGAATATTATCAAGCACCTAGCTAATGGTACGAACAAACCATGGGTAATCATAGGTGACTTGAACGTCGTGTTGCATGCTGAAGAGAAGAAAAGTAGATTTGCTTTTAGCAATATTGAAGCTGTTGTTTTTAATAATATTATTAACTTGTGTGGACTAATTGATCTTGGCTTCTCGGGTTACACTTTTACTTGAAATAATCACAAAAAGGATAACGATATTATAGAACAAAGACTTGACAGGGCTTTAGGTAATTCCAAGTGAATTACTAGCTTCCCTAATTCTAGTATTAAACATCTAGGTCCTCTTGCCTCTGACCACGTGCCTATAGTTATTAACACCCATAATACTTGGAACGATGGGCCTACCCCATTTAAGTATTTTGGCGACTGGATAAAACATGAGGAATGTAAGCCTTTAATCCAGGCTTGTTGGGAAAAGGAGACCAGAGGCTCCCATGCTCATTCAATGATTAAGAAACTTACTTCTGTTAAACATATCCTTAGAGGATGGAACAAATACTCTTTTGGAAATATTAGAACAAATATAGAAATGATTAAAGCCGACATTAAGAAAACAAACAGTAGAAGAAGCTATCCTAATAAAAACAGGGAAATTGCGAACCTTAGAAACAAACTTACAGAATGGTACAATATACAAGAAGAATTTTGGAAGGATAAAAGTAGGGATCAAAATATTCTGTTAGGAGACAGAAACACTAGGTACTTTCACGCTAGGGATAAACAGAGGTTAAGAAGAAACATGATAAAAACCTTAAAAGACAAAAATGATGTATGGGTTAATAGTAGATCTGAAATTGTCTCTTGTATTACTAAACACTTTCATGAAATAGCTACAACTGTAAATCCTTGTTTGAACCAAAACATGATTGATATAATTCCTATTAGTATTGACTCTGATGACAATGACAAGTTATGCACCACTCCTTCTATGTCTGAAATAAAAAAAAAAAAACTTTTTTCTCTATGGAACCTAACAAAAGTCCAGGGCCAGATGGATTCCCACATATATTCTTTCAACGGAATTGGGAAACTGTAGGCCCTAACTTAACTAACATGATCCAAGTTTTATTTTGAAACAGGTTATATGTCAAAAGAAATGAATACCTCATTCATTTTTCTCATCCCTAAAACTTTGAACCCAATCACTCCAGCTGAATTTAGACCCATAGCTTTAGCTAACACAACTTACAAAATTATCTCTAAAGTAATGGCTAATAGAATGAAAGGTCTTCTTAGCAAAATTATATCACCATTTTAATCTGCCTTAATTCCTGGAAGGCAGATTTCTAAAAATATTACTATAGCCCATGAATTAATTCATAAAATGAGAAAGAGAAAAAGTAAAAAAGAAAGGTTTTATGGGTCTAAAAATAGACATGTCGAAAGCTTTCGACAGAGTGGAATGGTATTTCCTAATCCGAATCATGCAAAGAATGGGCTTCAATGACAAATGGTGTAATCTTATTTACCAATGTGTCTCAACTACTACTCTGGCTATTCTTATAAATGGTTCCCCTACTAACTTCTTTAAGCCAACTAGGGGTTTATAACAGGGAGATCTTATATCTCCATACCTATTTTTTTTGTATCGAGGCTCTTTCGAGAACTCTGATGCACGCTGAAGACCAAGGCCAGATAAAATGAATAAAAATCGCCAGCAATGCCCCTTCTATTAGTCACTTAATGTTCACAGATGACTGTATTATTTTTTTTGATGTTGATGATACTATTTGCAATAATCTGGTTAATCTGTTTAAGGATTTTGGGGATGCCTCTGGTAAGTTAATCATTCTGACCAAGTCTGGGGTATTCTTTAGTCCAAAAACTGATCCTACAATCAGAAATAGTATGAAGAAAATCCTAGGGGTTAATGAAATACCTATAAATGATAAATACCTATGATCCCCATTATTCACTTACACTTAAAGATAAAATGTTTTGAACCGTTAGTAGAAAAAATGAAAAATAGATTGATATGATGGAAATGTCAGTTACTAAATCCTACATGTAGGACTGTAATGATTAAAAATGTTTCATCTTCTATTTGTGTTTACCAAATGAACTCTTTTACAATACCTATTTAGACATGTAATGACATCACTAAATTGCAAAGAAACTATTGGTGGGGAAGAGATGAAAATGGTTTGAACGAGAAAGGTAAAAAAAATAATTTGTCTTATAGGGTGGGATGGATTATGTAAATCTTTGGAGGAGGGAGGTTTAGGCTTTTAGAATATAAATTTTTTTAACAAAATAAGATGGAGATTACATGAAAATTCTAACTCTTTGATGGAAAAATCTCTTAAAGCTCAGTATTATCCTTTGTGTGATATTCTTCATATAAATATAGTTCCAAACCAAAGTGACAGTTGGACATGGAAAGGTATATTAATAGGAATAGCTTATTTAAAGAAATATTGTTTTTGGAAATTGGGAAATGGAGAAAACATAGATATTTTGGATGACTATTGGATCCCAGATGTAAAGCTAACTAGAAAAAAACCATTAACAGTGAATGCACGTATAACTAAAGTCTATCATTTAATCTCAGCTAATAAAACTTGGGATATTATAAAATTAATAGGTTGCTTTGATAGAGTTACTGTCGACAAGATAAAGTAGATACAAATTCCGGACAATGGTTTGGCAGATGCCCCTCTCTAGATTCTAAGAAACACATGTATTTTTACTGTTAAATCTTTATACAAACTAATATGCAGTGGAAAAAAATATGGGAAATGAAAATTACTCCATCTATCAAAACCTTTATCTGGAAGGCAACACACTCTATACTTCCAAATAGTGTGAGAGTTGCTGCCATAACACCAGATATAGATGTTTGCTGCAAACTTTGTAATGAGGAGGAGAAATATCTTACTCATTTGTTTATAAAATGTAACTTCACCAAACAGGTATGGATGCATCTTAACTTTAATATGGATAATGTAATTCAAAGTGCTAACACGTTTCATGAATGGCTAAATGGATGGTTTACACAAAGACATAGAGGAAACTATAAAATGGAATGAAAGGTTTTTTGTAGTATTGTAACATGGCATGTTTGGAAGGAAAGATGTAATATTGTTTTCAAGAAGGAAACTTAAAATAGTAAAGTTCATAAATAGTTTTATGTGGGTTAACAAAAAAGACTTTAATATTATGCAAACTTTGTATTACAATACTTTAAATGATGATTCTTTGATTTTTACTAGCAGCCAACCACAGGACAATTCAGGATACATGTCAATAAAGATAAATGTAGCTTTATCCATGCATGATCCTATCACCAGTTCTGGAATTGGCCTAACAGTGATTGATTTTGCAGGTAGAACAGTTGAAGCTAGGGGTAGCTGGACAAATTGTACTACCAGAGAATAATTAGAAGTGGCAGGAGCGGAGTCGGCTTTCAAATGGGCAATTGAAATGAGTGGATATCATATCATCTTCCAAAGTGATTCGCAACCCACTCCCACACTACTCATAGATATGTATGAAAAAGCTAGAGAAATAAGATTTCAACAAAACTCTAACTTTGGAAAAAATTCGCACTTTGATATAAATTTTAAGGCTATAAATTTTGTTTTGATTAGTAGATATGACATTATTTGGGAAGCAAATTTATCGGTGTTTTGTAATAGATTCTCTATACAGAATAACTGGAGAGACGAAAGTTTGATAGCTAATGACCTATTTAGATATTCAAAATTGGAATGTATTAGTAACAAACACAAACGACTTTATCAGGAGGCGTTTAATATCTTTGTATGTTTGAGGTTTTTTCCCTCTTTTGTGCAAAAAAAAAAAAAAAAAAAAAAAAACTTTTTTACAGTAGTGCAGAGTGAAGCTCGATTTTTTTTTTTTTTTCAGTTTTGTCCTTGATTTAAATTTTTCCATCAACTCATTTCGTAGACGAATGTTGTGTTACTGTAATTTGGTATACTGTAATAGTCAAAGTTCAATTTTACCTTTACTTTAAATTTTCATCAATAATGTTATATAAATAGTTTTAGAGGTAAAACTATAAATTGGTTTTTGTGTAAATTAAAACCTTTTAATTAAGACTTAGTTACATTATACGCCACTTTATTTTGAACGAGACAAAAAACTCTTTCTCTTTTCTCTCTCTCCAAAAGAAAAAAAAAACAATCTTTCATCAACCTCTTGCTCAGATTTGGTCCTTTTGGACCAGATCTGATCAAGATTTCATTCCTTTTTTAAGTTTTAGTCATTAGTTAATCAAATAAAACATGTTTTCTATTGTTTTGATGTCTTTTGGCATATTTCTTCGCCATCTGGGGCAATTTTTCTTCGTCATTTTGGACGATTGTCTCTTCTCTTTGCAGGTGATTTTTTCAAATCTTCAAGGCTAGATCGTGGATTGCTATTCTCGGTTCAAAAACATCAATCATTCAACACGGTATCACTTTGAATCTATTTTCAACATAAGAGATTTAGGGCATCCAGGTTCGTTTGGGTATACAAGATTACGGGAAAATTACTCATTTCTTTCAGGAGCATCTCTTATCAAAGAAGAAGAAAATCAGATTAAATGGTCGGGATTGATTCCGGATAATAGCATCATTTTTCCCTACTACATAAACAAAAATTGGGTATCTTTATGGTTTATCACTCTTTCTCTTCGTGATATACTTGTAATTGGTATCTTTAATTGTATTAGGGGTTTAATCATCTTGTATTTTGATGTTCTTATTATTCTTGTAAGCGATCATGTAATCAATATTTTGATTTGAATGAATTGAAATATGTTGATTGACAAAAAAAAAATGAGTTTCCAATATTTTCCTCTACAACGTAGAAAAATTAGAGGATTGTTCAAGTCGTACTCTTGTTTTAAATTTTTCATTATGCTTTTAATTAAATAAATTAGGGGTATAAAAGTAAATCGTGGAAATTTAAGGGCTATTCCAAAATTTAGGCACGCATATAGTTCATCCGACGATCTAGTCTAAATAAATCCGAATATAGGTAAGAACTCCAAATTATGTCTGTGGTGGACTAAGTCTTATGGGATAGATCGGAGGTGCTAGATTAGCACATAGGTGTTGCAATTCCAAAAAAAAATGTAGCAAAAAAATTGACACTAGTTCTCTTTCCTAGCAGTTGCTAGCATGTGAAGTAGCATGCTAGATTGGTACGCATAATGATTCAGCGCTAGGAAAAGTAACTTTTCGCGGAATGGTTCAGCGCTGAGAGATTTATTTTTGATATGACGGTTGAGATTGGTTGCGCGGAACCATTCAGCGCAACGCGCTGACGTGGACTGCTATTCTAGTAGCTATATTAGCACTCTCATAAGACTTAGGAGGTATTCCTGACTGCTAATCTAGCTGCTAGAATAGCACCCCATAAGACTTAGCCCAATGCATTTTCAATGACTATTGCTAAATTGACCAAGCAAGCATATTTCGGAATTTGTCGACGCACTCTTCCCTCTTTATCTACCTATCTAATGTTATTTCTGGATGTGGCTCTTGATCGATATTTAAATATGTTATTCTCGGTGGCTTTTGTTTGCTATGCGGGTATTATCTGGTGCCGTTTGTTTTGCATGAAGAAAATGACTCAGGTTTCTACATGTCTTTATTCTTTTTCTTTTTGAAGCATGTCTATATGTTGTGTTTAATCTTTCCTTTGAATTTCTTTAATACAGAAGTATATATCATCTTTTGTGGCAACCTCCATGGCTGACGCTTCATTGAACATCATATTTTTCTTTTTGATGTATAACACCTACCGTTGTTAGTCAACAATAACATCCTTGGGATGTCTTACTTTGTTAGTTGTATACCTATCATCCTCTTTTAGCGGTGTCCAGAGTGGCATCTATTTCCGTAATTCATCAGCTTGCACGTGGTATACCTTCTGCAATTACAATTGGTCAGGGCTGGAATGGGGAACAATTGTCATTTTTCGTAGACCGAAAATCTTTGGCAAAGTGATCTTAACTTGATGCAATTGTAACTGTAGGATCAGAATATCGCCACAACGATATTCTTGCGAGATTTACAGCGACAGTTATGCGAGCTGTTCAACAACACATTGCGAGTGTCGCAGAATGATTGAAAGAATGACGTAGCGGATGACGATGACTAAAACATGAGAAAAGCGTGATGATGCTGCGAAGATTACAAACGTCTGCGAGGGTTAACATTATAACAACTGCGAGAGTATCACGAGTTAGATCTGAAATTAAAGGATAACTTAGCTGTCATCCACTATGTAATTTCCTATATAAAGGGTCGAACATGTGAAAGGAAAAGAGAGATCAATTTTGGAGTTTGGAGAAAGTTTTGAGGAGAGAGAAAGTTCTTGTGAGCGGTTGTATTCTTGATTTCTTCCATTTCTTGTAACATTTCTGAGAATTAATCAATAAAATGTTGTTTTTAATCTTCAAATATGTGTTGATAATTGTGGATTCTTGTGAGGGGTGTAGTGTAGGAATTCTTGCAACTACATAATGACACTAGAAACAGGGATGTTTCTAAGCAAAGATTGAAGTTGTGATTTGTAAGAATTTGAAGAAATTGGAGAAGATTTTTACGTGATTTACAGTAATACATCAAAATTGAAGGAATGGCTAGAAGAAGAAATACATCAGAACAACCTACAACCGTAAGGAGGAGTAGAATAATTGCAGGTGAAGGGACAAATGAAATAGGAGAATCTTCAAGATTAAGAACAAGAAGCAATAGAACAAGGAATAATGGAGAAAATCAAGTTCAACAGCCAAATCAGCAAACACCGATACAAGATAAAACTATGGATTAAGACAGAGTAAGCGTACATACTTGGCAATCAGGTTCAATGAAAGAAGCAGAAAACCGACAATTAAGAAATGGAAGGCGAGAGGGAAGAGATCAAAAGGCGGTTGAAGGATTAATTCATGGAGATGATAAAAATGAAGCAGTAGAGGCCTTAAGACAAAGAATACAAGAGGAGGCGGAAGAACGCGCAAATTTAACAAGACAAAATCATGAAGTGAGAATGGAGAATTTGATATTACAAAATAGGAGATCAAGAAGTACATCAAGATCAAATTCTTGATCATTTAAAGAAAAAAAACAAGGCGAAATTCCCCTGTGAGAAATGCGGGTGAAAATATTCGAGAGGGAATGCAAAATCCAAATGAAGAGCAGCGTTATGGATAAGAAGAGATGATTAATGATCGCTACATTCCGCGTGGTGAAACTGTGGATGATAGACGTGGTAATAGAAATCAAGAAGGTGAAAATAACCAAGATGGTAAAGAGAATTGAGAAGAAGGTAGGAGAATATTACATGAGCGAGAAATTCAAAGAAACCGAAGAATAATTGAGGATGAAATTGAGAGACATTATGTTGAATAAGCACGTATAGCTTGCGAGAGAGAAAGATTGAGAGCAGAAGTGGAAGAAAAAGAGTTTCAAGAAGCAATACATCAGAACAATCATGATAATCGAGAAAGGAAACGTGCAAGAAATCGCAACAATGATAATATCAATGAGGAATATGATAGAATACAAAGAATAATAGAAAGACATCGAAGAGAAACGATGAGAAATGAAGAAAATCGCAGAATAGAAAATGAAAGGCATAATCATTTGCGAATTCATGAAGGAGGTGAAGAAGAAAATCGCGGAAGAAGGCATAATAAAAATGCTGAAGAAGAAACACAAAATCTTGTAAGGCAAGAAAATACCAATGGAGCAATATTCAGCTGGGAATGAACAGATCTTGAGAGAGTTAGCAGAAATGAGGGGAATGTTAAATAACAGAAGAGAGAGAGGAAGAAGAAAACTTGATGAGGCCATTGAAGAAGCTGTGAAAACTCCATTCACCCAAGAAGTACAATTAGGAGGAATACCCCCAAAGTGCAACTTTCCAGCACTAACCAGTTTTTTTGATGGTACTACTTGTGCTATTCAACATATCAAGGCTTATGTTAGGTGTATGCTGCAGTGGGAAAACCATGATGTTGTATTGTGCAAATATTTTGCATCCATCCTAACTGGCGAAGCTCTGAAATGGTTTGAATGGTTACCCAAGAACACTATAACTTGTTTCAATCATCTACAAACCACATTCTTGGGAGCATATATAAGTAACAATTCTTCGCGACCTGGCATTGAAGATGTATTTGGGTTAAAACATAGGGTTGGAGAGAGTTTGAAACATCTAACCATAAGATGGAAGACAATGTGTAGTGAATTGGTAGGAAGAGTGGATGAGAGATACTCATTTTATCTTTCACTAATGCTATATTTGCAACCAATCTATTGTACATATAAATTTTCAGAATCAAAAATACAATCACCATGACGGAGCTGCGAGAGTAACAAGAAGAATACATTGCATTGGAGGAGAAACAAAACGAGATGGAGTCATATCCCATTGCGAACACCAGTTCAGGAGTAGCAAGCGCAAGTTTACTTCCTAGGTTAATAAATACAATAGCGAGCACTTCGCAAGTGAAGAAAGAAAAGAGTATGGATGGTGGTCAACAGAAATTAGTAGCTACGGGAAGTAGAGATCAAGAATAATTTGAAAGGGAAAGAAATTTTTTCAGTAGAAGTGGAAATAATAAAATTCAGAGGCTTGATCAATCGCAAGAGACTTATGGTGGACAGAGGCAAAATTATTATAGAGGACAAGGAAGTCAGAAGATAATATAGGAAGAAATTAAGATGCCACCTATAAATGCTAGCATAGAGAAAATTTGGGAGGCTATAATTTTGAAGGAGGACATACCCGTACCCTGGAATATGGGAAAAGAACCACATCCAAATAATCGAAGTCTAGAATTTTGTTCTTATCATCATTTTCATGGTCACACAACAAACAATTGCAGGAATGTAAAAAGAATCATTTTGAGGATGATAGACCAGGGAAAATTAAACCATTTTCTAAGAGATCACCCATAGTCTCAGCAACTACCCCCAACTCCAGATTTTCGCAGAGTGAATACAACAAAAGGAGGAGACACATTTTTTATAGAAGTGGGAGCAAAAGCGAAGAATCTATCATGTAACTCCATCATACATTCATACAAGACTATAGAAGACTTCCACGACAATGTTTTAAGCAGAGTCTTTGCGACAGATGCGGATGGAAGAGAGATAATGAATATTGCAAAAGCGTCGCCATTAGAAGAGTGGCAAAAGCATACCATTTCTTTCACTGCACAAGAAGTACCTGAGCTTGGCGAGATGCATGACAACCCACTAGTGGTAAGATTAGAAATAAACCCAAAACATATAGAAGAAGAAGAGGAAGAAAATGAGGATGATGAAGCTGAAGATTCTTGGGCCATTAACAGAGTTCTAATTGACACTGGAAGCTCAATGGATATCTTATTTTATCATACTTACAAAACCATGGGAGGAAGAGATGAGGATCTAATACTATCGACTTATAAGATCTATGGTTTCAATGGTACTGCCAACAATCCCAAAGGGGAAATTTCAATGAGAATTCCATTGAAAGGAATATCTTCTAAGATTCAATTATGTGTTGTCGATGTTGAATCTCCTTACAATGCTTTGATTGTCTGACCTTGGATACATGGGATTCTAGGTGTAGCATCGACTTACCACCAGTGCATTAAATTTCCACATCCCAGCGGTGTTGGATTCATCAAGGGAGATTGGGTTGAAGGAAAAAAGTGTTATGAAATTGATATGGAATCTTGCGAGGAAAAGGCTGCGAAGAACAGAAACTGGAATCATAACATCAAAAAAAAGCAAAGAAGTGAAAGGTTGATGGTGGATACAGTAAAACGGTGAGAAAAAGGAATGCTGCGAAGTCAACATATGCTGAAACCAATAGATGGCGAGCGTCTCACAGATGGAGAAAACATAGCAAATCGCAACAAAAAAGCAGACGCAGAAAAGAGTAAGTAGAAAAGGTAAAATTTTTAGATCGTGAAGTATGAGAAATGTATAAATGATTTGTTGAAGAGAATTTTACAAAAATATGTTTCGATTCAATGAAAAAGATGAAATTAAAAAGTTATACAAGAGCTGAAGTGCAAAAATAAAAAATCAAAGACTGAAGAAACGCGAAAATTTCGCAGAAACGGGAATAAAATTTCGCATAGATATTAGAATGGGATGAACCTTTATGGCGTACACCCTAGTTCGCGGACAAAAATTTGCAAGAGGCTAATGTAAGACCTAAAGTATGCCATATAAGGGGGTATCTATATGCATGGCTCAGGGATAAGGTTATACCACCGCTGGAACCTGAGTCATGAAGATGTTGGGGTTAAAGAAAACCGATCCAGGAGAGATACTTTATATTTCCAACTATATATATATTAATAGTTGGACGACCGAAGGTCTCTTCTAAGGAGTGCAAAGTATGACCAAGGCTCCGAGGTACACGGTTGAGCCAAGGGTGCCCGGGGCGTATGAAACTACCCTGGCCATTCTTGGCAAGTCTTGTCTATAATGCACTCAGCCCAAATAAAACCCCACTTAGGGTGTAGTCTCGTAACTATAAACCATATAGGCAAAAAGGATAAGAAGCAGCGAAAACAACTGGTTGTTGTCAGGACCGGATGGGAGGAGCTAGTCTTGTATGACCGATGTACGCCTCCTTGAAGGGGCAACCAGGGGGAAGATAAGGACGGCACCTCCATTAGGGAGCTGATAAGTGTCTTAAGACGCAAATGTCATGAGGATTTATATTCGTAAGAATATTTAGGCTTGTCATATTTGTGCAACAATCATACAGAGGCAAAATCCAAGAGAAAAATATAAGATGAAATCAATGGGTTTTTACATGAAAGTGTAAAGACGTCCTGCGATTTCATCGCAAGACGGCAATGTCATGGGGCTTTGTTCTCACAAGAAAACTTAGGCCTGTTATATTGTCGTAACAAAATTGACAAAATAAGGATAAGACAAGATCAATGGGTCTTTACATGCAAATGTAAGGACGTCCTGCGATATTGTCGCCAAAACAAAATGTGGCTAAATAAACCTTTAACTAGGAAGGAAAAATAAGACCACAAGAGATCAAGATTGAATGACTGCGATATTTACACAGAGATCATGAGACTAAGCAGATATGACTTGCGATATTTATGCAAATATTGAGGCAAAAACTTACAAATAGATCTTATTCGTAACTAATTAACTCAATCTTTTATATTGCAGATAAATAATAGAGGCAAGTAAGGGAATGAACAGAATGACAAAATTATTATTCATCTTTATATGACAGATTTACGCAGATAATTAAAAAATTAGTAAGCATATTGATCAGTCATATTGCAAAAAAAGAATTATTCTCTAATGTATGCAGGTCTATACACCAAAGAATATTAGAAGCTGTAGAAATTCACAGTAATATTTTACAAGAAGAAAGGTATAAGTGCACAAATATTGCAAAAAGATTAAAAAGGAAGACAAAACTATTTAGATCCATCATTGTCTTCACCAGATTTTTCTTCTTCTTCAATTTCATCTTCATCTTCATCAGACTCTTCAGCTTTGCTATCGGAGATGACAAGGTCAAGAATATTCTTTGGAATTTCGTTCGCAAGATAAGGATAAGTAGAATGAGGAATTTTATGATCATCGCAGACCATCTTAATAGAATCATTACGAACACCAACAAGAACATTGCTGAAATTCGCCAGAGAAATATGAAGTTGCTTCTTGAATTTGGAACATTTCTCATTGCGAGAAGACAGAAGTCTTGCGAGATTTCCTTTTTCTTCTTCCAACTCTTTAACTCTTTGGCAAAAAATTTCTTCAGATAATGTGAACAGATGACAACATATTAATAAAATAGTGAAGATACAGCTACAAAATGGATTAGTAAAAAAACAATAATAACAACCTTCTCTTTGTAATATCATATCCTTAATCAGGGCAGAATGATCATCTTGAAGACTAACATCTACACCTAAATTGTTTCTAGCATTGTCAAGAATTTTCGCAGCCCAAGCAAATTCATAATCATTGCTAATAAGAAGGTCGGAGCGAATTTGATTCTCCCTCTCAAGAAGATCCCTATTTTCGCAGATAAGTCTATCTCTTTCAACTTGAATATTGAGAAGATTTTTATGGAAATCTACTAAATCTTGAGCACCATTTTTAGCAATAAGGTCTTTCTCGTCAATAAGATCACTATTCCTGCTTCTTAATCTATTAGTTTCCTCTTTTGAATCAATATAAAGGCGTTTAAATTTATTGGTTAAACCTAAGTTGAATCTATGCTCGATTTTTAAGAGTTGAAGTTTGGATCTAAGTTCATCTATGGAAAGAGATTTAATTTCATCATTTAAAAAATTGCTCAAAGAATCATTAAGGCGATTGAGGAGAGTATATCATCTATTGGATTTGGAAAAGAACGAAGAAATATAGCTTCATCAGAGAGGCCGTAAATATCCGCGAAAATGACTAACAAAATAAGAAAACACAAAGGAATGCAGGGATAAAAGAAAAAGAGAAAAATTTCTTACCATAAAGTTAATCATTCGCATCTTGAAGACTAGCAACCTTATCTTGCGAAGAAGGGAGTTCAGTATCTAATCGTTAGATCTTCTCATGAAGGCCAACAGATCCATATTCTAACTTCTCGAGAAGATTAACAGAATCATATTTTAATTCTTAATTTTCTTTACGAAGAGTAAGAGATTCAGACTTTAATTCTTTATTCTCTTTGCGAAGATTAGCATTTTTCTTTGCGAGAACTGCACGTTTTTTCTCCAAATCTGAGACAACATCAAAAGAAGCTTTCCCAGCCTGCGAAATAATACAGCAAGCTTTAAGAATTAATTATAAATTCAAAATGAAAATAAAGAGAAGGAAAATGTAATTATGGAAATTTATCAAGCTGTTAAGTGAATGCAAGAAATTTGGAGATATAGATCTCGATACCCCGCGAAGAGATTATTTATTCTCTAGGAGAGGGGCATCGCAGATGGAAGCTATAGACTTGCAAGCATTAGTCAGAGGGGTATCACCAATTACTTGCATGGTATTAGCAAAAATGTCGGATAGATGAGCCATAGAAGACTCAGGATGGGAGGATTCCTTCGCGGAAGAGATATCAGCATCATCATCATCATCGTCGTTATCAGTATTATCACTTGAACTTTCAATAAATTGAGGAGTTGAAGTAGAAGGAGATTGAGCTTTTATTTTCTTTAAAGGAGGAGCACCAGACTTCAACTTGCGAGGAGCATCAAATTTCTCCTTGCGAGGAGCATCAGATTTCTCCTTGCGGGAAACAATTTTGCCTTTCCCCTTAGTTCTCGTAGCCCTAACAAGTTCTCTTTCTTCAATAACCTACGAACACAGATAAATATAAGAAATAGAGGCAAAAATATATTGTTAAGAATCATAAAGGAATATTTCTTACTTCATCTGTGAGAAATTTAAGAGCTAAAAAAGTACTGGGCTTCCCAAACTTCTGGTAGCTAGTTTTTAGCCTGTTAATCTGGAAAAAATTGGAGTAGTCAGCGAGAGTATAAAAGCATGAGGAAGATGATAATGATAATTTATGCAAAAAATTGAGAGAACATACCTCTTTATTTTTTTCAGGCCAGTTGAATACCCATGGCTGGTACTCTGCGAGATTTGCAGGTAAAACATGAGGACCACAGATGTAGGGACCCTCTAAAAATAATGGGAAAATATACCACTTATCATCACTAGAATGGCGCGGACCTAGATTATTACCCGGATGCCAGTCAATATCCAACATGGGAATTTTATCTTCAGCAATGTCATCCTTCTTTTGTAAGCGGACACCCCAACAAGTGTTATCTTTCCTCATGGGTATTATATCATAATTCGCGAATAAGTTCTCTACGGTATACTTCGCAGGAATAATTGGAACATCAACGAATTTAGGATTCTTCGCTTTATCAGGATAAAGATATTTCTTACCAGCACCGCGAGTAGCATACTCCAGCATCAGACGAATGCAATCCCCACTTAACTGATATATGGCACGCGAGAATCTCGCATGAGAAAGTATTTCATATAATAAAGGGAGCTCAGGATCATAAAGAGGAATGGGAAGACCATCTTCAAGATGACCTAGCGATATTATAATCTTCTCACGAGAACACGGATGATCAGAAAATAATTTAATGGAAATTTTGGCTTTAGGGTTTTGATCAGGAATGATAGATAAAGCAAAACCTTCGTCCTTAAGTTTCTTTTACAGTTTCTCAAAGGCGATGAGATTTTTACGACCAGCTGGAGCCATTCTTAGTAAGTATGGGAATGAAGAAAAGAATAGAAGATCAAAAGAAAGGTTGCAACAGCAACGGATGCGGAATTTACGGAAGAACGGTGAATTTGCAGAGAGAAGGAAGAATAAAGTAAAAAGAAGAAAAGTGAAGAGTGAAGAAGATATATATAGAAGATAAAAATTCTCAAGAAGATAAGTGCAATTAATGCAAAGAAAATACGTGAGCGGTTGGAACAGAGCGGTTGAAAAGGACGTGTCAAAAGTTGAATGGATAAAAAGATACGTGTAATAAATCTGGCAAGGGATGAAGATACGTGTCAGAATAAAAGAACATGAAAAGATAGACAACTGCGGCATTTCAAGAGATTTCAATTTCTCATGATCTTTTCTCCTTCGCAGAAAAGACATGAGAAGAGGCAAGATGTAGGATCATAATATCGCCACAGCGATATTCCTGCGAGATTTACAGCGACAGTTCTGCGAGCTGTTCAACAACATACTGCGAGTGTCACAGAATGATTGAAAGAATGATGTAGCGGATGACGATAACTAAAATATGAGAAAAGCGTGATGATGCTGCGAAGATTACAAACGTCTGCGGGGGTTAACATTACAACTACTGCGAGAGTATCGCGAGTCAGATCCGAAATTAAAGGATAACTTAGTTGTCATCCACTATGTAATTTCCTATATAAAGGGTCGAACAAGTGAAAGGAAGGGAGAGATCAATTTTGGAGTTTGGAGAAAGTTTTGAGGAGAGAGAAATTTCTTGTGAGCGGTTGTATTCTTGATTTTTTCTATTTCTTGTAACATTTCTGAGAATTAATCAATAAAGTGTTGTTTTTAATCTTCAAATATGTGTTAATAATTGTGGATTCTTGTGAGGGGTGTAGTGTAGGAATTCCTGCAACTACAGTAACATATGCAATCCTGTCGTCTATCACGATGAGACGGATCTATCGATTACTTGCTAGACTGAGTTGCCCAAGGATAAGAGCTCATCTCTTGTGTATAGTTTGCTCGACCTCTTTTTCTAATCTGTTTAAAGTTTCCCTTACTTCTATTAACTACTCCCTCCATCCAATTTACATAGGCGGAGGGGAGGTTTCCTTTCAGTTTAAATTTTTTTTTTTGATATAAAATTTTTCATGTTTTTTTCCAATTCACCCTTAACTAATTTCCAATAACTAGAAACATTAACTTGATTTTAATAATACATATATATATATATATAATACATTTGGGTATACATGAAAAATCTAATCTTAAAATTGGAGTTTGGATTATCTAAATGGACTACCAAAATCCAAAACTCCTCTTATATATATGTTGGACATATGAAGTACTAAAATTAAATAGAATGACTAGAGGGGACTTGGCAGTACTCACTGAAATACCCTGATTTCGGCAGTGGTTGGCCGAATGGAATATAAGTAATGATTTGTGAAAAAGCTAGGGTCTAACAACCACACCCAATATTTTACTTCGTGATCTGTATGCACAAACTCCAATATAATTCCAAGAGAATCAACTAGACAGTCAGACTTAATCAATGTAAATATATCCAAGAGTTGTATCTCTGTTTCACAATGTAATCAGCAAATAAAACAGATAGAAAACCGTGAAACTGATTATTATGTGAAACAACTTGAATGGTCCCAAAGACCAATATTCAAGTGGCAATCAATATAATCAACAACCAAAGGTTGGATTCTCTAATTGATTGAACTACGCACAACCTGTGATATTTCAATTATATAAAAAAATATAATACGGAAAAGAAATAACATAGACACCAGAAATTTTGTTAACGAGGAAACCGCAAATGCAGAAAAACCCTGGGACCTAGTCCATATTTGAACACCACACTAGCCTACTCCAAGTGAACTTCAGACTGTAATGTGGTTGAGCCCTAACCAATCTCATACTGATCAAGGTACAGTTGTGCTCCTTACATCTCTGAATCCCAACAGGAATCTACGCAATTGATTCCCTTAGCTGATCTTATCCAAAACTAAAAGTTCCTATGATCCAAATTCGAAGACTTGATAAACCAATCTGCCTCACACAAAAAAGTCTAAATCTGTATCCCACAGATAAACATATGAGTTTTGTTCCGTCTTTTGATAAATCAAGGTGAAAAGGAACCAATTGATATACCGGACTTATATTCCCGAAAAACAACCTAGAAATATAAATCACCTCACAATAATCTTAATCGTATGGTAGCGAAACAAGATATTATGGAATCACAAACGATGAGACGAAGATATTTGTGACTACTTTTTATCTTGCTTATCGGAGATTAAATCTCGAACAAATCTTAGAGAAGATAGTACTCAATCATGATAGAAAACAGAAAGATCATAACACGCAACTATAGAGAAAATAGTTGGGTCTGGCTTCACAATCCCAATGAAGTCTTCAAGTCGTTAACCTACAGGGTTTCGTGAAAACCCTAAGGTTAAAGGAGAATCGACTCTAGTTGCAACTAGAATCACAAAGAAGGTGTGGGGATTAGGTTTCCCAGTTGCTAGAGTCCTCCTTTATATAGTCTTCAAATCAAGATTTGCAATCAATGTTACCTTGGTAACAAAGCATTTAATATTCACCGTTAGATAAAAACCTAATTAGACTCAAGCTAATATTTTTCAACCGTTTAATCGAACTTAGCTTGTTACACACAAATAAGAAGTGACTTCATTCAGATTTGAGTAACCGTACCTAAATGTTAGCACCTTGTTGGATCAACAATAGTTAACCGAAGTTAGCCATATGAACATTTTCATATCAACTGTATTCATCTTAACCATAACTAGTTCAAATGACTCAAATAAAACTAGTTCTAGAGTTTTTTAATTGTTTATATTCTCATAGAAGTATACAAGACACAATTGAAGCAAAATTGATTTTGATTCACTCGAGTCAAGTCATGAACATTATATCCACGGTTTTCAAAACATTGCATTCCTTATTACATAAATGTATTAGTTCATGAACAAACCGATTTTGGAACATTATCCACTAGGTATGCAAACAGGTACGCATACCATAGTGGCGGACTAAGTTTGGGTTTCGAGAGTATGCGAACCGGTACACATACCTTCCAAACTCAGTAGAAATTCCCGGAGTGTAACCTCACGCCAGTACGCGTACCGGTATGTGTACTTGGTACCTGGACTTTACCAAACCAATAAGTACGCATACAGGTATGCATACCATGGTTCCCGGACTTGGATTACATATATGCAAGTACGCATACTATGCTTATATCCAATTGTAATAAAATCTCATTTAAATTATTGAAACATTCTCAAAAGACAACAATATCTGTCTCACACAAACTATTAGCTTCAAATCAATTTCCAAGTGATCGAATGATCAATACGAAACACTCCGAGTCTACATCAAATGACTGTCTCACACAAATCATGTAAGATGTTACCAGGCGATTTTCACATGATCATCTTTTGACTTTTGTCAAGAATATAAGATGAACTTGGTTAAAGTGAAAGCTTACCAACACATATTTCTAAAAATATGTAAGAGACTTATACTCAGCTCGAAATATCAAATGTGCATAATTGAAGTTTATATAGTTATACGACTTTTGTCTCAAATAGGAGATAGAGTAGATAGTCTTTTGAGTGATGGATGAGTTCAAGTCTCCACATAACTTTTGTTGATAAAGTTCCACAATCTCCCCTTAGTAGTTCTTCGTATTCAATCGATGAACGCCGTGAAGTTTAATGCTCAACTATATCCTAATCCTAGATTTAGCTATAAGTAGACAAGAAATCAAGACTTATAGTTTTGTCAACTAAACTTGACAACAAGATTGAGATAGCAACGCTTACGAGTTTGACCAAGCAGTGCTCTAACAATTTCCCCTTTTGTCAATTTTAGTGACAAAACTATCAATACATATGGAATACAAAATAAATAAATTTTGTAGCTCTCAATCCAAATGCTTGATTTCCTTGGTTCTTCAACATTACTCGAAATCTTCGTCACATCCAAGTACTCTAGTGATTCTGAAGGTGTTCAACTCAGCATCATAGTTGTTGAAGATCTGTAGCTGTAACAATGAGAAACCAGTTGCTCTCAATCATAGTTATACAGTTTCATAATATTATTACATAGCATCAAAGTCCAATTGTATCACAACTTTGAAAACAATACTATGGTGATATGTATCACTCTTCCTTAGTCAATACTTCATCTCATATGAAAACCACTCCCCCTTACATAATGATCTGTAAACCATATGTATTTGTAGTGTGAACTACACATTAATTTTCCCCCTTTTTGTCAATGAAAATTGGTAAAGGTACGAAAACTAGTGGGATCCTAATTAAATTTCCATAAAGATACTTCATGACCAAAAGAGAACAACATATCAACTTTGTTTATATGCAATCATATAGACGAAACTAAATGCATTCATCAAGGAGATTATATAGATACAAGATAACCCCTATTATATTCCACAGCCGCACTCCCCATAAAGATTTGGCAATTAAATACAAGTTTAATTAATAACTCTCCCCCATAAAACGACATTCCCGAAAGAACAACAAGAGTGACCTTATTTACACAAGAAAAGAAGGATTTCTTTGGATATTGACAAATCGCATGAAACATGAATTTGTATCCAAATGTAGATGGGGAAAAATGATTTACTGGTTTTTACGGAATTAAGGAGATGACCGTGCGGAGGAGACTCCATGAACCGAGCGAAATGCTTAACCTCACACAGATGCACTGCAAGAAGGGAGTGCTTTGAATTCGAGAGATCAATCTGTAGTACTCCTGACTAAACCAAGACAATGGCCGTTCCAGAGTAAATTCGGTCACAATAGAGGATGGGTCGATCTGTAGGAGGGAAGCTGAGAAATGTGTGAGATCAATGGTGATCGAAGATAGTAGGTGTGTTGTGTATTCTGAAAATAAGATAAGTTATGTATGACTGAATTTGCTTTGTTGAGAGTTGGATTATTAATCTCGTGTTGTTTGTTTGATGTAAGATTGTCCTTGTTTCAATCATGATTCAGAGACTTATTTATATTGCTAGAATTGTAAACACCATGATCCCATGAAGGGTGACAGTTGATGGAATCAAAGAATGGAGAAGTAGAAATCGTGTTAAAACCAGTTGCTCAACATGTGGAGACTTGGTTGATTTTCCATCCACTACTTTGTTAACTCCTCCAACTGATTGCACGACTTGCTCACATTCTTATCGTTTGTATGAACATACGTATCATATACCGCCAGACCAAAACCCTAGTTAATATCCCCCATGTGACACGATTGATGTCTCGTGTGATTGTGGAGTCTGCAAGGCATACGTGTATTTAGTTAGTCAATTGCTGACTTCATGACTTCATAGGACGATGAGTCCTTATATTGTTGAGACGAACATGATTTAAAATGTTCTGAGACTTGAACGTGTCTATTGTTGAGAAAGAGGTATAATACATGAATAAACTTTGATAGTTAACGTGAGCAAATATTGCTAGCTCGATGAATTGTTGAATATTGATAGTTGAACCAATATTCCTTGGTTTGAGCAAATATTACTCATTTGAGCAAATGTTGCTCGTTTGATGAATCATTGGTAGCATGACCAAGTAAATATTAAGTTAGAATACTGGCAACTGATCCAAGTATAATAAATAAAATGTTGATCATGAGATCAATGTAAAATTATTAGCGTTTGAATCTGGAATTATGAACCTTGGACTCAAAACCCTAATTTGATCAATTGATGATTTACTGACGGTTTATTGAAAATTAACCATGGAGTGAAGAGGTAACGGCTACATGGTATTATGGGTCAATCGTATAGTGCCCAGATGCTCACGTGAGCAAATACCAAGATCTCCTGAAGACCAGTTGGTTTGTTGATGAAAGGATGATAAAATGTTGGTTTAATCATTTATTAAAGTAATGCTCGTCTGAGCATTAGGTGATAAAACCTAATTAATTATGAAGAGATGAGGGACCGACCAAGGGGTCATGAAACCGGTCCTAGGTGGTCACTAGATCAAATAATGATCATTCCATGAAGTTCCAAATTGTTTGGAAGAGTTTTGGACCTAATACGTGCAATTGCGCAAATTAGGTCAAATTGTGAAAATACGCGAGACCGGATCCTTGCAAGCCAAAGAGCCAACCTTGTTCGGTCAAAGTAACATGCTCCCATCACCAAAGTGTTCGTGTCTCAATTCTAAGAATTTTGATATTTTCTAGTGTGCGTTTGAGCAATCATTTGAGAAAATATGAAGAAATCAAGGATTTTTTATTATTATTTCATGAAACAATAAAAAAATGAGAGAATCATGAAGTGTGGGACCGGATATAGGCAAGGTATGGCCGTACGGCCAAGGAGCCCGGTCCCACGACATTTTTCTTATTTTATAATATGTTTTCACGATTTTAGGGAAATATCATAAAACCAAGGAGTTTTGTTGAAATCAAGCAGTTTCCATGGGATGAGGAAAATATAAGAAAAATAAAAAATAAAATAAGGGATGTGTGGGACCGGCTTGGGCATGGTTGGCCATCTAGGGCCCGGTCCCATGATTTTTCCCTGATTTTATGTATTATTTCATGATTTGAAGGAATTTTCATAATTTGAAGGAAACATCATGAAATCAAGGAATTTCATGGGATTATGGAAACATGAAAATATAATAATAATAAAATTGGATGTGTGGGGCCATCTAGGGCATGACCGGCCATCTAGGGCCTGGTCACACGGGTTTTCCTAATTTTATATTATTTTTCATGGGATCAAGGAAATATCATGAGATTAAAGAGTTTTCATGAGATTAGGGAAATAATAATAAAATATTGAGGAACCATGAGGTGTGGGGTCGGTCATGACTAGGGCATAGCCGGCCAACTAGCAGACACGATCCCGTGACACTTTTCCCAATTTTATATTATTTCCTTGATGGGAAGGAAACACCATGAAATGAAGGAGTTTCCTTAAAACAATGGATATTTGTTCAAATGAAGGGATTTTCATGAGATCAAAGAAAATAGATAAAATATGATAAAATTTAAAATTTGGCGTGGGACTGGCCACGGTGTGACTGGCTGACCGGTGGGTCCAGTCCCTCAACGCCTTGGTGAATATTTTATTTTTATTATTTTCTTTCCTATTTGCATAGGTTCATCGTCTCGTCGTATTTTGAAATACTTGTTTGTTCATTCAGGTGTTTGTTAATACATTATCTATCGAATACATCTACATCACTTTGGTCGGGGCTTACTCAAAGGTATCTCAGATGCCCGTGTGTTGAATATTTATTACTAATCCATGGAATTCTGCTGGGAAAAACCATAAATTGAAGTAGCGAAATATTATAAAAAATATTGAATATTTTTCAGGGATTCGGTTAATGAATCTAATGATTCTGAGAATGATTAATTAATGGCTCTATACTAGTACGGTCTTCTAGGAGCATCAATTTTGAGCGATATGAGCTTGTTGAAGCATCATATTTCTTTTATCTAGTCAGGGAAAACGTTGTTACATCCTGAAGACATTATTGCTCTATACTAGCATGCAAATTGTCTAGGAGCCATCAAATCTTTCGATTCTATATAGAAGTAATCACTGAAATTGCTCAGTATTCATGAGATATGACATTGCCTCAGTTGAGAGACCGCATATCTATATATACTCTAAGAGACAATATTTTCAGTCGGAGATTCTTGTGGCATGAGCTTTCACGCTTTCGATAAGAGACATGAGCCTCAATACTCGTCTAATTGCTGGATCAGGAGCACATATAAGTATGGGTTTACGATTTTAGCCTTTGTCGAAAATCCACCATCTACCCCAAAATACTCAATTAAATTAACCACGAGAAAACCCATGATTAATTTAATCGGAAATGCTCACATAAGAGAACTTATGGAGCCACACAATACTTACACAAAGATGTGGATCAGGAAAAGACCAATACTGCAGAATATTCAAAGATTCAATCTATTTTTCATCAATATTTTCATAGATACATGTAATATACTTAATATTTGTAGACAAAAGTTCATCTTATCTTTCATCAATATTTGCATAATGACATAATAGGCTTAACTTTCGTTTGTCAAAAGTTCATTCAATCTTTTATTAATATTTGCATAATGACATATGAAAGACTTAACTTTTGACATATATGGGACAATCATAGTTCACGGACGTAAACATACATATCCCATTATAATTTGCAATATATCAAACCATAAAGATTAATACTGCAAAAATCATCTTCCAAATAAACTTTAGAATTTAAATTAAAAAATATAAAAACATTACAAGATGACAATAGTTGGAAATAGCTATGTGTACTCACAATAATGGCTATTCCAAACCCTAGTTATCCTTATTAAAACACAAGAATAAATTCTCATAAGAAGTTTCCTAGACAAAAAGGAAAAAATAACTCATAGGAAGAACAAAACCGAGAGTCATCAGACATGACCAGCAACCAGGAATCAAACATAAACAAGTTCATCAATTGCTTTCTTCAGTTCATTTTTCAGAAATTCAAGATTCTTTGTTTTAATCCCAAGTTGTTCATGTACGACTTCAAAATCTCGAAGAAGATTTCCTGCCAGTTGAGATGACATCTGAACTGGAAGTTTGTTTTCATGATCAACAACAAGATAGCAAGTTATGAAAAAAGGTTTTTCGTGAAACTCTATAACCTTGACATGTTCAACTTTGTCTTCCTTTTTGCATCCATCCATTGTGCATGCCACAAAGATTCGGAGAATTTTTTGACTTTACGGAACGTGTATGTATTAGGATAAGAAAAACATGATACATATATATGAGTACAACATAGGGAAACCATAGGGATACTCGTTTACGTCCGATAAGATTCGGGTGCACATACGCTCAAGGTTACGAACCAGGTTCAAAACCAAGAGAGCAATGGAGCCTAATTTAGAAGTAGTTTTGATTAAAAAAAAATCAAAGACAAATTCTAAACAAATTGACAGACAATCTTAATTCAAAAGAACATAAGATAATTGTTGATAAACAACAACTCACTCGTCAATAGGAAGAGAACAAGGGTTTTCAAGGTAGGCAACAAAGAGAATATTCTCAAGAATTATATTACAATATGCAATAATATACTAGAGCAGGGCTCAACAGTAAGATGATCATTTTAACAGAAATATAACGATAATAATACAATAAAGACCACTTTTCTCAAGGCACGAGAACCTCTTGAGAATTATGAGCATTCTCACACAGTTTCACAAGGATGTTCTTTTTTGGCAGTCAAGTTGTATTTTGATGAGCAGATTTCTCATCAAGGATATTGACATTTTCCCTTTTACTTTCTTGAAGATCTTCAGACGAAACAAAACGGTTAGTCAACGGAGAGTTAACAAGAGGGGGACAAGAGATACCTGAAACAACTTCCTTCCTTGCCTTCTTAATGCTGCGTTTGAGTCTATTTATACTTGTCTTGAGCTCCGAGACACGATTATTGATGTGAATGTAATATGGAGCAGACATTTTAGATTCAAGACTTTCTTCAGTGAGTGACAAGGCATTTGAGATTTTCTTCTTCCTTCTATGATTTTTTCTCTTCACAGAGTTTGAAGAGTCGGTTGTCCATATGACATTCTTCCTTTTATAATTGTAAACAGGTTTTTTGTTATATTTGTAATCAATAATTGGCTCATCACAACATTTTTATTAATTGCAGATAAGTACTTTTACTCCTTTAGACATCCATACAAGAATGTTATAAAGTTTTTCATTCCGCGGTCGAAAACGACATCTCCTTTCAATGTGACCTTTGTGAAAAAACGGGGGTCTAACAACCTCACCCAATATTTCGATTAGCAATCTGTATGGACTAACTATAATATAATTTTAAGAGAATCAACTAGACAGTCAAACTCAATATTAATAAAAAAGTATATCAAGGAGTTAATATCTTTATCTCTCGATTTGATCTATACTCAAGCAAATAGAAATCTGCGATACAAGAGAGATATAAACTTGGATGGTTCCCCAAAACCAATATCCAAGGATCAATTAATTTCTAATCAACAACCAAAGGTTGGGGTTTCACAATTGATCGATACAACGCACAACCTGTGATATTTCAATTATATAACAAAATATAATGCAGAATAGAAATAACACAGACACCAGAAATTTTATTAACGAGGAAACCGCAAATGCGGAAAATCCCAGGGACCTAGTCTAGATTGAACATCACATTGTATTAAGCCTCTACATACACTAGCCTACTACAAACTAACTTTGGTCTGGACTGTAGTTGAACCCTAATCAATATCACACTAATTCAAGGTACAGTTGCACTCCTTACGTCTCTGAACCTGATAGGTGTAGAATACACCTAATTTACTATCTAAGAGTTTATGCTTTCTTTGCTATTTTTCTAGTAAATTATGTATTTTATGTGTGTTTTTGAGTTATTAGGTACTCTGGAGTCACACGGACGAAAAGAAGGAGAAATCACTCAAATTGGGAAAAAAGGGCAAAATTGTCATTTCATAGGGGAGAGCACTATCTGGAGCCCAGTAAATGTTAAAGGGCATCTCTGATTTGGAGGAGTATTAAGCAATGACCAGTTGTGGTTAAGGGGCTTCTATAGGATACCCCTTATCATTATTAGAGGTTGTAGTTATCAATGGGTGGTCCTTATCTTGGGCGCAAATAGCATCCCAGTCATTCCCAACCCTAAAACAAAAGGATATTTCATCCCATTCTATTGTTCCACCCAACTAAAACCAAGCAGAAGGAAAGGAAAGCAGCCGTTTTCCGAAATGATTAAAGAAAGCTCGATCTGTACAGAAAACAGAGACGATGATGAATTCAAGCTAGGGTTCGAAAATTAGGGTTCTTGGTGAAAGATTAAGAGGAAGAACGAGATGGGTATGAATCTGTGGATAGGGTAATATTTCGATTCAATTAGAGAGATGTTGTTAATGGAGTTAAATCAAGATTCAGAGGAGTTCAGAGAGAATTGAAAGACATATTGAAGCCGTTATTGAAGAAATTACAGAGAAATAAAGTTAGGGTTTGGGGTGTTTCTTTGACGAGATAGAACTGTCACTGTAATTGACGATTTAGAGACGGGTTTTTGTTGAGAGAGAGTTTCAATTGAAATCAAAAGCAGTTGGAAGATCGAGGTAGATCTGTTGTTGTTTTTAAAGGGTTATGTTTGAATTAGAAGAAGAATTCAATGGAGCTTTGGATCTGGTTCGAGTCTGTGATGGTGGTATGGAAGCCGACAGATTCAGGGAGTAGATGGAGGCCGATAATGGTGGTAATGGTTTCAGTTTATAGCAGGAACTAAGCAAGAAAGAAGATCAAATGGATATTGAGTTGGTAATGAAGAAACTAAGCTCTTACAATGAAGCTTTGTTGCTGTAGAACACAACAAATGAATGATGCAGTTGAACTGCTTGCTTAGATGAATGATAAAAAGTGCACAAGGATTGGAGGAAGGAGCAACCGTCATCTTTTCAATAAGTTTTTCTTTCTTCCTTTATCATTATTATTATTGTGTGAACTCCGAATTATGAGTAGCTAATTTTCTTATTGATTGAGGATGAATTCCTAGTTCTTAATATTTGATTTGAGTTTTGTTTCAATTCTACTTTTAAGTTTTTCATATGATTATCGATTGTTTTTTCTAATATTAATGTTTATGTTTGATTGATAGGTCGTTTGGGTGGCCAACTAAATTGATTTGTTAATTAATCTAAAGCTAGTGAAAGTTAGGGGATAAGTAATCGTTTCTTTACTATTTACATAAGTAGCAAACACGAGACCTTGCGGAGGGATTCCGTGGAGCAATTGTGTGTAAAAACAACGTTAGCAAGTGGACCTTGATCTAAGAGTCTAACTACTAATATCAACCTAATAAATTCATAAATCTTAATGCGTTTAACTAAATTACATCTTGAGTGATCTACTACTAGGTGGTTTGGTGAATAGAATCTGGTAGTCGAGAACTTCCGTATCCGGTGATATAAGGGATTTTGGAGTTAGCACTGATCTAGCTGCTATACCTACGGTTGGTGATAATTTGTGACTAATAAGAAGTGGAAAAGAACATAACTTTAATCATTGTTTTGCAGCGAAGAAGGATTCCTTGATCTAATCTCTCTTATTGATTTCCTTTTAATTGCTTTGTTTATTTTATTTACTTTCTCAAATTCTTAATCAATACCCCCCTTTGTGTGACAAATTTACAACTAGAATCTCGTGCTCCTCGTGGGATCGACCTTGACTACCCTATATTACTTGTTAATTAGGTAGTAAATTATTAATTAATTTGTTGTGGTTACGACACGCGTACAAATTTTGGCGCCGTTGCCGGGGAGCAACGAGCGATTTTAGTTGTTTTTATTTTTCTTTTTGCTTTATTCTTGCTTTGTTAGATTCTATACCGTATCTAACTTAGTTTTGTGAACCTTGCTGTAGGTACTATATCTTTGGTGAAGGCTTCAAGGGGGAAGACCGAGTCCAATTAGAATACGTCTTCGATCCGGCACTCAACTAAGAGACTTCATTCGAGCGGTTAACACTCCGCTTCCTCGTTCTACATCAAGTGAATTCGTAGATTCGGATATTGAAGAAGAGGCAATGGGTGATCGTACACTCAAAGACCTAGCTTCTCACAAGCTCGATACACAACAATGGTGTATCCAAACTAACTCAACTTTCGAGATCAAGCCGGGGTTGATTAGAGAATTACCAAAGTTCCATGGCATGGTGAATGAAGACCCAAACAAACATCTTATGGACTTCAACACCATAGTCACGGCTATGCTTCCACCGAATACTAATGCGGATGGAGCAATGTTGAAATATTTTCCCGTTCTCTTTGGCGGGCAATGCTAAGGAATGGTTGTACTATTTTCCTTCTGGAAGTATCATAACATGGAATGGGATGAAGAAACTTTTCCTCGAGAGATATTTTCCCGCATCAAAGGCTACTCAAATTCGCAAAGAAATTTGTGGGATCAAGCAACATGTGGGAGAGTCATTATATGAATGTTGGGATCGATACAAGAGATTGGTGGCAAGTTGTCCACACCATAAATTTAGTGACGCCATGATAATCCAATACTTCTATGAAGGTCTCCAAACAAGTGATAGATATCTTCTTGACGCCGCCGGTGGTGGTGCACTAGTGAACAAGACGGTGGCCGAAGCTACCGAGTTGATTGAAAGTATGGCGGCAAACTCGCAACAATTCTATGCAAGAGGTGATTCAATGGTTAAGTTGGTGCATGAGGTTAGTGACTCGTCTTCACAATACGATCAACGGTTGAACAACATAGAGAGGGTAGTGCAACGATTGGCCGTGGTAATTATTCCGGATGATGAAACCGAACAAGCAAATGCTTTATATCCAAATCCAAGGCCAAGGTACGATCCATATTCCAATACTTACAATCCCGGTTGGAAGGATCATCCCAACTTTAGATATGCAAACAAGCAAGCGGCGGCTCCTAATCCATATGCACAACAAGGTGGTTTCCAACAATCACGTTTCCAACCTCAACAACAACAATTCCAACCACAACAAGTCAAGGAGCAAGATTCTTCGAATAATGACAAGTTGAATATGATAATGCAAAGCATGCAAGGTCTCACTTCTATGTTACAACAAACCCAACAAAAGACCGATTTGGCAATCAAGGACTTACAAACTCAAATGGGACAATTGGCGACCGATATGAACTTAATGAAAGCTCAAGCATCCACAAAGCTTCCTTCGCAACCCATTGTGAATCCGAGAGAGAATGTTAATGCGGTTACCTTAAGAAGTGGAAGACAAGTGGAGAGTCCAACTCGTCATGAAGAAGCTAGTGAAGAGGTAGTCAAAGAGAAGGAGGATGCCGTACCAAAGGAGAATTCAACACCAACCACCCAATCCAAGGAACCGGTTCCTACTTTTACTACTCCACCTCATTTTCCTAGTCGTTTTGCTAAGACCAAGAAGGAAGCTCAAGACAAGGTACTCATGGATATCTTCAAGAAGATAGAAATCAACATTCCATTCATCGAGGCCATAAGGACAATGCCAAGGTATGCAAAGTTCATGAAGGAGTTATGCACAAAGAAGGATAGGTTGCTTGATAATGAAATTACTAAAGTTGGCGAGAGTGCGTCGGCTATGCTTTTGAAGAAGATGCCTACAAAGTGCACGGATCCCGGTGGTTTCACGGTGCCAATTACTATTGGTAAGAAACGGTTTGAACATGCTTTACTTGATTTGGGAGCTTCCATTAGTGTGATGTCGGCCGATATTTATGACTCCTTGAATCTTGGCCCGTTGAAAGAGACACGAGTTATTATCCAACTAGCAAACAAGTCTAACATCTATCCAAAGGGACTTGTAGAAGACATTCCAGTGCAAGTGAATGAGTTAATATTTCCGGTGGATTTCTTTGTGGTGGATATGGACAACAATGAGAATCGTTCGTCTACTTCTCTACTTCTTGGGAGGCCATTTATGAAGACCGCAAAGACGAAGATTGATGTTGATAAGGGTACACTCACTATGGAATTCGACAAGGAAGTAATACACTTCAACATATTTGAATCCATGCGCTACCCAAGTGATGTGCATTCCGCTTACTCCATTGATGTGGTTGGTTCATTAGCACAACAAATGATAGAATTGAATCGAGAGGATGAACTTGATGTGGTGTTTCAAAAGAGCATTGAATTGGACATCCACGGCGTGTCTAACTTGGATGTTGAAATTTCCACGGAATTGGTGGAGACATGTGGTGCCTTGACGGCATTACAAGAAGCTAAGGGTAATGTTTCCTATATCTCTTTACCCGTGAATGATGAATTACTTGTACCATCTATTGTGAAGGCGCCTAAACTAGAGTTGAAGCCACTTCCGGACCATTTGAAGTATGCATTTTTGGGAGATGGAGATGAGCTTCCGGTAATTATTTCAAAGAACCTCACACCGGTACAAGAAGACCGTTTGCTTAGATTCTTGAAAGAGCACAAAACGACTATTGGTTGGACAATTACGGATATCAAGGGCATTAGTCCATCCATATGCATGCATAGGATTCTAATGGAAGAGAACGTGAAGCCGGTACGTGATGCTCAACGTAGGATTAATCCTCCCATGATGGAGGTTGTGAAGAAAGAGATACTCAAATTGCTAAGTGCGGGGGTGATCTACCCAATTTCCGATAGCAAATGGGTAAGTCCGGTACAAGTAGTTCCAAAGAAGTCTGGTGTTACGGTTGTTCGAAATCAAGATGATGAACTTGTTCCCACAAGAGTTCAAACCGGTTGGATAGTGTGCATTGATTATAGAAAGCTTAATTCCGCAACCCGAAAGGATCACTTTCCTTTACCTTTCATTGATCAAATATTGGAGCGGTTAGCGGGGCATTCTTATTATTGCTTCTTGGATGGTTATTCGGGATACAATCAACTTGTTATTGCACCGGAGGACCAAGAGAAGACCACTTTTACTTGTCCGTTTGGAACGTTTGCGTATAGACGGATGCCGTTTGGTCTTTGCAATGCACCGGCTACTTTCCAAAGATGCATGTTAAGCATATTCTCGGATTACGTGGAGCGCATTATTGAGGTATTTATGGACGACTTTAGTGTTTATGGAAATTCTTTTGATATTTGTTTAAACAACCTTGAACTAGTTCTTAAACAATGCATAGACACTAACCTTGTTCTTAATTGGGAGAAATGTCATTTTATGGTAAACCATGGCATAGTACTTGGTCACATTGTGTCCTCCCAAGGGCTTGAAGTGGACAAGTCAAAGATAGATTTAATAAGAAACTTACAATATCCCACTTCGGCGAGGGAAGTTCGTTCTTTTCTTGGTCATGCAGGTTTCTATAGGCGGTTTATCAAGGATTTATCCAAAATCTCCATGCCGATGTGAAAGTTACTACAAAAGGAGGTACCTTTTTACTTCAACAAGGAATGCAAGGATGCTTTTGACAAATTGAAGGCAATGTTTACAAGTGCGCCGATTATCAAGTCACCGGATTGGAATCTTCCATTTGAACTAATGTGTGATGCTAGTGATTATGCGGTTGGAGCCGTTTTGGGTCAAAGAGTGGACAAGTTGTCCCATGTTATCTATTATGCATCTAAGACCCTCAATGATGCACAAATAAATTATTCTACCAAGGAAAAGGAGTTGTTGGCTATTGTGTTTGCATTAGAAAAGTTTCGCTCATACTTGGTGGGTACAAAGGTTATTGTGTATTCCGATCATGCGGCACTTAGATACTTAATAAAGAAGAAAGAAGCTAAGCCAAGACTAATCCAGTGGATCCTATTACTACAAGAGTTCGACATAGAAATTCGAGATAAGAAAGGTGTGGAGAATACCATTGCGGATCATCTTAGTATACTTGTTATGTCTCAAGAAGAACTACCATTACAAGACCGCTTTCCGGACGAACAACTTTTCTCCTTGGAAGAATCAACACCTTGGTATGCGAATATAGTAAATTATTTGGTAACAAGAAAGGTACCTAGCACAATGTCTAACTTCCAAAAGATGAAGCTTAAGAAGATAGCCAAGCAATATGTGTGGGATGAACCATACTTATGGAAATATGGCGTTGATCAAATCATACGAAGGTGCGTACCTAATTCCGAATTTCAATCTATTCTCTCCTTTTGTCATACTTTTGCATGTGGTGTCCACTTTGGTTCTAAATGTACCGCTCTCAAGGTTCTTGAAAGTGGATTTTATTGTCCCACCTTGTTTCAAGATTCATATGTTTTTTGTAAATCGTGTGATAGATGTCAAAGAACGGGCAATCTACGTGCTCGAAATCAAATGCAACTCACACCAATTCTCGCCGTAGAGATTTTTGATGTGTGGGGAATTGATTTTATGGGCCCTTTTGTCAATTCGAATGGAAATTTTTATATACTTCTTGCCGTAGATTATGTTTCTAAATGGGTGGAGGCTAGAGCCACCAAAACTAATGATTCTCAAGTTGTTTGTGATTTTGTAAGAGAAAACATATTCACTAGGCACGGCACACCAAGAGTGGTGATAAGCGATGGAGGCTCGCATTTCAAGAAGTCTTTTCACGCTCTCCTCAAGAAGTACAACATAACACACAAGATTGGTACGCCTTACCATCCACAAACTAGTGGACAAGCGGAAATCTCAAACCGTGAAATCAAGTTCATCCTTGAGAAAACGGTGAACACAATAAGGAAAGATTGGAGCTTTAAGCTCAATGATGCACTTTGGGCGTATAGAACGGCGTACAAAACACCGATTGGTATGTCTCCATATCGGTTGGTTTATGGCAAAGCTTGTCATCTTCCGGTTGAACTTGAACATAAGGCTTATTGGGCAATAAAGAAATTCAATATGGAGTATGATGAAGCGGGGAAACAAAGAAAGTTACAACTAAATGAGCTAGAGGAGATACGTAATGATGCTTATGAGAGTGCCCGTATTTACAAGGAAAAGACTAAGCTTTTTCATGACAAGATGATTTCTCGGAAAAGTTTTGTTGTGGGACAAAAAGTCCTTTTATTTCATTCTCGCGTTAAACTATTTCCTGGAAAATTAAGGTCCCGTTGGATTGGACCATATGTTGTTACTAATGTTTTTCCTTATGGTGCAGTTGAAATTACTAGTCTTAGAGACAACTCGGTTTCCAAAGTCAACGGCCATAGATTGAAGCCATACTATGAGAACATCGCCTATGTGAATGTGGATGAACTTCCATTTGAATATTTTCTCCCTCTAGAGGAGTAATGTGAAGCAATAGCTATGTCGGGCCGTCGACTTTAACACAAGCGCTAAGTGGGAGGCAACCCACCGGTTTTGTATCTCTTATCCTTTTGTTTTTATTTGCTTTTTGATTTGTGTGTTTATTTTTCTTGTTTCATATCATATTAGGATTTCCCACCTTGACTTTACTAGGAGGATTCAATTACATTGAGGACAATGTAAGGTTTAAGTGTGGGGGAGTGGCTAAGCATATATTTTTGCATAAAAAAAAAGAGAATTTTTTGCTTGTTAGAGTGTTAAATAATGGATTTAATCATGCCGGTGATGAAAATTTGGTGCAGGGAGAAGTGCGTTATTAGAGTTGCTGATCAATCATTAGTGGAGACTACCCATTTTCACATCAACCAAGGCACCGACCAAAAATTCTTCCTTTACTAAAGAGCTTCTTTTGAGTGTGTGTCACCGTACGTTAATTCCGGGTAGAATGGTGAGATACCCAATTTCACACCAATTTCAGCACTATTTTGATCTCTTGAGTGCTAATCTTTGTCAATCATGAGGGTGACGTCTATAGATGAAAGCCACCTTCTTGTAGTTCGATTTTCAGTTAGCACCATTCTCTCTCTCGACAACAACGGGTCCATAGAAACACCATAATCATCAACAACAAGGGAGCGACATCAAAATCTACAAGGAAAGTTGAAAAGGTTCAAGGTTTGCAAGCAACAATGGAACAAGAAAAAGAGCATAATTTTATAGCAAAGTTGAAGACTTAAAATGCAATGACGTAATTCTATATCCAAGTGTTAAGACTTATTTACAAAGTGAAGAAAAACAAAAGGTGAGAATTTTTGAAATTTATGATTTCGAGACGATATAAGTTATGAAGAATCAAGCGGTAAAGTACTTTTCCACGGCCATGGTTGTTTTATTTTTCACTTTGATTTGTATTTTGTTTCTCTTGTCTAAAAAAAAAATAGAAAAAAGAAAAAAAAAGAGACAAGAGAAATATCTATTATTGTTTTGTTTTGAATAAGCCGTGGGGAAGGAAAATTTATAAGGAAGTTTCAAGCGACGTGGATTTTAAGGAAAAGGTTACAAATTGTTAAGGATCTATGAAGTTCGAAAGTTTATCATCAATAGTTGAAGCCGAATACCAAGAAAATGAAGACAAGGAGCGGAAGACGTTTCTATTGGATTCCGTGAGAGTGGTGTTATCATAATTGGCAATCGGATGTGAAGGTAAGTAAGTAATCTCATCCTCGATATAAGTGGTTGATTTCCTTTCTTAGAGATCGTTAGAAAAATGGTTTTTCAAAATGTTAAAAGATGTGGGTTTTTCAAAATTTCGGAAGTTATCCTTCCTACCATTCAACGTGTTGCAGGAATTCTCTCTTCATTCCTACCTGCGCACATGTGAGACCCATAAAAAAGCCATCTTTTTGAGTGCAATTATCATAAAACCCTTTTGGTGAGGTAGAAGTCGAGGCGAAATGCTTATTGATCGTTTCTAAAACACGTGTTCTCTCATTATGGTGTGGTTATTTCTCACTCAACATTTAAGGATGAGAATATGTTCTTTAGTATTTCTAACTTCTTATTACTAGCATGCAGAAGCTCTATGTCTTCATAACTCTTAGGATGCTTGGGACGCTGGAACGCTTTGAAGTTGTGAGTTTTAGTTTTGATTTTCTCGAGGACTAGCAAAGTCTAAGTGTGGGGGAATTTGATAGGTGTAGAATACACCTAATTTACTATCTAAGAGTTTATGCTTTCTTTGCTATTTTTCTAGTAAATTATGTGTTTTATGTGTTTTTTTTTTGAGTTATTAGGTACTCTGGAGTCACACGGACGAAAAGAAGGAGAAATCACCCAAATTGGGCAAAATGGGCAAAATTGTCATTTCATAGGGGCGAGCACTATCTGGAGCCCATTTAATGTTAAGGGGCGTCTCTGATTTGGAGGAGTATTAAGCAATGACCAGTTGTGGTTAAGGGGCTTCTATAGGATACCCCTTATCATTATTAGAGGTTGTAGTTATCAATGGGTGGTCCTTATCTTGGGCGAAAATAGCATCCCAGTCATTCCCAACCCTAAAACAAAAGGATATTTCATCCCATTCTATTGTTCCACCCAACTAAAACCAAGCAGAAGGAAAAGCAATGACCGTTTTCAAAATGATTAAAGAAAGCTCGATCTGTACAGAAAACAGAGACGATGATGAATTCAAGCTAGGGTTCGAAAATTAGGGTTCTTGGTGAAAGATTAAGAGGAAGAACGAGATGGGTATGAATCTGTGGATAGGGTAATATTTCGATTCAATTCGAGAGATGTTGTTAATGGAGTTAAATCAAGATTCAGAGGAGTTCAGAGAGAATTGAAAGACAGATTGAAGCCGTTATTGAAGAAATTACAGAGAAATAAAGTTAGGGTTTGGGGTGTTGCTTTGCCGAGATAGAACTGTCACTGTAATTGACGATTTAGAGACGGGTTTTTGTTGAGAGAGAGTTTCAATTGAAATCAAAAGCAGTTGGAAGATCGAGGTAGAGCTGCTGTTGTTTTTAAAGGGTTATGTTTGAATTAGAAGAAGAATTCAATGGATCTTTGGATCTAGTTCGAGTCTGTGATGGTGGTATGGAAGCCGACAGATTCAGGGTGTAGATGGCGGACGATAATGGTGGTAATGGTTTCAGTTTATAGCAGGAACTAAGCAAGAAAGAAGATCAAATGGAGATTGAGTTGGTAATGAATAAACTGAGCTCTTACAATGAAGCTTTGTTGTTGTAGAACACAACAAATGAATGATGTAGTTGAACTGCTTGCTTAGATGAATGATAAAAAGTGCACAAGGATTGGAGGAAGGAGCAACCGTCATCTTTTCAATAAGTTTTTCTTTCTTCCTTTATCATTATTATTATTGTGTGAACTCCGAATTATGAGTAGCTAATTTTCTTATTGATTGAGGATGAATTCCTAGTTCTTAATATTTGATTTGAGTTTTGTTTCAATTCTACTTTTAAGTTTTTCATATGATTATCGATTGTTTTTGCTAATATTAATGTTTATGTTTGATTGATAGGTCGTTTGGGTGGCCAACTAAATTGATTTGTTAATTAATCTAAAGCTAGTGAAAGTTAGGGGATAAGTAATCGTTTCTTGACTATTTACATAAGTAGCAAACACGAGACCTTGCGGAGGGATTCCGTGGAGCAATTGTGTGTAAAAACAACGTTAGCAAGTGGACCTTGATCTAAGAGTCTAACTACTAATATCAACCTAATAAATTCATAAATCTTAATGCGTTTAACTAAATTACATCTTGAGTGATCTACTACTAGGTGGTTTGGTGAATAAGATCCGGTAGTCGAGAACTTCAGTATCCGGTGATATAAGGGATTTTGGGGTTAGCACTGATCTAGCTGCTATACCTACGGTTGGTGATAATTTGTGACTAATAAGAAGTGGAAAAGAACATAACTTTAATCATTGTTTTGCAGCGAAGAAGGATTCCTTGATCTAATCTCTCTTATTGATTTCCTTTTAATTGCTTTGTTTATTTTATTTACTTTCTCAAATTCTTAATCAATACCCCCCTTTGTGTGACAAATTTACAACTAGAATCTCGTGCTCCTCGTGGGATCGACCTTGACTACCCTATATTACTTGTTAATTAGGTAGTAAAGTATTAATTAATTTGTTGTGGTTACGACACGCGTATAGATCCCAGCAGGATACTACGCACTTGATTCCCTTAGCTGATCTCACCCACAACCACGAGTTTGTACGACCCAAAGTCGAAGACTTGAATAAACAAATCTGTATCACACAGAAAAGTCTACGATAATAGATAAATCTGTTTCCCACAGATAAACCTACGAGTTTTGTTCCATCTTTTGATAAAATCAAGGTGAACAGGAACCAATCAATAACCCAGACTTATATTCTCGAAGAACAACCTAGAATTATTGACCACCTCACCATAATCTAAATCGTATGGTAGCGAAACTAGATATTGTGGAACCACAAACGATGAGACGAAGATGTTTGTGATTTATTTTTATCTTGCCCTAGTGGAGATATAATCTCAAGCCAACTATTCAATTGAACTACAAAAGAAGTAGTTTCGCCTGGCTTCACAATCCCAATGAATTCTTTAAGTCGTTAATCGACAGGGTCCCGAGAAGAAACCTATGATTAAAGGAGAATCGACTCTAGCAAACCAACTAGTATCACACAAGAGGTGTGGGGATTAGTTTTTCCAATTGTTAGATGTTTCCTTTATATAGTTTTCAAATCAGGGTTTTCAATCTAAGTTACCTTGGTAACAAAGCATTCAATATTCACCGTTAGATGAAAAACATGATTTATCCAAGCTAATATCTTTCAACCGTTAGATTGAAACTTAGCTTGTCATACACGCACGAAATGTATTTCATTTAGGTTTGAGTAACCGTACCTAAACGTGTACATTTGGTTGGTTCACAAATGGTTGACCAATGGTTAGCCATATGAGTACTTTCATATCAACCATATTTATCTTTCTCATAATTAGTTCAAATGACTCATAAGAACTAGTTCAAGAGTTGTTCAATTGCAAGGAAATCTTATGTAACTACAAAAGACACAATTGAATAAAAATAGGTTTGATTCACTTGAATCAATTCATGAACAAAATACCCTCGGTTTGCAAGGATTGCATTCCTTATTGTTTTATTATTTAAGTTCATGAGCTAACCAATTTGAGATATAACCATCTTGGGTACGCGTACGGGTACGTGTACTCTAGCTTTATCAGAATTGGGTTTGAGAACCTAGCAGAAATTTTTGGTTGGAAAAATTCACGTACGCGTACCTAAGGTGACTAGTTTGTAAGTTCTTAAACTCCAAACTCAGCAGAAATTCTCGGTACAAGAACTTCCGCCAGTACGCATATGGGTACGCGTACCCAACTTATCTCTTTCACCAATACCGCATGCACACATATGCACGCACTAAATTTCCGGTATATGGATTTATACACTAATGTGCGAACGCACTATATATGCTTATATCCATAGGTGGTTACGTAATCTCAACTCTACATTTTAATCGTTGAAACATTCTTCTATAATGTTATAATAGTCGTTAGACATAAAGAATCGACTATCGTCATCAAAGCCATTTTCAAGATTGAAACGTCATCATGACTTTCGTAACGGGTAAATATGAAACGTGGTTAAAGTGAAAGCTTACCAACACATATTTAGAGAAAAAGATAGACGAGTAAACTCAACTCGGAATATCAAATGTGTATGTATAGAAACTATCATACTATACAACTTTTGTCTCAAGAGTAGGAGATAGAGTAGATAGACTTTTGAGTGCTAGATGAGTTCAAGTCTCCACATACCTTTTTGGTCGGATGAAGTTCTGATGGATCCTTGAGTAGTTCTTCATCTTCGTAAGATAATTTCCATGGAGTCTGGAGCTCAACTATACTTAACTATCCTAGACCGAGACTTAGTCATAAGTAAACTAGAAATCAAGACGCATAGTTTTGATCACTAATATTGACAAACATGCTTGAGATAGCAACGCATGCGATTTCGACCGAGCAATGCTCTAACACTACGCACAACCAATGATATTTCAATTATATAAACAAATATAAAGCGGAAAAGAATAACACAGATACCAGAAATTTGTTAACGAGGGAACCGCAAATGTAGAAAAACCTCGGGACCTGGTCCAGACTTGAACACCACACTGTATTAAGACACTACATACACTATCCTACTCCAAGTTAACTTCAGACTGAAATGTAGTTGATCCCTAACCAATCTCACACTGATCAAGATACAGTTGCGTTCCTTACGTCTTTGAATCCCAGCAGGACTCTACGCACTTGATTCCCCTAGCTGATCTCACCCACAACTAAGAGTTGCTGCGACCCAAAGTTGAAGACTTGATAAACTAATCTGTCTCACACAGAAAAGTCTATTGAATAGATAAATCTTCCTCCCACAGATAAACATATGAGTTTTGTTCCGTATTTTCATAAATCAAGGTGAATAGGAACCGATTGATATGTCGGACATATATTCCAGAAGAACAACCTAGAAATATCAATCACCTCACAATAATCTTAATCGTATATGTAGTTGCAGGAAATCCCACAACACACCCCATATCATATTATGATAATAATTTTTTAGGACCAAAATATCGCCATGATATTACTCTTGCGAGATTAACAACACTTCTGCGAACATCACCCCGAGTTCTTCAACAATACTTTGCGAGTGTCACAGAATGATTTGAAGAATAACGTAATAGCTGACGAATGAAAAAACACGGGAAGAGCGTGATTATCCTGTGATGGTTACAACGCTTGCGAGAATGGACATTATAACTACTGCGATAATATCGCGAGTCAGATCCGAAATTAAAGGACAGATTAGCTGTCACCCACTATATAACTATATCATATATAAAGAGATCTAGTAGATTCAAACAGGGGATGATGAATTTTTGAGTGTTGAGAAAGTCTTGAGGGGATAGAAAATTCAAGAGAGCGGTTGTATTCTTGATTTCTTCCATTTCTTGTAAACATTTCTGAGAATCAAATAATAAAGTGTTGTTTTTAATCTTTAAATATGTCTTAATTACAGTAAATTCTTATCAAGGGTGTTGTATAGGATTTCCTGCAATTACATTTTGGCGCCCGAAACAGGGATGAATTGATGATAATTTGAAGAAAAAGATAAAAATTGACATTGTGATTAGAAGAAATTTGGAACAATTAGTGAAAGATATTACGCAACATCCAACAGATGAAATGGGAGAATCTTCAAGGATAAGAACAAGAAGAAATGGAACAAGGAATGAAGGAAAAAATAAAATTCAACAGCCGAATCAACAAACACCAACACAAGATAGAGCTATGGATTACGACAGAGTGAGTGTGCATACTTGGCGATCAGATTCGATGGAAGAAGCAGAAGATCGACAATTAAGAAATGAAAGAAGAGAAGAAAGAAACCGAGAAGTAAATAGAGGATTGATACATGGAGATGATGGAAATGAAACAGTAGAGGTTTTAAGACAAAGAATACAAGAGTAAAGGAGGTTAGAGGCGGAAGAACGTGGGAATCTAACAAGACAAAATCACGAGTTAAGAATAGAGAATTTTAGATTACAAAGTAGGAGATCAAGAAGTACTTCTAGATCAAGTTCAAGATCATTTAGAGAAGAACCAAGGCAAAATTACCCTATGAGAAATACTGGAGTAAATATCCGAGAGGAAATGCAAAATCCAAATGAAGAGCAACATCATGGAGAAGAAGAGATGATTGATGATCGCTACGTTGCACACGGTGAAACTGTGAATGATAGACATGATAATAGAAATCAAGAGCGTGGAAATAACCAAGATGGTGAATAAAATCGAGAAGAATGTAGAAGAATATTACATGGGCGAGAAATCCAAATAAATCAAAGAATCATTGAGGACGAAATTGAGAGGCATTATGCTGAACAAGCACGTCTAGCTTGCGAAAGGGAAAGATTAAGAGCAGAAGTGGAAGAACAAGAGTTTCAAGAAGCAATACGGCAGAATAATCATGACAAACGAGAAAGGAGGCGCACACAAAATCGCCATAGCAATAATATCAATGAGGAATATGATAGAATACAAGGAAGAATAGAAAGACAGCGAAGAGAAACGATGAGAAATGAAGAAACTCGCAGAGAAGAAATCGGAAGGCATAATCAGTTGCGAATTTAAGAAGGAGGTGAAGAGGAAAATCACAGAAGAAGGAAAAATGAAGATGCAGATGAAGATACACAAAATCTCGCAAGACAAGAAAGACATGAACGCAGAAGAAGAGAAGTTGCACTGAAAAGACCAATTGAGCAAAATTCAGCTGGGAATGAACAAATTTTAAGAGAGTTAGCAGAAATGAGGGGAATGTTGAATAACAGAAGAGAAGGAGGCAGAAGGAAACTTGATGAATCCATTGAAGAAGCTGCGAGAACTCCATTCACTCAAGAAGTACAATTAGGAGGAATCCCTCCAAAATTCAATTTACCAGCATTAACCAGTATCTTCGATGGGACTACCTATGATGTTCAACATGTCAAGGCTTATGTTAGGTGTATGCTACAATGGGAAAACCATGATGTTGTGTTATGCAAATACTTTGCATCTAGTTTAACTGGAGAGGCGTTAAAATGGTTCGAAGGCTTACCTAAAAATACAATAGCTTCTTTCGACAATTTTCAAGATACATTTCTGGGAGCATATATAAGCAACAATTCTTCGCGGCCCGGTATTGAAGATGTGTTTGGGTTAAAACAGAGGATTGACGAGAGTCTGAAACACCTAACCATAAGATGGAATACAATGTGCAGTGAAATGGCAGGAAGAGTGGATGAGAGATACCTCATTTTATCTTTCATTAATGCAATGTTCGCAACCAATCTGTTGTACATACAAATTTTCAGAATCAAAAAATACCATCACAATGACTGAGCTACGAGAACTACAAGAAGAATACATTACTTTGGAGGAAAAACAAAATGAGATGGAATCATATCCAGTCGCAAACACCAGCTCAATAACGGCAAACAGGAGTTTACTTCCTAAAATGATTAACAATGTGGCGAGCACCTCGCAGCCACAGCAAGAGAAAGTGCTTATTGAAAACCAGCAGAAGTTAGTAGCCATGGGAAGTCGATATCAAGAGGAGTATGAAAGAGAAAGGAATTATTACAATCGCGGTGGAAATAATAAAATTCAAAGACTTGATCAGCCGCAAGAGACTTATGGTGGTCAGAGGCAGAATAATTTTAGAGGGCAAGGGAATCAAAGAATAATATGGGAAGAAATTAAGATGCCACCCCTGAATGCTAGCATAGAAAAATTTGGGAGGCTATCATTCTGATGGAAAATATACCATCACCCTGGAATATGGGAAAAGAGCCACATCAAAATAACCGAAATCAAGAATTTTGTCCTAATCATCATTTTCATGGACATTCAATAAACGATTGCAGGAATGTAAAAAGAATAATTTTGAGGATGATTTATCAGGGAAAGTTAAATTATTTTCTAATAGGACATCTGCAATCTCAGCAGTTACCACCAGCACCAGATATTCGCAGAGTAAATATTGTAAAAGGAGCAGAAATATTTGTGATAGAGGTTGGAGCCAAGGCGAAAAATTTGTTATGTAATTCCATCATATATTCATACAAGACTATTGAAGATTTCCACGATAATGTTTTGAGCAGAGTCTTCGCAAGAGACGTAGATGGAAGAGAGAAAATGAATATTGCGAGAATCTCGCCATTAGAGGAGTGGCAAAAGAAAACTATTTCTTTCACTGTGCAAGAAGTACCAGAGGCTGGCGAGATGCATGACAACCCACTGGTGGTAAGGTTAGAAATAAATCCAAAACAAATAGAAGAAGAAGATGAAGAAAATGATGATGGTGAAACTGAGGATTCCTGGGCCATTAACATAGTTCTAATAGATACTGAAAGTTCAGTTGATATCTTATTTTATCATACTTACAGAACCATGGGTGGAAAATACGATGATTTGATACCATCAACCTATAAAATCTATGATTTCAACAGCACTGCCAACAAGCCCAAAGGGGAAATTACAATGTGAATTCCATTAAAGGGGTTATCTTCTAAGATTCTATTATGCGTTGTGGATATAGAATCACCTTATAAATCCCTGATTGGCCGACCTTGGCTACATGTGATATTAGGTGTGGCGTCAACCTTCCACCAATGTATTAAATTTCATCATCCTAATGGTGTTGGAGTAATAAAGGGAGACTGGGTTGATGGGAAGAAATGCTATGAAATTGACATGGAATCTTGTGGAGAAAGGGAAGCGAGGAATAGAAATTGGAAACATAACATCAAGCAAAAACAAAGAGGTGATAAGCTGATGGTTGATACAATAGAGCGGCGAGAGGAAGGAATACTGCGAAATCAACATGAGTTGCAAACTGTAAATGGCGAGCATCTCGCAGATGGAAAGAAAATAGAAAAACACAACAAAATGGCAGAAGAAGAAAGCAGTAAGTAGAAAGGTGAAATGATGAAATTTAAGAAATTTATGAATTGATTTTTTGAAGAAAATGTTTCAAAAGAATATTTCATTTGAATAAAAAAAAATTGAGAAGTTATACAAGAGTTGAAATGCAAATAAAGAGAAGATCAAAAAAAGAAATTTCATCAGAATTGCAATACTCGCAAGAAACGGGAATAAAAATTCGCAGATACATAAGAATGGGACGAAGCTATATGGCGTACACCCTAGTTCGCGGATACAATTTCGCAAGAGGCAAATGTAAGACCTAAAGTGCGTCATATAAGGGGGTATCTCTTTGCGTGACTCAGGGATAAGGTTATACTGCTGCTGGAACCTGAGTCATAGAGATGTTGGTGTTAAAGAAAACCTATCTAGGGGAGGTACCTTGGATTTCCAACAATATAAGGTTATACCCTGGTTGGACGACCGAGGGTCTCTTCTAAGGAGTGCAGAGTATGACTAAGGCGTCGAGGTACACGGTTGAGCCATGGGTGCTCGGGGCGTATGAAACTACCCTGGCCATTCTCGGCAAGTCTTGGCTATGATGCACTCGGCCCGAAGAAAACCCCACTTAGGGTGCAGTCTTGTAACTATAAGCCATATAGGCATAAAGGACAAGAGTCTGCGAAAACAACTGGTTGTTGTTAAGACCGGATGGGAGGAGCTAGTCTTGTATGGCCGATGTTCCCTCCTTGAAGGGGCAACCAGGGGGAAGATAAGGGCGGCACCCTTCATTAGGGAGCTGATAAGTGTCTTAAGACGGCAATGTCATGGGGCTTTATGTTCGCAATAATATTTAGGCATGTCATATTGTCGCGTGACAAATATTCTACAGAGGCAACAAGCCAAGAGAAAAGGTTAAGATGAGATCAATGGGTTGTTACATGAAAGTGTAGAAACGTCTTGCGATTTCATCGCAAGACGGCAATGTCATAAGGCTTTGTTCTCGCAAGAGAGCTTAGACTTGTCATATTGTCGCAGAGAAATTGACAAAATAAGGATAAGGCAAGATCAATGGGTTTTTACATGCAAGTGTAAAGACGTCCTGCGATTTTGTCGCAGATAAAAAATGTGACAAAATAAGACCTTTAACTAGGAAGGCATAATAAGACCACAAGAAATCAAAATTGAATGACTGCGATATTGGCGCAGAGATAATGAGACTTCCGATATTCTCGCAAAGATAGAGGCAAGAATATTTAAATAGATTTTATTCATAACTAATATCTAATTCTACTTAATTTTTTCATATTGCAGATGAATAACAGAGGAAAGTATGGGAATGAACAGAATGATAGAATTTTTATTCATCATTATATGACAAACTTGCGTAGACATTATTATATGATACATCTACACAGATAGTTAAATATTAATAATCATATTGATTAACTATATTGCAGAAAAGAATTGTTTTCTAATTCATACAGATAGAAGCAAAAGAAATTTATACATGAAGGAACCTTGCAGTAATATCACAAGAATAAGGAAATGAGTGTACAAATATTACAAGGAGATTAAAAAGAGGAAACAAAACTAGTTAGATCCATCATCATCCTCTCCAGATTCTTCATCTCCGCCAGATTCTTTAGCCTCACTGTCAGAGATAACAAGGTTTGGAGTATTTATTGGAACCTCCTCAGTGAGGCAAGGATACAAAGAGTGAGAAATGTTATGATCATCACAAACACCCTTGATGGAGTCATTGCGAACACCAACAAGGATATTACTAAAATTTGAAGTAGTGATCTTTAATTGTTCCTTCAATCTTGAATATTTCTCATTGCAAGCAGCAAGAGTCTTTGCAAGTTGATTCTTATCAGCTTCAAGTTCTCCAATTCTTTCAGTATATCTCTTCTCAACTCCTGCGAGTATATAACAACAAATTGAAAATTCTGCAAAGATAAGAAGATTAATAACAAGAAATTAATGAAGAAGAACAATTAGCAACCTTCTCTTTTGGAAATCATGTCTTTAATTAAGGCTGCTTGTTCAACATGAAGACTAACATCTACACCTAAGTTAGCTCTGGCGTTGTCAAGAATCTTTGCAGCCTAAGCAAATTCATCATCATCATTAATAAGAAGACGAGAACGGATTTGGTTTTCTTTTTCAACAAGAATCTCTTTATCGCAGATAAGTCTATCTCTTTCAATTTGAACTTCAAGAAGGGTTTTATGAAAATACGCTAAAGTTTGAGCTCCTTGTCTAGATATACGATCTTTATCGTCTGAGAGATCACTGTTCTTGGCCCTTAACATTCTAATTTCTTCTTTAGAATTGTGGTAAAAGCGTTTGAATTTGTTTTCCATGTTTAAACAAGATCTATGGTCAGTTTCTAAGAGGAGTAGCTTAGACCTGAGTTCATCTATAGAAAGAGAATTGATTCTATCATTGGAGGGATTATTCAAAGAATTATTGAGAAGCTCTAAGATAGTATCATTGTCTATTGGATTTGGAAAAGAACGAAGGAATAAAACTTCGTCAGAAAGGATACGAACATCTGCGAAGAAGAAAAATAAGAAAAAATGCAAAGGGATACAAGATTAACGAAAAAGAGAGAGACTTATTACCAAAAAGTTGATTGTTCGCAACTTGGAGGCTTGCGACCTTATTTTGCGAGAAAGAAATTTCAGTTTCCAACTGCTTAATCTTTTCTTGAAGGTCAGCTGACCTAGATTCCAATTGCCCGCGAAGACTAGCGGACTCAGATTCCAAATCCACATTTTCTTGCGAAGAACGGCATTCTTCTTGCGAAAAGATGTGCATCTCCTCTTCAATTCTGAGGCAACAGCAAAGGAAGCTCTTCCAGTCTGCAAGGGAACAATATAAATTAAGGCTTGGCAAGTAAATGAATACATAAATATAGTAAAGAAATGAGAACGTACCAGAATACTAAGAGAATTTAAGAGACTGGGAGATATTGATCTAGAGATTCCTTGGAGGGAATCATTATCAACCAGTATGGGAGCATTGCAGATCTTGGAAAGAGCCTGTGATACCCCATTAAGAGCTTCATCTCCATAATAATTTGCGATACCATGAGTAATATCGCAAAAAATGTTAGATAGTTGGGCCATGGAAGAATCATATTGAGAAGACTCCATTGCAGAAGGGATATCAGTATCAAAATCATCATCATTGTTGTCATTATCAGAATCATCACTTGAATTTTTTGGATTAGGTTGAGGAGTTGAAGAAGAAGAGAATTGGGTTTTTATTTTCTTTAATGGAGGAGCACCAGATTTCTCTCTGCAAGGAGCACCAGACTTCTCTTTGAGAGGGGCAGTAGATTTCCCCTTGCAACCAACTGTGGATTTCTCTTTAGTTCTCGCAGGCTTCACAGGCTCTCTTTCTTCAATTTCCTTCGAACACAGATAAAGATAAGAAATAGAGGCAACAATATATTGTAAAAAGTTATAAAGAAATATTTCTTACTTCATCTGTGAAAGATTTGAGAGCTAAGTAAGTAGCAGGTTTCCCTAGTCTATCGTATCTGGCTTTCAACCTTTCAATCTGATAAAAAGAAAATAATCAGCAAGAATCTAAAGACATGAAGAAAATAATAATGGTAATTTATTATGCAAAAATTAAGAAAACATACTTCTTTATTTCTCTCAGGCCAGTTGCATATCCACGGATGGTGTTCTGTGAGATTCGCAGGTAAAGCATGGGTACCAGAGATATATGGACCCTCTAGACATAATGGAAAAATGAACCATTTGTCATCATTGGAATGGTGATGGCGTTGATTATTACCCGTATGCCAATCGATATCTAACATAAGAGCTTCATCTTCAGCGGTGTTATCTTTCTTTTGTAAGCGGACACCCAAACAAGTGCTATCCTTTCTACAAGGGATTATATCGTAATTTGCGAAGAAGTTCTCCATAGTATACTTCGCGGAAACAATTGGAACATCTTTAAATTTAGGGTTCTTCGCAGCTTCAGGGTAGCGAGATTCTTTACCAGCACCGCGAGTAGCATACTCAATCATTAAGCCAATACAATCCCCACTCAACTGATATACCGCCCGCGAGAACTTCGCATGAGAGATAATCTTATAGAATAAAGGAAGTTCAAGGTCATAGATAGGAATGGGAAGGACAACCTCAATCTCACCTAGCGATATTATGATTTTATCACGGTTACATGGAAAATCAGAAAATAATGGAACCGGAATTTCAGACTTAGGGTTTTGATTGGGAATGGTGGATAAAGTAAAACCTCTGCCTTGAAGTTCTTTTTGAATCCCCTCAAAAGCAACCACATATTTGCGACCAGCTGCAACCATTTTATTATGGGAATGAATAATTGAAAGATTAAAGATCGAAAGAAAAATTATAACAGTAGAAGATCCAGAATTTACGGAAGAACAGTAAAATTGCAGAGAGGAGAAAGAAGAAAGTAAAAATAGGGAAATAAAGAATGAAAGAAGAATTTATAGAAGAAGAAAGTTCTCGAGAAGATGAATGCATTTAATGCGAGGAGAAGACATGAACGGTTGGAATACAACAGTTAAAATGGACGTGTCCGAAGTTGAATGGAAGAAAAGACACGTTTAATAATTCTGGCAATAGATGCAAAAATGTGTCAGAACAGTAAAAAGTGAAGAGGTGAACATATGCGGCATTTTGATTCTCATGATATTTCTCCCCTCGCAGAAAATACATGAGAAGAGGCAAGATGTAGGACCAGAATATCGCCATGATATTACTCTTGCGAGATTAACAACACTTCTGCGAACATCACCACGAGTTCTTCAACAATACTTCGCGAGTGTCACAAAATGATTTGAAGAATTTCGCAATAGCTGACGAATGAAGAAACACGTGAAGAGTGTGATTATCCTGCGATGGTTACAACACTTGCGAGAATGGACATTATAACTACTACGATAATATCGCGAGTCAGATCCGAAATTAAAGGACAGATTAGCTGTCACCCACTATGTAACTATCCTATATAAAGAGATCCAGTAGATTCAAAGAGGGGATGATATATTTTTGAGTGTTGAGAAAGTCTTGATGGGAGAGAAAATTCAAGAGAGCAGTTGTATTCTTGATTTCTTCAATTTCTTGTAAACATTTCTGAGAATCAAATAATAAAGTGTTGTTTTTAATCTTCAAATATGTCTTAATTACAGTAAATTCTTATCAAGGGTATAGTGTAGGATTTCCTGCAACTACAAATTTCTAGATCTAAATCTATTTCATAATTAAAATAAAAGTTAAAGTGCTAAAATTGTAAAATGGACACACAAGAATTTTACATGGTTCGATCAATGTGATTTACATCCATGGTTTTTCACTATGATTTTTGAGGTTACATGAGTATTATATTTAGAATCTCCATTAATGGATATTTGCTAGAGCTCTAGATCTAGTTTTTGGGGAAGAATATGATAAAGAAAATAGATCTCTCTCTCTCTGTTACAAAAATATATATTCCTCCTCCTTTTCTCTCTCATGCTCTTCTCTTTATATAGGTGTTTACATAGTGGATGACAGCTCACATACAACTCATATTCCCCCTATTTTATGATCCCTTACTACATTCTCACAAGCTCTTTTCATAATTTCGCAGGCTCTCTCTCTCTCTCTCTTGCTATGTTCTCGCAAGCTTTCTCTATAATTTCACAAGGTCTTCATATCTTTCTCATGTTTTATGTTGTCGTTGTCTATTACGTCACTTCTGTAATTAATATGCGATATTTGCAATGTGTGGTAGAAGTTTTCACAAGAGCGTTGTTGTTGCGAGATTATGCTCCTACATTTTGCCTCTTTTTTCTTAAATATTGCTTGAAGAGTGATCTTTAAGAAAAAATCAGTTGTTGTAGTAGTCTTTGATCTTTGTTGATGAAGGAACGACCGAAAGAATACTGGAATTGAAAAGTACGTACTTGCCTCTATTCTTTTGCGAAGTTCCGAAGCTTTGTGAAGTAAATAAGAAGTATCATCTCTTGGAGTATGCGAAGTATGAAGTATCCTTGAAGAAGTATAAGAAGTACTTAATCCTAGAAATATAAGTAGTATCCGTCCTTGAATGAGAGTAATAAGTATTGCCTCTATTCATGTGAAATTATTACTCCATTTTTTGTGAGACTTCTTGTTGTTCATTAGTGAACGTCCACTTTGGAAATGATTCTTGCTGAGAAGATAAAGAACATGAAATATTTTCTTGGTAATCCATAGTTGCCTCTGTTCTTTATCTATGAGGGTAGAATCCTTGAGAAAATGTTGAATGAGAGAGTTGTTTCTTCATTCTTATCTTGCCTCTGCCTCATGCGATAGTATAATCTCTTCAAGTTGCTTATAATTGTGCGAATTAATCACATCTCCTGCGAAATTCTGAATGAGTCTACAAAATTCTGAAATACTCTGCGAAATTATGAAGTACTCTGTGAAATTATGAATGATATTCCTGAGAGATTCTGAATAGTATTGCGAATAACCCCGAATAATCTTACGAACTTCTGAATATTTCGTAAATTTTTTGTAAAATACTTGTGCGAATTTAATGCTTATGTGATGATTATGTTATGAGATGTGTATGCAATGTTTATGCCATGAAATGCTTATGCAATTCTTTCATGATGCGAGTATGATGCTTGTATGATGAGAATGCTTATCTATTGCAAAGTATATCTAATGTTTGTGTTACTTAGCTCATTTTGCCTCAGTAAAATTGATGTATCTTTAAATCACTTCCCTTCTTCATTCCTCTGTTTTTGTCTCTAGTATATGCATTCCTCTTTGCATATTTATTGTTCTCGCAAGTTCATTTGATTGTTCCTCATCTTTCTTGCTCATTGTTTTATTGTCTCCACTTTTTATTCTTGCACTATTAGTCTCGCATAATATAATATAATTAAAATATCAAAGGTGCATCATTTTCACTATCTTAATTTCATTTCATTACATATGTTCGCAAGCTTGTTTTCTCACATATAATCATTTTTGCAAGCTTATTTGTTTACTTTCTTATGTGGTCTTATTTTTCCTTCCTAGTTAAAGGTCATATTTCGCCACGTTTCTTTTTTATTTGCGACAAAATCGCAGGACGTCTTTACACTTTCATGTATTGACCCATTGATCTTATCTTATCTCTTGTATTATGGCCTCAGCAGGATATTTTTCATGCGACAATATGACAGGCCTAAATATTCTTGCGAACATAAAGCCCCATGGCATTGCCGTCTTGCAACGAAATCGCAGGACGTATTTACATTTTCATACAAAAACTCATTGATATCGTCTTATCTTTTCTCTTGGCTTTTTGCCTCTTTATATTTGTTGCACAAATATGACAAGCCTAAATTTTCTTGCGAAAATAAAGCCTCATGACATTTGTGTCTTAAAACACTTATTAACTCCCTAATGGAGGGTGCCGCCCTTATCTTCCCCCTGGTTTCCCCTTCAAGGAGGCGTACATCGGCCATACAAGACTAGCTCCTCCCATCCGGTTTTACCAAAAACCAATTGTTTTCGCAGCCTCTTATCCTTTTTTCCTATATGGATTATAGTTACGAGACTGCACCCTAAGTGGGGTTTTCTTCAAGCCGAGTACATCATAGTCAAGACTTGCCAAGAATGGCCAGGGTAGTTTCATATGCCTCGGGCACCCTTGGCTCAACCGTGTACCTTGGCGCCTTGATCATACTGTGTACTCCTTAGGAGAGACCCTCGGTCGTCCAACTTTTAATATATATATAGTTGAAAATCCAAGGTATCTCTCATGGATGGGCTTTCATTGACCCCAAATCTACATGAATCAGGTTCCAGCAGCGGTATAACCTTATCCCTGAGCCATGCAAAGAGATACCCCCTTATATGACGTACTTTAGGTCTTACATTTGCCTCTTACGAAATTTTATTCGCGAACTAGGGTGTACGCCATAAAGGTTCGTCCCATTCTATTAATCTCTGCGAAATTTTATTCGCGTTTCTTGCGATATTTTCGCGTTTCTTTATTCTTTCATTTCTGTCATGATATCATATCATTTGAAGCAAAATAAATATTCAAGAGAAATTCTAATACATTATAATTCTGAAATCTTTGTAGTTGTAAAATCTTTGTAATTCTGCAATTGTATTGCTCTTTGTAAATCAAATCAATTTTTTTTGAAATCTTAGAAATCTTTGCGATAATTTCGCTTTCTGTAATCTTTGAAATTTTTTGAGATCTTTAAATTTTTGCGATGATTTCACCTTTTGTAATCTTTTGAAATCTTGCGATTGTATCGCTTTTTGAAAATTAAATCAAAAATCTTTTATTTGTGGTAAGTAAAATGTTCTAGGAAAGGGTACTTTGATCTTATGCGAGTTGTCTGAACGTCTCGCAGCTAAAAGAAAAGTGAGAGATGAGACTTGAACCCTTGACCTGCCTCTTGCATTTTCTCGCACCATACCAACTGTGTTAACCCTCTCTTGCGAATTAATCAAAGATCTTGCGAAGTAATCAAAGTTTAACTGTTCGAGAGACAATTATGTAGAAATTTCGCATAACAAAAATAAACTTGCGAGAAGCAAGAATTGATCCCGCGACCTGCTGCTTGCATTCATGCCTCCCAACCAACTGTGCTAGTTCTCTTGCTTGCGAAATTTCTCTGCGAAATTATCATGAACTCTCTTCTGTGCGAAATAATCAAAGGCTGACTTGCGAATTTCGCATAACAAAAACAAATATGCGAGAGGAAAGAATTGATCCCATGTCCTACTCCTTGTGATGTACCACATTGAACCATCTGTGCTAATCCTCCTCTGCAAAATATATGTGCAAAATAATCATCAACTTTCTTCTGTGTGAAATATACTATACCTGTGAAATTATCAAGGATTTCGCGAAAAAATATGCATGTGTTGGGACCTGAACTCGCGACCATGAACTCATTAACTTCGCAAATCACCAACTATACTGCCTCTTGCTTGCCAAATAATAAAACAATGCTGCGAAATTATTCATTTTTTCACCCTCTGTAAAAAGAAGAAAACTATGCTCGCAGGCGAATTCGAACCTGTGACCACAAACTCACATACTATTCTCTGGACCAACTGTTCAATAACCTCTCTGCGAAATTAACGCAGAACGTTTTTCCTTATTCTTTTATTTGCCAATAAAAATGAGAAGAAAATGAAAAATATGTATCTCTGCGAATTTGAACCCGTGATCTATTTGTTGCTCTCGCAGCCTTGAACCATCTGTGCGAATTTCTGTTTGTGATAGAAATTGCAGCGTCTGCCTCTTATCTTCTCTTCGTCCTTCCTTAATTTCTTTCACATTTGCCTTCTTCTCCTGAACATAAAAATCTTCCACCGAAACTTTGGTTTTCTTCCTTAAATTCACCACAACAACTAATTTTTTCTCTAACTCTTTTCATGTCTTTGAATTGTTGATGATGTTTACTCCCTGAAAGTGTAATTTCTTCCATGAAATTTCCATTTTTGAACCTAAATTTTTTAGATCTAGAAAAATATGAACAGTAGCAAATCTTCATGGAAATCTCTTGAACCAATCAAGCTACAGGAGGGATGAATCCTTACTCTCCCTGTTTCTAGCACCAAAAATGTAGTTGCAGGAAATCCCACAACACACACCATATCATATTATGATAATAATTTATAGATTTAAATCTATTTCATAATCAAAATAAAAGTTAAAGTGCTAAAATTGTAAAATGGACACACAAGAATTTTACATGGTTTGATCAATGTGATCTACATCCGTGGTTCTTCACTATGATTTTTGAGGTTACATGAGTATTACATTTAGAATCTTCATTAATGGATATTTGCTAGAGCTCTAGATCTAGTTTTTGGGGAAGAAGATGATAAAGAAAATAAATCTCTCTCTCTCTCTGTTACAAAAATATATATTCCTCCTCCTTTTCTCTCTCATGCTCTTCTCTTTATATAGGTGTTTACATAGTGGATGACAACTCACATACAACTCATATTCCCCCTATTTTATGATCCCTTACTACATTCTCGCAAGCTCTTTTCATAATTTCGCAGGCTCTCTCTCTCTCTCTCTTGCTATGTTCTCGCAAGCTTTCTCTATAATTTCACAAGGTCATCATATCTTTCTCATGTTTTACGTTGTCGTTGTCTATTACGTCACTTCTGTAATTAATTTGCGACATTTGCAATGTGTGGTAGAAGTTTTCACAAGAGCGTTGTTGTTGCGAGATTCTGCTCCTACATTTTGCCTCTTTTTTCTTAAATATTGCATGAAGAGCGATCTTTAAGAAAAAATTCGTTGTTGTAGTAGTCTTTGATCTTTGTTGATGAAGGAACGAGCGAAAGAATATTGGACTTGAAAAGTATGTACTTGCCTCTATTCTTTTGCGAAGTTCCGAAGCTTTGCGAAGTAAATAAGAAGTATCATCTCTTGGAGTATGCGAAGTATGAAGTATCCTTGAAGAAGTATAAGAAGTACTTAATCCTCAAAATATAAGAAGTATCCATCCTTGAATGAGAGAGATAAGTATTGCCTTTGTTCATGTGAAATTATTACTCCATTTTTGGTGAGACTTCTTGTTGTTCATTAGTGAACGTCCACTTTGGAAATGATTCTTGCCGAGATGATAAAGAACATGAAATGTTTTCTTGGTAATCCATAGTTGCCTCTGTTCTTTATCTATGAGGGTAGAATCCTTGAGAAAATGTTGAATGAGAGAGTTGTTTCTTCATTCTTATCTTGCCTCAGCCTCATGCGATAGTATAATCTCTTCAAGTTACATGAGTATTACATTTAGAATCTCCATTAATGGATATTTGCTAGAGCTCTAAATCTAGTTTTTTGGGAAGAAGATGATAAAGAAAATAAATCTCTCTCTCTCTGTTACAAAAATATCTATTCCTCCTCCTTTTCTCTCTCCTGCTCTTCTCTTTATATAGGTGTTTACATAGTGGATGACATCTCACATACAACTCATATTCCCCCTATTTTAGGATCCCTTACTACATTCTCGCAAGCTCTTTTCATAATTTCGCAGGCTCTCTCTCTCTCTTGCTATGTTCTCGCAAGCTTTCTCTATAATTTCACAAGGTCTTCATATCTTTCTCATGTTTTATGTTGTCGTTGTCTATTACGTCACTTCTGTAATTAATTTGCAACATTTGCAATGTGTGGTAGAAGTTTTTGCAAGAGCGTTGTTGTTGCGAGATTCTGCTCCTACAGTATAGTAGCGAAACAAGATATTATGGAATCACAAACGATGAGACGAAGATGTTTGTGACTACTTTTTAGAGAAGATATTACTCAATCATGATGTAAAACAGCAAGATCACAAAACGCAGCTACAGAGAAAATAGTTGGGTCTGGCTTCACAATCTCAATGAAGTCTTCAATTCTTTAACCTACAGGGTTTCGTGAAAAATTTAAGGTTAAAGGAGAATCGACTCTAGTCGCAACTAGTATCTCACAGAAGGTGTGGGGATTAGGCTTCCCATTTGCTGGAGTTCTCCTTTATATAGTCTTCAAATCAGGGTTTGCAATCAATGTTATATTGGTAACAAAGCATTCAATATTCACCGTTAGATGATAACCTAATTAGACTCAAGCTAATATCTTTCAAACGTTAGATCGAACTTATCTTGTTACACACAAATGAATAGTGACTTCATTTAGATACGAGTAACCGTACCTAAACGTGTGAACCTTGTTGCCTCAACAATAGTTAACCTCCGTTAACCCTATGAACACTTTCATATCAACCTTATTCATCTTAACCATAACTAGTTCATATGACTCAAATGAAACTAGTTCTAGAGTTGTTCAATTGTTTATATTCTCATTGAAGTATACAAGACACAATTAAAGCAAAATCGATTTTGATTCACTCGAATCAAGTAATAAATATTATAGCCACGGTTTACAAAAGATTTCATTCCTTATTATATGAATGTATTAGTTTATGAACAAGCCGATTTTAGAACATTATCCACTAGGTATGCAAACAGGTACGCATACCATAATGGCCGGACTAAGTTTGGGTTTCGCCAGTACGCGAACTGGTATGCATACCTTCCAAACTCAGCAAAAATTATCGGACCTGAACCTCACGCCAGTACGCGTACCGGTGTGTGTACTCAGTACCCGGACTTCACCAAACCAACCAGTACGCATATGGGTATGCATACCTTGGTTCCGGACTTGGATTATATATATGCAAGTACGCATACTAGGCTTATATCCAATTGTTCTAAACTCTCATTTCAATCATTGAAACATTGTCGGAAGATGACAATAGATTTCTCACACAAATTATTAGCTTCAAAGCATTTTTTTAGTGATCGAATGATCAATACGAACCATTCTGACTCTACATCAAATAACTGTCTCGCACAAATCATGTAAGATGTTACCAGGCGATTTTCACATGATCATTTTTTGACTTTCGTCAAGAATATAAGATGAAATTGGTTAAAGGGAAATCTTACCAACACATATTTCGAGAAATATGTAAGCGAGTCAAACTCAGCTCGAAATATCAAATGTGTATAATTGAAGTCTATATAGCTATACGACTTTTGTATCAAATGGGAGATAGAGTAGACACACTTTTGAGTGATAGATGAGTTCAAGTCTCCACATACCTTTTGTTGATGAAGTTCCACAAGCTCCCCTTAGTAGTTCTTCTTCTTCAATCGATGAACACCGTGAAGTCTAATGCTCAACTATACTTTTTATCCTAATCCGAGACTTAGATATAAGTAGACTAGAAATCAAGACTTATAGTTTTGGCAACTAAACTTGACAACAAGCTTGAGGTAGCAACGCTTGCGAGTTCGACCGAGCAGTGCTCTAACAATTTGTCATTTCTTAACACCGAGGCCTGATGGGTTCACTTGACCGAGTTGTGGGAAAAACTTCTCAGTTAAGCGTGCTCGTCCGAGTGTAGTCACAGGATGGGTGACCTCTCGGGAAGCTATTACTGGGTGACCGCATTAGTGCCACTAAAATCCCATACTGCTGGATAACCGCAGTAGGTAAGTGGGAACAATATCAGTGTTAGTTGGAATACAACTAGTGAATGTTCGCTTGTACTCGTATGGGAGAGTATGCTAGGATGTTATGCCAGATAGTGGTATCACAAGAGGCAATGAAAGTCTACATTGTACAGAGGCCTGATGAGTTCACTTGAACGAGTTGTGGGAAAAAACTTCTCATTTAAGTGTGCTCGACCGGGAGTAGTCATGGGACGGGTGACCTCTCGAGAAGCTGTTGTTTGATGACCATAGTAGTGCCGCTAAAATACCACACTACTGGATAACCGCAGTGGGTAAGTGGAAATAATACCGGTGTTAGTTGGGATACAACTAAGGAGGGTTGCTTGTGCTTGGGTGGGAGAGTATGCGAGGCCGTTGAGATAGATACTGGTCACACAAGAGACAAGTAATGTCTACATTACACCAAGGCCTTTTTAGCATAGTTGGGAGAAAACTATGCAGTTAAGCATGCTTGGATGGGAACAATCCAGGGATGGGTGACCTCCTGGGAAGTTGTTGCTGGATAACCACAGCGATGCCCATTGAAAACCCCACACTGCCTGATAACCGCAGTGGCTAAATGGGGACAGTATCGGTGAAGGGACGTGTCATTACAAATGGTATCAGAGCCAACGACGGGTCACCTACTAAGGGTGGGATGGTAAATTGGATGTAGTTGGTCTAGGTAATTCTCATGAGGGGCATGGAAAGTCGGAGATCTTAGATTGTGAATATATTCTGAAGCCAAAGATGGCTTCAATTTAAGGTGGTGGTATTGTAATACCCCGATTTCGGCAGTGGTTGGCCGAATGTAATATAAGTAATGATTTTTCCTTTCTTAACGCCAAGGCCTGATGGGTTAACTTGACTGAGTTGTGGAAAAAATTTCTCAGTTAAGCATGCTCGGCCGAGAGTAGTCATAGGATGGGTGACCTCTCGGGAAGCTGTTGCTGGATGACCGCAGTAGTGCGCTAAAATCCCACATTGATGGATAACCGCAGTGGGTAAGTGGGAATAATATCAGTATTATTTGGGATACAACTAGGGAAGGTTCGCTTGTACTCAAATGTGAGAGTATGCTTGGATTTTATGCCAGATAGCGGTCTCACAAGAGGCAAGGAACGTCTACATTATACCGAGGCCTGATGAGTTCACTAGACTGAGTTGTGGTAAAAAAACTTCTCAGTTAAGCGTGCTCGTCCAGGAATAGTCACGGGATGGGTGACCTATTGGAAAGGTGATGTTGGATGACCGCAGTAGTGCCGCTAAAATCCCACACTGCTGGATAACCGCAGTGTGTAAATGTTGGGCATAAATATCATTTCCCAAAGTTCCAAAAGAAGAAAATAAAACATAAAAGCGCCCGCAAACCAGTTCCAATTCCTAATCGAATCTATCAACCGATTTCACCATTTTATGTTTTTGTAATCCTTTTCACTAGCGCAACTATTGTCTCAACTCTCTCTCCGGCGCTGCTATTTCCGAGTTTCAACGGCATACCCTATACATATAAGAATCCCATCTTCTCTCATCTTATATACAGATTTTATCCATGATTGATTATCAATCTGATTTCGGGCTTCTAAGATGTTACATTTTTACTTTTCTGCTTGTATAAGTTAGTACACAAATTTATACCTCTTTTAATTTGAATGTTAATAGTAAGGTTTTCCCTATTCCCCACTTTCCCTATTTCCTATCCACCTTAATTCCCATCCCCGATAATCCTATGTACCATCTATATATATTTTGATAATGCTAAATCCTATCTATTTGACATTTTGTTTACGCCCAATAATACAACTGCGCAACAACTCCACGAGAAAGCAAAAAACGAACACAAGTTACACAAAGCTTCTTCTTCTCTATCTCCACTACAGATCACTACTTCTTCTACTCTATCTCCACGATCCATTGTAGCCTTCAATAACCTTTTCTTCAAGTTTTACTTATATTTTTTGGTTTGTATCTAAAAATCCTCCAAAGAAAGTGAGTAATGTTAAAAAAAAAAAAAAAATCAAATCCCAAAACGACATTGGAAAATATTGGAAGAGAGTTGGTACCGTTATGGAAATAGGAAGATCTTGGAAGATCCCTGGAGACTAATATTAAGCCGATTAAGGGTCGTTTGATAGCCGGGTTATCAATTGAGATAAACAATAATGGTGTCTAATGATGAATTTTTTATATAAACAAGATGTTCATAACGGATTTGTATCGATTTATTGAAAACAGATTAGAGTTTACAACTATGGCACAAAACATTTACTAATTGAATAATGGTGATTAATTGAATTAGGTGTATTAGAAATAATAATTTATAGGAATCATATCAAGGGTTTCAAACTTATAGTTTTTGATTTTGTTAAATGAAAAGGAGCGATTGGTGAAGAAGAATGAAAATAATATTTATAGTTAGGTCAATTTGACTTTTGTATGTGTTACATAGGGAAAAACAAAATCTAAAAGTAAATTGATTTTATAAATTGTGAAGGGGATGGGAAATAGGAAAATCGGGGGCGGGAAATAGGGAAAGCCAATAGTAATACAATGCTAGTTTCTCAAACTTATAAGTTCTCTCTAAAAGAGACTTTTCTGCATTATCTAAATCTTTCTTTGGTTAAATATCTTATTGATGCAATTTCTCACTTTTTCTCAAAAAATCAAGAATTAGATCATTTGATTCATCATCTAGGTCAAGACAAGAATCTACGGGTGTTTCCACAATAAAGGTTGAATTATCTGTACCATTTTCAAAGATGTGTCTATCAGACATATCATTAAAAAATATAACAAGATCTTTATTTCCTCGATAATATTCCTTACTATGACATTCTTTTTCCATGTATCCAAAACCACGAAACTTCAAGCATTGAAGGCACCTCATCTTGAAAGTCTTTTTCTTCGTTAAGGATTCGAGATTTAGAGGTGAATCTCCTCCCATAGCGTTTATCTATTCTTATTTTTATAACTTCTATGACTTGTTACGCGATCAAAGACATTTCGGTGTTTAGTTCAACTTTAACTTTCCATCACAACATTCATCAGCCTATGGAATATCAGAGAAACGAGGTTCGGTAGCTCCTTTGCATGCAATTTATTTTTCGTTTGCAATAATCACTTCTTTAAGGAGTTGAAAGATCTTTTTCTTCTGTGATACCATATTTTTTTGACTTATACCGAGATGGTATCGATTCTTTTTTTTTTTTTTTTTAACAAAATATCCTTTTCGAAATAATTTTTCTTAACGCATGGGAGACATTCACTATTTGATAGAGTATGTGATTAAATTACTTAAGCGAATCTTCATCAACCATTATAAGGTTTTCCTGGTCAGAAGTTAGGATTTGAAGTCATGCTTTCTTTTTCAGATGTATTTCATTCGAATACAATTCCTAATTAGACATTTCACATGTAGACACATGATGTTTAAATCTTGGTTTACTACATGTATAATAGCATTCAATCTATCATAATTATGCTTTGCAATACTGATTTTGGTTGCGTCATATTCACCAATATCTTTATTTGAGGTTAAACTGTCTCCATATTCTGTGACGAGTATATCCTTTGACAACCTTCACCCATGTATTTAAATCAAGAGCTTGTAAGAAGGAATACATATATACTTTTTTATCATAAGTAATTGGTGCCATCGAAAGCTGGTGGTACGTTAACAGAGATAAAAATCTTCTCCGTAGATTCCAGATCGATATGAACACAAACTTATTAGGTCTTTACAATGCTTGTCTGCTCTGATACCAAATGAACAGGAGAGAGTATCAAATACACCACCAACTATTTCGTTTATGAACCTATCTGAAAAATTACTTGTATAATCAATAAGTGTATATATATATATCAATTAAGTTGAAAAGATCCTTGTAACTTATTGTAAAAGTTCCTTGAAGGATATCAAAAATCGGTATCCAAAAATAACCTAGTATATACCCGAACTGGACACAAACAAAATTTCAACAAGAAAAATCTTGTAATTTCAATACAGTTGAGTTAAAAATGGTCTCGGTTGATTAACGTCTTCTTGTGATATTTCACTTATAAGATAGTAAGAGATTTCGCCTAATTAGGGTACTTTCCTCTACGGATAGACGACTCCACCAGAAACAACATGAATGAAGTTTGCATGGCTATTAGGATAGTTTGCAAGAAATTAAAACTCAACTATTTATAGACCAAGGTTGTTTGGACAACAAGGAAATTCCAAAACCGAAAATATTCTCAAGATATGCAATCAGTACTAATTTCGGTTTTTCTATTTCCAACTAATATCCAACCTATAATTCTGAAATCTCTCATTAAAACAAATAATAATATTATTTTAGTTTTTAACTAATATAACTTTCCAAGAAATATGTTTTATTTACTGGAAAATCAAAAACATATAATCTAAACTCTTAATTAAAAGATTCTCAATATTTCAGATTAGGATCACTTTGAGTCTCAAGGAATATTTTTGAACAATAAAAGATAATAATTATATTCATGTCCAAATTATGTCGACATCTAGAACTTCCTATTTAGAAAACCCTTATTCCAAACTCACACAAAACCGTAAAGTAATATGTGAATGTAAAGGATCGGTATGCTCTCGGGACCAGTTCTACCATAACTCCTAACATAGGTTAAGATCGGTTCTACCAAGTCTCAAAATATAGGTAGGGATCGTTTCTACCATGACTTCCAATAATAGATAGGATCGGTTCTACCAAGTATCCCAATATAGTTAAGGATTGGTTCTACCAAGATTCCTAACAATAGCTAGGATCGGCTCTACCAAGTATCCCAATATAGGTAAGGATCTGTTCTACCAAGACTCTCAACATAAATCAAGATCGGTTATATCGTATATCCCAAACTAGATAAAGATCATTTCTACCATAACTCTCAACATTAGTAAAGATTGGCTTTACCAAAGTCCTTACCAAGGTTCGAATTGGTCATCCAATAGATCTTTAACGAAAATCAGATCAAAACGCCAATTGATTTTTTTTCGATTACGAAAAAAGTTTTGTATATGTACTTTATTTAAACATATTTAATCAAATATAGTTTCTTACGATGAAATCACACCTATATACAATACACAATCAAGTAACAAGTTACATGGATTATGTCGATGTGGAATTTACGAAGTTCAAAAGATAAACGTTATACTTCGTAATCAAATATTCTTCCTTGACACTTTGATCATAATAAAATGACCAAGTATAATAATAGAGTATTAAATATAACACCGCATGTTATGTATTCAATCTTAAACGACTTGAAAGCAACAATAAGAATGGAAACAAGTCAAGTCAGTATCACTAACTTCAAGTTGAAGGATGATGTCTTCGTTATAGTCGATACATCTTCACAACCAAGGTAATACTTGTATATCTCAACATTCCTAGACTTTCTAGTCTAACCTAAACGATGTTGACTCTAGTACATTTAATCAAGCGACTCTAATTGAGTTTTGAGACTAAAATATGATAACCAGACTTGACATACCAGCGCTTGATGGGTTCAACCGAGCAATGCTCTAACATAAATAAATCTCAAATACCAAATCATTTCGTGAACTATGCAAAACAGTTTGTTAACAATTTGTTGTCTCGAAGTTAGAAAACTTTTTATATCTATAATCTCGCAAACTATACAAATCAGTTCGTGTACTCAAGTTACAAAATTTTCCAGGAACCTAAAATCAACGAGTTCACCTACTAACTGAATCAGATCCTATGCTTGGGGATTCAAAAACGTCAAGGAATATCTCAAAATGAACCAGTTCGCGAACTAACTAATTACTTCATGTACGTCAGTTAACAAGAAATTTATCCACCATGTATATTATCAATATGCTCAAATTTCGTGTACTGACCAAATCAGTTCGTGAACATGAATATAACTTGATGTCACCTATAAACTACTTGCGCAATTATGATATGTTGAACAATAAGTTATTCTTAATCTATTATGTGAAAAGTTCTTTAAAACTTTCATAGCTTCAAAAATAAATCGAGATTTATCAAGTACTAGTTTGAATTCGAAACATCTGTTAGATAATTGCTTGGTTGAACCCACCAAACGTTAGTATGTCACGTTTGGTTGTCATATTTTAGTTCCAAAAGTTGAAGATACTTTATTTGATTACTAGAGTCAACTTCGTTAGGTTAGAATAAGGACACAGAAATATTGAGACTCGCTCTTGTTACTCATGAAGAACCTGAAGACGTATCGGCATCAACGGACACATAATCCTTTAGTTCGGGGTTATTAAAACAAACTTGACTTGTTTCATTTTTATCTACATTTTTCAAGTCACTTAATATTGATAACATAACACGAAGTATAGTTTTTTTTAATTATCTCTGGTATTGATGACTTAGTCATTCTATGATTAAAGTGTGAAGGAAAGATATATACTAATTGTTTTATACAACTTCGGTACATTGAGTTACAAAGAAAACCCTTACGAGACTTCAACTCATCCACTAGGGATACTTAGTGGATTAAAAGGCTTACTGCATTGTTAAATCCAATTGAGAGACCAACGATAGTGGTGTAGGTAGGATTTTTTTTAGTTTTTACTTGTGGACGAGCAAAATTAAGGTTTGAGGGTGTGAAGAGTAAATACCATATGGTTGTCATTGTGCTATAAATGAATCTAAACTCTGCCATATTAAAAAAAGGAATTAAATAAATAGTTGAATTCATCTATATTGATCTGTGATGTGTGCACATATCTACTATATTAGAGTTCTTGATCAAATAGATGAGGTAGACTAAGTGCTAACATTTGAATCTGAACTCTGCCATATAAACAAAAGGATGAGGTAGACTGAGTGCTAACATTCTACTACTATCCTTGTCAGTCAGATGCACATGCATTTAATTCCATTGTATCATTTCCAAACACAAAATGATTAGTAACTTTTACATCAAAAACAGATTCAAATGAGTAATTGAAATCACTATTTCTCTTCTTTTAATTTTTCTCTATTTTCTGAAACCCATAATTTTTTTGAGGGTAATTAACTTCATATCACAAAATGCAAGGCTATTGAGCGTAAAAATTAGTAAACCATATTGTAATTGAAATTGTAAACATCAAAGAAAGAAGAAAAATTCAAACCAATTGTAACTAAAATCGATATGCTCTTAGAAGTGGAAAGATCGAGGAAAGGAATCAAAGGGTTGAACCGTTTTTTTCTTCGTCCTCCTACTCAATCTTCAGTTTCGTAGTATGAAATAAAAATTGAAAACCCAAAACTAGATTAAGTTTTTTACCCTGGCTTGATTGGGATATACCCAGATTAATTGGGGTATACCCAATTTTAAAGGGACATTTTTTGTGGGTTTTAGGGGGAGGCCTAATGGGTAAGTTACAAAAATACCCTTACCCTTTAAAAACCTATTACTCTAAATCAATTTTAATTTCATTTCATCTTCTTTTCCTCACTCCACAACCCTACCGGCTCCATCACCCCACCACCACCAAAACGCGTCGATTAATTCGTTAACATCGTCGATTCAAAAACTCCGATTAATCTTCATCAATGGATCCACCACGGAACAAGGCAATTCGTATGAAAGAAACTAATCGCAAACCCAATCAATACAACCCTGGAATTGCAAGTTTGGTTCAAAAGAAAGTGAAGCAAAAAACGGTTGAAGAAGAAGAGATTGAACCCGCTGAAACACGCCAAATGGTGCGCTTAAGAAAGTAAGGGATTGTTTAAACTCACTCTAGTACTTCGATTTCATATTTGCATGTCAAATTAGGTCAGAAAATTCGAATTTGTGAATTTGCAGTTGCGACGCCGGAAGGGTTATTTTTATCGACCTTTCCGGGATTTCATAGTTAGGGTTTGGCCGGAATGGTATAAGGTTGAAGAAACTTCCGGCTCTATGTTTTCTGTAACTGCTACTAGCAGGGCCGGCAGGTTATTCAACTATATACCTGCCGGCATGATATTAGTTTTAACGTAGCCGGCATCTTATCCGTTTTTCACCCTGCCGGCTACTATTCTTTGAATGTCTCTTGATTCCTAGAATGTTTTATCCCGGAAGGGTATGGTTAATGTACCTTGCCGACCTATTTAGTGAAAATTGTATTTAGTGTATAAATTTGTATGTTGGCCGGAAGGCTATTTTGATGACACCTTGCCGGTTTATATTAGCCGGTAAGCATATTTTAGTCTACCTTTCCGGCTATGTGTACGCCGGATATGTTGTTTTTTTAGACCCTGCCGGCCTTTGATTATTTTTTTCTGAATTATTCTTGTTCAGATTGCGAACAGCAAAAAAGAAAGCTGCTCTGAAAGCATCTCTTAGTAGTCCTCCTTCAAAACCTCCTCGTGTTGGTGATAAACTCTTGTCTTCTCAACATCGAGGGGCATATGTTGAGCCGGGAACGACAAAGATCATTATAAGCAATAATCCAGAACCACCATCTGAACCCAGTGAATCAGACGACACTCCAAATAAAGACCAATCAATTCCATATGGTAGAAGAGGTGTTGATGATGATGTTGATGAAAGAATTCCGGATGCTGGAGGAGGCAACAATGATGATGATGATGATGATGGTGATCAAGACATGCCACCTATTGGAAGAGGTAATGATGATGATGATGGTAATAGAGATAAAGGTAAGAAAATCGTCGAAGAGGAAATTGTTGAAGAGGAAGAGGAACAAGAAGAACAAGAAGAAGTAGAAGGAGATGGAGAACAAATCGTTGAACCCATCGAAGCTTCGGGTTCAACTTCAACCGGAGCGACGAAGAGGGTGATCACTAAACCACAGAATTCTCACATGCCTCCCGAAAACTTGATGGTTAAACTGAAAAAAGATGAGGACCAAAGGAGGACCCCAAGAGATGGTGGCAATGTTCTTTTTGGATACAAAGACTCATGGGCATGTACTATCCATAATACTATCGTAAGTAATCTTTATCCGTCTTTTTTCTTTATTCAAGTGTGTAACTATCTTAATTAAATATGCGTCAAGTGTTTGTATTTCTTTTCATTTTATTTTTTTTGTATTTAGGATCACAAGCATGCCATCCGTCTCATGAGTCGCCAAGCTTCGTGTTCAGTGGCTCATACTTGGGATCTTGACAAGGAATGTGAGGATGTGAAAGTGATTGTGAGGAACTCCGGGTTGATGCCTGCGATTGAGAGTTTGAATATTAATCTTGACAAAGTTACCGTCTCTGCATTCTGTGAAAGGTTCTACGGAGAGACTGATACCATCTTATTCCCGTTCGGTGGGATAGCGATAACTCCCGATGATGCTCAACAAATTCTAGGCCTCGAGGTTGAGGGAAAAGCAGTCTGTGAGGGGATGGATAATTCGATATCTTTCGAGAAGATTTACGATTTGAGCAAGAAATTGTTCGGTTGGAATCAGGTTCAGACGGAGGATGTTCTTGACATGAAGGATGGTCGTCTAACCAAGAAGTTTAATACGAAGAGGTTGAGGGACACATTATGGGATACACAGTCAATCCTTGACAGGGAAGGAATGGTGAACCCGGTGCGAATCAATGCTGCCGCGGCCGATTATTTTTTATACGTCCTGGGCAAATGTATCTTCCCCGACAGTTCCGGAAACCAAGTGGAGGTCGGTTACTTGCAACTATTGGATCCCTTAAATAAGATGCGTGAGTATTCTTGGGGTACTGCGGTGGTCTCCTTCTTGAACAGTGAGTTGACAAAATGTTCTAGGGCACTCACTAAGCAAGTTAACGGAAACACATGTCTCTTCCAGGTAATTTTTGATCTAAAACATTTATATTACCGAATATTCTCGTAAGATAAGGCTCTTACTTAACTTTTTTTTTTTTTGCATAGGTTTGGATATATGAGCACTTCCCTTCCTTGTTCAAAGACAGCTCCTACATCAAAGTGGATGAGAGTGTTGCGGTTAATAGTCCAAGAGCGTAAAGGTACAATTTTAAGGGTACTCATGAGAAGGATATGCCGCAACAGCTTTTGAAACTCCGAATTTCCATCGACGAATTGACTGCGGAAGAGGTGATTTTTGATCCGTATCGGAATGCTAAAATTCAAGGTTTAATCCATCCTAGAAATGAAGTTGTTGCATTATACTATGGACCCTTGATGAATGTGTTTGAAGGATATTCAATGTACGACCCACATCGGATTATGCGACAATTGGGTTACGTCCAAGAAGAACCTCATTTTGATGAAGATAAGACGTTCTTTACTGTGAACCGGGATGAGTGCACCACGTCCCAAAAAACAATTAACGTCTCTTATGCTCCACCGCCGGCTCAAGAACATTGGGACAATAGACGTGGCCGTAACATCGATGTGAGTCTTTTGGACGAGGTGACCAACGGTCATGAAGCTACTCAGAAATACATGGCGTGGTACTTGGAATGGGCTCGTCCTACTGTGATTAGGAAAATGACTGCTGAAGAACTGGCTCTAAAGAAGAAGTTGGAAGCGAAAGACCCATCAACATTGCTTAAGTTCTTTGTAAGTATATTTAGAGTTGCTCTTACTATTTTAAGATTGATTGCATTACCGAATCACTATTCATTGTTTGTTGTTTAATTGAAAATAGAAGGAGCATTTGAAGACCTTTGCGAAGGTGTTTTTGTGCGCGAGATAAAAAGGAGAGCCTTTGTCGATTGAAGAGCAAAGCAAGCACATTGACTATGTTAACGCTGTTGGCAATGAGGATGCCAATGAAATGTTCAAGAAACTTGAGGCTCAAGTAAAGGCTGAACAAAAATCTAGGAGAGAAGCACAAGCCAAGATGAAGGCTGATAAAAAGAGGACTCGTGGTGGTGAAGGTAATTCTCCAAAACGGGGCCGTGGTCGTCGTGGACGTGGTCGTAGTCAATGAATACTTTCGTAGTTCATTTCTTTATGTTATGGTGGACAAATGTTTAAGTTAATGGTGTGGACAAATGTTTTTTGAAGGTTTATGGGACGTGTTTTCATTTTGGACAAAAAGTGTTGGATTTCTAGTTGTTGAATGAATGGTTTGTTTTGCTTTGTAAAGTTTTAATGCATAAGCCGGAATGCTTCCGCAAAACTAAAATGCCGGCTGTACCAGGGCCGGCAAGGTTCGGAATCGTCAGATTTCCGTCCCTGACAAAAAAAATTTGTAGTTACCAAGGCCGGCGTTGTATAAAAATAATAACCTTCCGGCTTATGTATGGCCGGCAATGTATTGACCAAATATAGTTCCGGCGGTTTTGTTGCAAAAACACAATTCTTCTGATGCCTAAAACATATACAACTTGCACATTAACACATTTGAGACCCTTTCGGCTGGAACCTAGCCGGAAGTGTAGTGAACCAATATGGTTCCGGCGCGTTTGTGAGAAAAAACCTTCTCCTGATGCCTACAATTTTACACGACCGGCATCTTGGAGAAAACAAACCTCGCCGGCGAATTTAAAATTCAAATTTTGTGAAAGTACAATTTCATTGATTGACTTGTACTTGGGCACTATAACGGCCAAATTTTGCCACCATCCTATAAATACACTATTTCTCTCTACAAAACAACATACAAATAGTTCCATATACTCTCCAAAGCTCATACCATCATACACTCCATCTAACAATGGCATCATTTGATTCAAATGAAGATTTTGCAATCACCAAGGATTGGTACGTGGAAGATCGACTTAGACGTCAATCCTCCCAAAGGGAAGATTCCAAAACCTTTTGGGCTAGGGTACACAACAAATTTAGCAGCGAGTATGGGAATCCTAATGCAAGAAGTATTGAACAAGTCCACGCTAGGCACCTAGTAATCGAAAATGAGATACTTGTTTATTTAGCCCTCTAACCTCGGATTTTTAACGCTCGCCCCTTCACCTTGTCCGTTGCAGAATTTGTAAGTAATTTTGTGGTTTTTTTTACGTAACCCATGTTTTTTTATCTTCCAACGAAACACCACTAACAAATGTAAGCTTGTTTTTGTAGCACGAAGCCGTGAAAGTGCGCTACTTGGAAGTAAAGGGGGAAGCATTCGCATTCGATGCAAGCTATCACTTCTTGGCCGATAGAATCCCGTTGGATAACCCGGACTACTTGGTATCGTCTTCGTCGGAGGAAGATTGATGGTTTTAGAAGTTTTAGTGTAGGTTTTGTGGGTATACCTCTATGTAAGCCCTCATGAGACTATAACTCGTCCACTAGGGTCGCCTAGGGGTTTAAAGGCTTGATGCACATGCTAAGTGCATTCGTTTTTATGTTTCAATCAATGTAGTAACCAAAATTGCATGAATAAAGTGAATTACATCATCCATATTTGCTTTTTTCTGTTTTGTATAAGTACACATCGGCAAGGTGATAAATAATTAACATGCCGGCTACATGTCAGCCGGCAGTTATAAAAGATATTTACTTGCCGACGGTATAACCGCCGGCATTTTAGTAACTACTTTCATGCCGACCGTAAAACTCTGCTCCAATATAGTCGGCGTGTTCTTCAACTGAGAACATGCCGGAAAGCACAAGGTCGGCAGGTTATTCAAAGTAGACACTGCTAGGCCATATAACAATAGGCATTTTGTTCAAACCTAGACCTTGTCGGCGTTGCGCATTTTCAAAAACAGCTTTTTTTTGATCAAATCGAACTCATAAGAATGATTAAGGGTTTAATCTACTGAATTCTTATTTTCAAAATTTTAATCTAAACTCAATTAGTTAAGCTAATCAGAATTTTTAGTGTTAATTAACCAAGGGCATATTAGCCATTTAGAAAAATTTGGGTTAAGGGGTGGCTTGAATTTACTTCAAAATAACCCTATTTCGTCTTATTGGGTATACCCCAATTAATCTAGGTATACCCCAATCAAGCCAGGTTTTTTACCTTTTCTATGATGAAACAACCAAGGATTGAAGATAGCTCTGATCAATTCTTCGATGATGTTGATAGATTTTCTTTGTAACACTGTGTTGAAGGTGTCCTACTCATGCTCATGTATCTGATTTTGTATCAAACATGTGGAGGTAGAAGTAGTAATAGCTTGCTAGAGAAAAAGGAAAAATAGTTAAAAGGCACCAAATTGAGGTTGCCCGAATTTAAACCTCTGACCATTACATCAGCATGTTACAGATATACCCTCAGTACTCTTTCATTATTACTTTTTATATAAGGTTGATGATATAGAGGTAATGTCAGGGTTAGATCAAGGCTTCACCAAAAAGACCTCTTTTCTTTATATTAGTTATTATTATATATAGATTAGATTAGATTAGATAAGTAAGGAAATTTTGGTAAACTACTAATTCGGGTTTCTAGGCTTCTAGAAACTTGAGGTATATATTAAGGTTGGGTTTGGTAATTTTTTGTTTTATTCTCAAAAAGCACTTTCAAAACGTATATATGTTAATAATTTTTGATATTGGTGTTTGCTAAAAGATTTTGAAAGTGTTTTTTTATCCAAAACACTTCCAAAATTCCTCAACTTTTAAAAGTTGCGGAGGATGAGGTTTTAAAATTTACAAAAGCATAAGCTTTCCCCCCACCCAAATTTAATGCTTGATTTATTTTTCTATCCCAATTTTATATTATAAATGACAAAAATACCCTTAAATTTATATATAATCAATTTTATATTTCCTACCTTTTATATTTAAAGATTATTATTTTTCCTTACAAATTATTTTATATACCATTTCATTGGACCTTTTGTTTTAATTATCAATAATAAAAATAAGCAAATATTAAAAAATAATTCAGTAACAATCTTTTTTAGTATTATATATTCATTCATATTTGATAGTAAAAAAAGTAATTATTTTTAAATTTCAATATATATATAATTATTTTCAGAGATATGTCTGTTTTGTCATATGCTACAACAACAATAGTTGAATCTGATATTTTAACAAAAATAATTTGATTGCATTTTTAATTAGCTTTAACTTTAATTTATATTTTACTAAACGTTCCACTGCTCTTTTAACATAGCATAACACAACAACGCGCAACCGAGAACCGTTTTATAAAGAGAACAATAATACTAAACTAAACATAAGTCAGAGAGGTTATTTTTTAAGGGGACGGAATCTTAGAGGTATGTAGATAATATTCCCTTAAGATTTTTATTTGTTACAAAAAAAAAAAGGAAAAGAAAGAAAACATAAGATCATGATCAAGATAGCATGCCCTTCGTACTAGCTCAACAACAAAGAGACCTTAACCCATATAATTGTTGAAGAAGCCAATTACAGCTGTAATAGAAGTGTGTGACATGTTACAAAGAAAGACAAATGATCATAGGGACCGACAAAGTAACATAATAAGAAACTTACACTTTGTTTACACAATAATCTACCAATCGCAACATGGACTTCGACTTCCATAGTTTTTCCCATAAAAACACTCGCATCCCCGCATTATACCTCATTTTAAGTCAGGTTCTTTAACCCTAGATCTCATCGCCCGCTCCGCAAATTAATCTCTCATGTTTTAGATTTTTATCACTATCTTTTCACTCTCTTGCTTTGCTTTAAATCAACAATGGTTAATATTTATGCTCCTGTCTTCACTACTTGTGCCAATCTACTCATTCATGTGTGGGATTATACCGCCGTGTAAAGAACTTATATATGGAATTTTGATGAAAATGTTGATTGCTTGAAGAGTTCATTCTAAAGATTGATAAATCAGAGAGATGATGTGAAAGAAAGTGTTGATAGAGCAGAAGGAGACCCTACATATCCAACAAAGTATATGCATGAAGTCAGTGGTTGGCTCAATAGTGTAAAAGAATTAAATAAAAAAAAGATGTAGAAACCATATTGGAAAAACAAGAAGCTTTACAGAGCGAAGATGGTTGCCATTATTGTTGCTTGAGTAGGAAAAATTGTTACAGTGGTTACACACTTGCAAGATCAGTAGCGAAGAAGCTTATTTTGGTAGAGAAAAAGCTCTACTCATTTCTGACCGAGAGATGACAGTAAATCAATCCATGAGCATGGATTTATAGGTCGAGGAAGTATGGAGGTTTTTAGTTGATATGACCAGCACTATGAAAGTTATAGGGTTATGTGGAATGGGTGGTATGGGTGAGACAACCTTTCTTAAGAGAATCAATAATGTGTTTGGTGCCTAAGGATATGGATATTAGAAACATTCAGAAATAAGTTTCCAGGTCACTTGGATTATCATGGAATGAAGACGTGGATATTGATTATCGCGCCAATATTATCACCCAGTTCTTGAGAAGGAAGAAATTTGTGTTGATGTTAGATGATCTTTGGGAAATACTTGATTTAGTAAAAGTTGGAATACCGGATAGTGATTTTTGTAGGGTTGTTTTAACTACAAGATCCGAGGATGTGTGTGGGATTATGGAAGCTAATAAAATAATCAAAGTAAAATTCTCGGAACACGATGATGCCTGGAGAGTGTTTCAACAAAAGTTTGGAAAAAACACAATAAATTCTCATCATGTTATACCAGATCTAGCCAAAGCAGTTGCGAGAAAATGTCTCGGTCTTCCTCTTGGTCTAATTATTGTTGGGCGGGCTATGGCCAAAAAATCGACTCCCAAACAATGGCAACACCCAGTCGGATATCTGCAAAAATCAGCAGCAGAATATCCAAGTATCTTTCTAATCAAGTATTTTCTATTACTCATTTTTATGTTGGTAAATTATTCTTTTTAATGATATTACAATGGAAGTAAATACAAATTTACATATTTGCTATTATTGTCTTATGTTTTCTTCATTGAATGTATTTTAGGCTATTTAGTTTCCTGGAACTTAGAATAGTCCGTTGGTCGATACTTGGTGTTATCTGTGATATTAGAGTTTGAGGATGTGTTTAAGGGTTTTAGGGGGGAAGAAAATGAGAATCAGGAAATTTTAAGAATAACCGAAGTGGAAGAAACTTCTATTAATTATAAGAAAGTTGTTTTTCCATATTGTTAAGAAGTAATTGTGCAGTAAAAGACTAATGAGAATTACTGCCCTTAAGAGGCAATTTTTCACTAAACTCTATAAATGAATCAGAGTTTTTTGGGTTTAAGTTCTTGGGGGTTAGTATTAGTATTTAACTGAAGATGAAGTTCTTAATTTCTTGAAATTCGGAGGTGTTTTGTTAGTATTATTAGTCTTTTGGGGTCAGTTAATAGGGGTTTTGACTTTAACATGAAACTAAAATGCTATAATATTGGAATAGTCTGACTGTTTTGATTTCAATATATATATGAATTAAGTTTTGTCAAATTTAGTCTATCTTTAAAGTTTGATTTCATGATATCTATTGCACCCAATTCCATAAAACTGTTCAAAATATTTATTTACCCTTATTTCTCGATATTATTATAATTAATAACATGTGTAAATGTATGTAGATTTTCCCAACCCAAACAACATTTCACTACCTAACTTTTTATTTCAAGATTTCTTTTCTTGATTGTTAAAGAAATTAATTAGTATTTTAAAACTGGTATTATTTATATATGCATTTAATAAAATGCATCCAAAAATTCCTAAACTCATACAAAAAAGAAAAATCATATGACGTTCTTTCATATGCATATTAAAATAAAGACATGTTGTACAAGAATAAATTAAACGTGAAAAAAGTATCCACTAGGAAACATTTATATGCAAAAAATAAATTTGTATATCGAAACACATAACATTTTCAACAAATGAAAATATTTCATGATTAATTATAATCAGTGCATATAATAAGTAATTTAAGATAATATGGAGATATTATCGAGTTTTATAATGATCGGTATGTTTGCTTTTGTAATACGTATATATCAATTAATATACTATTAGCAAATGTTATATATAGAAAAGAAACTTTGTACGAGTCATTAAAAAGATAGTTTCAAACAAAAGGAGTGAACACTGATATGGTTTTAGGTTTGAGCATCATATTTATGATGAAAATGGGGAAAACAATGACACAATACTACTCGCCAGACTATACTACTCACTCTATATCGATGAATTTAGTGCATCCGACCTCAGATCATAACAATCATCTAGAAATAATAATCATTTTGACAATATAAATGCATGTCATGTTATAGATTAACTATAAGTTACTAAGACGCACAAAGCACCCTAACAAATGTATCAAAAGAGAGAGCTTAAAACTAAAAAGTAAAGTAAGAATTAAGAACCAATTTTGTTTTCTTCTTTATTTTCTCTATTGGTAAAAGAACAAGTAGTAGTACTAGTAATTAGTCTTTTATGTTCGACCTAGGGATCCAAACCCTAATTTGAAGAACATTAAATGGTGGTATTTTGATATAAATAACGATGAATATAATATAATATGATGATCTATCCATCGATTTCTCATTTAATTTATGTATCTCCTTTTAATTTCTTCTTATTGTTACTATCCCATTGTTCATGGAATATAGATCTATTACTTTGCCTGCATCAACAATCTTAGTTTTGAAAAGTTGAAACATCAATACACTTAGCAAAAACTAATCCGTGATATGAGATTCTTTGAATATGATCATATTCTAAAGTGTACGATAGATATATAGAATGGATGCGAGTCCAAAACGAAAGACCATTCTTCGTTACTTACCTCAATAAAGTTTCTTCAAATTGATATTTTCGGGTATGTTAGAGCGCTGCTCGGTCGAACTCGCAAGCGTTGATATCTCAAGCTTGCTTGTCCAGTTTAGTTGCCAAAACTATAAGTCTTAATTTCTAGTATACTTATAGACAAGTCTCGGACTAGGATAGTAAGTGTAGTTGAGCTTTAAATATTAGAGCATTGCTCGGTCGAACTCGCATGTATTTATATCTCAAGCATATTTATCAATATTAGTGATCAAAACTATATGTCTTGATTTCTAGTTTACTTATGACTAAGTCTCGATCAAGGATAGTTAAGTATAGTTGAGCTCCAGACTCCATGGAGATTATCTTACGAAGACGAAGAACTACTCAAGGAACCGGTGGAACTTCATCCTACCAAAAAGGTATGTGGAGACTTGAACTCATCTAGCACTCAAAAGTATACTCTATCTCCTACTCTTGAGACACATTCGTATAAGTATGATAGTTTTCATACATACGCATTTGTTATTTCGAGACGAGTTTACTCGCCTATCTTTTTATCGAAATATGATTTGGTAAGCCTTCACTTTAACCACGTTTCATCTTTACTCGTGACAAAATTCATGATGATGTTACAATATTGAAAAATGGCTTTGATGAAGATAGTCGATTTTTTATGTCTAATGACTATTAACATTATAGAAGAATGTTTCATTGATTGAAATGTAGAGTTGAGATTACGTAACTACCTATGGATATAAGCATATATAGTGTGTTCGCACATTAGTGTATGAATCCATGTACCGGAAACCAAGTGCATGCATATGTGTGCATGCGGTATTGATGAAGGAGACAAGTTAGGTACGCGTACTGGCGGAGGTTCTTGTACCGAGAATTTCTGCAGGAGTTTGGAGTTTACGAATTTACAAACCAGTCACCTTAGGTACGTGTACCCATACGCGTACCCACAGAAGCTTTCCAACCGAAAATTTCTGCTGGGTTTTCAAACCCAATTCCGGTAAATCTAGAATACGCGTACCCGTACACGTACCCAAGCTGGTTATATCTCAAATCGGTTAGCTCATGAACTTAAACAATAAATCAATAAGGAATGCAATCTTTGCAAACCATGGCTATATTGTTCATGAATTGATTCAAGTGAATCAAACCGATTTTGCTTCAATTGTGTCTTGTGTAGTACATAATATTTCCTTGCAATTGAACAACTGTTGAACTAGTTCTTATTAGTCATTTGAAATAGTTATGAGAAAGATGAATACGGTTGGTATGAAAGTACTCATATGGCTAACCATTGGTCAACCATTTGTGAACCAACCAAATGTACACGTTTAGGTATGGCTACTCAAACCTAAATGAAATACATTTCATGTGTGTGTGACAAGCTAATATCCGATCTAACGGTTGAAAGATATTAGCTTGGATAAGTCAGGTTTTTCATCTAACGGTGAATATTGAATGCTTTGTTACCAAGGATTGTGAATCCAGACGAAACTACTTCTCTTGTAGTTGTGCGATCTGATCTTGCCATTTTCTATCATAAGAGTTCAATCGAATAATTGGCTTGAGATTATATCTCTGATAAGGAAAGATAAAAAGAAATAACAAACATCTTCGTATCATCGTTTGCGATTCCGTAATATATAGCTTCGCTACCATACGATTTAGATTATTGTGAGGTGATTGATAATTCTAGGCTGTTCTTCGGGAATATAAGTTCGGGTTATCTATGGGTTCCTGTTCACCTTGATTTTATCAAAAGATAGAACAAAACTCATCGGTTTATCTGTGGGAGACAGATTTATCTATTATCGTAGACTAATTTTCTGTGTGATACAGATTTTTTTATTCAAGGCTTCGACTCTAGGTCGTAGCAACTTTTAGTTGTGGGTGAGACCAACTAAGGGAATCAAGTGCATAGTATCCTGTTGGGATCAGAGACGTAAGGAGTGCAACTTGAAAAAACGGGGGTCTAACAACCACACCCAATATTTCGAATTAGCAATGTGTATGGACTAACTCCGTGTTTCTTTCTAGAGAATCAATTAGACAGTCAGACTCAATCTAGATAGAAATATCTCAAGGAGTTATTATCTCTCTCTTGCTTTGATTTACTCAAGCTAATAGAAATCAATGAGTCTTTAATCAAATACAAGGAATAACTTGGATGGTACCAAAGACCAATATCCAAGTGTCAATCAATGTAAATCAACAACCAAAGGTTGGATATTCTAATTGATTGATCTTCAACGCACAACCTGTATTATTTCAATTATAAAGATAAACAATATAATGCGAAAAATGAAATAACACAGACACCAGAATTTTGTTAACGAGGAAACCACAAATGCAGAAAAACCCCGGGGCCTAGTCCAGATTAAACATACACTGTATTAAGCCGCTACAGACACTAGACTACTCCAAGATAACTTCACTTTGTACTGTAGTTGAACCCCAATCAATTTCACACTGATCCAAGGTACAATTATGCTCCTACGCCTCTGATCCCAGCAGGATACTATGTACTTGATTTCCTTAGCTGATCTCACCCACAACTAAGAGTTTCTATGAACCAAAGTCGAAGACTTCAATAAACAAATCTGTATCACACAGAAAAGTCTACGGTAATAGATAAATCCATCTCCCACGAATATAACTACGAGTTTTTTTCTGTCTTTTGATAAATCAGGTGAACAGGAACCAATTGATAAACCAGACTTATATTCCCGAAGAACAGCTCAGTATTATCAATCACCTCACAATAGTCTTAATAGACACAATGAAAAAAAATATTGTGGAATCACAAACGATGAGACGAAGATGTTTGTGATTACTTTTTGTCTTGTGTATCGGAGATAGAAATATCAAGCTAATTATTACAATTGTACCCGTACGATAGAAACAACAAGATCAGATCACACAACTACAATAAAATTAGTATCGGTCTGGCTTCCCAATCCCAATGAAGTCCATAAGTCGTTAACCTGGTTTAGAAGAAGAAACCAAAGGTTAAAGGAAAATCGACTCTAGCTTAGCAAACCTAGTATCACATATAATGTGTGGGGTTTAGGTTTCCCAGTTGCTAGAGTTCTCCCTTATATAGTCTTTCAAATCAGGGTTTGCAATCAATGTTAGCTTAGTAACAAAGCATTCAATATTCACCGTTAGATGAAAACCTGATTAGATTCAAGCTAATCTTTATCAACCGTTAGATCGAAAACATATCTTGTTATACACACATGAAATGCACGTTTGTAGGCTTGTGAAAACCGTAACCAAACTTGTACATTAGTTGGTTCAACAATAGTTAACCAAATGGTTAGCCATCTGATAAATTTCATATCAACCATATTCTTCTTCATGAACTATATAGCCACGGTTTGCAATAGCATTCCTTAGTTTATAGAGATAAGTTCACAAACATCGTTTTTAGACATAACCTACTCAATTTCGCGGACTTAAGTTCCCAGATGGAATTTACAAACTCCAGCAGAAATTCTTGGGTTTGAGAACTTCGCCAGTTCGCATACTGGGTTCGCGGACTGAAGCTCACACACTTCTCCGATTCTCTTGATAAACAAAGTTCGCAAACTTTGGTTCAAGGAATAAGGACTTATACATATATATGTTTCCACAACAATGCTTATATCCTCCTTTGGTTATATTTTTTAAACTCTCATTTCAATCATTGAAACATTCTCAGAGGATGTTATATAGTTGTTATTCACAAACCATTTTTCGTCAGAGCAATTTTCAAAGTAATTGAAACTTAACATGACTTTCGTCACTAGTTAAAGATGAACTTGGCTAAAGCGAAATCTTTACTAACACATATTTCGATAAATATATAGGCGAGGTATACTTGGCTCTAAATACCAAATGTATATTGTCTTAGTCTATATAGCAAAACGACTTTTGTCTCAAGATAGGAGATAAATAGACTTTTGAGTGATAGATAAGTTCAAGTCTCCACATACCTTTTAGTCCATGAAGATCCACCAGTTCCTTGAGTAGTCCTTCGTCTTGTATGATGATTTCCATGGAGTTCTTGAGCTCAACTACACTTTTTATCCTAGTCCGAGACCTTAGCTATAGTATACTACAAATCAAGACTTATAGTTTTGATCACTAACATTGACAAACATGCTTGAGATAGCAACGCATGCGAGTTCGACCGAGAAATGCTCTAACATAACTGTACCTTGAATCAGTATGATATTGTTGGGGTTCAACTATAGTCCAGACCGAAGTTAGTTTGTAGTAGGCTAGTGTCTGTAGCGGCTTAATACAGTATGGTGTTCACTCTGGACTAGGTCCCTATTTTTTTTGCGTTTGCGGTTTCCTCATTAATAAAATTTCTGGTGTCTGTGTTATTTCTATTCCGCATTATATTTTGTTATATAATTGAAATATCACAGATTGTGCGTTGTATCGATCAATTGTGAAATCCAACCTTTGGTTGTTGATTGTAAATTAATTGATCCTTGGATATTGGTCTTTGGTACCATCCAAGTTTATATCTCTGTTGTATTTGATAAAGACTCACAGATTTCTATTTGCTTGAGTATAGATCAAATCGAGGGATAGAGATATTAACTCCTTAATATTCTTTTTATTAAGATTGAGTCTAACTGTCTAGTTGATTCTCTTAAAAGTATATTGGAGATAGTCCATACAGATTGCTAATCGAAATATTGGGTGATGTTGTTAGACCTCCGCTTTTTCAATTGGTATCAGAGCAGGCAAGCACGTTCAAAGACCTTACCAGTCGGTGTTTGTGGCGATCTAACTCTATGGACAGTAGTGCTATCTCAATAAATGCTCCACCAAATCCAGGGATTTCGGAATTCTCTTCCATGACTGATATAATAAAATCTGTAGAATAAATTCTTTCTAAACCTCCACCAGGTTTAAAATCCCTTGAAGTGTTCTCAGGGCTTGAAAAGAAACTAGAAAGCTTATCTCTTGATGTTGAGGTATACCTCCAGAAAGAACAAGAATCTCTTGATAGGATGAATCTAGTTATGCTGAATAATGCTCATGTTGAGGTTGATATTGATTTAGTAATCAGTCAGAGCCATGCTCCTCCTCTGTGTAATCCAATTGGTTGTAACATACTAAATAAATTACAAGAGGAGTTTAAATCTCAGTCTTTAGATTGTATCACCTCAAAGCATGAATCGATTCATTGCTCAATTCCTGATACTTCCCATAAAGATAGTAGTATTGTCTTCTTTTATGAAGAAGCTAGGACGTCTCTTTTATCAAAAGAGTTTCCCTTCGCAGTACTAAAAACTATATGCAGAAACTATTTTTTATAAGTTAGAAAACAAGAAATCAGAAACACAAATCTTTTGGGGTTCTCTTGAAGTTCTTTGATAGGCTTCTAAAAACAGCTCCTTGGGTGTTTCTCAACACTACAAAATATAAGAGTTGCTGGAAAGAAACTCTCCCTTCGTGCCATGGTGAGCAAGACATTTTTCACCTCAACACAACTCGATTATGTTGTTAGTGCATCCTTACCAAGGAATGCCCTGCTATGTATACGGTGAGAGAAACACAAAATTTGGGGCACACATATTATGTTCGGTAAGGCTGTAGACTTTGATTGGATTCTTCTAAAAAGTTATGTCTATAAACTTGAGCAATATTTGTGTTTTTATTTGCTTAGAGTACGTATAATGATCCATGTACCTTGCTTATCGTTCATTTCTACCTAACTTGATATGTGTTTGAGGTTCTTAAATGTTTAGGTTTGAAAATAGTATTTTGGGATGTTTGGACTTCATGGTACACTTACCAAGTATGCATAATTACGCATACCAGTTTGCATACTGCTCCAGGTCATGAAAATTCGTCTGCAAACCCATATGCATACTTTCCTGTAGACGTTGATATTCTGTAGACTTGTTTTGGCCGTAACTTCTTCGTCTGAACTCGGAGTGACTTCATTCTTTTTGAATTCTCTTCCTCTTTGAATTCACTTCAAATTGGAGATGAGAATCCCTGAATTTGGATGAGTTAAGATTGGTATTTGTCCCGTCTCTTATTTTTGAGTGTTTTGCTCCATCTCGTCGCACTTGTTCCACTTCTCTTGGACTTTGGGCACTTGGATTCTTGGAGTACTACTTATCTAAGCTCATTGTAGCTTTTAAAAGAATGTTGTTTGTGAATCACAATGAAGGAAGTTCAAGAATCGGAAGCAGTACGCATGACTATGGGATTCACAATCATTTTATGTGAACTATGGTGTATGGTCGTTAATGACTTTGTATGTTCTTCTTTGTTAATAAAATATTTTTATATGCATTTGGTAGCTTTTATTGGTATAAATCCGGGAAAAAATGATTGATCCTCTATGGACAAATCATCTTATATGTGCATTACGAGTTTTTCTTGATGCCTAGGAAACTTCTTATGAGAATTTATTCTTGTTTTTTGAGAAGGATTACTAGAGTTTGGAATAGCAATTATTATGATATCACATAGCTATGTCCAACGTATTCATCTTCAATGCTTTTATATTTATTTATTTAAATTCTAAAGTTGATTTGGAAGATACTTTTTGCAGTATTAATCTTTATGGTTTTATATATTGCAATATGTTATGGGATATGTTTTTTTTCATCCGTGAACTATTATTGTCCCATACGATGTCAAAAGTTATCTCTTTTATATGTCGATATGCAAGTATTGATACAAGATCGATGAACTTTTGACAAACAAAAATTGAACCTATTATGTCGTTATGCAAATAATTGATGGAAGATAGGATGAATTTTTGTTTCCAAGGATTATGTCTATTGTATGTCATTGTACAAATAGTGATGGAAAATAGAATGAATCCTTGTTTATGCCGCAATATTAATCTTTACCTGATCCATATTTTATGTGTATACTGCAATGCTCCATAAGTTTTTCTTGTGTTGATCATAAAACAATTGAGTTAATCATTATTTTATGGTTAGCATAATCGTAGCTCCGTAAGTTCTCTTATGTCGAGCATGTTCAATTAAATTGATCACTTTTGTGTTTAATTTGATTGTGTATTTCGATTAAATTAATCACGAGTTTTCTTGTGGTTAGTTTAATTGAGAATTTTGGATATATAAAATCATTTCTTATGGTTTTTGGTGTCCAATAAAATCCTTCTTTTCTTGTAAAAAGTAAGGTCGCTCTTTTTGTTCTCTCGGGTATTACATCAAATGAGGGAGAATTATTTTGAACTTGCGCTTAATTTCCATATCTTTAGGGAGTGCGACTGTGGAATTTTGAGAGGGTATCTTGTATATTTATAAACTCCTTGATGAATGCATTTAACTTCGGCTTTATGATTGCATCTAAACAAGTTGATATGTCATTTTCTTTGGTCTTGAAGCATCTCCGTGAAAATTTCATTAGGATCCCGTTTTCGTACCTTTGCCAATTTTATTGACAAAAAGGGGGAGAATTAATATGTAGTTCACACTACAAATACATATGATTTACGTGCTTTACGGGTCATTATGTATGGGGGAGTGGTTTTCGTGTTGAGACAAAAGTATTGACTAAGGGGGAGTGATACATATCACCATAGTATTGTTGTCGAAGTTGTGATATAAGAAATTTGATGTTGTGTAATAATACTATGACACTGTATAAAAATGATCGAGAGCTTTTGTTTTCTCATTGTTATGGCTACGGAACTTAAACACGGGAGTACTTGGAAAAGACGAAGTTTTCGAGTAATGTTGAAGCACCAAGGAGATCAATCATGTGGACGAGAAGCTACAAAGTTTTATCTATTTTGTAATTCATATGTATTAATAGTTTTGTCAGTAAAATTGACAAAGGGGGAGATTGTTAGAGAATTGCTCGGTCGAACTTGCATGCGTTGCTATCTTAAGAATGTATGTCAATATTAGTGATCCATACTATATGTCTTGATTTCTAGTTTACTTATGACTAAGTCTCGGTCTAGGATAGTTAAGTATAGTTGAGCTATAGACTCCTTGGCGATTATCTTACGAAGACGAAGAACTACTCAAGGAACCGGTGGAACTTCATCCGAACAAAAAGGTACGTGGACACTTGAACTCATCTAGCACTCAAAAGTCTACTTTATCTCCTACTCTTAAGACACATTCGTATAAGTATGATAGTTTTCATACATACACATTTGTTATTTCGAGCCGAGTTTACTCTCCTATCTTTTTCTCGAAATATGTGTTGGTAAGCTTTCGCTTTAACCACATTTTATCTTTACCCGTGACGAAAGTCATGATGACGTTTCAATCTTGAAAATGTCTTTGATGAAGATAGTCGATTCTTTATGTCTAACGACTATTAACATTATAGAAGAATATTTCTTTGATTGAAATGTAGAGTTGAGATTACGTAACCACCTATGGATATAAGCATATATAGTGTGTTCTTACATTAGTGTATAAATCTATGTACCGGAAACCAAGTGTGTGCATATGTGTGCATGCGGTATTGGTGAAGGAGACAGGTTAGGTACGCATACCCGTATGCGTACTGGTGGAGGTTCTTGTACCGAGAATTTTTGCTGAAGTTTGGAGTTTACGAACTTACAAACCAGTCACATTAGGTATGCGTACCCGTACGCGTACCCACGGAAGTTTTCCAACCGAAAATTTCTGCTGGGTTTTCAAACCCAATTCCGGTAAAGCTAGACTACACGTACCCGTACGCATACCCAATCTAGTTATATCTCAAATCAGTTAGCTTATGAACTTAAACAATAAATCAATAAGGAATGCAATCTTTGCAAACCGTGGCTATATTTTTCATGAATTGATTCAAGTGAATCAAACCGATTTTGCTTCAATTGTATCTTGTGTAGTACATAAGATTTCCTTGCAATTGAACAACTCTTGAACTAGTTCTTACGAGTCATTTGAACTAGTTATGAGAAAGATGAATACGGTTGATATGAAAGTACTCATATGGCTAACCATTGGTCTTACCATTTGTAAACCAACCAAATGTACACGTTTAGGTATGGCTACTCAAATCTAAATGAAATACATTTCATGTGTGTGTGACAAGCTAAGATTCAATCTAACAGTTGAAAGATATTAGTTTGGATATGTCATGTTTTTCATATAACGGTGAATATTGAATGCTTTGTTACCAAGGTAACTTAGATTGCAAACCTTGATTTAAAAACTATATAAAGGAGACATATAACAATTGGACAAACTAATCCCCATACCTCCTGTGTGACACTAGTTAGTTTGCAAGAGTCGATTCTCCTTTAACCGTAGGTTTCTTCTCGAAACCCTGTCGGTTAACGACTTAAAGACTTCATTGGGATTGTGAAGCCAGACGAAACTACCTTTCTTGTAGTTGTGCGATCTGATCTTGCCATATTCTATCGTAAGAGTTCAATTGAATAATTGGATTGAGATTATATCTCCGATAGGGAAAAAAAAGAAATCACAAACATCTTCGTCTCATCGTTTTGATTCCGCAATATCTAGTTTCGATACCATACGATTTAGATTATTGTGAGGTGATTGATAATTCTAGGCTGTTCTTCAGGAATATAAGTCCGGTTTATCGATTGGTTCATGTTCACCTTGATATAATCAAAAGACGGAACAAAACTCATAGGTTAATCTGTGGGAGACAGATTTATATATTATCGTAGACTTTTCTTTGTGATACAGATTTATTTATTCAAGTCTTCGACTCTGGGTCGTAGCAACTCTTGGTTGTGGGTGAGATCAGCTAAGGGAATCAAGTGTGTAGTATCCTGCTGGGATCAGAGAAGTAAGGAGCGCAACTGTACCTTGAATCAGTGTGATATTGATTGGGGTTCAACTACAATCCAGACCGAAGTTAGTTTGTAATAGGCTAGTGTCTGTAGCGGCTTAATATAATGTGGTGTTCAATCTGGAGTAGGTCCCGGGTTTTTTTTTTCATTTGGGGTTTCCTCGTTAATAAAATTTCTGGTGTCTGTGTTATTTCTATTCTGCATTAATTTTTTTTATATAATTGAAAATCACAGGTTGTGCATTGTATCGACCAATTGGGAAATCCAACCTTTGGTTGTTGATTGGAAATTGATTGATCCATGGATATTTGTCTTTGGTACCATCCAAGTTTACATCTCTCTTGTATTTGATAAAGACTCGCATATTTCTACTTGCTTGAGTATAAATCAAATCAAGAGATAGAGATATTAACTCCTTGATATACTTTTTATTAAGATTGAGTCTGACTGTCTAGTTGATTCTCTTAAAAGTATATTGAAGTTAGTCCAAACAGATTGCTAATCGAAATATTGAGTGAGGTTGTTAGACCCCTGCTTTTTCACTAGACTCCACGGCGTTCATCATGCAAAGACGAAGAACTACTCAAGGAACTTGTGGAACTTCATCGACAAAAAGGTATGTGGAGACTTGAACTTATTTATCACTCAAAAGTCTATCTATTTTATCTCTTATCTTGAGAAAAAAGTCGTATTGCTATATAGACTTCGATTATACACATTTGCTATTTCGAGCCGAGTTTATCTCGCTTATCTATTTCTCGAAATATGTGTTGGTAAGCTTTCGCTTTGGTCAAGTTCATCTTTACTCGTGACGAATGTCATGCTGATTATTTTAATAACTTGAAAATCGCTTTGATGAAAAATAGTTTTTGAATAACAACTATATAACATCCTCTAAGAAAGTTTCAATGATTGAAATGAGAGTTTAGAACATGTAACCATCTTTGGATATAAACATGGATTGTTCTCACATTTGTGTAAAATTCCAAAACTGGGAACCCAAAAGTATGCGTACCCCTACGCGTACTGGCGGTTGTTGGAAATCCGGGTAAGTATGCGTACGGGAAAGTTCACGTCCGTGAATTATTGCTGGAGTTTGAAAGTAAAAAACAAACTCAATCCGGTTACTTAAGTACGCATACCCGTATGCATACTTAAGTAGGTTACTTTCTAAAATCGATTTGTTCATGAACTAAAACATCTATATAATAAGGAATGTAATCATTGCAAACCGTGGCTATAATGTTCATGAATCGATTCGAGTGAATCAAAACCGATTTTGCTTCGATTGTGTCTTGTATACTTCTATAAGATCAAAGCAATTGAACAACTCTCTAACTAGTCCATTTGAGTCATTTGATCTAGTTATGGTGAAGATAAATAAGGTTGATATGAAAGTGCTCATATAGCTAACCATTGGTTAACTATTGTTGAACCAACTAAGTGTACACGTTTAGGTATGTTTACTAAAACCTAAATAAAGTTACATTTCATTTGTGTATAACAAGCTAAGCTCAATCTGACGATTGAAAGATATTAGCTTGAATCTAATCAGGTTTTCATCTAACGGTGAATATTGAATGTTTTTTTACCATGGTAACTTAGATTGCAATCCTTGATTTGGAGACTATGAAGGAGAACTCTAGCAACTGGGAAACCTAATCCTCACACCTCTTGTGTGATACTAGTTGTATAAGCTAGATTCGATTCTCATTTAACCTTAGGTTTTTCACGAAACCCTGTAAGTTAACGACTTAAAGACGTCATTGGGATAGTGAAGCCAGACCCAACTATTTTCTTTGTAGTTGTGTGATATGATCTTGCTGTTTCTATTGTGTTTGAGTAAAATCGTTAGATTGGCTTGAAATTTATATCTCCAATAGGCAAGATAGAAAAGTAGTCACAAACATCTCCGTCTCATCGTTTGTGATTCCACAATATCTTGTTTCGCTAGTCGATTCAGATTATTGTGAGGTAATTGATATTTATAGGCTGTTATTCGGGAATATAAGTGAAAAAGTGGGGGTCCTCACCCAATAATTCGCTTATCAATCTGTATGGACTAACTCCAATATACTTTTAAGAGAATCAACCAGACAATCGAACTCAATCTTAATAAAAAGAATACCAAAGAGTAATATCTCAATTTCTCGACTCAATCCCTACTCAAGCAAATAGAAATCTTCAAGTATAATTGAATACAAGAGAAATTATCTTGAATGGTACCAACGACTAATGTTCAAGTATCAATCAATTTCAATCAACAACTGAAGGTCGGATTTCCCAATTGATTGATTCAACTCACAAAATTTGATATTTCAATTATAAAGAAAAATATATTGCGGAAAATAAATGACATAGACACAAGAAGTTTTATTAACGAGGAAACCGCAAATGCAGAAAAACCCTGATTCACGTAAAAACCCTAACAATCCTTAATCTTCCTCTTCCTAAATCACATCGACATCACCTCCATCACCCTACGAATAGTTACATCAACCAATATCTCTCTAACCCGCTCTCGATTTCATCACTCGACACTTACAGAGGAAGAACAAAGAAGAATAATGGAGAAGAAGAAAGAGAAAGAATAAGAGAGAATGAATTTCTCTGCCCAGTTTGGTTAGATAAGGCCGATCGAAATTGCTAAAGGCACCCGCCAAAAAGATAAGGGCACCCAATACGGTTAACTACAATACTGATGATATCTTCTTCGTCTGATATCCGAATGGCACGTTCGAGTAGTCTATCTCGCATAACTTTTCGAGATCTATCCAACTGTACTAGTTTTGTAGCTAAATCGTTGTTAGATTAATTTCTATTAATTAATGTTCTAGTTACACTAATCGAGTCATTAACGACTAAAACGTCTCTTGACTAGTCTAATAACGTTGACGAGATTGAGGATCGTTACATTCTCCCAACCTTATATCATTTTCGTCCTCGAAAATTGAACCATCCGTCTGGTCTTCAAAAACTCCCCACCTTATAGAATAATCCCATCCATTGTCTAAGTGCATACAACATAAAAAACAAAGCACAACCCTATATGGCTTTCTACGACTAACATCTAAAATTTGAAGTTCTAGCCTTTTGATTAAACTGATTAAAATTCTATCAAATTGGGATGTCTAAGTTTCTTACACTAATTTCTATTTTATAAGATGTTTACCTCTAACTTCAAGGAAGAATCCTACGAATCTTTCTAAGTGAACTTACATCTATTGGTTTTCTAAATTAATTTACAATATACTTCTATGATTGGTCATCTCTGAATGCAGTTTCCCTATCAAGGTTGTCCAAGCCCAACAATGCCTTCCTACGAACAGAGAAAACACAACACTCACTATTCTCCAGTGCTAGATTCACTAAGTATTAATATTGACTAGTCTCTAACCTTTTTATTGTAACTGATGTAATTCTGATAAATTTACGTCGTAGTTATATACATAATTCACAGCATTTCAAGCAATTTAATTATCTGAATTATTTAATTAATTGATTAATTTTTTTATCATTATTATTATTTATTTATTTTAATGAAATAGAATTTTAATTCCAAATGAAACTATATTATTATAACTAAATGGATCTTAAATTCATATACTATTTAAGAATAACTGAATGTTATAATTATTATCCAAATGTTACTATTATTATGTTCAACGTATCAATTTGTTTATTTCATTATGTGACTTGATATAAATAAATAACCACTAACAATTTTCATAGTTGCATGATATTAATATTTTATTATTTCAATTATAATTTTTCTTATTTCTTAAGTTGATAAAAGTTAATCGTAATTAATCAGAATGGCAAGTTTAATTTTATTATTAATACTAGATTTGATTTGATCTAACTTTATTTCCTTAAATTTTATATTATTGCTAAGTAATCCTTAAGTTGCATTATTAACAAAATTACATTTTGTTGATATTACTTTAAATATTATCCAAATGATATTTACAATAACTTCAAATTTTATAATAATTAGTATTAGATAGCATTATTATTTTCTTACTTCATCAAAAATCATTGTCTTAATTATTATATTATTATATTATTATTTTGTCAAATTTCCCTTTGATTACTAGCGTAACTAAAATACAATCAGAATAATTATTTAGCAATGACACTTATTTTAAATTTATTACGCTTTAATCTTGAAAATATAATTTTACATTCTCGCAAGGGTTGATATAAAAAAAATTTATTTATTCATATTGAACCTGTATACTATATTCTATTATATATTGGTGTTGATAATTTAATGTGATCTAAATTTACGTCTAAATAAAATTGTAATATGTATTAACAATATCTTATTCATAAGCATATTTATTCTCCTTTAATCTAATTTTGTAATATGTATTCAAATACTATAAATACCACTTCATTTTGTATAATTTAGTAATTTAGTGAATCATTTGTTGGACTAAAGATAATCTAGGTGTAAGATCGTTAACAAGTTTTAATCTTTATTTTATGCCTTATATGACCTCATGTTCTAAATCCTACAGAAAAAGCATTATTTATCTATCTGATTTAAACGCAAAACACAAAATTCAAATTTGTTATTAGTTAACTTTGTAAAGCTTAATTGTATATAAGCACTAATAATTTTCCATTGCTATTTAATCACAATCATTATTTTATCACTATATATATATTTGTAAATGAAATTTTAATTTAAGCTATGCTCAATATAATACTAATTTAAATTCTAACAGTTTAAGTTTATATACTAATTTTCCATTTCAAAAGATGGTTGAATTTATTTACTGTAAAACCCCTTATCTTATGATGGGTGCTAATAAGCGGTTGCAAGGGCATTTTGAGAATTTTTCCCGTGCATGTATTTATACACACAAAGACTAGGGTTAGGCCTTTTTTTTTTTTACTCTTCTTCTCTAAATAGAAAAAACAAAATAAAAAAATGGGATTAGCCGCACAAACCTTTTCCTCTTGAAAACCTCAGATTCCGTGAAAGAAAAGTTGAAGAAGAAAGAAGATCGGTAGGAGGACTAACGGCGAAATCCATTGAAGGATTATTTCTCTTACTGCAAAATCAAGTAGGTTTTCTAACTTTTATATCTTTTAACTATTGATCCAGTAAGTTTACAAAAAAAAAAAAACTTCTAAAAGATCGGATTAAAGAGAGAAAAGGGTCTGTAATAATATGTTTTTTATTAGTCCAGCCTTAGGGTCATGCTAAGTGAGCGGATAGCTAGGTGATAGTCTGTGTAAAGGTTTTCTTTTATGTTCTGTGTTGGGTAAAACGGGATGAAGATAACAATTCTTGGTGTTTAAATCGTACGATGGATAGTATTTGTAGTAATACTGATGGAGGAAACGAGAATTTTCATTTTTAGTTATGCCATCCATAAAATCATCCTGATAGGTTTATTCTATTTTTTTTTGTTCTCCTATATCTCTGCTGTATAAGAAGTGCTAGGACCCCATGTTCTTTGATTAATGGACCAAGCTAACGAATTAATCTCACGAGTTGGTGCTGTCTGAAATTGGTACGCCTAAGCTTAGACTTTAATCTCTTGAGTGGGTACAATGAACTAAGGAGGTTTATTTATTGGTTCATAAGTGGCTTAGTCTGAAAAGTACTGTAGAAGTATTTGTATCCATTTGAAATATAACTGCTTGATGAATTACTGAAATCTTGAATACATGTGATTTCACTGGGTCTTGTTTGTAGAATTGTTTGGTGCGACCAAGTGTTAATCATGAAATGAAATGCACACAATTATTGTCATAGTGAACTGATGGTTTAAGGATTGTGGGTAGCATTTTTGGTGACTGCGATGTGGTGGTGTAGGCAGTCGCACTAAAACTATTTATTACGTATAATGGCGCGCTTGTTTGTGTGTGTTTACTGTCGCTCGTAGTTGGCTCGAGTCCCATGGTTTAGTACGGCGATGTCCGCGGGGTCGCCTAAAAGATATGGATCTATTATCTTTTCATGGGTTCGACAACATTATGTTCTCCGGCGCACGGTACGAGAATTTAGTGGACTACACAAGGGTTGATGTGGGATGTCATACGGTTAGACTTAGAAGCAAGAGAGGGGCTACTAGCAAAAATGCAATAGGACGTGGGTTCGGGTAATGTTTACGTCTTTCTGGTTTCATAACTTAACGACATTTTTACATCTTATCTTTTTATTTCTGGTTGGTATATCTTACTCCTGGGGATACTGTCATTTGAATGCTATTTTAACAACGTTGGTGTTTTTTAAACGGTTTTACTCCTAATCAAGCGTTTTGTTGATAATTTTTTTTAAGGACTTGTTAGATCATATTGAAAGTTATAAGGGAGTGAAAGCCTACTTTTAGTTGGGGTCTGACCCAACTTACTATTTTTTCAGGAGACCGCGACCGTGGAACAACCTAGCTTGTAGACTGCTTTTCTGTTCAAAAAAAACTACTATCTTATTATTTAAGGTGCTTAGCTAAATAATTTATTTAATTCTTTTAAAAGAACAGACCTTGTTTCTTTTAGATAAATTCTTCGCATTTATTTTGGAAGCCGACCTGCGAGTCGAGGATTATTTTTATTTCTACAAGATTTATTTTAATTTATAATTTTCCTTATCAGCTTCATTTAAATAAATACATTTATTTATGGATTAGTGTCAATCTGCTCCATACAATAGCCCAATCTCCATTTGTTGGTATGACGGTTTGAGTGTGTAAAATGGTCCATGAGTAGGCCACACTTTGGGTTTTAGGGCGGACGAACTAGAATTCGAAGTGGTGATGTTACAAAGTGGTATCAGAACTCTGGTTACATAAATCCTTGGGAGCGGGTGTAGGGTCTTGTTTGATCACGTTAGGCACGATTTTTTTAGGAGCACTTTGATTGTTTTCTTTGTGTGAATATGTGTTGATAGTTTCTTGTTTTCTTTCCATTCTTAGAGGATGGATGGTCGCGGTAGACGTAATACTGAAGGTCGTGGTCATGGCCGACGTTATGGTCGAAGGAGTGAGGATTTTGTTGAGGAATCTGTGGCAGAAAGTAACTCACACAATGCTGGTAGTAGATCTTGTAATGAAGATGAGACTAGTTCCACACGTAGCTCCCCATCTCGTAGTACTAGGTCCACAAGTGGAACTCGATCTAGTAGGACCAAGTCCACATGTGGCTCTCAATCTGTTCGTACTGAAGGAAGAGAGGGTGGGCCTAACGCCTTAACGTTAGAGAACTTTCAGACAATGCTGAATACTGCGATCACAACGGCATTAGATCAGAGACTTGGTCCACATGGAGGTACGGAAGATGTGGCACCCCCAGAAATGAATGGATCTGTAATTATGGAAAGAAATACGAAGACTTGGGTTCAGTATTACCAAGATTTTCTAAAGATGAAACCCCCTTCGTACACGGGAAAGGGAGGTGCAACTGAAGCACATTAGTGGTGCACAAAATTGGATAGGATAATAGCTCAGTTTGATTGTTCTGGGGATTATAGGCAGAGGATGGCCACTTTACTATTGGAGGGGAATGCAGCAACATGGTGGGAGTCGATGGGAAGGACAGTTGATGCCATGGAGGCTACATGGACAAGATTCAAGGATTTGTTCCTTGCACATTAGTTTCCCCCAGCCGAGCATCAAGCTATGATTAGGCAGTTTGAGGATCTAAAGCACAAGGAAGATCAAACAGTAGTCGAGTATGAGTGTGAGTTTTATCGTTTGTCGATATTTGCTTCCCATCTTATTCATACAGAAGCAGATAGGATCGAAAGGTTTTTGAGTGGATTACATGGTGGAATCGCTCGCCATATAATAGGAAATCCTAGTTTTGATACCTATGCCAAGGTGGTGAATTGTGCTAGGGCGCATTGTTTGAGGATCCTAGAGGCTAGAAAAAAGAAAGTGGAACCTAAGAGGAACGAGATATCTAATGAAGGTAGAAGGAATATTTCAAAGAAGCCACGAGCAGATGAGCATACCACTAACCATGGTGCACCAACTCAAGCACCTCAGCCACTAAGAATCATGGAAGAAGAAAAACCTTATGTTTTTAGAGGGCAGTGTTACAAATGCGGAGAACATGGAAATAAATCTCCAGACTGTCCAAATAAAAATAAGCCCGGAGTTGTGAATAATGGGAAAGATCGTCAAGTTTCACTAGGGAGAGAACAACCCCGAATGAATGCTATATTACCTTGTGGTGAGAGAGAACATGTATCCGCGATGGAAGGTATTTTCTCGACCAATATTTTCTTTATGTTTCTTTTGTTTTGATTTGTTGATGAGTGTTGATTGTTTCATGCTTTGCGTGTGGTTGGCTCGAATTTCCTAAGTTATTAATGCGATGACCAAGGGGTCGCATATGTGTAGATTTGCATGGGAAAAGTGCAATGACCTTGGGGTTGCATTTATATTGCTTAGCTGGTTTTATATACTAGGAAATGTCGATGCGAACATCTAGTATGCTAACGCATGGTTAGCTGGCTAATTGGACCATAGTAAGGTACTTTGTGAATTGTAGATTGGTAAACATAGATCAATTCCGAGGGCGTAATCCTTTATTTTAGGGGGGGAGATTGTAAAACCCCTTATCTTATGATGGGTTCTAATAAGCGGTTGCAAGGGCATTTTGAGAATTTTTCCCGTGCATGTATTTATACACACAAAGACTAGGGTTAGGTCATTTTTTTTACTCTTCTTCTCTAAATAGCAAAAACAAAATAAAAAAATGGGATTAGCCGCACAAACCTTTTCCTCTTGAAAACCTCAGATTCCGTGAAAGAAAAGTTGAAGAAGAAAGAAGATCGGTAGGAGGACTAACAGCGAAATCCATTGAAGGATTATTTCTCTTACTGCAAAATCAAGTAGGTTTTCTAACTTTTATATCTTTTAACTATTGATCCAGTAAGTTTACAAAAAAAAAAAAACTTCTAAAAGATCGGATTAAAGAGAGAAAAGGGTATGTAGTAATATGTTTCTTATTAGTCCAGCCTTAGGGTCATGCTAAGTGAGCGGATATCTAGGTGATAGTCTGTGTAAAGGTTTTCTTTTATGTTCTGTGTTGGGTAAAACGGGATGAAGATAACAATTCTTGGTGTTTAAATCGTACGATGGATAGTCTTTGTAGTAATACTGATGGAGGAAACAAGAATTTTTATTTTTAGTTATGCAGTCCAGAAAATCATCCTGATAGGTTTATTCTATTTTTTTTGTTCCCTCTTCATTTTGAATAAGTTACTTGACTTCCTATATCTCTACTGTATAAAAAGTGCGAGGACCCCATGTTATTTGATTAATGAACCAAGCTAACGAATTAATCGCATGAGTTGGTGTTGTCTGAAATTGGTACGCCTAAGCTTAGACTTTAATCTCTTGAGTGGGTACAGTGAACTAGGGAGGTTTATTTATTGGTCCATAAGTGGCTTAGTCTGAACAGTACTGTAGAAGTATTTGTATCCATTTGAAATATAACTGCTTGATGAATTACTGAAATCTTGAATACGTGTGATTTCACTGGGTCTTGTTTGTAGAATTGTTTGGTGCGACCAAGTGTTAATCAGGGAATGAAATGCACACAATTATTGTCATAGTGAACTGATGGTTTAAGGATTATGGGTAGCATTTTTGGTGACTGCGATGTGGTGGTGTAGGCAGTCGCACTAAAACTATTTATTACGTATAATGGCGCGCTTGTTTGTGTGTGTTTACTGTCGCCCGTAGTTGGCTCGAGTCCCATGTTTTAGTATGGAGATGACCGCGGGGTCGCCTAAAATATATGGATCTATTATCTTTTCATGGGTTCGACAACATTATGTTCTCCGGCGCACGGTAGGAGAATTTAGTGGACTACACAAGGGTTGATGTGGGTTGTCGTATGGTTAGACTTAGAAGCAAGAGAGGGGCTACTAGCAAAAATGCAATAGGACGTGGGTTCGGGTAATGTTTATGTCTTTCTGGTTTCATAACTTAACGACATTTTTACATCTTATCTTTTTATTTCTGGTTGGTATATCTTTACTCCTGGGGATACTGTCATTTGAATGCTATTTTAACAACATTGGTGTTTTCTAAACGGTTTTACTCCTAATCAAGCATTTTGTTGATAAAATTATTTTTTAAGGACTTGTTAGATCATATTGAAAGTTATAAGGGAGTGAAGGTCTGACCCAACTTACTATTTTTTCAGGAGACCGCGACCGTGGAACAACCTAGCTTGTAGACTGCTTTTCTGTTCAGAAAAGCTACTCCGTTATTATTTATGGTGCTTAGCTAAATAATTTATTTAATTCTTTTAAAAGAACAGACCTTGTTTCTTTTAGATAAATTCTTCGCATTTATTTTGGAAGCCGACCTGCGAGTCGAGGATTATTTTCATTTCTAAAAAGATTCATTTTAATTTATAATTTTCCTTATCAACTTCATTTAAATAAATACATTTATTTATGGATTGTTGTCAATGTGCTCCATACAATAGCCCGATCTCCATTTGTTGGTATGACGGTTTGAGTGTGTAAAATGGTCCATGAGTATGCCACACTTTGGGTTTTAGGGCGGCCGACCTAGAATTCGAAGTGGGGATGTTACATTTACGAAGAAGTATCCAATTAATATACGAGTTTATTTTCTTTTAATTGTAATATTCCACTAAGCATTTGAATACTATTATTATTACTTCATGTTTATTTGTTTCATTTTAAAAGATTTACTGGATCATTTATTCGATTAAAGATAATTTCGGTACCAAATTACTAACAAATTGAGTCTTTTCATTTTATATATTATATCCTCGTTTTCTTAAGTCTAACGCCTAACAAGTATTATATTAATTAATCTAGATTAAACGCAAAACATATATCTCTAATTTGTAATTAGTTTAATTTATAAAATTTAATCGTAAATAGCGTTACCAATTTTCCATAATTATTTAATTAATTATAGTTATTATTTTTATTGTTATATATATCCCCACTAAAATTTCAGTTAAGTTTAATACGGTACTAATTGATAAATGCTAACATTATTATAATAAAAAATCATTATTACTATTATTATCATCTATAATTGTTGTTATAATATTTTTGTTATTAACATTGATTATTGAACTATTATTCAAATCATTCTTACAATTATAGGTTGTTTACTCTTCATAAAATGTGTTCAATAAATTCTCATGTGATTTACAAGGTCTATCAATAATACTAATCTCACTATTATTATAACATTAATTATTTATGTGTGCATACTTTTTAAATTAATTATTCACAATCCTTATTAGCTAAAACTATTGGTGTACCCTACAATTTTTATTTCATTATACAAACAATCAAACAAACAAGTCAAGCGATTAAATAATTATTTTAATTATTGATAGCTTTTAATGATTAAGATTTATCTCATAAACCCAACCCAGTTCTAAACCAATCTAGTTCACTAACTGGCACTGGTTATTCCTATTGTCTACCATATAAGATCTAATAGTGAGCTCTGATACCAACTTTGTAGCGCCTCCTAAGCTAACAGCTGACTAATCTAATAAATTAACTAAATAAAGAGGCACTAAAATCTAAAACATGCACTTAAGCATTCAATTAAGAAATGCGATACAAAACTTAACCCAAAGCTAACCCCGCTCAGAAATATATATACAAGATCTTCTCTCAAATGTTACATATATAATAGTCATTTAGTTTTTAAATAAAATATACAACATAATAAATATAAGAGAAGTTAATCAACTAGTGAAGTCAATTTCTCGGAGCTTTCGCTGCGCAACCCTGATCTGTCACAGAAAATGAGGTGGGAATAATTAACATTTAACTTCTAAGTAATCATAATCAAGAATTGGAAAACAATACATATTTTTCCGAAACATTAAATAGTGAATGAGTCACTGAAATAATCATACATGTATATGGAACAAACTCCTTCGTCAAACAATGTACTAATATGGTTGTAAATTCCTAACCGGCAATTCACACCTATTTAGCTATGGATGCCACCAAGACCATGGTGACCAACTCTAAACAATAAAAGCTGAATTAAAGTAGATATAAATGTGAAGGAGCGTATCCTATATATCACAAGTGGAAATTCTCATTTCCCATAACAATTCATATTGACAACGAAACAATACAAGTCATTTCCGAATCGTGGAAGGATTCGCATAATCAACAGGATTATCATAATGCATTTTAAACAAAGCATGGAATGCATAGATAGACAATGCATGAGTTTGTTAAGCATAAATTTTTATAAAAGCAACAATAATGATTACAAAACAGTCAAATGCATTCCCACACCTTTTGATGACAGGCCACGGCTACTTCGAGATCCATGATCCACTGGTTCATCCTTTGAATCGATCGTTGTTAATATAGACTAACTGTTAAACACACAAGAAGTCTAAGAGTCTAGCCAAAGTGGCTCAAACAAGAATAATACAAATCTATTTAATGGTTCTAAGCCCAAGTCCACTAAACCAACTAACGGTCAATGAAGTCAATTAACGGTCCACGTCCAGTCAAAGTTCATAGTCAAAGGTCAAGTGGTCAACAAGTCAACTTGAATCGGTCAACGGTCCGACTCAGGTCAAGCTAGGGAACTCACTGAGTCACCACGATTCAACTCAGTCAAAACTGAGTCAGATAAATAGGTTAAGTCAGCTAAACTGACAGGGCTGACTAATAGGCCTAATTCCTACAGTAGCTATATTTCTTACACCAACTCATTAATATCAATTCAAATGAAATCCATTCATTATTAATAAACTTTAATATCAAAATACAAATACAACTATAATGTAAGTCTACCTGCACTTGCAGCTTTGAGCCAACTCTATTCACAACACCTGAAATCTCAACACACAAACAAACACAATCTCAAACCAATTCTAATTCAATCTCCACCAGTCCCTAATTTATATTTCCATTTTGATACACCGATTATCCATAAATCACTTTAACTGCACCACTATGACTCAACCCAAACAATACTCAACTCTATCTCAGTACAACCTGCATCACCACTTGTAATCTAAACTGCAGTTACAACCCACAACCATCTGGGCATCACAATTACACCTACAACAGACTATAATACATCTCCATCTTCAAATCCAACTACACAGACCACACCAACAACATCACCCTTTCATTCCACCTGCAACTCAGTTCAACAGTAAACACCAACATCTCCAGCATTACAAACAACCTCATCATTAATTGCAATCTCAATACACAGATGATCATCATCACAAATTACCAACATATCTAAACTGCTACTTCAACACCACCATATACAGCTCATATAATTCTCAAAACAGATAACACACACACACTCTCTGCAACATCTCAATCACTGAGATCAATTCATAACACCTACATCCTCCTCCATTGACATACATACCCACAACCAACACCCATCATCAACTGACCACCTGCAATACATATATCAGAACTAACACAATCATCACCATCATTCCAAGTCTCATATTTCCCTCCACCAGATTATATCATCACCACTTACTGTTCTGCAAGGTCACTACTTCACACCAACACACTACAACCAGAGATTCAAACCATAATTTCATAATTTATCACATCAACATTACCATGTCCATCTTAACCATTTCAGTACCACCAATTCAAAAAGTTACAAATGTAACTCAATTTCATATCCACAATCTCCAACTCTTCACTGTCTCAACCACCAGTTCAGTGTAATAATTCATCCTCCAGTTCCATACACATACATCTATCTCAAAACCATTTCAACTCATAAAGATCAACCCCTACAAAATCTTAAGACATATCACCTTCAACACAACCTAAACCTTAACGCATCCATAAATAGACTCATACCACAACAAACTTAATTCACAGTTCAAGGAAAGACTTATAAACCCAATATTGAAATTGAACTAATTTTACTAATAAGAGCCATTACCTCAAAGCAGTGTTGTTCAGGCAACTGAGGTTGAATTCTTCCTTCCTTTGCCTCAATTGAATACCTATATCAAACTATAAACACCCAACAATCTTCATCATCATCTTCACGTCATATCAGTAAAACCCAACCTTTAATCTCTTGTTATTTCACTCAATAACTTCATCATCAACCCAAACTCATAAATTGGGGAAGAACATAACACCAACCCTGATTCACTGATTCATCACTGAATTAACTTCAAAACCTCAATTCAATCAAAACCCATCTTGAATCCATACCATAGACTCCCAATTTCATCTTGACTATCTCCCAAATCGAATCTTCAATCGATATCCAAAACCCTAGTTCTTAACTTAGGGAAGAACATGAAACCCTAACTCACTGATTCTTCGATTCACCTTCAGAGCAGCTTCATATCATCAATACATCATCAACCCATTTGATCTTCATCCATTATCAACTAGAAATCATCATCATCAGTTCCATGCAAACCTAACTCAGAAACCCTAATTCCTCGTCCCCTGATTCACGTAAAAACCCTAACAATCCTTAATCTTCCTCTTCCTGAATTACATCGACATCACCTCCATCACCCTACGAATAGTTACATCAACCAATATCTCTCTAACCCGCTCTCGATTTCATCACTCGACACTAACAGAGGAAGAACAAAGAAGAATAACGGATAAGAAGAAAGAGGAAGAAAGAGAAAGAATAAGAGAGAATGAATTTCTCTGCCAAGTTTGGTTAGATAAGGCCGACCGAAATTGCTAAAGGCACCCGCCAAAAATATAAGGGCACCCAAGACGGTTAACTACAAAACTGATGATATCTTCTTCGTCCGATATCCGAATGGCACGTTCGAGTAGTCTATCTCGCATAACTTTTCGAGATCTATCCAACTGTACTAGTTTTGTAGCTAAATCGTTGTTAGATTAATTTATATTAATTAATGTTCGAGTTACACTAATCGAGTCATTAACGACTAAAACGTTTCTTGACTAGTCTAATAGCGTTGACGAGATTGAGGATATTTACAGGCATATGGTGTCGCCCCTAAGTATAGGGTAAGAATTTCTGACGGCTCGGGCCTCTGCAGAACCGGGAGGCTGGCTATGTGTAACTTGATGTTTTGAAAGGCCTCTTCGCTAGCATCCGTCCAGTGAAACTTCTCCCCTTTCTTCAGAATTTCATAAAAGGTTTTACATTTGTCCGATGACCGTGATACGAATCGGCCCAATGCTGCTATACAACCATTTAGCTTCTGTACATCTTTTACTATCGTGGGAGATGGCATCTCCAAGAAAGCCCTAACCTTATCGGGATATGCTTCTATCCCTCTGGGGGTGATGATATATCCTAAGAATTTCCCTGATGTAACCCAAAAATCGCACTTGGAGGGATTAATCTTCATCCTGTGTTTCCTCATTATCCGAAAAATCTCACGAAGGTCTCGGACGTGATCCCTGGCTCGGCGACTCTTGACTAACATGTCATCCACATAAACTTCTATGGTGTCGTGGATCTTTTCTTAGAACATATCCCCTACCAATCTCTGATATGTAGCACCAGTGTTCCTGAGTCCAAATGGCATCTTGGTATAACAATACAGTCCCCTTGGTGTGAAGAAAAAAGGAAATGCTCCTGATCCTCAGGTGCCAGCGGTATCTGATTGTATCCCATGTATCCATCCATCAGTGTCATCGCCTCGTATCCGACTATCGATTCTACTAGTTGGTCTATGATTGGGAGAGGGAAGCTGTCCTTCGGGCAGGCCTTGTTCAAGTAACTAAAATCAATACATATTCTGACTCCTCCCTTTTTCTTTGGCACCACGACCATATTATATATCCACTACGGGTAGTGGGATTTCCTGATTATTCCGGACTCTTGTAGCTTCTTTAGCTCGGCCTCGACCGCTGCTTGTAACTCTGGTGCGATTCGTCTTATTTTCTGTCTAACCGTCTTGACCCTTGGATCAATCATCAAGTGGTGGCAGCAGACCCCCGGGTCAATACCCTCTAAATCGTGTACTTCCCACGCGAACGCGTCTAATTTTTCCTTTAACACTGTCACAAGTTGACCTGCTTATTCGTCCGAGAGTAATGTACCGATCCTTACTGTCTTTGGCTCCTCAATCGTCCCCAAATTCACTTCCCGAGTCGGCTCAACTGTTGAGAAATTAGATTTAGATTCCCTGATCGGAGCAGGTTCCTTTGATTGCTATAAAGGGTCTTACTTTTGGGTTTCATACGCCATGACCGCTTGTGAAATTGCCTCCTCCAACTCTTCTGCATCCTTAACTTCTTTGGGTCTATTCTTCTCTCGCCTTTGTCGAGCTAGCTGATCGTCATTAATTTCGGTATCAACCTGCATGCATTGTCGTGATGCTTGGGAGTCGCCTACAACTTCATCTACTCCCTTGTAGGTCTGGTACCTTAATCTCTGATGATATGCTGATGCCACTCCTTTAATCCCAGCGATCCATGGACGTCCGATAATTGCTTCATAGGGCGAGGCGACGTCGATCACACAAAAAGTTGTTAGTGTGTCAAGGTAGCCCCCACCGTCCGAAACCCTCAAAGTTACCTCTCCCTTAGGGATGGTTACCGTACCAATAAAGGCGTAGATGCGATACGTTGAGGGAACAAGGATATCGTCTGACATCTCCATTCTCTTGAATGTGTCGTATAATAGCACCTCGACTAACTTCCGCTATCCACGAGAATCCTTCTTACTCCCCATTCCTCAATTAGTAATGTGATGACCAAGGGATCACTGTGTGCTTGCCCGTTTTTTGTGACGTCCTTGGCCGAGAACGAAATAGGTTGCACCATCCAAGGTTCCATCGGTAATGTCTTGGCTACACTACATATTTCTTTGCCATCGCGATCCCTCTTGTGAATCCTTGAAGTGATTACCGGGCCGAGAGTGTAGTATTGAATAGCTAAGTGTGAAATGGTTTTCACAAATTGAGTTGACCTATCAATACAGACTTGATGAACCGGCACTTCGGGTGTTGCCGTCGGCTGAGCTGGATGTCGGACGAACTGTCTTAGATACCCATCTCGAATGAGGTGTTGAACAATATGCTTTACTTTTCGGCTATTATTAGTGAAGTGGCCTCTATACTGATGGTAGTGACAATACTCGGGGTAATCCTTGGTTCCTTGGAACTGGACTCCCCTTGATGCTGGGTAATTGATATCATTCCTCTTCTCGACCTCCTTGACTATTTCCTCCAAATGAGCGTTTAAAGATGTATATGATCGGGCTCCATGCCTCGGCCTCTTCCCTTTGGCCACCCATTCTTTTTTCTCCCTGCTTATTGGTGGAGGGTCTGGTCTCTTCTCGGGACGCCCGACTGGATCTTCCATAACTGTTTTAGCCTCAGCACTTGCTTCTTGCACTCCCCTATCTCTCGATTCGGCTTGAATTTCTTCTAGGGCGATAAAGTGTTCTTGCATCCTTCACATCTCCTTTAAGGTTTTTGGTTTTTTAGAGAACATAGCTATCCAGATGGGGTCCGATCTTCCCAACGTGTTTTCGAATCCAAAGATAGCTTGATCCACTGGTACTTTTCCAATTTCAGTGCACAGTTTCCTCCACCTATCAGTCAAGGTTCTCAAGGGCTCCCTGAACCTCCGGGAGATGGTAAATAGCTTGTTCATTCTTAGCCGAGGACGGCTGTTGTGCATATAAGTTTCAAGAAAGGCCTCAACTAGTCCATTATATCTGCCGATTGATCCAGGGGGAAGTGAATAAAACCAATCTCTCTCCTTGCCCTCCAAGCTGGCCGGGAAGAATTTACACATGACCACCATGTTTTTCTTCCATTGGATCAATGACATGGTATACATTTTTAGATGCTCGACCGCGTCTCCTGTTCTGTCGAATCTAGAAGGAAATATAAGTAAAGTACACTTTGGTGGGAATGGAATTTGCTCAAGTTCTTGGGAGAAAGGTGTCTTCTCGGACTCGCTCATAATCTCCGCCAGTTTGTTCTCTTTACTACTCCCCGATAGATCCTTAATCTTTGCCTCCAACTCTTTAAGTTTATCTTCTGTCGCCCCTTCCTGTTGTCCGTCCCTCCCTCGCCTTTATTCATCGGTAGACGAGTCCTCGGGTGGTCCGTATCCTCATAGGGAGGGTATGGGAGATCGCCTAGACAGATTAGGGTTGATCGGCCCAGTCATAGGTGGTGATTGACCCGATCGACCATAATGACTCTACGTTCCTTGGCTGGACGATCCCCTTGATCTGGTTCGTTGATTCCTCAACTGGTAATTCTCAAATTCCAGGGCGAGATTTCATTGCTGGAGTTCTCTTAGTGCCGCTTCTTGTTTTCTTTGACTTTCTAAAATGGATAACAACGTCGGGTCTGTGCTCTCATGACTAGAATGTCCATTAGGGTGTTGTGGCCGAGATTGTAATGGTACCAATGTCGGTGGTGGAGGTAGTATCGGACCAGTTTCATGACCGGATGCATGGATAGGTGCAGGGCCGACATTACTAGATGCTCCTCGCCCCAATTGAATCTACCTGAGATATTCTTGCTCTCTTCGTAAGGCTTCCTGGTACTCAGCTTGATGTCTTGCTCTTTGTATTTGGGCTTGTGCCGCAAGCGCTTCTTCATCGTCATCTGTATCTGAAGCTGTAAGTCCATAGACTTGGTCAACTCTCCTCTGGGTTAGAATAACCTGGTCTAAGGGTAGGGTGTTATCATCTCGCCCAATATCCACTTCCTCATCAACAGTCGGCATGCCTCGTGCAGCTGCATGAGATTCCTCGGGTGGTGGTCGTCGACTGCCTTCTTGTCTCGGACCAGTTACCCCTGCATGCATGATGCTGATAGCCACTTTACGATTTCTTAACGTCCTTCCCGTCCCTGAAGTACTATCCATCGGACGTGACACGTGGTGAGCCGAGTATCGTCCATCCCTACCTACGTCAGCAAATACAAAGAACACCTTACTTTGACCTAGTATTGGAAATAATCCTTCAAAAAAGGTGAAAAATATCAGACTGACGCAAAAAAACAGCACGATGTCCGAGCTTGCAGATAAAAATCCGACTCCAGTTATCAGATGGGTCCTACCTATCTACCCCATTTTGACTCTAAGATGACTTTGTGGCAGATTTTACGTTGCGTCACCTTCAGTACTTGACCTCCGCATTTAAGCTAGTTTGTCCTTCATTCTATATGCTCCAAATCATTAAACTCATGCATGTGATGATCGAATGGTACGTTACGTAAGTCAAAAATTAACTCAGGTCTCTACTAATGTCATCTCTTTATGACTGTCTTCCGTGGATACTCTCAAAGAACTTTCCGACGACTAGATAGCATCGCCGGTCAAGATTTTCCTCCTTCTTTGTTCTAATCAAACGACGTGGGTTGTTTCCGACCAATGAAGCAAGGGTACATACACAAAAACTCTCACTAAGAACTTGTAAACAAACTTTCCTTACTAAAGAAACATCTAAGACACGACTTCCATGCCGGGAAGCTTAACCTCTTGCAATCCTAAGCATGCAAACTTTGTACCGCAACAAGAGAACGACTTATTTACCACTAAAATTCACTCAACCCTCGATAACAAAGAGTCATCCTATCAGCATATTCTCAACCTAGCTCCTAACCTGTTTTGTTGATCGCCGGTGAGATTATGGAGAATTTCTGCCAATCAAACCGTTCGTGGGAGAAGAAACGACAACTTTGTTATACCTTGTAAATATGAGGCTACTGCTTCAGTTTTGCATGTATACTAAACGACTCAAAACAACAATAAATAATCTGTTCCGACCAACAGAATTCATCTTATCTTCCACTACAACACTTGGATGTGTATTTAGGAGCTTTTGATCGTCTCTGAAGGTATTTTAGGAAAGGTATCCGGAGATCTTAGTCGGATCCCCTTAGTCGGCACCAGAATGTAGATGCATTTTACTACAATCTACATCCAAAGGATAGAAATCTTTTACTCATGCAAATGGAAGTAAGAGCTAAACAAAAGACACAAATATTTACGTGGTTCGGTATGATTACCTACGTCCACGGGGTGAAAGGATGAATCTTATTACTTCAATGTGTTACAATGGTGTTTCTCTCTAAGTTGAGCTCTCTTCTCACATAAACTAGTTCCAAATCTCTTTCTCTCTCGGGTGATTTCAAGTCTCTCTCCAAAATTACAACCTCCTCTCTCTTGGATACAAGTTCTTCTATTTATAGGGGTGGTTACATACAACCAAACTATGGTGTTGGTCACAATATATCTAATTTGGAGTCCTGTTGTCGGGCCCGCTCGCATCGTCCCTTCTTCTACGATTATGGACGATGTGCTTTGGTTCCTTAGCAGTCTCTCATCCGAGCCGATCCTTTCAGGTGTTCTCTGGGTGCGATGTCTCCCTTCCAATCCTATCGGCCTCGCGATTGGACGATATGACGTGTGTCTTCTTATACCTTTGACTACCGCTCCTCGTTTGACCCAATATGTCTCGTTTGTCAGCTTTATCAGAGGCCTGGGGTCGAGTCTTGTCCGACAGCTGTAGAGGGATCACGTTCGATCCATGTGGCTCCTTAATTATCGCGCCAGCCAGCCTCTATTCTGTGCTTCTTGCCTCTTCATCTTTAGGTACATCATAGCTTAAGATGTTGCCACCTAGCCTTGTGGATATTTTGCTCCTACACTTAGTTTATATTAATTTAAGTTCACGAATAAACCAAATTTAGAAAGTAACACACTTAAGTATGTGTACAGGTATACATATTTAAGTAACCGGATTTGAGTTTGTTTTAGTTTCCAAACTCAGCAGAAATTCAAGGACGTGAACTTTCCGCCAGTATGCATACGGGTACGCATACTTAGGTAACCAGATTGAGTTGGTTTTGATTTCCAAACTCAGCAGAAATTCACGGACGTGAACTTCCGCCAGATACGCATACTTACCCAATATCCATCATCCATTTAGTACACATACAAGTATGCATACATTTTATTCCCGGTTTTGGACTTATACACTAATGCGCGAATACATTAAATGCTTATATCCAAATATGGTTACATGTTCTAAACTCTTTATTTAAATCATTGAAACATTCTTAGAGGATGTTAAATAGAAGTTATTCACACACTATTTTTCATCAAAGTAATTTTCAAGATATTGAAATAATAAACATGACTTTCGTCACTTGTAAAGATGAACTTGTGCAAAACGAAATCTTACTAACAAATATTTCGAGAGCGAGATAAACTCGTCTTGAAATAGAAAATGTGTATAATCGAAGTTTATATAGTAATACGACTTTTGTCTCAAGATATGAGATAGAGTAGATAGACTTTTTGAGTGATAGATAAGTTCAAGTCTCCGCATACCTTTTAGTCGATGAAGTTCCACCAGTTCCTTGAGTAGTTCTTCGTCTTTGTATGATGAACGCCGTGGATTCTAGAGCTCAACTACACTTTCTATCCTAGTCTGAGACTTAGATTTAAGTGGACTAGAAATCAAGACTTATAGTTTTGGCAACTAAACTTGACAACAAGCTTGAGATAGCAACGCTTGCGAGTTTGACCGAGCAGTGCTCTAACAATCTCCCCCTTTGTCAATTTTAGTGACAAAACTATCAATACATATGGAATACAAAAAATAAACTTTGCAGCTTCTCTTCCACGTGCATGATCTCTTTAGTTCTTCAACATTACTCAAAATCTTCGTCACTTCCAAGTACTCCAATGATTCCAAAGGTTGTAAGTTCAACATCATCGTTGTTGAAAATCCGTAGCCATAACAATGAGAAAATAAAATCTGTCAATCATTGTTACACAATGTCATAGTATTATTACACATTATCAAAGTTTAATTGTATCACAACTTTGACAACAATACTATGGTGATATGTATCACTCCCCCTTAGTCAATACTCCATCTCACATGGAAACCACTCCCCCTTATATAATGATCCGAAAACCATATGTATTTATAGTGTGAACTACACATTAATTCTCCCCCGTTTTGTGAATAAAATTGGCAAAGGTACGAAAACTAGTGGGATCCTAATGAAATTTCGATAGAGACATTTCATGACCAAAAGACATCACATATCAACTTTTTAGATGCAATCATATAGCCGAAACTAAATGCATTCATCAAGGAGTTTATAAAGATACAAGATAACCCCTATAATATTCCACATCCGCACTCACCACAAAGATTTGCCAATAAAGCACAAGTTCAAATAAGAACTCTCCCCTATATAGTGTCATTCCCGAAAGAACAACAAGAGCGACTTTACTTTCATGAGAAAAGAAGGATTTATTTGGACAACAATAAATCATATATGAATATGAAATTGTATCCAAAACACTCAATTGGATTAACCACAAGTGAACCCATGATTAATTCGATCGGAATACTCAAATAAATTAACCACAAGAGAACCCATGATTAATCTAATTGGAAATGCTCAACATAAGAGAACTTACAGACCCACACAGTATATACATAAAAGATATGGATCAGGGAAGATCAATACCGTGGAATAGACAAAGATTCATTATATCTTCCATCACTATTTGGACAATAACATACAATAGACTTAATCTTTGTAAACAAAAGCTCATCCTTTCTTCCATCAATATTTGCATAATGACATAAAAGGCTTAACTTTTGTTTTTGTTAAAAGTTCATTCATTCTTTTATCAATACTTGCATATTGACATACGAAGGACTTAACTTTTGACAACGTATGGGACAATCATAGTTCGCGGACGCAAACACACATATCCAATAACAAATTGTAATATATAAAACCATAAACATTAATACTGCAAAAATCATCTTACAAACAAAAATAATTTAAAATTTAAACAAATAAATCTAAAAACACTGAAGATGAAAATCATTGGACATAACTATGTGTAATCACAATAATGACTATTCCATACTCTAGTTATTCTTCTTAAAAACACAAGAATAAAATTCTCATAAGAAGCTTTCCTAGCCAAAAAAAATAAATATAGAACTCCTATGAAGCATTTCACTTACTTTGAATACTCTTCGATCAGATCAATCCTGGATTCAAGGTTATCCATCTTTTCCTCAAGTCTTTTAGAAGAGACTTCAAGTTCATTCTTCAGGGCACGCACTTGTTCCAGGATGAGATCCATGGTTAAAGAGAGCTTATCAAAATTAAAGACAGATGGATTCCCATCAGGGAAGGAATCACGCTTGTCAGGGCACATCTCACCATCATAAGAGTCAAAATGAACCTTCTTAGAGGGAAAAATAACAGTCTAAACATAATTTTCTTTGCTTGAAAGACTTTATAAGGACATGATAGAAGGAAAAAATGAAATGCTCTTACCAAGGAGAAATCTTCATCTTTAAAAAGGAATGAAGATAGGGATAAATTTCCAAAAAGACCTTTGACCTAAACCCTAACAGAATTTAGTTATCCCCCAGAAAACGTCTTTACAGGAAAACAAAAACGTTCACAAACACAAACGGTTCTTGACAACAACAAAAAAAGAAAAAAAGAAGAGCAACAGAGAGAACCAAAATAGGGAATCAACATAAATATTTCATCACAACCCAAGAGAGACAAGCAAGAATCATTTTGATCAAAATCACAGAATGTAATTTCTCCAATCCATAACATGACTGGGAGTTTTCTTACAAGGGGATGAAGTGTTTGTTATTCATTGTTTCTGTTTTGCCTTCAAGAAAGAAGAGTTATTCACATCATTCTTTCCCTTTTTAGCACAGTTTTGAAAACCTTGTTTGTTGATTTTCGCAAACTATGAATGGTTTTGGAGATCTCTTTTGAAAGAAATTAGGATTTCCTAGGAGATTTCCTTTTCATATTCTGAAAACAAGGTTTAACAAAGGACAAAAATTCTTGACCTTTAGTGCTTACAATTTCAAGATGATCCTTATTTTCACACAAGGAGGCCAAACAGTTTGGTAAGTGTTAGAGCATTTCTCGGTCAAACTCGCAAGTGTTGCTATCATAAGCTTATTTTTCAAATTTAGTTGTCAAAACTATATGTATTGATTTCTAGTCTACTTATAGTTAAGTCTCGGACTAGGATTGTTAAGTGTAGTTGAGCTCCAAACTCCACCACGATTATCTTACGAAAACGAAGAACTGCTCAAGGAATCAGTGGAACTTCATCCGACTAAAAGGTATGTGGAGACTTGAACTTATCTATCACTCAAAAGTATATCTACTCTATTTCCTACTCTTGAGACAAAGGTCATATAAGTGTATAGATTTCAATTATACACATTTGTTATTTCGAGCCGAGTTTATCTCGCCTATGTATTTCTCGAAATATGTGTTGGTAAGCTTTCGCTTTAACCAAGTTCATCTTTACTCGTGACAAATGTGATGATGACATTTCAATATCTTGAAAATATCTTTGATGAAAAATAGTTTGTGAATAACAACTATGTAACATCCTCTAAGAATGTTTCAATGATTGAGATGTAGATTTGATATTATGTAACCATCTTTTGATATAAGCATATATAGTGTGTTCGCACATTAATGTATAAATCCATAAACCGGGAACCAAGTGTATGCATATGTATGTATACGGATGGTGAAGGAGACATATTAAGTATGCGTATGGGCGGAACATTTCTACCCGATTTTTTTTGCTGAGTTTGGAAACCAAAACCAGCTCAAATCAGATTGCTTAAGTATGCATACCCGTACGCATACTTGAGCTGGTTATTCTCTCAAATCGGTGGTTCATGAACTTAAACAAATAAATTATAAGGAATAAAATCTTTGCAAACCGTGGCTATAATGTTCATGAATTGATCAAAACGATTTTGTTTTAATTGTGTCTATTCATAAAGGCCTAAGAAATTGAACAACTCTCCAACTAGTTCTTTTGGAATCATTTGAACTAGTTGTGATAAAGATGAATATGGTTAATATGGAAGTACTCATATGGCTAACCATTGGTTAAATATTGTTGAACCAACTAAGTGTACACGTTTACGTACGGTTAATCAAACCTAAATGAAATACATTTCATTTGTGTATAACAAGCTAAGATTCGATCTAACGGTTGAAAGATATTAGCTTGAGTCTAATCAGGTTTTCATGTAATGGTGAATATTAAATGCTTTGTTACTAAGCTAACATTGATTGAAAACCCTGATTTAAAAACCATATAAAGGAGAACTCTAGCAACTGGGAAACCTAATCCCCACACCTCCTGTGTGATACTAGTTGTGTTAAGCTAGAGTCGATTCTCCTTTAACCTTAGGTTTCTTCTCGAGACCCTGTAGGTTAAGGACTTAAAGACTTCATTGGTATTTTGAATCCAGGATGAACTACTTTTCTTGTAGTTTAGTGATATGATCTTTCCATTTATATCATAAGAGTACAATCGTAAGATTGTCTTGAGATTATATCTCCGATAGGCAAGATAGAAGAAGTCACAAACATCTTCGTCTCATCATTTGTTATTCCGCAATATCTTGTTTCGCTAGTTGATTAATATTATTGTGAGGTGATTGATAATTTTATGTTGTTCTTCGGGAATATAAGTCCGGGTTATCGATTGGTTCCTGTTCACCTTGAGTTTGTCAAAAGACGGAACAAAACTTGTAGGTTTATCTGTGGGAGACAGGGTTATCTATTATCATATATTTTTCTGTGATATAGATTTGTTTATTAAATTCTTCAAGTTTGGGTCGTAGCAACTCTTAGTTGTGGGTGAGATCAGCTAAGGGAATTAAGTCTGTAGCATCCTGCTGGGATCAGAGATGTAAGGAACGTAACTGTACCTTGAATCAGTGTGAGATTGATTGGCGTTCAACTATAGTCCAAACCGAAGTTAATTAGTAGTAGGTTAGAGTCTGTAGAGGCTCAATACATTGTGGTGTTCAATCTGGACTAGGTCCCGGGGTTTTTCTGCATTTGCGGTTTCCTCATTAACAAAACTTCTGGTATCTGTGTTATTTCTTTTTCGCATTATTTATTTTGTTATATAATTGAAATATCACAGGTTGTGCGTTATATCAATCAATTATGAAATCCAACCTTTGGTTGTTGATTAAAATTGATTGATCCTTGGATATTGGTCTTTGGTACCATCCAAGTTTACTTCTCTTGTATTGAATTAGACTCGCAGATTTCTATTTGCTTGAGTAGGTATTGAATCAAGAAATTGAGATATAACTCTTTGATATACTTTTTATTAAGATTGAGTCTGACTGTCTAGTTGATTATCTTAAAAGTATATTGGAGTTAGTCCATACATATTGCTAATCGAACTCGCAAGAGTTGCTATCTCAAGCTTGTTTTTCAAGTTTAGCTAAGTCTCGGACAAGGATATTAAGTATAGTTTAGCTAAGTCTTGATTTCTAGTCTACTTATAGCTAAGTCTCGGACAAGGATAGTAAGTGTAGTTTAGCTCTAGACTCCATGACATTCATCATGCAAAGACGAAGAACTACTCAAGGAACTTGTGGAACTTCATCGAAAAAAAGGTATGTGGAAACTTGAACTTATCTATCACTCAAAAGTATATCTATTCCATCTCCTATCTTGAGATAAAAGTCGTATTGCTATATATACTTCAATTATACACATTTGCTATTTCGAGCCGAGTTTATCTCGCTTATCCATTTCTCAAAATATGTGTTGGTAATTTTTCGCTTTGGCCAAGTTCATCTTTAATCGTGACGAATATCATGATGATTATTTCAATAACTTGAAAATCGCTTTCAGGAAAAATAGTTTTTGAATAACAATTATATAACATCCTCTAAGAAAGTTTTAATGATTGAAATGAGAGTTTATAACATGTAACCCTCTTTGGATATAAACATGGTGTGTTCTCACATTTGTGTAAAAGTCCAAAACCGGGAACCCAAAGTATGTGTACCCGTACCTATACTGGCGGTTGTTGGAAATCCGGGTAAGCATGCGTACCCATACGCATACTGGCGAAAAGTTCACGTCTGTGAATTTCTGTTGGAGTTTGAAAGTGAAAAACAAACTCAATTAGGTTACTTAAGCATGTGTACCCGTATGCATAGTAAAGTAGGTTACTTTCTAAAATCGGTTTGTTCATGAACTAAAACATTTATATAATAAGGAATGCAATCTTTGCAAACCGTGGCTATAATGTTCATGAATCGATTCGAGTGAATCAAAACTGATTTTGCTTCGATTGTGTCTTGTATACTTCTATAAGATATAAGTAATTGAAAAACTCTCTAACTAGTTCATTTGATTCATTTGAACTAGTTATGCTGAAGATGAATAAGGTTGATATGAAAGTGCTCATATGGATAACCATTGGTTAACTATTATTGAACCAGCTAAGTGTACATGTTTAGGTACGATTACTCAAACCTAAATAAAGTTACATTTCAGTTGTGTATAACAAGCTAAGCTCGATCTAACGGTTGAAATATATTAGCTTGAATCTAATCAGGTTTTTAGCTAATGGTGAATATTGAATGCTTTGTTACCAAGATAACTTAGATTGCAAACCCTGATTTGGAGACTATATAAAGCATAACTCTAGCAACTGGGAAACCTAATCCACACACCTCTTATGTGATACTAGTTGTATAATCTAGAGTCGATTTTCCTTTAACCTTAGGTTTTTCACGAAACCCTGTAGGTTAACGACTTAAAGACTTCATTGGGATTATAAAGCCAGATCCAACTATTTTCTCTGTAGTTACATGATCTGATCTTGCTGTTTCTATCGTGTTTGAGTACAATCATAAGATTGGCTTGATATTTATATCTCCGATATGCAAGATAGAAAATTAGTCACAAAATCTTCGTCTTATTGTTTGTGATTCCATAATCTCTTGTTTCGCTAGTCGATTAAGATTATTGTGAGGTGATTTATATTTCTTGGTTGTTTTTTGGTAATATAAGTCCGGTATATAAATTGGTTCATGTTCACCTTGATTTATCAAAATATGGAACAAAACTCGTAGGTATTTCTGTGGGAGACACATTTATCTATTCATATAGACTTTTATGTGTGATATAGATTTATTTATCAAGTATTCGACTTTGGGTCGTACCAACTCTTAGTTTTGGGTGAGATCAGCTATGGGAATCAAGTGCTTAGTATCCTGCTGGGATCAAAGACGTAAGGAGCGTAACTGTACCTTGAATCAGTGTGAGATTGATTAGGGTTCAACTACAGTCCAGACTAAAGTTAGTTTGTAGTAGGCTAGTTTCTGTAGCGGCTTAATATAGTGTGGTGTTCAATATGGACTAGGTCCCGGGGTTTTTCTGCTTTTGCGGTTTCCTGGTTAACAAAAATTTTGGTGTCTGTGTTATTTCCTTTCCGCATTATATTTTGGTATATAATTGAAATATCACAGGTTGTACGTTGAATCGATCAATTGGTAAATCCAACCTTTTATTGTTTATTGAAATTGATTGATCCTTGACATTGGTCTTTGGTACGGTTCAAGTTATCTCTCTAGTATTCAATCGAGCTCGCAAATTATTGTTTGTTTGATTGAGGATTGAATTGAGAGATTGAGATATAACTCTTTGATATACTTTTTATAAGATTGAGTCTAACTGTCTAGTTGATTCTCTTTTAAGTATATTAGGTTTAGTCCATACAGATTGCTAAGAGAAATATTGGGTGAGTTTGTTAGACCCCCCCCCTTTTAATTGGTATAATAACAGGAAAACACGTTTAAAGGCCTCATAAGTTTGTGATTGTAGTGATCTGACTCTATGAACAAAAATTCTATCTCCATAAATGTACCACCAGTCTTCGATGGCTCAAACTACTTGTGGTGGAAAATTACTATGCGTGCTTTTATTCAAGCTCGTGATTTTCAAACGTGGGCACGTGTTGTCAATGGCTATGATCCTACGATTAATATAAAAGGCGATGTATCTATACCTAAGGATATTGGTAGATATAATCCTTAAGAAATCCTTGCTTCAAAGCAAAATTCGAACGGCTTAAATGCTATCATACATGCCATTACCCCAGATCTTTAACATCAAGTGACTAATTGCACAAATTCTAAAAAAGCATGGGATATCTTAAAAACTGTATTTGAAGGGAATATTTATGAAAAAGAAGTTAGGATTCAAAACCTAAATTATGATTGGGAAAACCTTCGTATGGCAGATGAAGATTCATTTGATGAGGTTAATCACAAAGTGTCTAAAATTGTTAATGCATCTTTTGCATTAGGTAAGACTATTCCTGAGAAGGACATTGTGATGAAAATTCTCATATCACTTCCGTCCAGATACGATACTAAGAAGCATTCCATCATTGAAGGAAATAATCTCGCAACTCTTTTCAGAAATACTCTGGTTGGGAAGTTAAAGATCTTTGATCATGAGCATACATCCAAATCCTGAAAGGATGTTGCTTTCAAAGCACAAAAGAACACTAGATTACTTGACAAAAGTAAAAGTGTTTGCATCTCCGAAGATGATCTTTCTAAGGCTGATTCATCAGATGAAAATCTTGACAAGTCAGTCTCCTTGATCACAAGACAGTTTAGGGATATTCTTTTGAAGAGAAATAAACAGTTCTCCAAAGATAAACCCAGGTCATCAGTTAAACCTCATAATCGTGTTTCTCCTAAAAATAGGGATAATGATGAAACTGATGACGAGGATATGCCTCAGTGCTTTAAGTGTAAAGGTTTTGGCCATTTTGAAAATGAGTGTCCAAATCGTAAAAAATACACTGGGAACAAAGGTCTAGATGCAACTCTTGATGAAATGTTTGACAATAATGATTCTAATGAAGACGAAAAGTAAAGTGTTGTATTTTTTTGTGAAAATATTGATTTTGATAATTGTAGCAATACATGCATCATTCTTGATATTCTTTCAGAAGAAATCTCAACCAATCTGGAAGAAAAAATTGATCTACATGTTTCTTTTGGAAACCCTTTTTCTGATCTTTCAGGTTCCACTATGTGTCTAGCCGCATACACATCCCGAGCGTCTGAATCTTCTTCCAGGTTGACATGTCGTTATTGTTCTCTCAAAGGTCATGAGTTATCAAAGTGTTTCAAGTTCAAACACAAAATGAGATATGTCAACAAACTTCAACGAAGAGCGAATCGATTAGCTAACAAGCTAAAACTTATGCAAGAATCATCATAGGTATGTAAACGTATCTCTTCTTCAAAGAAGTTAGTTTCTAAAGAAAAGACTATATCATTAGAAAGAGATTTACGGTCTAAACGCTATGAGAAACAAGATTCTATGAATTACATTCGAAAAGGATATGATGGTCAGGTCATTGTTCACCCTAGCACAACTTAAATTATATTGGTTTGTGCATCTTATCTTATGTGCCTGATCAAAAGAGACAAAATTTAGCACACCTCAGGCTTTAGGAAAAGAAAATTCTTCTAGTTTGTTTTAATTTTCTTTTTGTCTTCCTGTTTTTGCTTTGTGAGCATTGTAAAGCCTGGAATTCATTACACTTTTCATATCTAATTGATATAGGAAAAGTCTTTCCTGTTTAATAACTTGATTTGTTTATCAAGTCTTCGACTTTGGGTCGTAGCAACTCTTAGTTGTGGGTGAGATCAGCAAAGAGAATCAAGTGCATAGTATCCTACTGGGATCAGAGTCGTAAGGAGCGAAACTGTACCTTGAATCAGTGTGAGATTGATTAGGGTTCAACTGCTGTCCATACCGAAGTTAGTTTGTAGTATTCTAGTGTTTGGAGCGTATTAATACAGTATGGTGTTCAATATGGACTAGGTCCCAGGGTTTTTCTGTATTTGCGGTATCCTCGTTAACAAAAATTCTGGTGTCTGTGTTATTTCTTTTCCGCATTATATTTTGTTATATAATTGAAATATCACAGGTTTTGCGTTGAATCGATCAATTGGTAAATCCAACCTTTGGTTGTTGATTGAAATTGATTGATCCTTGAACACTGGTCTTTGGTACCGTTCAAGTTATCTCTCTTGTATTCAATCGGCTCACAAATTATTGTTTGTTTGATTGCGGATTGAATTGAGATATTGAAATATAACTCCTTAATATACTTTTTTTAAGATTGAGACTAATTGTCTAGTTGATTCTCTTGTGAGTATATTGGAGTTAGTCCATACAGATTGATAAGCGAAATATTGGGTGAGGTTGTTAGACCCCGCTTTCTCAGTGTGATCTTCAACTTTAATTGTCGTTTAATTAGTGATAGCGCAATAAGTAAGTGCTCGTAGAATTTGACCTTTGTTAAATGGACTAGCATGCCTGTTACATTGACTAGTATATTTTGTATACCCTATTTCTCTCATATGCTGAATTTAATTGCACTCTACATGCATTAGGTTATTCGAGAAGAAAGATCCCTATATTCGTCATTATGGTATAAGATGGTATAAGAAAATCACCGGAGTTTATTCATGTTGGAGTGCTCTAGGGATTGTCTTGAGAGAAATATAATTCTGAAAGTAAATCATAGTGCATGCTTTTTTATAGAAAATGAAATCCTTAACCAATATTCTCATTTGTAATTACTAATTGGTATCTCGTTAAATAAAGTGATACGGGGGTGGGACTTGGGTTGGTTGGGCGGGTTAGAAGGCTTGTCCAAGGCGGACCCGAGCTAGGAATTCTTTGCCCAGATTTCCCATCGAACCCGTGGAACCCATTGAGGTGTTTCCCAAGTCCGCCCAAGTTATGTTCCTCGGGTTCCCTGGGTTCCTCGGGTTGGCCCAAGTTCCACTAGACATACAAGTTTGTTAATGTCATAATAATAAATTTAGTAATAATAAGATTTAATTGCTCCATTTATTTTAAATTTCCAAATAACTGAATATTATTTACAATAATATAAACTCTTTTCATATCGAATGATTAATGAGATAGATATATTTTATATTTTGATTAATAGATTTGAAGATAATATCTAAAATTTCTCTAAATAGATGATAATACTAATTATAAAAAATATCTTATATATAGTTCTTCGGGTTGGGCGGGTTGTTTGAGTTAGAAATATTTATTCCCATGCTTGCCCAAATTTAACTCGGGTTCATAAAATTTATGCCCAAGCTTGCCCAAAGTTTTGAAATACGTTGCCCATGTCCGCCCAACGTTCGGGTTGGGAATGGGTTGGGTGGGTTGACCCAACCCAAGTCCCACCCCTAATAGTCCAGAGTCTTTGGACCATATACTTATAAAAGTATTTCAGATTCAAAAGACGGGACGTTAGGTGAATACTATATTGAAAGAATGCACACAATAAGACTCTAGCACACCGGTGAACATACACTTGAGTTGAGTGTAACAAATGTTAGGCTGAAATATCGTTTCCTAAAGTTCCAAAAGAAAAATATAAATATAAATTGTGTAAACCAGTTCTTGTTCCTGATCGAATATATCGATAGATTTCACTGTTTCTCCCTTTGTGATCCACTTTACCAGAGCAACTACCACCTCATTTTTGTCTCCGATGCAGCTGATTCTGAGCTTCAATGACATACCCACCCTAGAAATGTAATAGGTCCCTATTCTCCTTTTCTCTCTACTGATTTTATCCATGACTCGTAATATTTTCTCTTCCATATCCCCATTTCTCCGGGTACTCAAATGTTAAATTTTTAGTTTTTCTATCTGTACTTAAGGTTACACCAATTTGAATGTGATTGTTTGTATTAATACCAGTTGACTTTGCAAAAGTGCAGAAAATAATTAAACGTGGTATTGCTTTTGGATCCTCGGTGATGGATTCATAAGATAATCATTTATTCATCTTCACGAAAACAATGTTGCATTATAATCTTCGCAAATCAATTTCTAGTTACAATACTGGTCAATTGAAAAATTTGAATTTTAAAAACTGGTTAGCCCCAAACTAAGTATTAAAAATCTTCAAATCCATTGGAAAACCTCGAGTTTATTCATATTCTAGTTCAAATCCAAAGTTTATTCATATTGGAGTGCTCTAGGGATTCTTGCCAGAGATCAAATTCTGAAAGTAAATCATACTGCATGCTTTGTTATATAAAATGAATTCCTTAACTGAAAAAGAGGGGGGTCTAACAACCTCACCCAATATTTCGATTAGCAATCTATATGGACAACTCCGAGTTGTTTTCTAGAGAATCAACTAGACTCACCTAATAGAAAACACTCAAGGAGTTATTATCTCAATCTCTCAATTTGATTTACTCAAGCAAATGTGATTCGCGAGTCTAATCAAAGAGAGATAACTTGGATGGTACCAAAGACTAATATCCAAGTGTCAATCAATTTAAATCAACAATCAATAAGTTCGGATATTCTAATTGATTAATCAGCGCACAACCTGTATTATTTCAATTATATAACAAAATATAATGCGAAAAAGATATAACACAGACACTAGAATTTTGTTAACGAGGAAACCGCAAATGCAGAAAAACCCCGGGACCTAGTCCAGATTAAACATACATTGTATTAAGCAGCTACAAACACTAGCCTACTCCAAATTAACTTCGTTCTGGACTGTAGTTGAACCCTAATCAATCTCACACTGGTCCAAGGTACAGTTATGCTCCTACGCCTCTGATCCCAGTAGGATATTGCGCACTTGATTCCCTTAGCTGATCTCACCCACAACTAAGAGTTTCTATGACCCAAAGTCGAAGACTTTAGCAAACAAATCTGTCTCACACAGAAAAGTCTACAAGATATATAAATCCATCTCCCACGAATAAACCGATGAGTTTTGTTCCGTCTTTTGATAAATCAAGGTGAACAAGAACCAATCAATAAAACCAGACTTATATTCCCGAAGAACAACTCAGTTTTATCAATCACCTCACAATAGTCTTAATCGAAGCAGCATAATAAGATATTGTGGAATCATAAACGATGAGACGAAGATGTTTGTGATTACTTTTATATCTTGCCTATCGGAGATAGAAATCTCAAGCCAATTATTACAATTGTACTCGTACGATAGAAACATCAAGATCAGATCACACAACTACAAGAAAATTAGTATCGGTGTGGCTTCACAATCCCAATGAAGTCTTTAAGTCGTTAACCTGGTTTTAGAAGAACAAAACCAAAGTTTAAAGGAGAATCGACTCTAGCTTAGCAAACTAGTATCACACAAAATGTGTGGGGATTAAGTTTCCCACTTGCTAGAGTTTTCACTTATATAGTCTTTAAAATCTGGGTTTGCAATCAATGTTAGCTTAGTAACAAAGCATTCAATATTCACCGATAGATGAAAACCTGATTAGATACAAGCTAATATCTCTCAAGTTAATACTCTGCATTCAATATTCACCGATAGAAGAAAACTTATCTTGACATACACACATGTACTTGAAGATTTTGGGTTTGTGTAACCGTACCCAAACGTGTACAATAGTTGGTTCAATATTAGTCAACCAAATGGTTAGCCAAATGATAACTTTCATATCAACCATATTCTTCTTCACCATAACTAGTCCAAATGACTCAAATGAACTAGTTAAAAAGTTGTTCAATTGCTATGAGATATTATGTACTACAGAAGACACAATTGAAGCAAAAACGATGTGATTCACCCGAATCAATTCATGAACTATAAAGCCACGGTTTGCAATATCATTCCTTAGATAATTTAGATAAGTTCACGAACATCGTTTTTAGACATAACCACTCAAGTTCGCGGACTGGGTTCGCGGACTCAAGTAACCGGTTGGAGTTCACAAACTCCAGCATAGATTCTCGGGTTCGAGAACTTTCGTCAGTTCACAGACTGAAACCGAGCTACAATTCCAGCAGAAATACTCGGGTTTGAGAACTACGCACGTTCGCAGACTGGATTGACTGCTCAAGTTTCGGTTTTCACTTGATCAACAAAGTTCGCAAACTTCGGTTCAAGTGCTAAGGACTTATACATATATGTGTTACCACAACAATGTTTATATCCCCCAATGGTTATATTGTCTAAACTCTCATTTCAATCATTGAAACATTCTCAGAGGACGTCATATAGTTGTTATTCACAAACTAGTTTTCGTCAGAGCAATTTCCAAAGTGATTGAAACATAACATGACTTTAGTCACTAGGAAAAGATGAACTTGGCTAAAGCGAAAGCTTTACCAACACACATTTCGAGAAATAGATAAGCGAGATATACTCAGCTCGAAATGTCACATGTGTATATTCTTAGTCTATATAGTAAAACGACTTTTGTCTCAAGATAGGAGATAGAGTAGATAGACTTTTGAGTGATAGATAAGTTCAAGTCTCCACATACCTTTTAGTCGATGAAGATCCACTGGTTCCTTGATTAGTCCTTCGTATTGTATGATGATTGCCATGGAGTTCTTGAGCTCAACTACACTTTCTATCCTAGTCCGAGACCTTATCTATAGTAGACTAGAAATCAAGACTTTATAGTTTTGATCACTAACATTGACAAACATGCTTGAGATAGCAACGCATGCGAGTTCGACCGAGCAATGCTCTAACAATCTCCCCCATTGTCAATTTTAGTGGCAAAACTATTAATACATATGAAATACAAAAAATATATAAATAAACTTTGTAGCTCCTATTCCACATGTCTAATCTTCAACAATACTCGAAATCTTCGTCACTTCCAAGTAGTCCAATGATCCCAAAGGTTGTAAGTTTAGCATCATCGTTGTTGAAAATCCGTAGCTATAACAATAAGAAAAGCATCAGTTCTCAATCATTGTTATACAATGTCATAGTATTATTACACAACGTCAAAGTCCAATTGCATTACAACTTCAACAACAATTCTATGGTGATACTTCACTCTCCCTTAGTCAATACTCCATCTCACGTGGAAACCACTCCCCCTTACATAATGATCCGTAAACCATATGTATTTGTAGTGTGAACTACATATTAATTCTCCCCCTTTTTTCAATTAAATTGGCAAAGGTACGAGAACGGGATCCTAATAAAATTTCTGTAAGAGACATTTCATGACCAAAGGTAAATGTGTATCATCTTGTTTAGATGCAATCATAAATCCGAAGCTAAATGAATTCATCAAGGAGTTTATAAAGACGCAAGGTAACCCCTCTAATATTCCACAGCCACACTCCGCACAAAGATTTGGCAATTAAGCACAAGTTCAAAAAAACTCTCCCCCATAATATGTCATTCCCTAAGGAACAACAAGAGCGACCTTAATAATTTCAAAAAGAAAAGAAGGATTTATTCACATTAACAGAAAGAACGGATGAATCAACTACAAACAAGGTATTCACCTACTGGAGTTCCAACTCAATTGCTCAAAAGACCGAGATAAGCACAAGGGCAAGAGTTACTGAAGTATCTATAATGAACCAAAAAAACACCAATAGACTGCATTAATTGCTGAAAAGTGGCAGTGTCTAATGGTTTGGTGAGAATGTCAGCCAACTGTTGTTCGGAAGGCACAAATTCTATATTTATGATACCATTCTCATAAACATCTTGAATAAAATGGTACCTCCTGTCAATGTTCTTTGTTCTTAAGTGCTCAACAGGATTCTCAGTGATTCGAATCGCACTAGAGTTATCACAAAAGATCTTCATTATTCCAGTATCAACTCCATAGTCTGCCAATATTTGTTTCATTCATAAGAGTTGTGTACAACATGACCCAGCAGCAATATACTCTGCTTTGCATGTAGACAGGGATTTTGAATTTTTTTTCTTACTGTGCCAAGCAACAAGATTCAATCCTACATAGTAGAAACCCCCTAATGTACTTTTTTTTGTCTTCTACACATCCTGCCCAATAAGCATCAGAATAGGCGGAAAGGTCAGTGTTAGTATCAAAAGTGTAGGATAGACCATACCCGACAGTGTGATTGACATAGCATATGATCCTTTTTTCAGCTGCAAGATGAGATTCCTTTGGATCAGCCTGAAATCTAGCACAACAACCAACATTAAAAGAAATATCAGGTCTAGTAGCTGTTAGATATAAAAGGCTTCCAATAATAGATCGATACATCTGTTGATCTACTTTTACTCCTTTCTCATCTCTATGTAATTTGCCAGTAGTAGGCATAGGTGTCAATTTTGGAGAAGACTTATCCAAGCCGAAACGTGTTACAAGATCCCTTGCATACTTTTCCTGGGATAAGTAAATTCCATCCTTATGTTGTTGAATTTGTAATCCTAAAAAGAATTTCAATTCACCAACATTGGTCATTTCAAATTCTCTAGCTAGTGAAACTTGAAAGTCCTTTGCTAGCTTCTCAGATGTTGATCCATAGATAATATCATCTATATATACTTGAGCAATGACAATGTTTTTCCCACTCCATTTGGTAAATAAGATCTTATCAGCTCCACCTCTTGAGAAACCTTTCCGAATAAGAGAAGTGGTAAGTTTTTCAAACCAGGCTCTAGGTGTTTGTTTTAACCCATATAAAGCCTTTTTGAGTTTGAGAACATGATCTGGAAAGTCACGGATTTCAAACCCTTTTGGTCGAGCAACATAAACTTCTTCTTTTAAAATACCGTTCAGGAACGCAGACTTTACATCTATCTGGAAAGGTTTAACTTTGAGAAAACAAGCATGAGCTAATAAGAGCCTAATGGAATCAAGGCATGCCACATGTTCAAAGGTTTCATCAAAGTCGATACCTTCAATTCTTGAGTATCCTTGAGCGACAAGCCTGGCTTTGTTTCTAATAATTGTACAGACTTGTTCTTAAATATCCATTTGGTACCAACAATATTAACATTGGAGGGACAAGGTACAAGTTCCCATACATCTTGCCTTTGAAATTTATTTAACTCTTCATGCATAGCATTCACCCAAGAGGGATCATTAAGAGCTTCATCAATATTTTTCGGTTCTACAAGAGACAGATAACAACCAAAATTGCAAATATTTTGAAGTTGTCCCCTTATTCTAGCTGTAGAATCTCTTCCTCCAATAATACTGTTTGGATCATGATTCCTTTGAACCCCGATGTGTCGTGGAGGGGGAACACGTTATGGTTCATTAGGGGCCGCCTGATCAGTGTCCTTCTCCTCGTTACTAGAAATATCAGGATCAGTAACAGTTGGAATAACTTCAACTGATTCCGATATTTCCTTGACTTTCTCAATTGTCTCAGTTGGAGGCAACTCAGTAGGAGAATTATCACGATGGAAATCACTAATATCATCAATAATAACATTAGAAGATTCTATCATGACTTGTGTTCTGAGATTAAATACTCGGAACCCACGACTGTCAGAAGCATATCCAAGGAAAATACCTTCATCACTTTTGGTATCAAATTTCCCTCTTTGCTCTCAATCTTTTAGTATGTAACACTTACTTCCAAACACTCCAAGATAGTGTAAGTTGGGTTTTCTACCATACCATAACTCATAAGGAGTGATGAGACTTTTAGACCGTAAGTAAACACGGTTAATCAAATAACATGCTATAAAAACAACTTCTCCCCAAAATCTTAAAAGTAGATTTTTTTTTATGGAGCATTACCCTGACCATCTCTTGAATATTCCTGTTTTTTATTTCAGAAACTCCATTAGATTGAGGAGTAATAGGTAGAGAATATTGTTGAGTAATCCCCAGTTCATCACAAAATTCAAATACTCTAATTTTCTTTAGTTTACGACCTTGTTCGTTCTGGATTCTACTCACAATAATCTTGAATTCTCCAAGGGTTTCATTCTTATGAGATAGAAATGCAACCCAAGTGAATCTGGTGTAATCATCTACCATAACCAAAGCATACTTCTTGCCAGCAATATGGGCTATTGAATTGTTCCGAAGAGATCCATATGAATTAAATCAAGTGGGGCTTTTGTGAGAATATCTCGAGATGATTTATGATGAACTTTTGTTTGTTTACCCTTTTGACAGGCACCACATACACCTTCAATCTATACATTGATTTTTGGAACACCTCTAACAAGTTCTTTGTTAATGATCTTAGTTAGAAGGCGATAGTTGATGTGACCAAAACGTTCATGCCAAAGATGTGTAGATTTCACTCTGGGGATCTCTGAGGTTTTTGATAGCAGACATTAGTTGAATAGTCTTGTTCACCCTATTAAGCGCCATGTCGCTCATGAAATCCAAATCCAAACTCACATGTCCACCCAAAAGCTTAACTCCTCTATTAGGTCTACCAATATCCGGGGGGGAAAACACCTACCTCCAAACTGCGTGTATTAGTGGGCCAAAATACCTCGGTCTTCTTAATATTAATATGAAGGCCTCTATCTGTACCCTCAGACTCAATGATGCTCAAAGCTCGGGCCACCTCCATTGTGTCGCCAATGATAGTTCCATCATCCAGGTACCAGGCGTGTAAATCAAGTTTGCACCGAGAAGCAATGGAATTCACAAGGGGGTGAAGTGTCAGAGCAAACAAAATGGGACCGAGATGATCACCTTGTTGAACACACCAAGTGCAGAGGACAAGATGTGTTAGTCATAGTACAGTCTAGCACGCCTAGCATAACAAAATTCTACCCAATGAGAAATACCTGGACAATGAAGCCGAACCTCCTTAATAAGTGAAGACCTGCTCACCATTTGGATTATTATTAGGTAAAGATGAAAAAGTGAAAATATCATTTTTAATGACGGAGGTAATTTCTTGTATTCGGAACTAAAATCTATAGATTCTTCTAAGTAATTTTATAGTGTATCTAGTGAAGTATTTGACCATCATATAGGCAATATATAACCTTGCTTGATTGGGGTATACCCAGATTAATTGGGGTATGCCCAATAAGACAAAATAGGGTCATTTTGAAGTAAAACCAAGCCACCCCTTAACCTTGTATTTTCTAAATGGCTAAAATACCCTTGTTTAATTAACACTTAAAATTCTGATTAGGTTAATTAATTGAGTTTAGATTAAAAATTTGAAATTATGAATTTGAGTAATGAAATTTGTGATTGAACTTTGGGTAGCTTTTTGATGAAAAAAAAATTGTTTTGAAAAAAACTTTTGGAACGGATATGAAAGCACACTACCTTAACACTTCTAAAGAGGGGATTGCAAAGATCTTGTATGAAATCATACTCAAAATTAGATCAAAAATCAACGATTTCAGCTCTGAAAGTATGAAAATTCGGCAAGGTCGACGAATGAAGACCATGCCGGCTAAAGTTTGGCCAGCATGATCTTCATTCGTCGACCTTGACGACTTTATTTTTTTGACACACAGGAAACGACATAAAAAAATTATTAGCCGGCAAGGTCTTCAAAAAATACCCTGTCGGCTGTTAAAAATACTACCAAAATTTGTTGAAAATACCTACTGCCGATCGTTTCGTAAAAATGAATCCTCCGGCAAGGTTTTAAAAAAATACCCTGCCGGCGGTGTGTTGGCCGGCATGGTCTTCATAAAATACCCTGCCGGCAGTTTAAAAATTTACAGCCGTCATGACTATTATGAAAAGTCGGCAAAATACCCTGCCGGTTGTTGAAATTTTTTTACAGTCGCCATGGCTATTATGAAAAGTCGGCAAGATATGCATGTCACGACCTTGCCGGCCGAAGACACGGAAATCATAAATTTTGATTTCTAACTTAATATAAGGTATCTGTGATTGGGTATTATTTTGTACCCAATTTCAAATCGAGTATGTACATGCTCGACTTGAGATTGGGTACAAAATAATACCCAATTTCAAAACCCGTATGATTCATTTTTTTCGATTTTTTTTTATCTCATCATGTATGATTAGAGTGAATAGAGTTTTTGGGAAAACAATTTGATTTTTTTTTTTGGGAAAGATTCAGCCGGCAAGGTTTGGGGGGGGGGGGGCAATTTAGTCTTTCAATATCAATTAGACACCCCTTAGCACACTAGGTTGGATGGCTTTAAATTTGGTATACCCCGATTAATCTGGGTATACCCCAATCAAGCCAGGATATATAAAAGTTACATTGGCTCTTTCAATTTACCTTTCAATTTTTCATTTGTTAGAGAAATATAAAAAATAAAAATTTGATATTGTTGTTTATACTCGTTGCGTAGGTAATTCAAAGAGCTTTCCAAATATATAAAATTCACAAAAATCCGACGTACCATTTGGAAGATACGAAGTTTTAAATATTTTTTTTTATAAAAATAGCATTTTTTATAAATAAACGATTTCACATATTATTATTTTTAGGTCTCTAGTCCGTTAATCATTTCTGTCCTTTTTTAGATATATATTAACCAAAAGGTCCCTATTCCGTTAAGCATTTTGATCCTATTTCAGTTAACCAAAAATTGGGTAAGCATTATCAGTTTGGCTCGCTTGCATTAAACATGATTTATATGGGCTGATACCAGCTCTATTAGGGGCTAATACCAATCCACTGATCCAATGGTCAGGATCGCTTGGATCTTTTTGTCCAATATCAGCCCTTAGTAAAGCTGGTATCACACATAAATCATGGCATTAAAGAAGGGGGAGATGAAAAACTATGACTAAAAAGTCTTTGGCATGACATTCCAAAACAAGGCAAAATTAAAAGGGCAGAATACACAAAAGCAACAAAACCCCTCGGACACAACAACCCAACCAGTATCTACTCGAGTCGAGAGAGGCTTCGTAGATTTTGTCGATTCATTTTTGGATTAGAATATTGATCTGATTTCATTTCCAGGGAGAAATTGATGTAATAACAGAGATGGAGACTCATGAGGCTGGTGGTGATGAACAGATTTGCAAAATGAAAAGGGAGAATTGGAAATGCAAGAGTGTTAGTGTTGATAATGAAGTACAGTATTGTGAAAAACATTACAAAGATTTTACTTAAAATGGGTCTTGGTACTTCTGCTGCTACCGATGATGATGATAGTTTTGTTCCTAAGACCAAATTTTGTGAAAAACATTACTATGATTACACAAAGGATTCTAAGAAGAAGCTTCTGAAGAAGAAGAAGGCAAGTGGAGATGGTGAAGGTGCAGTTGCTGGTTGTAGTGCTACTGGTGGTCCTATACAAACTAGGGCTTCCAAACGGAGGAAGAAGGTGACTGAGGAAGATGACTGGTCCGTTGATGAAACAGGAGGAGGAATTCAGTCATCTACTAGTACTGATGATTCCTGTGAGTAATTCTTACATACATTTTGATTTTTGATGTTGTTTTCCTATTAGTTTATCATAATTGAGAAATTTCAATGTGATTTCATACAAGTAATTTTTGATGTTGTCGTTGTTGGTTTTTGTTTGCATACATGTTTAAATTATGATAACTAATTGAGAAATTTCATAGTTTTGTCTGTTAAGTAAGAATCATTGCATTGTTTAACTAATTGAGAACTTTTTATCCAGCTGATAGAATTGTAGAAGGTGGTTCTGCCAATATTGGGAAGAAGGGGAAAAATGCGGAAAGAGCAGAAGGGCCTGGAGAACTAGAATCATTGACAAGAACTAGGGAACCTGTGGTTGAAACTAAGGATCATTCAAATTTCTCTAAAGAGAGGAAGGAAGTAATGGAAGATGACCGGTTCATTAATGAAACAAGAGTTCAACTAGCTACTAATGATACATGTGACTGTGAGTAACTCTTACATACTTTCTTCCTGTTTTAACATGTCTTATTTGATGTTGTTGTTCTTGTTGTTTATCGTTTTGTTTGCATGTTTCAATTATGATAATTGAGAAATTTTCATATTAGTAATTTTAATGTTGTCGTTGTTCGCTTTTGTTTGCTTACATGTTTTATGATAACTAATTGAGAATTCATAGTTTCGTCTGTTAAGTAAGTCACCCAAGGGAGTAAGAATCATTGCATTTTCTAACAAATTGGGAATTTTTTATCCAGCTGATAGAATTGAAGAAAGTGGTTCTGCCAATATTAGGAGGAATATGACAAATGTCGAAATAACAGAATGGTGTAGAGAACTTGAATCATTGACAAGAATTAGGGAATCTATGGTCAAATTTGGAGAGTCTGGAGCATTATAAGACTTAAGTGTTTTCAATTGTCTGTGGAGCTTGGCAAGATGAAAGTTGAGCATGAGAAGATGAGAGTGGAGCTTGAGAAGAAGAAAGTGGAGTGCACTACACTGAATGTTGTAGGAAAATGATGTCCGATTTCGAGAGTCGACTCCTGAGGATGGAAAGTAAAAATTCAACAATGGGATGTTTAGAGTCTCGGATTTCAAATTTGGAGAGACTGAACCGGAGAATGGAAAATGAAAATTTCACAATGGGATGTGTAGAATCTCGAAAAGTTCAATATTGAGATGTCTAGAACTGCGTGATTCTGAAAAAAATAGAGTCTGAAGTGCGGGTTTTGCACAATGACGTTACTCAAGGTGACGAAAAGCAAAGAGATAAACACAACAGGGGCACATCTAATACTGAATTCAGCAGTGAAGGGAGGAAGGATTCTTATGTGTTTTAAGTTTAAAAACAAAGAGAAGGTACTGAATGCATATGATGTTGATGTCAATAAACATCATGAATCAGAGTCTGAATCTTCCAAATACTCTACTATGAACATTTTTTCTTGAAGTCTACATTTATCATGTGGGCTAGAAAACATTGTGGAAGGGAACTGTTGGGGCTTTTCGGAAGAGAGACCATCTCAACATGGATCATCATCTCAAGATCAACTGGATTTAAGAAGACTTCTGTGAACTCGACAGCATATATCTGAAGACAAAATATCACCCAATGCATTGGTCATTAACAGTGACAGGCTCAGGTATATTAAGAATTCTGTACACATTTTGTTCATTCCAGTTCCATTATACTGAATTAAAGTTAAGCTGCATGAAATTATTGTTTTCTCTGTTACAATACATTCGCTTGTTCAATGGTGCAAGAATCTCTAAGCTTGTTGGTTTACATTTATATACTGTCTATGTTCAATTGCTCAATCTACTGCATGGACTCTTTTCATAATCTGCTGCGAAATTTCTTTATTATTTGGCTTTACCTTGGAAATGTACTCCCTCACTTTGGTGGTACTTTGGAATATTACTTGTATATCACAATATCTGAAGACTTATCTTTATTTTTAAGAATCAAAATGTGTCTGACCATATCATACATTTTCTCATATCCCAGTCATTATATAGCACATTTTGACCATATCTTTTCTGTTTTCGGTTTTCATCCAGTTTTGGCGTAGATTGATATTTTATCTTAACAAGTGTACTACTTTGGCCAAGTTTCTAATGGATGAGGACTGCAAAGGTGACCTAAAGATGTCCGTGAAAGAGTTGGAGACATTAGATCCTAACGCGTTGACGACTGCAAAAGATACGTTGTCTATTTATCCGGTATCTACGAAAACTGAAAAGATCCTTTTTTTCTTCCATCTACAACCGCCAGACATGGAGATCAAACAGCTAAGTGATAAATTGTTGTGTAAGTGGCCTTCATTTTTTTGACTAGGCGTTGCAATCTTGCATCTCCTTTAACCTTCTCTAATTTCGTACACATATGAAATGGAAAACTGGTTAATATAACAAATAGTACACTGGATATGTATTGACTCTGCAATGTACTAATGTAGTAATATTATGGTAGTTGCACTTAAGGTTGTTTTAGTAGGTGTACATGGAGAAACAACAACCCCTGTTTAGCTCATGGAAGTGATTTCGTTATGCCTAAAATCTTACTACTGAATTTAAAGCTAGATCACCCCTTTTTTTGTATTGCAATATCTCTTAATTTTGTTAATAGAACTAGTTGCAATCATAAAGACTGTTTAGCCTTGGAAAGAGTCTCACAATGTAAAGATTACAAACCTAATGAAACACTTTTCACTTGATTTCTTTTACCTTTGTTAATAGAACACATGAGATTATGAAGCAACTAATGATATTATGAAGAGAATCAAAACTGAAGAAAAAAAGTCAGTGTAAGCTTTCAGATGATTTCTTTTACCTTGTTATTAAGGTGTATGGAAATGTTGGTGGGTATGTTGAGGAAGCTGTTAGAACTCTCTTCAGTATGCCAGATTACCATTGTTTCCCATCTACTATAACTTTCAATTTTGTACTTAACTTGCTGGTTTCGTCAAAACGTTACAAATTGTTATGAAGTTTATATGGGTGCTGCTAGATTAGGAGTAGTTGTTAATACTTGTTCTTTTAATATACTCATCAAAGGTTTATGTAAAAACGACAACGTGAAAGAAGGTTTTGAATTGCTTGATGAGTTCCCTAAACAAGATTGTCAGCCAAATGCGATAACTTACTCCACTTTAATGCATTGTCTATGCAGAAATGGAAGAACAGATGAAGCATTTAAGTTGCTTGATAGAATGGAAAATGAGGGTTGTGGTCCAGATACAATTACATTCAGTTTACTGATCTCTGGACTAGGGAAGCAAGGAAGAGCAGATGAGGGGGTTGAATTGGATAGAACGAAAATGAATGAGTTCAAACAAATTCGGGGTCATATCAAGTTGTTCTATACAGTATAATAAAATTCTAAGAAGTTCATTGATGCTAAGTTTTGCATGGATAGGAATAGGGCGATGTCAGAGGGATTTTCGCCCAGTTTTTTTGTCGAACAAGACGGTGATAGAGGGACTCTGCAAGGATAACCGTTCGGGAAATGTGGATTTCGTTTTGAATCAGATGATGCACCAAGGATTTGTTCCGAAAATGGGCGATACTTTGAATTGGATTAATAGGGTGAGAACAATGAAAGACTAAAATTTCCTGGAGGTGGGAGGTAACGGGGCGGATCTACTTTTTACTTTTCTCTTAGTAGTTTCACTTCTTAACTGATACGATTCCTGATATTGCGTTTGCTAACCGTGCACAGTTTGTTGGATGCAGCACTGCAGGTGCTGATCTGCTTTTTCTTTCACTTAGGAACAAGATTATACATAGATATAGCCCCAAAAGATTTTTCAGAGAACCATATTGAATTTCCTGCAGCATGGCAGCTTTTGGGTCATGATTGTGGATTTTTACCCAAGCCAGCACCAACAGGGCTTTCAGGAGAACCAGATTCAATTTCCTGTTGAGCATAGTGTGCCGCATGACAGCTTTTGAGACGTGAGAAGTTTTTGGATCCTTGATACATCATGTTTTCTTGTTTACATTGTTCTGAAGTTAGTAACCACATTCACCAAATTATGAAGTTGGCCCGGTCTCCAAATTGGCACGATGTTCATAGTTGGCCCTATTTTCAAAGTTTGTCCCCCTAGGAATCTGAAAGATACAGTATAGAACAAAACGGAACTATGAGAAAATTGTGTTCCTTTCGGAACTTGAATTGTAGAGCCTATATATATATAAGCAGTCCAGAATGGGAGCTGTATCTCTCGTTAATCAGTTAAATCTTTCTCTAAATATTCAACATACAAGATGAGTTCCTGGTTAGGCATGAACATTTCTCATCCCATCAAAAAACATAAGATAAACGATTGTGATTATCAACCTATTACCAGGGATTGTGATTATCAACTTATTACCAGGGATTTCCTCAGAGATTGTATTGTGAAAGATCTTCCTCCGCACCTCATCCATGAAACTCTCTTAAGAAGTCCCGCGGAGTCTTTATTAAGATTCAAGAGTGTATGCAAAGACTGGTATTCATTAATCAAAGATCCTAGTTTTGCCAAACAACATCACGATCATCACAGCGCAAATAATCAATCTATTGGCATCGTTTTCATCTATGATTCAGATTATCTTAATATATACTATCTGACGATTTTCAACAAACTGTGGGAATACGAAGATGTCCCATGCTATAAGGAGACCAAAACTGACAAGTACAGAGTGAAAGTGCCCACAGAACGGATATCGAAACCGACTTCCTGCAACGGCTTGCTGTGTTTTCATACGGAGTTTCCTTTGCTTATATTGAACCCAATTACCAAGGAAATGCTAAAGCTTCCGAAACCTTGGATTGAAGAAGAAGATGAGGAGGCAAGTGCATGTGGATTTTCTGTTCTGTGATTGTTTGTTCAGACTTCACTGGTGTGTGCAATTGGGGGAAGACCAAAAGGAACTGCTGATGCGGGTTTCGAACCTGCGACCTTGTAAACTTGTATATATGTTTCCCTCTCCCAAGGGGATTCAGACATTTCATTTCATTTGTTAGTCCCACAGCGACAACACTGCGAAATGGACTGTGGTTTAAAGAGAGTGGAATCAACAAACTGGACACGACCTTACTTGAACAGGATCTGTTCTATAGGCTCGTACCTCTGTATCCTTGAGTTCTAAGGAGACAGGAACCATAGTCTGGTTGATGAAACAGGACCGCACGGTCAGAGCGTGATTAATGGTCACAGGCCTATGATGTAGGCCTTGTGGCTGTAGATGATCGTTCTCAGCTTGGCTTTGGCCTGCTGTGATGACCGTGCGGTTGTCTGACAGACTCCAAAATCTTTTTGTTGCTCTCTCAGCTGCGGGAAACGGTTTGTTTTTGTTTGTAATTCAAAAGTAGCTCGCAACGGATCTGAGTGATGGAACCACTTGTGGCTTCTCGTCTTGTTTGCGGTATGTAATTGATAGAGACTACCGGCGTGTTGGGTTCGCTTTATTATGGCGGCTTTCCTCGAGTCATTTGAACTCTGGCGAAGATTACAGAAATTCCACTCTCCACCAGTTTGGTTGAAACATAATAACGTAGCATGATAAAATTCATTGAGTTAAAGCCCAATGTTATACTGGAACTTTGAAACCAAATACGCATTTACAATTGATTCTGGATTTTCATGAACTGTAATTTTTTTTCTCAAATATGGCATTTTTTGCCATCATATTACTTCACTACAGCTTGCGGTCACACAATCGTGACGGCAGTGATTAACTAATAGAGTTGCACAGAACAATGTATCCTTATTGTTTCTTGATCCACCAACAAAACAATGTCCACAGGACTCGATAGTTTCTCTCTAGCTACTACTCTCGCTGGCATCTCTTAATAAATGGGTGAAGGGGCTAAAATGATCGGTTTTAAGCTGATCGGAGAAGGTCTGAGATAGTCGGCTTGTGGTTGTGGAACTAACAGAAGAACTAAATAATGGGCCTGAGTGAGCATGGATAGGTGGGCCTGGATTGTTAGGCGGAGGAAAGATTCAGTGGAAGCAAGAGAACTGGCAGAAGGAAGTCTGTTTGTGAAACATATTTATGATACCATTACTTGAACTAATAATGATTACATGATACACAAAATTTTATTAGCTAACAAATCCAACTGAACAACATTTCAAGGAAATAATGGATTCAAGAACCCAAATCTTGATCTTGAAATATCACTCTATAAAGAAGTTAACCACTATAATATCTTTCCAAAACTTTTTTCAATTTCTTGGTTTCTCGACAAAGAGGAGTCAAGAGAGAGAAGTTCATAAATTTCCATTTTTTCCGAAGGACTTAACAGTTTAGAGTACTCCGAGATATCTTCTTATACATCTCAATCAATTTCTGAGTCAACGTTATCAGAAATCTCATCCAACTTTTCTTGTAGGCGTATTTCCCAGTTGTCAGTATCTACGTTATCAACAAGGCTAATTTGTTTAGTAGATTCATATGAGGTGATATCATGAAGATCAACAGACATTGATTTAACAGAGATGCCTTCATCAAGTTTTAATTCAAAACTCTCGATATCTTGGTGTACGTTAACCGCATCATTATCAGGTTCTTTTATAACTATTTTAGATTCCAGTCTTATAGGTTGGATCGCACCAAACATATATTGTTAAATTTTTTCGTGTTTGCCTGCTCTGATACCAATTGAAATGACGAGGATACCAAGTACATAACAATCTTTTCGATATCAACCTATAAGTCTTATACCTTGCTTGGTCTACTATAGACAGAAACTGTCAAGAAGATAGCAACCACAAGGTATACACTTGGTGTATAGTTCTGATTCGAAACCAAACACAATTATAGGGATCAACTCAAGTGTTTGGGATTAACGTACAATGTATTTACTTTTAATTACAAGTAAAACAATAATTATAATCACAGAAAGTAAAAATAAATACACTGGAATATTTTGTTAACGAGGAAACTACAAACGCAGAAAAACCCCGGGACCTAGTCCAGTTATGAATACTCTCAGAATTAAGCCGCTATACAAAGACACTACCAACTCCATATAGTTGAGACCAATTAAGCTAACCTTATTACCTAGTTTCCTCAGTATCCCTACAACCATCTGGCCAACACACGTGAACCCTAAGATATAGTCCACTTCCTTAAGTTGCTTCATCCTCTCTGAAGACTTTAAGCACTCAACCCTTTCGATCGTCTTTCAAACAGTAAAGGACTAATCTGTTTGGTAAACACTCTCCTATCTCAGGAAATAAATCATAGATGTGTATGTGGAGCGTCACAAAGGATTTCCTGTTTAAAATCAACTAAACTCCTTTGTCGGGTTTAGATCTTCCAAGATCTGTATTAAGCAAGTTAACCAGATCATGTCAAACAGAACTACCAGATTCGAATACTTGCAAGAAAAACAATTATAACTATAACTACAACAACTTAAAAAAAATTGGTATTCTAAAAGTTGTTGTGTTTTTTCCTTAAATATGATAATACTCCCTTTTTTTTAAGTAAAAGAAAAATATCTAAAAATTTCAAAACTTTGGCCAAGTAAAATTTGGATATTCTAATTGTTGTTTAATTAAAAAAAAATAGTGATTAGAGTTATACCTTAAATTGTTTTAAAAATAATAATTGAGTAGGTTAAGATCTTGGCACTATGATATTTAATTATTTTACAAAGATTAGTTTACAAACTATGTTTATCATCTCCAGTCATCACAAGTTCCTTCATCAAATATGAAGTTTTGGTACCCACCTTTTTATTTTGGCCAATATAGTAAGCGAAATTGTTTCTATTCGCGATATCATTTCCTATGGCCTTTACATGGATTTTTCCACCGGAGTTATGCCAGAATCCAGACTCCCCCCTTGTACCGCGGTTTGTGCGACTTCCTTTTTCAATTACCTTTTCTCTTGGAGTATAAAAATAAGCGTTTCTCTTAGGATTTCGTGATGCTCATAAATTTTGATTAAATTTTTACATTAGGTTAAGTATCAAACATATAGATAAAAATCAACCAATCTATAAAAGATGAAGTTTATGATAAAATTTATCCAAGATATCTTGGGGATGATACTCGTAAAGGTTCAACTATGGGATTTGTTGAGCCTTAAACATTGGGTTCTCAGTTTTCGGCACGAGATACAGCGGCGTATAGGAGGCATGTGCATTATAAAGCGAATAAATAACAAGAAACCGAGAGGAAAACAAGAAAACAAGAAATAATGAAAGAAAGAAAGACCTGCTCATGGGTAACTGTGGTTGTATATTGCTGGAGCAATATAATGGTTTACTTTTAGTTCATCAATGATGCTAGCTGGAATAAAAATTTATAATCTTTTGATTAGAGACGACAATGAAGGAGAAAGAAAATGTAAAGAAATAAAGAAATGATGATGACGATGATGCATAAGAAAGAAATAAAGAAAGTAGAATACATATTCAAAATTCTTTGCAATTGTCGTTGTTAGAGTAGAGCGATGAGGCGATTTAAATCAATTTCATCACTGATTGATGAAGTAGAAAAAGTTTTGATTAGAAGTGGTAAAACTGGGGAAAGTTTTGGGTTTATTTTACAGAAACAAATGATGATCATAAAAAGAGAGATAGAGAAAGAAATAAAATTTAATGTTGATACTTAGGATGATTGAATAAGAAGACTAGTTTCTTCTTCATTATCATCATAACACATCATCTTAAGTTTTCCTTTTTCCATCTTGTTATATTCTTCAGCTTACAAAGTAATATCAACAATTTTTTATTTCTCTAAGCTGTGTTTCTATAGAAAGGCTACTAGTGCCGAAATCCAATGTTTATTACGGTCTTGTTTAACTTTAACAACTCACCTGATCCAGTCGGCTTCAAGGAACCGACCAATTGAATTAACGCGATCGACCTGACTGGAGTATGCATGTGTTTTTAAGTTGTGGGAGAGATTATTTTTCCCAGGGATGGGTCAGAATTGAACTTGTCGGGTTTTCCAGAATAGATATATTATTATTGCATATTTTTAGGATTTGTTAATTCCTTGTTGTCCAAACAAACCTTGGTCATTAATACTAAAAATAGTGGAGATTATATTACTAATATATTACTCATCCCGTGACACACTGCCTAATTGTTTGTATGGGAAGCTCACTCATAGTATTTTACATACTCGTTAATAGAGGAGATGTATCTAATTAGTTAAAATCTCTTGTATGGTCTTCATTTAAAGTATTCTTTGGGATCAAGAAGCTTTTAATAGTACCGTTGGTGGGAAACTAAATCATATGGTTATTTGGGTGTTTAATTATTTATTTGATTGACTAACTATCGTTATCCATGATAGATCAAACTTATTTATTCTGTGGTCCTTCACTTCTGATATAAGCACACTTGAGTTTGTTCAAGGATTAAACATTCCAGATCTATTTATCCTAGATCTAAGATATGACTAGTGATCATCCAACTTTAACAGACTCCGTTCTGTGTATGATCGATTATTAGTAGGAATCAAGTTGTTTGTGCAGCAGGGGAGGAGCAATTTCAAAAGAGGGTGAGAAAACAAAAAATATACAATACCAGACAAAAAGGCTCAAAAAATAATAATTCATTGCACATAAAAAATTGTATTACAACCCCTAATTGTGTTTAATAACAACAAAATATACAAAGCAAGAGACATGTTAGCTAATTATGTCTTCTTTTATGTACTATTCTCTAATTATATGCTTATATGCCTTGCATATAAATGTTCCATATATTCAAAGAAAACACCCAAATTTCATGTATATGCACCAAAAAATACTTTGTATATATTCTTTATAAAAAAAAAATCAACTCTTACTACATTCAACAACTCTCACAACATGTTGTCATACCTTGAAATCGCGTTATAATCTTGTCATTACTAATCTTGCGAAAGATTTATTGTTCAATGTATGTTAGCAAATAGTTGTTCCAATATTCATTACCAATACGACTTCGCAGACGATTCTTCACTATATGAATAGATGAAAGCACTCGCTCAACGGTAGTTGTAGCAACCATGAAAATCAAAGACAATGTAATCAATAAGTACACTTGAGGATACACTTTATCTCTTTTTTGTTTCAACCATTTATTGTGCAATCACTAATCCCCTCCAATTCAGAAAAATCACTACTTGAAAGTACATCATCTAGAAAGGTGTCTAGTGTTCGATCAAGAATCATGGGATATATTTCTAGAAAAATCAGCTGGATATAGTTTAGAAAGACAAATTAACACACCTTTGTCAAAAGCTGAAAGCTTGTCGATTCAAACGCCGCATACAAAACAATAACTTAGTGTTCACTTTATCAAACCAGTCATCAAGCGTTGTAATTTGCATATCAATGACTTCGTTAAACAAACCAGATTGATAATGGTGTAGATTTATCTCTTTTGTACATTATGTTTTACTCTTCCAAGTGGTACATATGAAGACATCATATCAGGAACTACAATATTATTTTTAGCAAAAAACTCAGAAATATATCATGCATAAGATTATCCCACCCACCATCTCTCATTGCTTGTAATTGGTCTTTAAATATCTTCCCCAAGTTCGTGGCATTCACAGTATCTTAATCTTTTCTTTGCAATGCTTGCGATAAATCATTGATGATTCCTAATAAATTTCTTCCCAAAATCAAGGTAAAGACAAAGTCGAACATCAACATCAAGATCAGAAAAGCATATGCTTCTCCTAATAAATTATAAGAAACTCATTCATAGGGTTTGATTAGCACATTACATAGTTCAGTATGTGTATTCTTGAATCTCGCACATTTGTACATCGTTGATGAACCTGCGAGCATATTTTTTCAACTCGATATATTCCATCGTGTGCATGAACCTTCGTTCTCCATTACATATTCTCCATAGCCACCAAAATTGTTTGGCCTAAAATTAAACAAATTACATCTTACCGTTCAAACATCAAACGATGAGAAAGGGGTAAATATGTTGAATTACTCATTTTCACCCTACGGAAAACTTTGGGATGATGGTCGGTAGTTATTCTTCTAATTTTGCGAGACTCCCGCACATGTATTTTGTTGTAGTCGAATCTAAATGTTAAATTTCTCCATCTTCGGTTTTTTGGATTGCGTGTGTGCTCATAGAATTCTCAACTCTCTTCCAACCTAAAGTTTATTCGGAAGTTCAAGATATGGGATTCTATAAAGAAACTGTTGATACGTTCTTTCTAAAGTTGGGCTTATATAAGGATAGTCCCAGAAGGAAACGAGACTTTGATAAAATTGTATTCCTTTTCGGAACTTGAATTATAGAATTCCAGCCTATATATAAGCTGTCCAGAACGAGAGATATATCCCTCGCTAAGTATCTTGTAATTGGCTGTTGTCAACCTCTTGTTCTAATCTGTTGGATTTCAAAAATTCCATAATCCGTTGGATTTCAAAAATTCCATCCGCATCCAACCCATTAGCGAACGGTCCGGGCATCTATCCGCAAGAAAACGGTTGGTCCCGGTTAAATCCGCGGATTACGGGCCAAATGCTCACCCCTGGATCTGGAGTGACCAAGGGGGAATGACTGGCCCAGACAGGTCGTTCAAGATATGGTCTATAAAGAAACTGTTGGGTGCTGACGTACTTTCCGAAGTTGGGCTTATGTAAGAAGATTTATTTGAAATATAGGAAAGGATTGGCTTGTTACGATACACAAAGCCAAGAATTGATTGCCCCGGTTTTCAACAGAGTAGCTGATAATAATTTAGACGCTATATCCTTCACAAAGAGCATTGTTTCTCTCAAGGATGTATTCGGGTCTTCTATTATGCGCTTAGGTACCTCATAGTTTCTGATGCATCGTTGGTGTTCAACTCTATTACTTACATGAAGTTTTCACTAAATATTTTCTAGAATTCGACTTAAGCTAGCGAAGACATGAATTACATATTGAGTTATAGAGTGTTCATATGTTTGATTGTTTTCTGCAAACGGAGGAACGATTACAGCACCAATAAACTACAGTTGCTTGTCCAATTCTCCATCAGGTTGGATTTGTTGTTCTGTGATTTACATATATCCAATATGTGTATTGTTTCTTCAGATTTCACAGGCGTGTGAAGTTGGGGGAAGACCAAACGGAGCTGCTCCGCAGAACTGCTGATGCGAGTCTCGAACCTGCGACCTTCTAAACTTGTACATATGGTTCTCTCTCCCAAGGGGATTCAGCAGTATCTATTCTAGACACTCATTTCATTTCTTAGTCCCACAACGACAACACTGCGAAATGGAGTGTGGTTTATAGTGCGTAGAATTAACTAATTGGACACGACCTTACTTGAACATAATCTGATCTATAGGCTCGTACCTCTGTATCCTTGAGTTCTAAGGAGACATGAACCACAGTCTTGTTGATGAAACAGGACCGCGCGGTCAGAGCGTGATTAATGGTCAACATGCCTATGATGTAGGCCTTGTGGCTGTAGATGATCGTTCTCAGCTTGGCTTTGGCCTGCTGTGATGACCGTGCGATTGTCTGACAGACTCCAAAATCTTTTTGTAGCTCTCAGTCTCAGCTGCTGGAAGCGTTCCAATTTCTGTTTACCAGACCAATCTGGTACTGAGATTTATTGCGTTTGTGCTTGTTAGCTAAAGAACCAAAACAATGGGCATGTTCTTTATACAGAAGAATTCTGGAACAACTTGTGGCTTCTCATGTCTTATTTTCGGTAATTGATAGAAACTACGGGTGTGCTGAATTGGGTTCGCTTTATTATGGGCGGCTTTCCTCGAGTCATTTGAAATTTGACGAAGATCACAGAATTTCCACTCTCCACCAGTTTGGTTATAACATAATTAACGTAGTATGATGAAATTCAAGTAGTTAAAGCCAATGTTTATTGAAACTTTGAAAAAGAATACACATTAGAGCAAGTCTTACGGTGGAATCCATCCATCTTCCATCTTCCACTCCACCTCAGCAGTTGGAACTGTGGATGGAAGCGCAAGTGTAATGGTGGAATAGTAGAAACGCTATTAAGAATGGCGTAATCTTAATGGAGCTAAATCTACAGTAAAAAACACCAATCTTAATGGAGCTAAATCTACAGTAAAACGCCAATCTTAATGGAGCTTTTTTCTCAGCCGTTAGATTCTCAAAAACTCAGTTTAAATCTACGGATAAAAAAAACGCCATTCTTAATGGCATAAAACGCTATTAAGAATAGCGTTTTTTGTCTTTTTTACGCTATTCTTATTGGCGTTTTACGCCATTATTATTGGCGTTTTACGCTATTCTTATTAGCGTTTTTGATGAATTCCACGCAACGTTCCACCAAACCATGGAACCTTGCTTGGATTTTGTGTGGAATACACCAACTTGGAAGCTACTAGACTTGACATTCCATGAATTTTCCACACTTGGAATAGGATTCCACCATAAGACTTGCTCTTACAATTGATTTATGGATTTTCATGAACTGTAAAACAAAGTCTCAAATATGGCATTTTTTGCCATCATATTACTTCACCACAGCTTGCTGTCACACAATCATGACCGCAGTGATAGAGCTGCACAGAACAATGTATCCTTATTGTTTCCTGATCCACCAGCAAAACAATGTCCATGGGACTCGGTAGTTTATCTCTAGCTACTACTCTCGTTGGCATCTCTTAATAAATTGGTGGAGGGGCAAAAATGATTGGTTTTAAGGAGCTGATCGGAGAAGTGAGTAATTGGTCGGTCTGAGATAGTGGGCTTGTGGTTGTGGAACTGACAAAAGAACTAAATAATGGCCTAAACTCGTCAGTTATGAGTAGCTGACATAAAAACTGCACAATGGGCCTGACTGCCTTGTTGGATGCTTTCAAAGAACCCTTTGAATGCAGTCATTTGCAAGGGGCCCCTGGGCAGAGTGCGAGACGATGTCTCGTTGGATTTTTTTTCCGTTGAAGGGTTTCTATTGACAGTTAGAAAACCTGAACAGAAATATTGTTTCTCCAATGGACGCATTGACGGAAGAGACGCGCCTGTTCACTTTGAAAGGATTCCTGTAAAGATGAAAAGTCATCTTCAAAGGGTGTGATTCCTCTTTAAATATAAGACTTGTTTTCGTTCAAAATACATCTCTCTACTTTCTCTGTTTTCCTTCTAAACAAGCATCATCAGTTTCAAAATCAGTGTGTTCCTGGTTGGATCAAGGTTGTACAGGCTTTGAATCCAACATCTGTTGTGGGGCTTCAAGTATCCTGTCGGCGATATTCTTTGACCTGTTTGTACACTTCTTCCTATTTGGGAAAGGGTCGAATAATTGTCGAAAAGAATCTTTTCATAAGAGCCTTGAACCCTAGTACAATATTCTTTTGGGAAAATTGGGAAACTACCCGTATTAGGATGCCCCGTTGGGAAAATGCCCCGCCAAATAAAATTTATGGGAAAATACCCTACCGTTACATTTTCCATCCAATCTCAGTTAAATGGTCAAACTCGCCACATTGACTAGTCAATATCTCTTCCGACGGGCTTCTTCTGTACTGTGTCTCCTCCTCTATTAAACCTTAAAACCGATGATTGAGAATGTAAAACAATTCATCAACCCCTGATAATCCATCGCCTATTGCATCTATTTCCTATCCTTTGACCTCCTCCTCAAACCTTAACTACACGTACTACTGACGACAATGATTATGATATAAATGAGTTGGATTCATTTGAAAACACATCTTCAATTCATGATTCCAATGCTTACATTCTTCTAGATCGTTTAACTCAACAACACTAGTAGCTGATCAATCATCAGACTTCTTCATCATCTCCAGCTTCCAAATCATCCGTTGAATCAATACCAACGGTTAAAATTCCTGGTTCATTATTATTGAATTCTACATGGGTAAGGTTCTTTGCATTTTTGGGTTTAAGAGTAATTTGAAGCATGCAATAGGGGTTTTAAATGGGCTGTAGTGGATGTAGCAAATTGAATTAATGCTTTTGAGTGTTCAGTAGTAATGATTGTGGACTTGTGGTTCAATTGATGAAGTTTGATTTTAAGGGCTCACATGATTTGGGATTTTTCCGTAAAACCATATAATAATCAATTTTATAAAAATGGTTTGTAATGGATATAGATTTTTAGGGTTTATAAATTTTGGGATTTTAGGATTCAGTTTTCTGCTCAAGGGCTTAGAAGCACGAAGAAGAAGATGACTTCTTTTTCGTGCTATTCATCAACACTAAACAGATCAGATGCCATACCAGTAGCCGTTGGATTACAACGAAACGTTTCTCTTTTCGCACATGCAATCCCGCATGTGTCAACTGTTTGACCTTTTAACTAGGATTGTATGGAAAATGTAACGGTGGGGTATTTTCCCTTAAATTTTATTTGACGGGGCATTTTTCTTATGTGCTATCCAATTTTGGGTCATTTTTCCAATTATCCCTATTCTTTTCTTCACCCTATTTTAGGTGCCAATTATCCAACATGCCTGAGTGAACATGGATACGTAGGCCTAGCATGTAAGGCGGAGGAGAGATTCAACGGAAGCAAGAAAATGAGCGATGAACTGACAGAAGGAAGTTTGTTTGTGAAACATATTTATGATACCATTACTTGAACTAATAATGATTACATGATACACAAAATTTAATTAGCTAGCAAATCCAACTGAAGTACATTTCAAGGAAATAATGGATTCAAGAACCCAAATCTTGATCTTGAAATATCAAACTCTAGGAAGCCGTTGAAATTATATCGACCAATAACAATGGAAGTCTTAGGATATAAACCTCCATCGATGAATGACAAACATCTGACATCATTTCCTATCCATTTCAAGTCATTAACAGTGCTCATTCCACCTTTACCAAAGATGAAAACGATACTGTGTGGTATCCTATTTCCCTCTAATACCCACTCAGGTACATCCATAGTGGATGCTTTATAACAGGTACTAAAAGGCGCAACAGGAGGAACCATAGTAGCATTCTTGTATCTAGCCATATGAACCTTTGCAACTGCCTTGTAGATTGATGTTTGTAAAATAGTGTAAGGAACTTGAAAGTCAACTTTCGTTCCTCCAACTCCGGTAACCTTGTTAATGGACAACAATCTTTTATCGATATTCGGTACTGTAACATCGTATATCTTGATTGATTTAAGATCAATGAAATATTCTTCACTACTTTTTGGGTTAGTCAAGAGTGGGGTGTAACTCCATAAATGAGATTCCCTCAAATCTATAAAATCACTACCAAACGTGCCAACATAAGGTCCACCCCCGAAAAAAATCTCACCTGTACCCAATTCCAGAGCAAATATACGAGAAAGTCGAAATCCAGCTGAAAACTGTGAAACTAAAGAAAGAACAGATGAACGTCCCAGACCAGCCACTCCTTGAGCACCTTTAGCAAGTCCACGTAATGAGAACTCACCAGAAGTTGCACAACCGAACGCAATCCGTCGAGGCGTAAGAAGAGGAGCAGGTGCCTCTGAGAACCCTGGATTAGATCTAGCCATAACAAAATCAGTAATTAGCTCACCATGTCCAACGGCCTTAGTTACTGGGTTACTTGTATGAATGCAACACGCATTATTATGGCACCAGGTTTTATGAGGCTCGGTGCTATTTTTGCACAATACACATGTGACGTGTTTGCTAGCTTGTGCACATTTAGGTGACGTGCACTTGACTGTTTTGTATGATGATGATGTGTAGCCTTTGTCACAACGGAGCCAAGGTAACTTTCCCCCGAGATCGAGGACTAGTTTCACGGGAGCTAGAGGAGTTCCTTGGTTAAGAATGATCATGAATTGGAGGGTTAGTGGATCGTATTCAGTATTAAAGACGATACTGGTAGGTCTAGGAGTAGGGGAAGGAATGGGGGAAGGTGATTGAGCATTGGAAAAGGAAAGTAAGAGGAAAAGAAGCAGAAGAGGAAGAAGAGAAAACTGAAAAATGCTAGAACCAAGAGGAGAAGTCATGGGATTTGGAAGATGATCAGTATATGTGATTGTGGATGAGTATTAACTAGCTAGACATGACTTTTATTTATAATGTTGTGATGCATCCTAATGCTTTGGCAAATGGCTGTATTCTATTAATTTTGTTTATCCATATTTAATCCACTACCACGTTTACGCCTTAAAGAGCATATGCATGTAATCAACACCAAGCCGTAGGCTAACAACTGTTAATTTGAATTTAATAAGTTTAGTCTTCAGTGAGATTTCCCCCCTCGGATTTTCTGGAAATCATGTCTGGTGCTGACATAATATGATATTTCCTGGTAAATGCAGTTTGTACTTTGTCTGGCGGCTAAATTTGCTTCATCGCTTGAATATGCCGTTACCCAGTACACATATTACAACGGATTCTATTTAAGGTAATTCCGTGCAAGCATCCAAAGATAGTCTTTGGATGACTCATTGGATAGGAATGAACCAAAGAGGGACCGATCACCCACCTCACACCTAATTAAGCACGAAAAAAAACCGGTGCATAAATCATTTTCGAATTAAGTATATATATATTTTTTTTTAAGCATGAAATTGTATTAAAATTAAGAAGAAATAACACGAGGGTATAGAGTATATCTTTTTTTCGAATTAAGTATATCTACTTGGTTGACAAATTTTCTTTTAGACTTCAGGAGTATATTTTTGGGAAGAAATAAAGATAAATTATTTAATCTAGTCAAATATTGACCATTTACAATTAGCTAGTAAATGGACTCAATGAATGGATCATGTTCGTAGTTGACATTGCGAATAATCCTTGGCCATAAGGAAATTGCGATTCTAAGGGCAACTCCTATGGTATGGAGGTAAAAACATCCACAAGTCAATTACTATTCATATATTTGTGGAGCCATAGAAATTTGTGGAGTCAGAACCCACTATGATAAAACAAAAATGATTCTCCATCTGATCGCTTAAAGCCCGGATACTTATCCGGTGATTTAATGACCATCATCTGCAGCTTTATTGGCATCAGCTTAAAATCCACCTTCATGGCCCCACTGATGCAATCCTATTTATAATAGCTGCCATCACTTTCGCTTCTCCAACAATATATTTATGAGATCCAGCTAGGATCACTTTAAAATTTGAACTCTCATCCGGTCATCAAGAGACCGGATTGATAAAATAAAATTACTCCATCCAGTGACCGGATGACCAAAATAAATAAATAATCCATCCGAACACTTAGTGTCCGGATGACATATCCGGTCATCCAGTGACCGGATGGACTACGCCATAGCCTACTCCGCAAATCAATGGAGTACCATCTAGAGTTCAGAAAGATATAGACCTAAATTCTTCCCATAATAATTTTTTTTATCTATAAAAAGTGGATTATCATAAAGATATGGATTTATTTTTACTCCATAGGAGTTGCCCTAAGTACCAGCTAACACTCAACATTATTCTTTTACCTTTAAAAACAAAGATGTCACTGCTCCTGACAAAACGTCTTACCTAATGACCGTCTATTATCAAAAACAAAATGAGTCAAATCCTTGCTCCATCTAAACCGTGATGGCAGGATAGTTTGGAGTTGACAGCGATACATTTACTATCGACGATATCCATTGAATTACTGTAGAACGTCGGTGCGTTTACACTAGATGCTCTAGGAGACGATATCTAAAGTCTTACATATCAAGAACAAGGTTAGCTCTCATGGTAAATTTTGAATCTCTGTGCAAGTCTTGAAAGGTCACGAGGTTTTATGGCTCGTTGTAGGTTTTGGGATCAAATTTTGTGGCATATAATATACATTTTGGTCAGGTGGAAAAAATTTAGGCAAAATGCTAGATTTGGCCGTGGGTGACGCCGTCACGGTGCCCTTATAGAGTATTCCTTTCTTTCTTTCTTTTCTGGGGGAGTGGAGGTGGGACCTGGGAGAGAGTACATTATTTATTTATTTTATTTTCGAAGCTGGGGAGACTTTTTTTTAATTATTATTTTTTCTTTTGAAGCATAGACTTTGATAACAAGGAATGATTGGGGGCTAGAAGTATTAATTGGGGGCCTGAATAGTTGGTCTCCCAATAGCACTTTGGTGCTATCCCTTATCCTAATTTTTCAAAATGCCTAAACTACCCCAAAAATAATTATTGTTAATTGAGTTGATTAGGTTAGATTAGTTGTTAATTTGTTAAGTTAGATTAAATCAGTTTTTGGGTAAAAAGAAAGTTTATAAAAAAAAAAAAATTGTTGGATAGAGAGGAAGAAAGTGAGTTTTGGGGGAAGTTTTGATAATTGTTGCAAATGAAAATCCTTTCGCTCAAAATGAAGGAACCAATACTCAAAATGAAGAACCAAAAGCTCTAAACAATCAGGTAAACTTCATATACTCTTCAAATCGCACAAATCTCGCAGCTCAGTGTGAGAGTCGTTAGGTCGAGTGTATAATAATCGAACGACCCTTATGAGTCGTTAGTGACTTAGCCCACAAATATACGACTCCAATATGCAGGTTATGAAAAATCGTCCACCAAGTTTGAAAACATTGACGACTTCAATCTGCAATTATGAAAAATCTTTCATCAAATTTGAAAATGTTAACGACCTTATAAGTTAACATTTCTTATAAGTTAACATTTCTTTTACTTATAGCCCAATGATTAACGACCCTATAAGTTAACATTTCTTTTCACTAACGACTTATAAGAAATGTTAACGACCCTATAAATTAACATTTTCTTTTCACTAACTACTTATAAGAAATGTTAACGACCCTAAGTTAATCATTGGGAAATGTTAACGACCCTATAAGTTAACATTTCTTTTCACTAACATTTTCTTTTCGTTAACGACCCTATAAGTAAAGAAAAGAAAATGAAGAATCCAAACAATGATTAACGACCCTATAAGAAATGTTAACGACCCCAAACAATGATTTTAACGACCCTAAGTTCAAATAAAGAAATGTTAACGACCCCAATAAAACATTAACGACCCCAAACAATGATTTTAACGATTTAAGCATATTTCCCCTATTATGTGGTCGACTCTTTCATTTATTTGAACAGAGTGGTGTCGCAAACTTAATGACGACCCTAATAAAACATTAACGACCCTAGTTTTAACAACTCCACTAATAGTTGACGATTTCTCCAAAGTCCAACATGCAGTTCAAATATCGTTAACCAAAGATGAAAAATCGTTAAACAAAGATAAAAAATCGTTAGACATTCAAACGGGATGATTAACGACTCCCATTCTGAGAAATCAATTTTTACGATTCAAATCCTTTTTTTTTTTTTTTTTAATAAATGGTCGTTAACGGAGGAACTGATAGAGGGAGGGGGAGAGGAGAAGAAGAGAAGAAGGGTCGATTGGGATGAATGAAATGGGGAGGTGGGTTTAAGGTTAATAGGATTTTAGGATTAATTTTAGGGAAAGGGCAAAATAGTACTTTCAACTACATTTTGGAAGCCCCCTAAAATTCTGGGTGTGGGTATAAAAAATCATGCCCCCAATTAGTTCTCCCGGCCCCAATCATTCCTTGTTTGATAATTGTGCACCATAATTTTTTAGTTTAGTTTCTGGGTCACATGGAAATAGTTACAGCCTATCCATGACTTAATTTCTTAGCCAGTTGGGTCTAAAAGACTCAAAGAAGTAGGATCTTGTAGGATTAAACAAGGTTATCATTTGCATAGGCAATATTATATTAATTGTGTTATCGTGCAGTCGTTCTAACTTGTAAAGAGGTGGTATTGAGTTTTCGTTCGATCGATGGTTTGGCCTTGAAATCAGCAGATATCGTGGTTTATAATTAAGATATCGTGGAAACCACCAGAACAACATTGGATAAAAATCAACACCGACGGAGCGGTACGTGGATATCCGGGACCAGCAGGTGGAGCATTTATATGCAGAGACTCGAAAACTACAGTAATTTTTGCAATGTCACAACCTCTAGGGATCACCACAGCGCTGATCGCTGAAACCTGGGCTTTACTCATGGCTTTACGATCGGTTCCACTTTACCAATGGACTAAAATATATATAGAATCCGATTCTCAAACATTAGTTCATTTCATCAAGGAGCGATCGGAACCTCCATGGTACCTGAAAGAAATGATTTCTGAAATCAGGAGAAGACTAGAAGCAATCCCCCAATACAATATTCAACACAACTACAGGGAAGCTAATCAGGCAGCAGACGCCCTCGCCAATCATGCAGCAGATAACGGCCAAAAGGGAGTATTTCAGACTAATATATGGGAACACACTATTCCCAATTTTTTGAATCAATTTGTAACAAATGACACCAGGGGAATTTCATTCCCCCGTGTAATTCCGTTTTAGTCTTTTTTAATATAAATATGCTTAAAAAAAAAAAAAGATATCGTGGTTTATAATTGGCAGGGATGGGCCTAGTAAGGGGCTAAAGGAGGTTATAGTTCGTCCTTAATTTTTGGGTAATTTTTTTTAGTCGGTTAAATTTTATGTTTAGTCCATATTAGTTGTATTTATCTAATTGTATGTGATTTTTATGCCATATTATGAGGTGATCAAAATTTAAATCATGTTTAAAGTAAATAATTTTCTTTCACTCATTACCTTTCTACTCATACTTTCTTCTCTTTTGGTAATCACTTTGTTTTCCTGTTATTTGTGTTCGTTTTAACTTTTATTTCCCTAGCTATTTAGTATTGTACAGGTGGATCACTCTTTGGCCACGAATTATGTGATGTATTCCAAAAAATATTGTCGCATTCTTTGGCCTCATTATCGACTGTTACAATCTAGCCCTACCCAAGGGAAAATCCCGGGTTCGTCCCTGATAATTGGGATAATGAGCAAGACGTATGTATGGATGTAATCGATGTCTCTTCGTTCATAGGTGGCGGTGTTTGTATTTTTATTCCTGGTCGAGCAATTAACAATGCTATCACTCGAAAACGGAAAAAAAAATATCTGGAGAAGTGTACAACACAAGGTTTTGGTGTCCTCGCCTTCACCACTCTGGGAGAGCTAGGTAGTGATACTATAGATTTCTTGAAAAGACTGCGTAATTACATGGCTAGTGATGATACAAATGTTAAAGTGGAAGAGTTTTTTTTTTCATAGGTTATGAATTGTTATTCAAAAAGTGGTTGAACCCCTGTTGCGAGGCTCCCATCCGATTTCTTGTAATTTTTCCTCCCTACTTGTTATTAATTTTTAATTGATTAGATGACCTTGCTTGGATTAATTTTTTTCACTTTCTTTAAAAATATTCTTCAAACATTTTTATTTGGTTTTTAATACTTTTTTTTTCCTTTTCTTCTTTCTTGTATCATAGCAAGGAAATGTATGATAAAAAATATTTGGGAATTTTGATAAAGTGCCCCACTCTCAAAATCCGGTTCAATAACATGCCCCTGTCTTTTTCAACTTTTTAAAACTGCCCTTTTTTTTGTTTTCCGTCTAGTCCCACATAATTTAGTTAAAATTCGTTTACCAAGTCAAATAATCGTGTGTAATTACGTGGTTATCCTTTAAAAACCCGATCCTTCCCAACATGCGTCCCATTTTTCTTGTTTTCTCCTCCTCCTCCTCCTTCTGCAAACAAACCCTTCTCTTTCTCATTTTCTTCTTCTGTTTTTCTCTCCCGTTGCCTCCATATTTCGATTAGGTTTCGTATGGTTGAGATTAGGAGGTGTATTTAGTTATCTAAGGATGCAGAATCAAGAGTGTTATTGATTAATTGATGTTGTAGTGTTGATTTTGATGAAGATTGAAGAATTAGGGTTTCATAAAGGCCTCAGAGAAAACTCGAAAGATGGTTCTAGGAGGACGATTAGACATGGGTATTGAATTGTTAAGTGGATTAGAATAAAGTTACATGGAGGTAGTTTATGTTTGTGTTGAATTGCAAGGAGGAGGAAGGGTGATGTATATGATGAGTTCAGAGTGGATTGAATCTTTAGATGTATGTTAGGTTATTGCAGGTGTATGAGGTTGTATTTGAATCTGATTTTGAGTCGAGAAAATCATGAGGGATGGGTAGTGATGAGTGATGCCATGAATTGCAGGTGAAGAAGAATGGTTAGGGTTTAGTTGATTAAACAAGGAAAAACACTTGATCTGAAATCAGAGATGATATAAGAGAAATTGATGAACAATGATGCTATGTGGTTTTGTTGAATCGATGGTTGGTCTTGGATTCGTTTTGAGAACAAATTGAAGAATAAAGAAGAAGAACACCACCAATTGTTGATGTTATTGAAGACTCAGTTGGGGTTGCAACCAAATTTGGAATTGACCTGAGTTCGTGAAATGATTAATTGGCTTGTGGCTCTGCGATATGATTCAGAATTATGGATGAAACTGCAGTTGTGGGTGCTGCTGAGGAATGGTTTAGTGAACTAGGGTTGGTGATGTTGCAGTAGCAGGAATTGTGCAAGGAAGATGAAGGTGGTACCGTTGATGCTTCCAATGGGTTGATAAATGAATGATTGAGTTGTGAATTAGATGCATACTAGGTTGTGCAGGTGAGAAGAAATACAAGCCTGAAAATAAGCGGAATAGCACCGGAAACAGACAAAACTTGCCTGATTAATTCTTCAGTGAGTCGACTCAGGGACTCGATGAACCTTAACTCGGTAACTCAACTGAATCAGTCTTATTCAGAACAACTTTATTGAGGGCTTTTGAGACTTTTATCATGTGCAGCTGGAATTTAACGGTTCTAACAAGCCGTTAGCCGTTTTTTTGAATAAGACAGTCAAAGAAGGGGCACTTTTGAAAAGTTAAAAAAAAACGGGGGCACTTTTATTAGTGTATTTCAAAAGTGGATCACTTTATCAAAATTCCCAAAGTATTTCCCACGAACTCAAATCTAACATTTTTTGTATTTGATTGATAGATTATGATTAAACAGAAAAAGCCAGGATTTTATAATAAACTACAGAGTGAAGTTCGGATGACAATTGAAATAAATTATCAGCCGAACTTGTCATTGTTCTTCATCCTGAAGGTTATAATGAACAGTTCGACTAATAACTAAATAAGAAAATGTTAGCCGAACTTCACTATATGATGAAAAATGCTAAGAAAAAACCAAAACTTCAACATGGTGAAGAAGTAATAACTATTTTATTTTATGCGATTGATTCATCAAGATATGGAAAACGAAGAGATCGAAGAAACGAGCACCAAAATAAACGAAAAATATTGTATTGGAAATTAAATCGGGTCACGGGAATAAGAAATATTCATTGAAGAGTTATTTTTTATCTTTAATATCTGGACCGTCTATTTATTGTTATCCAATAGTCATAGTCCCATGTTATATCTTGTCAAAACAAGGGGTGATCCGTTGATAACCCCTCTTTTGACAAGATCTAACAAGGGACCGCGAATTTCGGATGAAGACATATTAACTATCCCGATATTTAACAGGATAATAAATTTTGGTGGATACCTTTTACGCACATGTGATCCGATTATACCTCAAATATAGGGATCCGTTGACAACTTTTTTTTTTTACTAGATCTAATAAGGGGTCAAGATTTTCGAATGGTGACATATAAACCGTCCAAATCTTTAGCATGATAATAAATTTTGATGGATATCTCCTACCTCGAACATAATTTTATTTTGTTATTTTATTTCTCTCTCGTGCTCGTCTCTCCAGTTTTCTCTCTTCCAAAGTTTTATTTCCTTGAAATTCCATTCACTTTAAGAAATAATGTATATCATATGTCATTATGTTAGATGAGTGAAAGTAAAAGATAGTAAAACGAGTCCAGTGGTATCAAAAATCAAGTATTGTTCAAATGTCATTATGTTAAATGATTTTGGTTTGAGTAAAAGCGTAAAACCAATTGTTCATTCACCATTTTGGCTTTGAGTTTGAGTTGGCAATTTTAGCATACATCTCGTCCAAATAGTTCTTCCTGGTTATACAACGATTTCAAAGCTATTTTTAGAGCATCACTAATGCAAGGAGCAAAGGTCTTAAATAGCATACGAACAACTCCCAACACGACGCCAACACCAAAAACTTTGGCCCTAAAATAGGTTGGCCACGCGGCTTTTTAAAACCTAAATTAAATCAACAGCAGCCATTAACTTCCGCAAATCATCTCCGTCGCCCAATTTTCCCAGATGAATTGGCCGGCCTAACTCCTACTATAGGTATCCAAAAAGATGTGGCCATGATCAATGGCCACTCCCTTTCTATAAGACGTGACCGGCCAAGCCACGACCTCCCCATATGGCTCCCAAACGATCGACTAAAAGGGGTTGGTCGAGCCGCTTATATGAATTTTAAGGAAACCATTAACTGCCGAAAATCATCTCGACCGTCCAACTTCGCTAGATTAATTGACCAGCCTAGATTAAATCTTAGGCGACCAATAAGATGTCACCATAATCTCCAGCCATCACTCTCCTACATAAACCGACAGTCCTGCCTTTGGCGCGCGTGAATGGCTCTTGGCAGCTTCCTAAAAATGGCCGGTCATGCTCCTTTTAAGACATTAATCTCCGCGACTGATTTAAGCGAGCTTTATATAATGATGCTTTACACGCATCGATTATTTTGAGTTGCTTTCTTAAAAGTGATGCTTTACATGCATCGAATACATACAATATTTTACGAGTATCGTCTTCACAAATAACTTAGTTATTTAACCTAATTGCGTCACATGATATTCCTTGTGGCAAGTCTCATGACTTGGCTCATCACACATGACTACCCGCCACCTAGATTACGCGTGGTTGGTCAGGATAATTAGGCAAGACCAGCAACCTGCTACATATTTTCTATAAAATACTCGAGACATCAAACGTGTCACAAACTGGGGAATGCTCATCAGGGTAATGGTCTGGCGGTTTACAACGTGCGGCGTGCAACAAGCCCGTTATGAGAAAGTGTCAGGAAAGGCAGACAGTTAGTAGCATCATAGAAGTAGCGGGTGTAAACTAACTCGTCTTCCCTCATAGTAAGACGTGGTTTTCTACATTTTCACACAACCCCACTTTTTCATCACTCAACTACTCCCACTTCCTATGAGATCATGGTGTATGCAACTATGACTGATATAAGTAGGTTTCGACCAGGGATGGAGCCAGAAACATTTTTCAGGGGAGGATAATTAATCAAATCATAAATTCAAGGGGGGGGGGGGGTAATTAACAAATTTGTCTTCTAAATAATAAAAGTTCATAAGAATTTATAATGAATTAAAAAGAAACATGGGAGGCGGGGGCCACCCATGAAATACACTTAGCTCCGTCACTGGTTTCGACCTATTTCGACCAACGACAGAGTTTTGGTTAACAACATAAGTATCCAAAAAAACACCAAGAACTGATAGCTTACATTCAGCAAGCCAGTTCCATATTCTGATACAAGTCATAAAAATAGCCACACCTTCAAAGTTAACCATTCTGATATCAACACCTTCTTCGCTACCCTCTCTAAGATCAACCCTTCTCCTTCAATTTGTGACCAAAGCAAGGCTCGAACGGCCATTTATTGGTTTAGGCCAGAATTGTACAAATTGATCTCTCGAATCTAAAGTACTCCCGTGCAGTAAATTTGTTTAGGGTTTAGATTCGTTTCTCGGCGGCACACCCAGATTTTCCAAAACCAATAGAATCAGTTTTTACCCCAAAAAAACTGGCGACCACAGTGGGAGATTAATATCTCGGTTGCAAAAAATCATTTTCCCAATTTCATTGTCAATTTCCTAAATTTCTCAAGCTGGTTGATCTTAGGAATGGTTCAGAAACTCTCAATCCCAATTTTACTTCTCATAGCACTGACAATAATTCACATGTTATTCCTGAATCCTATCTTTCATTTAAAACCCTTATCGAGGCTAAGGAGTCTCAATATTTAACAACTATTCACAATTTGAAGAAAATCCTAAATGATGTTGTCAGGGATCAAGCTATTATTGTCGGGATGCATGACGAAGTATTTACGCTTTTCAAAGTCCTCACGGATCAATTATCAAAGGAACCAACACGTATTCATTTTGGAGGAAACGCCATCAACAATTCATTTTGGATCAATACTGATGGTAGTATCCCTTCTTCTAAGAATCATATTCCTTCTGCTGGTGAGGAAGATGAAGCCTATGGTCACGTTGAATGGAAAGGTATCTACCAACCTAAATTTTCTGCTCATTATGATCAAGAGATGTTTCCTCAAGCTCAGAAAGAAGACTCATGTGATTTATCACGTTCTCATCAGAGTCCTCGCAATGAAAAGGTGATTTCATTATGTGCGTCCTTCCTGGAAAATATCAATTCCCATGTTATATCAGAAGATGCTAAGAGATCCGCTGCTGCTTTACTCAGTCGATATGAACTATCCCATAATGAAGAAGCTCGTAAAGATTTTCGGGAAAGCAGGTGTCCTTCCGATAAAAGATCCAACCTCCAGTCAATCGCTAGTGAAGGAGGAAAGAGAAAAGCTCCAGCAGTGGAAAAACAACCCGAACATCTGGCACCAGCGCATCAGATGGTTCCACGCTAAGACTCATGTGCAATAACAAGAAACTGGAGATGCTGCTCCAAACTTATAGTTCCCGATCGAGGAAGTAATTGAACACTGGAAGTATGGATTCAAGATGATGCCATCAAACTACCTCTTATTAGGGGCAAACCAACTGAGGAAGAAATGACAAATCCCAAATATTGCCATTACCACAGGTTCATCAATCATCCAACCAATTAATGCAACAAATTGAAGCGCATTTTCAAAGAAAAGGTAGATGCAGGGGAACTTCAATTAGTCACTGAAGGAGTTCGCAGAGACCCTCTTCCCGTCAGGATTTGCATGATTTCTGGGGACTCCGTCCACAAAACCGTACAGTCTATGATGGAGCATTTATGTAAGATTATGTATTTCTCCATATGAATACCAATATTCTGTGGAGCACGTGTCATGATCTTAGTGGTCGCGCAATAACTGAATTTTACATCCTTCGCTAGACAAAGGAACCTGAGATGCAAAGGGTACCTCCGTAGATCTACTTTATCTCGCCCCAAGAAAGAAGACCTCGACGGTATAGATGAAAGAAGTACAAGTCCGATCGACAAGGAGCAGTTGGCGAAAGGACAGAGTTAGATGACGCATCTAATCAGCATTAAATTCCAAGACTCTTATCTACACGCATGAACCAAGGCACGTGGAGAGAAGAGGCGTGGAGAGATCTGATTGGATGACACAAGCAGTGAACGAAGGTACAGTCCATACAAAGGCTGGGAAGTTCCCGAAGGAACGTGGGTTAGCTGAGATGGCATGATTCTACTGGAACAAGCACGCGGTGAACGAAGGTACCACTGACACCTAAGGTATATCAGCAGACGATGGACCCAGAGGCAGCAAAGATATACCAGGGGCAGAAGGGGCTATAAATACCAATCCTCACCATCAAAATTAAAGGCATTCAATTCACTATCTAGAAGAAGAAGATCTAGTCTTAAGCTTATACCTCTTTAATGTTTAGAACTTAAGTAAACCACAACTTGAGTTCTCTATATTACTTTGAGAAGCATTTAAGATCTTTGTAGCCACCACAACTTAATACAAAACAATCACTCACTTCCCCCGTGGACGTAGACGAATGTTGAACCACGTTATATCTTGTGTCTCTTGATAACTTAGATGTTTTTACATTATCTTTACGTTCTTTGTTATTGTTGAGACCTTACTCATCTTTTATTACTTAGTATCATCAGTTCACCAGAGGTATCGATACTTCCTAGTATCTGATCCTTTGAGCTGTTTACATTACGTAGACTATGGAAAAATAAGTAGTCACAGTTTGGCGCCCACCGTGGGCTTTCTCACGACCGTGAGCTTAGACACAATTTTAACTTCAGTTTTTTTTAATTCTTCGGAAACGAAGGGATCTGTGTCTCAGCGGTGAATCTCACTCTCTAAGTGATTCGTTCATTTGTTACTTGTGTGTGTTTTTTGAGTTCGTCATCTCTAGAAACACACGGATTCATAGATCTACAAAGTTCTTCACAAAAACGTATCCGCAGAACGCCAAAATCTTTGTTTTTTACTAAAACAACCAACTTTTTTCATAGATCTGAGAAACTTTAACTGATAAAGTAACCTTAGTAAGATTTTAAGGAAGTAGAATCTTCTAAAAAGATTAATAACCTCGTTTTCCCCGAGATTTGACACCCTTTTTTTCGGTTTTCAAGGTTTTTAAGGTTGTTTTCTCCAAGGGTGTCATACGAATTTAATACACGTCTGTCAAACATCATTTCAATACTTTTTCTGAAAAAAGCTGCTTAGACACCCTCTGTGTCAGAACATTTATTGTTACTTTTTGACGAAGGTACCCAAGTACCATATTTTTTCACTCTCTTAGTGACCACAGGGTATCAAAAGCCGAAGGTATGCAGAAACCAGATGATATACCAACAAGCTCACGACCATCTCTCACAAGAGGAAGATTCCAAAAGCCGTCTCAAGCAAATTAAAAAAATGAAGCAGAGGACGGAAAAACCGAGATAGCAAGAAGAACGGTTGCTACAAAGACACCAATTCCTACTGAGGGGATGGGGAAAATATCGGGAGCTCAACCTATCTACGGCATGCCGTTATCGGAGCATCCAGTTACAACGAAGCCATCCGCGGGCAATGCAGGGTTACCTGGAACCTTAGTTCATACATGGCGAGGATTGGGAAACCTAACACCAATCCAGATAGATCCAGATGCACCAATCATAGATGAAGTAGCTGAAAACTCTAAGCTTCCAGCCGACAGCACTCCGCAAGGAGGTGGAGCCCTCATCGAAGATCAGATGGCAGCACAAGTAGCATCCTTGATCCTCCGAAACAAGGAAAACGAAGATGCACTACAGAAGATGGACCATCAGAACCAAAATCTCAAAGGTATGTTGGACACACAGATCGAAGGATCCCAAGCTCGGCCTCCCCAAAGTAAGCATAACAACGGAGCCATCTCAGGGAGACGAAGGGTCACTCTCAACACAACAATGACTAATCAACCTAACGGAGTTGGAGCACCGCACTACGACCCAGATGAGGTGGACTCAACATACAAACCCTCTCAAAGATACTACGACAAGGCGCTATCCAAAGATGCCCACAACGTGAACATGGTCATGGAGAAAATGAAGAAGATGCGGATGGAGATACGAGGCCTAAAAACTGGTCATGCAGGCGCAAGACTAGAAGAGGCGCTTCAAGAGGCAACCACGTCTCCATTATCTTTTCGTATTTTAGGGCAACCTATTCCTCCAAAATGTCCGGTACCTACGTTTCAGGCATACAATGGTACCTCAGATCCCGCAGCCCACCTACGGTATTACACTCGTGTCCTTTCCCATTGGAAAAGAGATGAGGTAGTACTCTGTAGGTACTTTCCGGCAAGATTAACAAGATCAACACTTACTTGGTATGACAACCTACAAGCAAACTCAATTGAGTCCTTCGAGCAATTGTATACGATCTTTTTGGAGACATACATGTACAACAAAGCAACAAAGGCAGGATTAGATAGGCTATTTTCTTTAGCTATCGGACCCCGGAAAACACTCATGCAGTACATAGACAGATAGCAAAAGACAATCCAAGCAATCAGGAAATTTAATCCAGAAATTAGCATTAACTGCTATAAGTACGGATTTGACAGAATCTCAACCATCTTCATGGAACTTTACAACATAGCCCTCGATTCAGAAGGATAGCTCAGGGTCGTTCAATATCGCTACATCAGGCTCGAGGAGATCTAGAAGGACAACCCCAGAGCACAAACAAAGCCAACAGCAGCTCTACAACAAACCAACTTTCTAGAACCAATTCCGGAGATACCTAAGCGACAAAATGAAGCTGGGGGCAGAGCTATCTATCAGGACAAACGTTCCAAGTACGGAGATGACAATAGAGGCATGATAAGAGAAGAATTTATCGACAAAGTCTACACAAAGCTGAATACAACCTTCTCTCACATCCTAAGAAAGAAAGGAGCAAAGCCAGGCTTTCCATACCCGGGAACTATGGGAAAGCATCCAGACAAAACAAAGGGAGCTAAGGAATACTGCGAGTACCACCAGTTCTATGGACATACCACAGATACTTGCTATCACCTACACATCGTGATCCAAAGATTCATCGACGAAGGTAAGTTATCGGAATACGTGCAACTACAGCCAGCTGAAACCGAGGAGGCCTCAAAGAAAATTGTGGAGATACCTCGAAACGGAAAATACATCAACATGTTCACCTTCTCTAGCGGATTCCAAGAAGCAATGGTAGAGGATATACTCGAGTTAGCTCGAAACAGGAAGAAGATCGAATCACATGAAGTGTTCAAACTAAGTGAACCACCTACCAGCACTTGGGAAGACTGGATGGCCACGCCATTGAAATTCTCAACAAAATAAGTTAACCAGGAGGTTGAGATGCACAACGATCCACTAGTGATCACTCTTCCAATACACGAATGGAATGTTACAAAGGTCCTCATTGACGGGGGCAGTTCTTTAAACGTGTTATTTTACAAACCCTACATACGCATGGGTTTAACAACGGAGCAAATGGATTCTTCCACTTGCAAAATATATCGCTTTAACGGAGCGGTCTCTAGACCAAGAGGAGAAATCGTTTTGCAGGTACATGCAGGACCCTTAGTAACCAGCACACTCTTCTGCGTGGTGAAAGCACCTTCGCCCTATAATGTCATCATGGGCAGGCTCTGGGTCCACAAATTATGAGGAACGACTTCAACATACCATCAGTACCTACGCTTTCCTACACCTATGGGTGAAATGGAAATCAAGGGTGACCAGAAAGACACAAGGCTCTGAAACTTGGCAGAAATCAAACTCAACGAAGAAAGAAGCGCGGCTCAGCACCAGGAAAGAAAGAAGCGCAAGGCAACTAACAAAAAGTGGGAAGACGGAGACACCGTCGTCCACGCATGCACCTCCGCAACAAAAAAAGGAACCTCCGCACCAGAAGCACGTATCTCCGCTACTCTAAGCGCAGATGCCTCCATCAAATGACAATTTCAGAAAAGCACTCCTCGACGACCTCATCAACAAATCTGCATACCGATGGAACCAACGAAGAATATCAACATTGGGACAAAGGCAGAGCCAAGGATACTCAGCATTGGAACTTTACTCGAAGAGGAAGAGGAGATGCATCTATAATGGTTACTAGAAGAATACGCATACGTCTTCGCATGGTCCATGGAGGACATGCCAGGAATAAACCCAGATTTGGTCTCACACCACCGTAGGATAAAGCCGGAGATACCACCATTCAAGCAGCGAGTGCGGAAAGTAGCATACATATACCACGAAGGGGTAGAAAATGAGCTGCAAAAGATACTCAAAGCAGGATTCATACGAGAAGTCAAATATCCCACATGGATATCCAACATGGTCATCATTCTCAAAAAGAACGGAGGTGTACGCATCTGCATCGACTTTAGAAATCTCAACAAGGCGTGCTCGAAGGACAGCTACCCGTTGCCAAATATTGACCAGTTGGTCAACGCAACCGAAGGTCATCAAAGACTATCCTTCATGGATAGATACTTAGGTTACAATCAGATAGCTCTTGCAGAAAAAGACCAGGAGCATAATGCGTTCTTTACCCCACGATGCCTGTATTGCTATACAAGGATGCCCTTTGGACTAAAGAACGCGGTGGCAACATACCAACGGTTAGTAGATAAAATTTTCAAACCATGGATAGGCAAAACACTAGAAGTCTATGTGGACGACATGCTCGTCAAAAGCAAAGAAGCAAAGGACCATCTCTCACACCTAAGGGAGATATTCTAAGTCATGAGGAGTTTTCACATGAAGGTGAACCCGGAGAAATGCACGTTCGGAGTAACCTCAGGAAAATTCCTAGGATATCTGGTAACTCAACGTGGAATCGAAGTAAACCCAGAAAGAGTCATAGCTATAATGGATATGCCATCACCGCAAACCCTAAAATGAGTGCAAAAGCTAAATGAAATCTTAGCCTCTATGGGAAGATTCATAGCAAGATCATCAGACAAGTGCAAAGCATTCTTTGACACGCTAATTAAGGAAAGGAAACAGGTTCACATGGACCACGGAGTGCGAACAAGCCTTTCACAAGATCAAGGAATACTTGGCGTCCGTACCCATTCTAAAGAAGCCGGAGCCACGTGAGATACTTACCCTATACCTAGCAGCAACAAGCTACGTTGTAAGCGCAGTATTGGTACGAGATCAAGGTCAAGGAGAAAAACCCGTGTACTACATCAGCGAAACACTTAGTTCAGCGGAGCGTAACTACACCAAGGTGGAGCAAATCATATATGCCTTAGTTGTGGAAACACAAAAAATAAGGATATATTTTGATGTGCACACCGTTCGAGTCTTTACTAAGGCTCAGATAAGTCAGATCCTCGACAGCATGGAGAAAATTGGAAGAGTGGCAAAATGGAATGCCATGATCAAATAGTTTCACATAATGTTTGAGACCAGGAAGGCTGAGAAATCACAAATCATAGCATACTTCTTAGCGGACCTACCTTTGAACGACGAAGCTGAGGTGGATGACATCCCAGGAATGGAGGAAGAAAAGCCGGACCCAGAAGACATCTTGGAGCCGCAAAGCTTACGAAGATGGGAGATTTTCGTAAATGGCTCCTCCAATGGATAAGATACAGGCATGGTGATTGTGATAACAACCCCTACCGGAGACATGCTCATCCATACATTCAGGTTATAATTCAAACAATATACCAACAACATCACGGAGTATGAGGCAGTCATACACGGTCTACGCCCATCACATGAGATGGGTCTATCAGATGTTCGTTTGACTAGTGACTCACAATTAGTCATTAGGCAAATAGGGCTCAAATACCAGACTCTGGATTCGATACTATCTTCGTACCTAAATCTAGCACAAGAGCATGCATCAAAAATCAACAAGGTGACATTCATACATGTTGGTCGGAAAGACAACATACACACAGATGCCTTAACATTCATATCATCAATGTTGAGGGACAGAAACACCACCTCCATCCAGATAGGGAGAATTTACGAGCCTTCGATAGAAGGACTAACCTCCATAGAAGAAGCCTTAGCCGTCCAGACCAGGGGCATGAGGGAAGCGGGGAAAGCAAAGGAATATGACAAAGCCGAAAAGCTGGATAATGAAGCCTACATGTAGGATCAGAATATTGTCACAACAATATTCCTGAGAAATAAAAAACAGTACTGCGATACATCGATAGTAAACGACTGTTCTGCGATACATCGATAGTAAACGACTGTTCTGCGATACATCAATGATATTCTGCGAAACATCCAAAGATGACTTAAACAATGACGTAATGACTGAAAACGACGGAAACATGAAGAAAGTGTGACATGTCTGCGATATATCAATAAATCTGCGAAAGATAAAGCGGTGCTAATGCGATTTATCGCAGATTACTTAGATCCGAAATTGAAGGGGATCTTAGTCAGTAAATGAGTGTCATGAGTTTGTAATCCACTATGTAAATACCTATATAAAGGAGATGAATAGTTCCAGAGTGAGAGATGAATTTTTGAGTGCTAGGAAAGTTTTTAGGAGAGAGAAAATCTTTTATCAAGTGTTCTGTGTTCTTGATTTCTGTAATTCCTTAAGATCAAATTAATGAAAAAGTGTCTTTAATCTTCAAATTATGTCGTAAATATTGATAAATTCTTGAATAGGGTGTAGTGTGGGAATTCTGCAACTACATTTTGGCTTTAAAATGAGGAGAATCAATTTGAGAAATTTCAAACTACAGCTTGAAGATTTGAAGAGATTATTAGAATTGAAGAAATGGCTAGAAGGAGAAGAAATACATCAGAACCACCAACAACAGTGAGAAGAAGTAAAAGAATTGCAGGGGAAGGAACAGGTGAATTGGAGGGATCTTTAAGGATCAGATCAGGAAGGAGTAGAATGAGAAATGGAGCAGAAAATTCAATCCAACCACCAAATCAAAAAACACGAGCACAAGATAGAAATGAGGATTACGATAGAGTGAGTGTGCATACTTGGAGGTCGGATTCGATAGAAGAGGCGGAAAATCAGGAAGAGGAAAGAAATCAAGAAATTGATGGAGGATTAATTCATGAAGGACATGAAGTAGTAGATGATTTGAGACAAAGGATACAGGAAGAAAGAAGATTAGAGGCAGAAGAACGTGCCAATCTTACAAGGCAAAATCATGAATTAAGAATGGAAAATTTGAGGCTGCAAAATAGAAGATCAAGGAGTAGCATGAGATCAATTTCAAGATCATATAGAGAAGAAACAAGACAATATCTCCCTATACAAAATATTGGCGAGAATGTGATAAATGATCGTTACATTCCACGCGGTGAAATTTTAGACATTAGACATAATCAGGATGAGGGAGAAAATCAAGAAGAGAGAAGGAGAATATTACGTGATGAAGAGATTCGAAGAAATCGCAGAATAATCGAAGATGATATTGAAAGGCATTATATTGAGCAAGTACATTTAGCAGGAGAAAGAGAGAGATTGCGAGCAGAAGTAGAAGAACAAGAAATTCAAACAAATAACAAGGTCGAATAATCATGATAATCGAGAATGACGACGTGCGCAAAATCGTAATAATGATAATCTCAATGAGGAATATGAGAGAATTCGTAGAGACATAGAAAGGCAACGAAGAGAAACAATAAGGGATGAGGAAATTCGCGGAGAAGAGAATGAAAGGCAAATTAACTTGCAAGAAGAAGAAAATCGCAGAAGAAGGCAAAATGAAGATGTTGGAGAAGAAGCGCGAAACATCGCAAGACAAGAAAGACATGAACGCAGACGATGAGAGGTTGCATTGAAAAGGCCAATGGAGCACAATTCTGATAGAAATGAACAAATCTTGCGAGAATTAGCAGAAATGAGAGGAATGATAAATAACAGAAGAGAATGAGGAATAAGACAACTTGATGAGGCAATCGAGGAAGCTGCGAAAACTCCATTTACTCAAGAGGTACAATTAGGAGGGATACCTCCAAAATGTAATTTACCGGTGTTGACCAGTATATTTGATGGGACAACGTGTGCTGTCCAACATATCAAAGCTTATATTCGATGTATGCTACAATGGGAGAACCATGACGTCGTTTTGTGCAAATATTTTGCGTCAAGTTTAACTGGCGAAGCATTGAAGTGGTTCGAAAGTCTTCCAAAGAATACAATAACTTCGTTCATGCATTTGCAAACTACTTTCTTAGGAGCATACATCAGCAATAACTTTACGCGACCTGGAATTGAAGATGTGTTTGGATTGAAACAGAGAGTTGGAGAGAGTTTAAAGCATTTAACGATAAGATGGAGGACAATGTGTAGTGAAATGGCAGGAAGAGTGGATGAAAGATATCTCATCTTATCCTTCATAAATGCTATGTTTGCGACGAATCTATTATATATCCAGGTCTTCAGAGTTAAAAACACAATTACCATGACAGAACTGCGAGAATTGTAGGAAGAATATATTGTTTTGGAGGAAAAACAAAATGATATGGAGTCCTATCCAACTCACACATGCACAATTTTAGCCGCATCAAATGGAAGTTTATTACCAAGGATGATTAATACAGTAGCAAATACTTCTCAAAACCCGCGAGAGAAAATGGAGACTGATAATCAACATAAGATAGTAGCAATGGGGAGTAGAGATCAGGAGGAATTGGAAAAGGAGAGAAATTTTTATCGCAATAATAATAATAATAAGGTCCCAAGGTTTGATCAACCTCAGGAGGCTTATGGTGGACAGATGCAGAATTATTCAAGAAAGCAAAGAGGTCAGAGGAATATGTGGGAAGACATTAAATTGTCACCTTTAAACACCGGAATAAACAAGATTTGGGAAGCGATCATTATGATGGAGAACATACCCTCACCCTGGAACATGGGGAAAGAACCACATCCTAACAACCAAAATCAAGAATTCTGTCCTTATCATCATTTTCATGGCCACTCTGTGCATAATTGTAGAAATGTAAAAAGAATTATTTTGCGAATGACTGAACATGGAAAATTAAATCATTTTCTAGCAAGATATTTACAACCGCAGCAATTTCCGTAAGCACCAGAAATTCGCAGAGTTAATGTTGCAAAAGAAGCCGAAACATTTGTCATTGAAGTAGGAGCTACAACAAAAAATCTATTTTGTAATTCAATTGTACATTCGCAGAAAACGATAGAGGATTTCCATGACAATGTGTTAAGCAGAGTGTTTGCAAGGGATATAGAGGGAAGAGAGGTGATGAATATTGCAAATATTTCTCCGTTAGAAGAATGGCAGAAACAAGTTATTTCTTTTACTGCAGAAGAGATACCAGATCCTGGGAAGATGCATGACAACCCATTGGTGGTGAAGCTAGAGATAAATCCAAAATACAGAGAAGAAGGAGAAGAAGATGATGATGACGCAATAAATGATTCTTGGGCAATAGATGTAGGGACAGAATATTGTCACAACAATATTCCTGCGAAATAGACAACAGTACTACGATACATCAATAATAAACGACTATTCTGCGACACATCAATGATATTTTGCGAGACATCCAAATATGACTTAAACAATGACGTAATGACAGAAACACGAAGAAAGTGTGACATTTTTGCGATATATCAATAAAACCTGCGAAAGATAAAGGCGGTGCCTGCTGCGATTTATCGCAAGAACTCAGATCCGAAGTTAAAGGGAATCTTAGCTGTAAATTAGTTGTCATGAGCTGTAATCCACTATGTAAATACCTATATAAAGGAGATGAGTAGTTCCAGAGAGGGGGATGAATTTTTGAGTGTTAGGAAAGTTTTTTAGGAGAAAGAAAAGCTTTGTTAAGTGTTTTGTGTTCTTGATTTCTGTAATTCCATAAGATCATATTAATGAAAAAGTGTTCTTAATCTTCAAATTATGTCATAAATATTGATAGATTCTTGAATAGGGTGTAGTGTGGGAATTCCTGCAACTACATTTTGGCGCCCAGAAACAGGGAGTGAAGATTTGAAAATCATAGTAAAAGCTAGGTAAAAGAAAGAAATCATTCAAGAATTGGAAGAATACTTTTGGTGGAAGAGAAGATGATTGAAATTAAAGATAATCAAAAGAAATTGGAGTGTGATGTAATAACAAAGATGATGATAGACAAATTCCATGAAGATATTAAAGGAAGGATACACAAACGAGATTTTGAAGGAAAGAAGATCATGACGGTAGATGAAGCATCACCGCTAAAATATTGGGAAAAACAGAAGATTACATTTACAGCAGCAGAAATTCCAAAAGAGAATTTAAGTCATACATCTCCATTGGTGATCACAGTGTCTGTTGCACCAACAAGAAAAGAGAAATCAGTAAGATCTACAGAAGAATGGGCTGTGAATAGGACTCTGGTGGACACAAGAATTTCTGTGGATATAATGTTTTACCACATATTCAAGAAAATGGGATACAAAGATGAAGAAATGTTTAGTCCAATATATCATATTCACGGATTTGGAAAATATTTAACAAAACCTAAAGGTGAAATTGTAGTACGAATTCCACTGGGGGAAATAGAAACGCAGGTCACCTTGAGTGTGATAGATATGAAATCGCCTTATAACATGATGTTGGGGAGACCATGGATACATGCAATCAAGGCTGTATCATCAACTCTACATCAATGTTTAAAATTCCCTATGCCTAGTGGAATTGACGAAATTAAAGGAAATGCAGATTATGCGGCGTTATGTTTCCAAAATGAAGTAAGGAATTGTGAAAATCAAATTCAGTTGCGAAAACAGCGTAGAAAAATGAGGAGAGAAGAAAAGAAAGAAGAAGAATTCAGGATTTACATGATAAAATCAAAAGAAGGAAAAGGAATATTCAGCGATGTATCGCAAGAAGATGATGAACCAGTGGAGATAATAAAGACACCAACACCAATGGGAGAGAATGAAGCTAGTTATACCGCAGCAGAACCAACAAAAGAATTTAATGTTGGAAGTGAAGAAGACCCAAAAATGCTGAAAATTGGAACTAAGATGGATGTGGAGGAAGAAGAGAAAACTGTAAATCTTCTGCGAGAATATAAAGATATTTTTGCGTGGAATATGTATGAGATGCATGGAATAGATCCATCTGTTGCGTGCCATAGATTGGAGATTAACAAAAATATGAGACCAATCAAACAAAGAATAAGAAAGATTGCAACTACTTATCATGCTAAGATAGAGGAAGAGTTACAAAAGATGCTTGATGCAGGAATTATAAGGCAAGCGAAGTATCCAGAATGGATCGCCAATATGGTAGTAGTTCCCAAGAAAAACAAAGGGATAAGAATTTGCATCGATTTTACTGATTTAAATAAAGCTTGTCCCAAAGATAGTTTTCCCTTACCAGATATCCCGCAGATGGTGGAATATGCCGCAGGAAATGATCGAATATCTTCGTTGGATGGATACAAGGGTTATAATCAAATTCCACTAGCAGAAGAAGATCAAGAACATACTGCATTCTTTGCTCCCAGAGGATTATATTGTTACACAAAGATGCCTTTTGGGTTACGAAATGCAGGGGAAACATACCAAAGAATGGTGGAAAAAGTATTCGCAAAATGGATACATAAAACTTTAGAGGTATATGTGGATGATATGTTGGTAAAAAGTAAAGAAGCTAAAAATCATGTGCAAGATTTGAGGGAAATTTTTGACCAGATGCGGCTTTTTAATATTAAAGTAAATCCTGAGAAATGTACTTTCGGAGTATCATCCGGGAAATTCTTGGGATATATCGTATCAAAAGAAGGAATACAAGTTGACCTGAAAAGGTGCAAGCAGTTCGGGATATGCCAACTCAAAGAATAAAGTAAAAGATGTGCAAAAATTGAATGGGATTTTAGCCTCACTAGGAAGATTCATTTCGCGGTCATCAGATAAGTGCAAGCATTTCTTCAACATATTAAAGAAGGGAACAAAATTTAAATGGACAGATGAATGTGAGAAAGCTTTTCAAGGAGTTAAGGAATATTTGATGAATATATCCATATTACGAAGGTGAACCAGGATAAGAATTTTGATATATCTTGCGACAACTCCACATGCTTTAAGTGCAAGACTTTTGCGAAATGACGCAGAGTTGAAAAACCTATTTACTACATCAAGCAAAACGTTTAATGTCTGCGGAGAAAAATTATTCGAAGATTGAAAAATTAATTTTGGCATTAGTTTATGCAGCTTCTAAACTTCGCATATATTTCCAAGCGCATAAAATCAACGTACTAACAAAAGTACCAATCGAGTCAGTAATGAAAAATTCAAAAAGATCAGGCAGATTTGAAAGATGGAATGCACAAGTGGGTCACTTTGAGATCCAATATGCAAATTATCTTCGCCAAAATCTCAAATTGTCGCAGAGTTTCTCGCGGAGTTTCCTTTGGAGGATGATGAAGCTGTAGAAGACATGATGGATATAGAAGGAGAATATGGGGATCCTAGAGATCTTTTAACAGAACCAAATAGATGGGAGATATTAGTGGATGGATCATCTAATGGAGAAGGGAATGGATTTGGAGTCGTTTTTATTTCACCAGAAGGTGCAAAAATGGCATTCACATTTCGATTGGAATTCGAATCTACCAATAATGAGACAGAATATGAGGCTGTAGTACATGCCTTAAGATTTGCGATAGAAATGAAGGTAGAGAATGCAAGAATTACCAGTGATTCACAGTTGGTTATTCGCCAAATTAAAGGGGAATATGCAACTAATGATTTATCTTTGAGAAAATATAAGAAACTTGTAGAAGAATTATCTGCGAAAATACCAAGACTCAAATGGAGGCATATTTCAAGAAGAGATAATAGACTTGCAGATTCTTTTGCGTTCATATCAAGTATGATGGTAGATCCGAATGCTAGAAATATAAAAATACAAACATTAATAGCACCATCAATTCTTAAAGAAAAAGAAGAGGAAGCTGAGGCAATGGTAGTAGAAAATAATGGCGAAGAATCAAGCCGAATTAACGCAGATTGGCGTGCGGAAATTCACGCATATCTAGCAAGGGGGAGTTACCAAGGAACAGATTGGAGGTACATAAATTAAAAAGTAGAGCAACAAATTATGAGTTAAGAGATGGGGTATTGTATCGAAAATTTTTAAATGGGCCTTCCCTCAGATGTTTGACACTAGAAGAAGGAAAACAAATATTAAAAATGCTACATAGTGGGGATGCTGGTAATCACATCGGCGGTAGATCTTTAGCATATAGAACGAAAATGCAAGGTTATTATTGGCCATATATGCATGAAGATGCAAAGAATTTATCAAGAAGTTGCGAGGAATGTCAGCGATTTGCAAAAAGAATACATGCACCAGGTGAAACATTAACATCTTCAAAAAATGTTTGGCCATTTGGAAAGTGGGGTTTAGATATTGTGGGACCATTTGTGCCAGGAACAGGGCAAAAGAGATACTTAATTGTCGCAACAGATTACTTCACAAAATGGGCGGAAGTTAAGGGAGTACAACATATTCGTGATAAGGACATTTTCACATTTATATTTGAGAATATCATCTGCAGATTTGGAATTCCAGCGTAATTAGTGTCAGATAATGGAAAGCAATTTGAAGGACAAAATATAGAGATGTTACTTAATGCATTCAAGATAAAGTGTGGAAAATCAACTCCTCTATATCCGCAGGCAAATGGTCAAGCTGAAGCAACTAACAAAACAATTGCAGATATTCTCAAAAAGAAATTAGAAGGGCATCATAGAACGTGGTGTAAACAAGTCCATAATGCAGTTTGGGCTTATAATACAACACGAAGAGAAGCAACTGGGGTATCACCTTTTTGTTTAACATATGGGGTTGAGGCAGTATTACCAACAGAAGTCGCTATTCCTACAACTAAAAGAGAAGCTTGGGAAAAAAATCTTAGTGCAGGTATGATTCTAGACAAACTTGATGAGGTAGAAGAGAAGAGAGAAAAGGCATTACAACATATGGAGAACTACCATCGCAGATTAGCTCGTGAATATAATAAACGAGTAAAGAAGCGTGAATTCCAAGTTGGAGATCCAGTTCTGCGAGAAACACCAGAATATCAGCGAGAGAATGGAGGAAAATTAGCGAAAAAATGGGATGGGCCATATATAATCAAAGAAATAATTGGAACTGGAGCGTATAAACTAATGGATCCTGAAGGAAGAGACATGGGTCAAAGACTTGGCAGACCATGGAATAGACAATATCTAAGAAAATATTATCAGTAAAGATTTGAAAGACTAGAATGAATGGATCACACGCAAGAAGTTGCGAGAGAATAAAAGAGATATTCTACAAGAACAAAGTAAAAAATTTGAATATAAAAATTATTTTCCGCAATAATTTGCGAGATAATTAAAAAATTAAATGCAAATAAGACGGGCACTAATTGCCTAAAAACATATAAAGAACATGACGAACTTTTATGGCGTACACCCTAGTTCGCGGATTCTATTCCATAAGAGGCAATGTCCTTAAAGTGCGTCATAAGGGGGGTATCTCTTTACTTTCAATTATCATAAGAACGGGACAAACTTTTATGGCGTACACCTTAGTTCGCGGATTCTATTCCGTAAGAGGCAATGTCCTTAAAGTGCGTCATAAGGGGGGTATCTCTTTGCATGGCTATGGGAAAGGCTATACCGCTGCTGGAACCTAGTCATGGAGATTGGGATTATAGAAAATTCATCCAGGAGAGATAACTTGGATTCCCAACTATATAAGGTTATACCCTGGTTGGGCGCCCGAGAGTTTCTCCTAAGGAATGCAACGTATGATCAAGGCGCCGAGGTACACGGTTGAGCTGTGGGTTCCCGGGATGGATGAACCTACCCTGTCCATCCATGGCAAGTCTTGGCTTACGATGTGTTCGGCCCGAAGAAAACCCCACTTAGGGTGCAGTCTTGTAACTATAAGCCATATAAGGCATAAAGGACAAGGCTGCGAAAACAACTGGTTGTTGGAAGAACCGGATGGGAAAGTGCTAGTCTTGTATGGCCGATGTATAATCCTTGAAGGGGCAACCGGGGGGAGATATAAGGGCGATACCCTCCATTAGGGAGATGTGTATCAAAAAAGACGGCAATGTCATGGGGCTTTATATTCGCAAGAATGTTTAGGCCCGTCATATTGTCGCGTGACAGAGACATCAATGTCATGGGACTTTATATTCGCAAGAATATTTAGGCCCGTCATATTGCCGCGTGACTGACCAAAAAGCCTAGAGAGAAATGTTAAGATGAGGTCAATGGGTTTTTGCGATAAGATCAAAAGATGAGATAAATGAAATAAATAATAAGAGGATATAAATCGCAAAGACGTCCTGCGATTTCATCGCAAAGACGGCAATATCATAAGTCTTAAGAAGCAAAGGGATATTAATCTCACAAGATGGCTTAGATTTATCATATTGTCGCAGAGATTAAAATTAAATAATAAGGCAAGATCAACGGATAATTACGTATAAAGGTAAGAATGTCCTGCGATCTTGTCGCATAAAAGTGGCATAATAAGACCTTTAACTAGGAAGGCGAAATAAGACCACAAGAAAATTTATATCTGCGAAGCATATAACAAATTCTTCGCAGAAATATTTGCGATAATACTACAAATTGGTAACAAAAGGCAAGCATGGGATTTCTTACAAGGGTAACAAATAAAATACTTCACAAGGAAGATTATGAGGGGCAAATATGGGGATTATAAAACAACATTTCATTATCTCCCTTGAGAAGAATCAAAATAAGAAGGAAGATAATCAAGTTTATGAAGATTCAGAATTAATAAAAATATATAAATTAGAGCAGGTGATTGAGTTACAAAGAACTTCAATGTTTCGCAAAAAGTGCAGGAAGAAGAAAAATTCGGAAATTACAATGATTCGCAGAATCAGAAACATCTCGCAGGAATACATGATAATTTAAAGAATATTCTTCTCTAATTTCATCATTCTTGTTCACCACTATTATCTTCACTAGTATCATCTTTTTCAGTATGAGTTTCTCCATCACCAGTGATTGTTTCATGAGGAGGATTTTGTTCTTCATGAGGAGGATCTTGTTCTTCTGTTTCATTAAGAGGGTTTTCTTCGTCCTCAGGTGGATTTTGTTCGTCTTCAGAAAAATCTTCTTCATTACTTGAATAATTCAGATCTTCATCTATAGGATGGGGAACTTCATTATCATCTATCTCTAAAGGTTTGATCTTTATAGGATGTAGAGAATGAGAGAGTAGAACATTATTTATGAAAACCTCAGCGCCTAAATGAGCTTTGCGGAGGCAATTCATTTCCCGATTTTTAATCTCTATATCTTTAAAATATTCAAGATAGTCAAATCTTCTCAATGCCCTGTTATGAGAGTTGGAAAGCGCGGTGTTCTTTTTGCGAAGTTTGGCTAATCTCATAGATAGATCCGAAGTTGCATCTTGAAGATTCTTCTCAGATTCTGCGAAAGAAAAATTGCATGTTAGAGAGAATTTTTGCGAAAAATGAGATGAGAAAATACAATGAAGTAATTAATAGATGAGGCAGTCAAAATGACTACCTTCCTTTTGAGAAGATAAAGTGTGAATTATAGTAAAGAAGCAACTCTTCCATCGGTCCATGGCATCATCAAAATTATCCCCAACCTTACCTTTTAAACGTGATTTTATACTTTTTTCATAATTGCGAAGATAAACGTTTTCTTCCTTCAGTCAAGAATAATCATCTTTGAGATTATTTACTTTTACACTTAGAGCTAATCTGCCTTTAATAAGCTTCTCTTGTTCAGCGACAGATGATTCAGTTTTCTTTTTAAGTTCATCTTTCAGTATGCGAAGGGACTGCTCTTGGTCCTTACACAATTTTTGAAGATTGTATAGTTGCTGCGAATAAGCCTTTGTTGTATCTACAAAACTACATTTCTCTTGAGATAAAACTCTGTTTTCATCTGATAAAGATTCCACCCTCAAATTAATTTGATTCAGCGAATATAAAAGTTGGGAGGCTTCATTATTTAGACGATCTCGTTCATGAATTAGTTGATCGCGTTCATGAGTTAGTTGGTTGTTCTCATTCTTAAGGTTATTTATCTCGTCAAGTGAATATGTATGAAGAATATTCAAATTATCAAATTGATTCTTCCAAGATTCTTTCCCAGTGCGGGCTTCCTCAGCGATTGTTTCCCACTCAAGTATCTTCATTAATTGGTTATGTTTTGAAGCTAAATATACATCAACAAATAAATAAGGGAAAATTGAGTACATAAAAAGCAAGGATTTACAGAGGAAAAAGTAAAGACAAGAAAGTTATACCTTTTAGATCATCATTTCTGCTGCGAAGAATTTCACAGTCTAATTCAGAATTATGAAGCTTATGATCGAGAAATTCACACTCCAAAGTTTTGGCTTGAAGATTCTTCTTCAAAATTTCAACCTCATCTTCTAAAGCAGTTAACGAAGATGACGAACCGCAAGATCCAAGATGCTTGCTTAGAATCATATAAATATCATGTCTCGCAGGATCTAAAGAAGATTTCATAGCATCGTTCAAAACTTCAGATAATACTTGAAAAGCAGATTCAACCCCTGTTGCTATTTCTTGGGAAGAAGGAAGAGAAGTAGAAGAAGAGGTTTTGGAAATAGTAAGAGTGGAAGAAGGAATTTGATTGGTCGCAGTTATAGTTTCATTCACCGCATCATCATCCACCGCAACCTCTTTTATTGCAGCTTTGTTTACCACAGTTTCATTATCTACAACTTCATTTGCCGCAGCCTCGTTAACTGCTGTTTCATTTACGTTAGTTACATTCACCGCATCTTCATTTGTCGCAGATTTATTTCCAATTATCATAGATTCATCTATCGCAGTTTCCAAAATGTTGGGATTATCATAGATAGGAATGTTAGTATTGATAACTTCATTAGAGGTTGATGAAGAAATAATATGGGTATTGAGATTTACGCAAGGAGAAGAAGAAGATTTATCTTGCGATGGAACAGGTTTTGCAGGTAAAAATTAGAGAATATCCACTTCATCTGAAAGAGCTTTAACTTGACGCGAATGCTTAAGAGGTTTAGGAACATTCTCTTCGTTCTGCGAATAATAATGTAGGTAAGAAACAGAGGCAACAATATTGTTATTTCAAAAGAATAGGTGTTTCTTACTACCTTATCATTCTCAGATCTCTTCGTCTTCCCAACGCGCCTTTTCTGAGAACCCCTAGGGTTAGGGTTCTTGATAGTAATTTTAATTTGAGAAGTGGTGTCACTGAAAAAGATGATAGAATATGGGGATTATGAAGAAAAGAGGGCAATAAAGAAAACATAACAAAAAAGATGGAAAATAAGAACATACCTTTGAGTCTCCATTAAAGCAGCAGCAGGAAGAATACCAGGAAAGAAAAAGTTGCAGACAAAAAAGATTTTAAAGAGAAAAGAGAAGGTGAAAGAAGAAAGAAATACACTCGAGTGGAATGGTATTTATAGATGAAGGATGGGTAACCGGGTAAAACGGTAAAGATCGACGCGTGTCAATAATAAAAGCGTAAAGTAGGGAACTTTGTCGGGTAAAAGATAAGGAGTTGCGGCAAATTAAGAAGCTTAAATTCTCATGATCTTTATCTTCTTCGCAGAAAAGATATGAGAAGAGGCAAGATGTAGGGACAGAATATTGTCACAATAATATTCCTGCGAAATAGACAACAATACTACGATACATCAATAATAAACGACTATTCTGCGACACTTCAATGATATTTTGCGATACATCCAAATATGACTTAAACAATGACGTAATGACAGAAACACGAAGAAAGTGTGACATGTTTGCGATATATCAATAAAACCTGCGAAAGATAAAGGCGGTGCCTGCTGCGATTTATCGCAAGAACTCAGATCCGAAGTTAAAGGGAATCTTAGCTGTAATCCACTATGTAAATACCTATATAAAGGAGATGAGTAGTTCCAGAGAGGGGGATGAATTTTTGAGTGTTAGGAAAGTTTTTTAGGAGAGAGAAAATATTTGTTAAGTGTTTTGTGTTCTTGATTTCTGTAATTCCATAAGATCATATTAATGAAAAAGTGTTCTTAATCTTCAAATTATGTCATAAATATTGATAGATTCTTGAATAGGGTGTAGTGTGGGAATTCCTGCAACTACATTTTGGCGCTATATTTATAAGAATGATAAATATAAAGATTCTTATATTAATTAAGATTCTTATATTCACCCTATTCTTATACATTTATCAATATTAATATAAAGATGTTAGAGGAGTAATAAATAACCTTCTCTTTCATGAATCATTTCTTGTATCAAGGTTGCTTGCTCGGTATGAAGACTGACATCTATTGCTAAGTTTTTCCTAGCGTTATTGAGAATTGCCGCAGCCCATGCGAATTCATCATCATTTTGAATGAGAAGATGGGAACGAATTTGTTTTTCTCTTTTAAGAAGTTTAAAATTTTCATCTTTAAGTTTATCTCTCTCAAGTTCAGTATCAATAAGGGTATTGCGAAATTTTGATAGAGCTTCAGCGCCTTGAAGAGTAATGCGTTCTTTATCCTTCTCAAGTTCACTCTTCTTGGCTTTTAAGACTTTGATTTTTTCTCTAAATTCATCTCTGCAAGTCTTTAAACTATTGGACATACTCAAGGTAGATCTATAATCCATTCTCATAAGGGAAACCTGATATTTAAGCTCATCAAGGGACAAAGTATTAATTTTTTAAATCTGAATAATTATTTAAAGCGTCATTAAGACGCTGAAGAAGAGTGGTTTCATCTATGGGTTCATCAAAAGAATTGAGAATAAGAGCTTCATCAGTAAGATTATAGGCATCTGCAAAATGGTTGCTCGAATAAGCTATAAAACAGCAAGAGTAAAGAAAAGTAAAAAAATAAAAATAAATAAATGTTAAAGAGAGAAAAGATTTATACCAATAATTTGTTTGCAGAACTTCTCCTTATCAACTAATTTATGTTGAAGAACTTCAACTTCTACTTCAAGCGATTTATTTTTATTAAGGAGTTCAGTATTTCCAGATGCTTCCAATTGCTTACATTTTTCGCGAAGAAGGGATATTTCAGCTTCATATTGTTTATTTCTTTCATGAAGTTTCGCAGATTCAGATTGCGAATTAGTAAGCCTTTTCTGCGATGTTGATAATATATTTTCTAATTCTGAAGCAACAGAAAAAGAAGCTCTAGCCGTCTGCGACAGAAAAAAGAAAATGAGTAAGGATAAGTAAAAGATCTTCGATACACATGATAGATATAAAATTTACTTGATACACATGATAGATATAAAATTTACTACAAGGAAAATGAAGGAAAGGGGCATACCAGCGAAGTTAGCGCGTGAAGAAAACTTGAGTCGATAAATATGGAAACGCCTTTGAGATCTTTATTATTAGTCAAGATCGAAGCATCACAGATTTTCGAGAGATAATCGCAAGTACGAGAGATATCATCCTCACCAACACCTTGCATGGGATTCCTAAAAATATTTGATAATTGATCCATTGGAGTCTCAGGTTGAGAGATACCCATCGCAGATCTAATTCTTGTGGAAGAAAAATGTGTTGAAGTGCCCACAGTGACGTCATGGTTTACCCCATCATTTTCTTCAAACTCTTTATCTTTTTTAGCGATAATAGGAGTCTCTCTAAATGGAAGAAGTGGTTGAGTTTTTCTTCTCTTCTCTGGAGGATCATCTGTGGTTTGATTTTTGTTACTGCAAGGAGAAGTACCAGAGCTTACATTTGAAGTTAATACTCTTTTGCCTTTATCTTTGGCTTCAACCACCGCGACAAAAGGAATTTCCTTGAAAACAATCACACATAAAGATAAGAAACAGAGGCAACAATATATTGTTAAAAATTATAAAAGAATGTTTCTTACTTCATCTGTGAAGGTTTTCAAGATTTTTAGGAGATTGGGATTCCCAGTATTGGCGTAGCTAGCCTTCATTTTTTCCAATCTGATAAAAGATAATTAAATAACTAGTAAGAATAATATACTTATCTAAGTTTGCGAATAATAATTAAATTCGCGAGATATACCTCAGAATTCTTTTCAGGCCAATTAAAAATCCAAGGATGATAAGCCGCAAGATATGCAGGATTCGCAGGAAGGTTAAGAGTACCAGAAATATATGGACCTTCAAGGAGGAGAGGAAATTTGCACCATTTATCATCCTTGGAGAAGCGTGGACCATTGTTTCTTGTGGAATGATAGTCTATATCTTGCATAAGAATTTTATCCTTCGCAAACTTTTTATCCCTATTCAAACGAATGAGCCCAACACGTGCTTTCTTTCTTCATTGGAATCACTTGATAATTCGCAAAGAAATTCTCCACGGTATATTTATTTGGAATAATTGGGATATTTTGAAAATCGGGATGTTTCGCAGATCGGGATAAAGGGATCCTTTACCCGCTTCACGGAGGCATATTCAAGAATGAGACGAATACAATCTCCACTTAATTGATAGATTGCTCGCGAAAATTTAACATGAGAAATAATCTCATAAAAAAGAGGGAGATCTGGGTTATAAAGAGGAATAGGAAGGCCAGCTTCTAATTGACCTAGCGAAACAAGGATCTTCTCGTTAGAAGAAGGAAATTTGAAGTTATATCAATGGAGAGATCAGAGTCTGAAGATTGATCAGGGATCTCAGAAAGTATGAAACCTAAGGATTGAAGTTTATGCTGGTGTTTTTTAAAGGTGGATTGACCTAATTTTTTAGCAGGGGCCATTTTTTAGTATGGGAACGATGATTTGAATGAAGAAGAATAAATAAATAAAATTGAAACAGTAATAGATCCGGAATTTGCGGAAGAAGATGAAGAACAGAAAAGTTGCAGAGAAGAAATAAAAAAAAAAGGAAAGAGAGAGTAAAAAGAAGAGGGGGGATTAGCGAAGAAGATATTTATTAGAAAAGAAGATTCTCGAGAACATCAATGCATTTAATGAAGAAAGGACATGAATGGTCAGAATTCAACGGTTGAAAAAAGACGTGTCAAGAGATAAATGGGAGAAAAAATACGCGTAGAATATCTAGCGATGGATGCAGAGATGTGAAAAGACACGGAGTTGTGATTAATCAAGAAGTTTAAATTCTCATGATCTTTATCTTCTTCGCAGAAAAGATATGAGAAGAGGCAAGATGTAGGATCAGAATATTGTCACAACAATATTCCTGAGAAATAAACAACAGTACTGCGATACATCGATAGTAAACATGGTTCTGCGATACATCAATGATATTCTGCGAAACATCCAAAGATGACTTAAACAATGACGTAATGACTGAAAACGACGGAAACATGAAGAAAGTGTGACATGGCTGCGATATATCAATAAATCCTGCGAAAGATAAAGGCGGTGCTAACTGAGATTTATCGCAGTTACTCAGATCCGAAATTGAAGGGGATCTTAGCTGTAAATGAGCTGTAATCCACTATGTAAATACCTATATAAAGGATATGAATAGTTCCAGAGTGAGAGATGAATTTTTGAGTGCTAGGAAAGTTTTTAGGAGAGAGAAAATCTTTTATCAAGTGTTTTGTGTTCTTGATTTCTATAATTCCTTAAGATCAAATTAATGAAAAAGTGTCTTTAATCTTCAAATTATGTCGTAAATATTGATAAATTCTTGAATAGGGTGTAGTGTGGGAATTCCTGCAACTACACTTCAAATCTGACGAAGACCAATCAATGTCAGATGAAAGCAACGAAGGTGAACCAAAAGATGATTGGAGGACTCTAATACACCAATACATCGACAAAGGCATCCTACCCGCAGATACCAAAGAAGCTCGAAAAATCGAGTCAAAAGCAGCAATGTACAGCCTACGGGATGGGATACTCTATAGAAGATCATTCCTCGGACCTTTGATGTGATGCCTCTCACAAACTGAAGGTAAGGAAATTCTGCATGACATACACACCGGAGAAGCTGGCAATCACAGTGGAAGGAGATCTGTTGCAATCAAAGCCAAAGCACAAGGATACTATTGGCTAAGCATGGACGAAGACGCGAATAGCATAGCAAGGCGTTGTGAAAGATTCCAACGCTTTTCCAGGAAGATTAAAGCACCAGCTACGGAGCTTAACTCGGTCATCATCCCTTGGCCATTCATCAAATGGGGTGTTGACATTGTTGGACCCTTGATAGAGGGAACATCAAAAAGGAGATATCTAATAGTAGACACTGACTATTTCACCAAATGGGTGGAAGCAAGGGCTTTGGCAAGAATTAGCGACACCGATGTCTTTCAATTCTTGTTTGAACAAATCATATGCAGGTTCGGGATACCAGCGGCTATAGTCTCCGACTACGGCAAGCAGCTGGAAGGAAAAAATATAGACATGATGTTCAACACCTTCAACATTCAGAAAAATAAGTCTACTCCGATCTATCCTTAGAGAAATGGACAAGCGGAGGCCACTAACAAGACGATTGCAATGAACTTGAAGAAAAAGATAGGACCATATAAAAAAGATGGTGCAAACAACTACACAACGTCCTATGGGCCTATCGAACAACCAGAAGGGCGGACATGGGAGAATCTCCGTTGTTGCTAACCTACGGAGCCGAAGCAGTCATCCCAACGGAGGTAATACTGCCAACAACAAAAACGAAGGCACGGGAAAAGAACCTAACAATGGATCTTATGCTGGAAAAGCTGGACAACCTCGAAGAAAGGCGTGAAGTGGCTTTGCAAAGAATGGTGAACTACCAACGAACGACAATGGATCTTAGCCTAACAATGGATCTTAGCCCGTGAATACAACAAACGGGTAATTCCTAGAAACTTTGTGGTGGAAGAATACGTCTTACGTCAGATACCACCATATCAAAAGAACAAGGAATGGGGAAAACTAGCTCCTACATGGGACGGACCCTACATCATACACGACATCCCCGGAAAAGGGTCATAATACTTGAGAAACCTCAAGGGAGAAGTATTACAACACCATTGGAACGCAATGTACCTAAGGAAGTACTACCCCTAAGTGAACGATTATCACTCAGGAGAAGAAGGGAAAGGGCTACAACCCCCCCCCATGTTCTATCCCTGAACGGAGGTAGTACAACTTTAATTAATCAATGAAAAAAACATTTTGCTAAAACAAAAGTAAGAGTTGATTAAGACACAATTTGGGGTAAGAAATTACACCCTCCGTCAGAATTTTCGTCTGAATTGATGATGAGACAAGGCACGACATAACTGCGCATATGTAAATCTCGGATCCTAAGGGCGAAGGTATCCCTAAAAAGGCAGAATGTAAGCAATATATCCACTAATCAGAGATACCTTGTTGAAAGTAAAGCAGCCTCGCTGAACACGTAAGGCTACAACCCACGTAGGGACCCTATCCTCCCCGGTACCTTCTGTCCAAAGTATACCCTGGTAGGAGATGGAATGTTCCGCCCCCAAGGTCACACAAAACCTTAGCACCTTGTTACAAGCAAGAATGTGCATACAACTAGACACGATATGTCTACATACTTTCATACAATGAAGGTACCATAAAAAGTGTTACCAAAACACAACTAACATGTCTTAACAGTTACATATGACGAAGGTCTAAAAAAGTAATGAAGGGTGTTCCAGAAACATCAAATACCCCTCAGCTGAGGGCAAAATACAAACAAAGGAGTTCAAATTGAAACTGTAGCAGGGATAGCATAATCAAGGATAAGGAATACGGGGAAAAACAACTCCTTCGGCATGGAGCCTCAGCAAACGAATTGTTGATGTACTCAATGGAAGAACGCCTGTACCACTCCTCCGTTCGAGAAGCTTGAACCTCCAAATCCGAAGCCGACTTCCGACGAAGCTCTGAAACCTGAGCGATAAGATGAGCATTGGATTCCTGAAGAGACTCCGCCTTGATCTTGGAAGCAGCATCAAACTGACGAGATATCTCCAACGCAGATATATACCCTTCAAGATGATTGATCTTAGCACTTGCACCCACAAACTTCTCTTGGAGACCTGTGTATGCAAAGGGTATCAGAAACAAGGGGAGGCAGATAAAGACATGAAGGATGCCACGGATAAATAAACGTCCTAGGCTACCTCCGTCATGGCTAAGGGACTCCTCAAGACTACGCTGGGCTTCATAAAGATCCACCTTAACTACATCAAGATCTTCCACAAGGGAATCCTTTTCTGTCCGGAGATCACTTACATCTATCTGGAGCGAAGCATTCTCAGAATACAGAGCTTGGTACGCATTTTCTAACTCTTCAAACCTCTTTTCTAAAGATGCATAAGACATGGAGGAAGACTCAGAGCCAATGTTGACAAGTTTGTCCTTAACGGAACAAACCTCAGAAGATAATATGTTATGCTCCGCAATAACCTTAGCTAAGGATGCACAAGCATCTTCAAAATCGGCATAATATTTCTTTCGAATGATATCTTGGGACGAGAGGCGTTTCTCAACTAAAGAAATATTATCCTTTTGCTTTGCAATGAGACTCTCCTTCCACCTAAGGGCTTCGTCATGCTCCTCACGAAGCAAAGTCATCTGCTTCACTAGATCCACATTATGAGCAGACTCAAGAGAGAGTTGAGCCTCATTATGAACAGTTACATTCATCATCCTATCAGACTTCTTTTGGTAATACCCTCAGAAGTTAATTTGGAAACTTGATCACGAAGATACCTAAGTTTACTTAATCCACCGGCTGGCAGACGAAGGTTGTCTCAGGACTACGCAACCAACAAAGGTAAAGGGGAGAAAAAACGAACATATAACTTTGGAGGAATCAGCAGCTAAAGAAGCATCAACGGCCCTATGACCTTCTTCAGCAACCTTGGCGTCATCACAAGCTCCCATAAGAGCCAACAGGAAGGCCTCCAGAGACCTCTGCGTCTTCTTCAGATCGTCCTCCAGCGAAGCTATCTTAGCAACCGAAACATCGTCACTAGACGAGGGATGCTTTGCAAAAGCAAGAGCATACTCTTGGTTTGAACGTTCCAACAAGGCACTCATATGATTACACTTAGCCCTATAAACCTTGAATAAGGTATAACTGACATCGATATGCTTACAAAGATGCAAATAAAAGAGCGTAAGGGCGGACGAAGGATCAAATCAAGAAGAAAACACTCAGGTAAGAAACACTTACTGAAAAAGCTGTAAGACGGGGAAGGAAAGTGGCGTAGGTATCCATGAAAGCCTCCATCTCTTGGATACTACCCATGCGGATCTCACTAAAGCTATCGCTATAACGAAGACAGTCAGGGTCAAAGAACAAATCCTTAGCTGCGCAGTACTACGCAGACATCACGTCCAATTGAGAAACAACTTCAACAGAACTTTCAAGGTGATGATGATCAACTCCAACAGAGAAAGGACCCCTGGAATCCCGCATAACATCCTCGAGGATAGCGTCATTAGAGATACCTAAGCTCAATCTCTCCAACATCTTCCCATGACTTGGCTCAGCACCAACATGGGGCACAACAACTGAGCCCTCACCACTACGAAGAGACGGCATGGTAGAGGATCTAGGAACGGAAGAAAGTCCTTGAGAACCACTCAAACCCAACTCACCAGCAGAAGGAATATTACCAAGTACAATCCAGTCTGGTGACGAAGGGGGAGGTCCAACAACTTTGCTAGCAGGAGAAGTAGATACGGACTGAGCACTCCCAAGCAAAGGAGGAGCAAAGTTGAAGGAGAATCTGCTCAGTAAAATCACAACCTTCTTATTCGAATGCGAATCCGAGATACCAGCCCTAACCGTAGGAGCAACAACCCTGGTAAATGAAACACTTGGTTTAAGATAGGTGGCAGGAGTCGAGGAAAGACTCTTCGAAGCCACCACAGCAGCTCCAGCAGCAGCAGAAGTAGCAGAAAAAGCCACATTGGGTGCGGAAAACGAAGGCATCTTCAAGGACGAAGTAATAGCGGGGACATGAACACTAACAGGTATAAAAAACTTAGCACCGACACCAACAAGGAGATTCTCACCCTCAGCCGAAGAAGCTCGAATAAGACTAGGGATTCCCTGGGCAAAATCCTCAGCGATATCTTCCAGATGAGGGCTAAGACCAGTATCCTCGACATCATCCATATCTTCATCATGAGGAGCTCCACCAACAGACTTGGCCTCCTCCTCCAAAGCATCAAGATCAATAACGGTCTTCAACTTACCCTTCATCTGAGAAGACTACAAAGAAACACACACGACAACTAAGAATTGGGGCAAGATGCTAAGGAATACACAAACACAAATGTATGATAATAATCCTTACCTCTGCAGGTGTTTCAATCCGAGCTTTCCTCTTCCTAGTTCTTGCGGCCACAGAGTTACCAGTGGAACCCGAAGCATCCCCAACAGAAGAAGCATGAGTAGACTGTGAAAAGAAAACAAAGATGTCTAAGTATAACAAAGCCTCTACCGCAAGCTAAGATTTTAAAACTAAAAGGAGGTATCACATGACAACATACCTCGTGAGAAACAACAGGATTGAAGACCCAAGGCTGATATCCGTTGTACTCCTCCAGCAAAGAATAAGATGAACGAGGAATAGAAGGATCTGCGGTGGTGAAACCATAAGCCCAATGAGCAACTATGAGAATAGGAGTACGTGCCCAGCGGTCATCATGATCAAGACGGATGCGGTCATTCTTCGGCAAAGACAGCCTAACAGAGTAGGGGATGGTGGTCAATCCAGTCTTTTCAATCTCATCCAACAAACGAAGGTTGTTGTCATCCCTGAGTTGCTTAGCAGTAATGTGAATATGACGAGGACCAACACTCCAAGGAAGAAGATCAGTCTTCTGAATAGCATCAGCATACGTAGCATTGAAGTTGGCAGGGGTATAATCCTCACGCTTCGAACTTCCTTTAGCAAAGGGGTCATAAGACTCCATCGTTGTCTTACCTTTGCTACGGTACCAGCACTCACAAAGGGAACGCCAGAAGTTCCCAGTATATTGCATGACTCCTCTAACTTGAGTCTTGTTTGCTGGATCATCCCTCGAAGATAAAATATCGTAATAGAAGGGGTCCTTTATACTGAACAAAGGGAGGAACATGCCCGCGGCTAACTGGCCAACACTAATGAGGAGATTATTCTCATCATAAGGAAATTCTTGGATGAGAGTCTCGGTAAGAACGTCAGGACCATTAACAAAGGATACCTCAAACATATGAAGACGGAAAGAATTAGAGATCTCAGCAATGTCCAATGAGCATAGATATCCTTCTCACGAAGATGGAGCCTTGATAATTCGTAATGAGGAGAAGGAAGAAGAAGATCTCCGCCAACAATAGCCTCCTCAGCAACCGCAACCTCCTCAGCTCCGGCAGGAAACTCAGATTCCTCGGGAGGAGGAGAAGGCGTAGCATCTGGATGATCCATCCGCGTAGGTGGATCCGTCGACGAAGAAACCTTCGTGGATTTATGCGTAGGTTTCTTCGAAAGCCTCATGATAACTGACACGAGCAGAAGAACTTTCTCCATCAACAATGGAAGCATAAATTTACAGAACGCCCGAAAAACAAAGCAAGGGCAAAAACTAAAGTACTTTGGGCATGGGTTTCACTAAACCAACCAAGGGAAATGGTTCGATTATACTACAACAAAAAAAACACATCGCGGGAACAAGATTTTTGGGCATACTATGGTCATGGAAAAAACCTAATCAACTATCAAAACAAAGCAAAACCCAAGTTTCAACACAGTATGCTCAAGAGAAACGAGAGTACCATTCTCACAAACGACCAACAACAACAACATCAACAACATCAACAATCAACAGAATTCCAATTCTAAACAGGATACATGCGGCCAAATACGGGAAGAAGATGAACAGTACTTACTTGAATAAGCAGTCGCAAAGCCAAATTGTACGAAGAATCCAGGAGAAACAATTAAAGCGGCAGAAGAAGAATTTATGGAAGAGAAGAGAGCGACAGTTCAAGGAAAAAAAATAAAAAGTTAAGGAAAAATTATTTTTCTTTGTTCTCCTCTTATAGGCGGCTGATGAATCCAAAAATTTGGAGGGCTCGAAATCCAAGGAGAAGTTATTGCATGAAAGGACATGTAGGGACCACCCAAGCGGTACGTGCAAAAATGGCGACGTAACGGAAGTTTTCTTCCACTTCAAACCAAATCGTTGAAGATGAAAGAAAAGGGGCAAACTGTGGAGCATGTGTCACGATCTTAGTGGTCGCGCAATAACTGAATTTTACAGCCTTCGCTGGACAAGGGAACCTGAGCTGCAAAGGGTACCTCCGTAGATCTACTTTATCTCGCCCCCAAGAAAGAAGACCTCGACGGTAGATATGAAAGAAGTACAAGTCCTATCTACAAGGCGTAGCTGGCAAAGAGACAGATTTAGATGACGCATCTAATCAGCATTAAATGCCAAGACTCTTATCTACACGCATGAACCAAGGCACGTGGAGAGAAAAGGCATGGAGAGACCTGATTGGCTGACACAAGCGGTGAACGAAGGTACATCCCATACAAAGGATGGGAAGTTCCCGAAGGAACGTTGGTTAGCTGAGATGGCATGATTCTACTGGAACAAGCACGCGGTGAACGAAGGTACCACTGACACCTAAGGTATATCAGAAGACAATGGACCCAGAGGCAGCAAAGATATACCTACGGGAAGAAGGGCATATAAATACCAAGCCTCACTAACAAATTAAATGCATTCAATTCACTACCTAGAAGAAGAATATCTAGTCTTAAGCTTTTACCTCTTTAATGTTTAGAACTTAAGTAAACTACAACTTGAGTTCTCTCTATTACTTTGGGAAGCATCTAAGATCTTCGTAACCACCACAACTTAATATAAAACAATCACTCACTTCCCCCGTGGACGTAAACGAATGTGGAACCACGTTATGTCTTGTGTCTCTTGATAACTTATATGTTTTTACATTATCTTTACGTTCTGGAAAGCACGACTGATTGATGCAACCGGGGATTCCTAGCCACTTCTTACTTGAAGGATGTCAAGTTTGAAAACACACTGATTGATGTGGCATCTGACTTCAACATTGTCACCATCAGGACTCTGAGAGCTGCAAGGATTTCAAAGCAGGAAGCTGTTCATTATCTAACCATAATCAACAACTCATAAGGAGAGTCCAGAGATGATTATGGGTACATAAATCTCGAAATCAAGGTGGGAGATGCTATAACACACGCCAAATTTCATATAGTTAAAGATTACCCTAATTATGATATGGTCTTGGGGAGATCTTGGATACACGACAACAATGCGAAGCTAGGAGTATGTCCATTACCATTGTCTATACCTATAAGGGTTTCCAACGATAGATAGTGCATATTTGGATGAAGTGGACTTGACTGGTTTGTACGATGAAGATGTGTATCCTTTGTCACAACGAAGCCAAGATAACTTTCCTCCGAGATCGATGACTAATTTCACCGGGGCTAGAGGAGTTCCTTGGTTAATATTTATCATGTATTGGTGGGTTAATGGATCTCTGTCAGTATTGAAGACGATACTGGTTGATCTAGAAATATGGGTCGGTAACTGAGGATTGGAGACAAAAATAAAGAAGGAAATAAGCAGAAGATGGAGAAAAGAAAACTGAAAACAGTGATGCTACGCAGACCGTATTTCCGGTTTCCTCGTTAACAAAATTTCTAGTGTCTGTGTTATTTTTATTCCGCATTATATACTTTTATATAATATAAATATAGCAAGTTGTGCGTTGTATCGATCAATTGTGAAATCCAACCTAGGTTGTTGATTGGAAATTGATTGATCCTTGGATATTGGTCTGTGTTTCCATCTGTAGATGGGGAAAAACGATTTGCTGGTTTTTACAGAATTGAAGAGTCGACCGTGTGGAGACTCCTTGAACCGAGCGAAATGTTGAACCTCACAATATGCACTACAAGAATGGAGTGCTTTAAGTTCGAGAGATCAATATGTAATACTCCGGCCTAAACCAAGAACAATGTCCATTTCAGAGTCAATTCGGTCACAAGAGAGGATGGGTTGATCTGTAAGAGGGAAGCTGAGAAATGTGTGAGATCAATGGTGATCTGAGATTAAAGGTGTGTTGTGATTTTAGCATGAGAATGCTCTGAATGATTGAGTTTTTCCTTATTGAGAGTGATTTCCGTGAGTTCGTGTAGACGAAAGATTGTTTATATGAACTTTGATGAGAAATTTCTCGTTTAGGCGAATGTTCGAATTGTTTGAATCTTGTTCAATGTTGTTGTTTCAATCAAGATTCATAGACATTTTATAATGCCGGAATTGAAAACACCATGATCCCATGAAATGTGACAGTTGCTGGAATCAGAGAGTGGGAAAGTGGGAAATCGTGTTAAACCAATTACTCATCGTGCGGAGACTTGGTTAATTTTCCACCCACTACTTTGCTGATTCTTCCAACTGATTGCATGACTTGCTCATATTCTCATCGTGGGTGAACACACGTGTCATAGACCGCCAGACCAAAACCCTAGTTAATATCCCCCCATTGTGACACGATTGAAATCTCGTGATTGTGGAGTCAGTTGCTGACTTTGTGGGACGATGAGTCCATGTAGTGCTGAGTTGAACACGTTTTAGCAAATGTTCCGAAGCTCATGAATTAAATGTATGTCTGTTGAGACGAGATACCATTATAACCTAAAACGAGCAAACTCTGTTGCTGAATTGTCGAATATTGATAGTTGAACCAATATTCTTTAATCAGAGCAAATATTGCTAGTCTGAGCGAATATTGCTAATTTGAGTGAATATTGCCGGTTCGAGCAAATATTGCTCGTTTGATGAATTTATTGGTAGCAGAATCGAATAAAATATTAATTTAATTTACTGACTGCTGGGTCGAGCAAAATAAATAAAAATGTTAATCATGGAATCATCATAAAATTATCAGAGTGTTTGAATCTGCTCAGAATCACGTTTCTGCAGAGCTCTGGATTCAAAACCCTAATTTTACCGAGATGATGATTTATTGCAAATCAATATAGAGTGACACAGGGACCAGATACATGGGATGACGGGTTCACCATGTATCGCCCAGATGCTCGAATGAGCAAAAATACCAAAGTCTCTTGAGGACTAGTTGGTGAAATAATGGTTAAATGCTGATTTAATCACTGAAATAATGTTCGTGTGAGCGACAAATAATAAAACCGGGTATTATGAAAATACAAAGGACCGACCAAGAGGTCATGAGACTGGCTCTTGGTGCGTGTGGGACCATAGGATGGTCATTTGAGCAAACTTCCAATTGTTTGGAAAGAGTTTGAACCTAATATGAGCAGTTGAGCAAATTAGGTTAAAATCATTAAAACATGCGGGACCAGCTATTTGCAAGACTCAGGTTCACCCTTCGTCGGTCAAGGGGATGTGCCCGTGTTACCATAACGTCCGTGTTTCAGTCCTGAGAATTTTGATATTTTGTGGTGCACGTTTGAGCAACATTTGGAGAATATATGCAAAATCCATGGTTTTGGTGAAACTGGGAAAAATACATGAGATGAGGAAAAATAAATAAAACAGGGAATTGAAAGGTGTGGGACCGGCCAAGGGGTCATGAAACCGACCATGGGTGGTCACAGGATCAAATATTGATCGTTTGAGCAAACCCCGGATTGGTTGAAACCCTAATTAGCGTCCTTTAGTAGAATCGATGTAGAATTCTCATACGGATTGGTCCGCCCCTCCATTCTGTACGGAAAAGAATTTCCTATCTCCCAATGCGGGAATATTTAGGTTTTAAGCTCGTTTGGGAGGTGAAAACAGCCCGAGAGTAAAACTCAGGAAGAATTGAAGGGGCCGGTCCCATGATATTTTTCCTAATTTTATTATGTTTTCATGATTTTAGGGAAATATCATAAAACCAAGGAGTTTTGTTGAAATCAAGGAGTTTTCATGAAATCATGAAAAAAAAACCAAATAATAACAAAACAATGGGCGTGTGGGACCGTCTAGGGCATGACCGGCCGGCTAGAGCCCGGTCCCACAAGTTTTTTCCTAATTTTTAATATTTTCTATGATTTTAGAGAAAATACATGAAATTAGATAATATTAGGGAAAAATTATGAAATCAAGGAATTTTCATAATTTGAAAGAAATAATAAAATTAAGGGGAACATGAGGTGTGGGACCGGCCACGGCTAAGGCATGACCGGACGGCCAGCGGTCCCATGACACATTTCTCTAATTTTATTATTTTTTGATAAAATCATGTGATTTAGATGAAAATACATGAAACTAGGTAATTTTCATGATTTTAGAGAAAATTCACAAAATCAAGGAACTTTCATAATTTAAGAGAAATAATAAAATAATGGGGAACGTGAGGTGTGGGACCAGCCACGGCCAAGGCATGACCGGCCGGCCGGCGGTCCTATGACACCTTTTCTCTAATTTTATTATGTTTTGATAAAATCACGTGATTCAGATAATTTCTTTGAAATAAAGAAAATTTGCTCGACCGAGAGGGTTTTCATGAGATCAGGAAAATAGTAAAAATATGATAAAATATAAAATTGGGCGCGGGACTGGTCACGGCATGACTGGCCGGATGGTGAACCCAGTCCCCTGACGCTTTTGCTAATATTTTATTATTATTATTTTTCCTCCCTATTTTGCATAGATTCCTCGTTCGTTCATATTTTTTGAAATGATTTGTTCGTGCATTCAAAATGCTGGTCTGTGTATTATTTGCTAATTACACTTGCACCATTTTTGTCAAGGCTTATTCGATGTCCAGATGCATGTTTTGTTGGATATTTATCACTAACCCGTGGCATTCTGCTGGGAAGAACCACGAATTGAAGTGACGAAATATAATGAAGAATCGTAGAATATTATTGGATATTCAGGCGATTAATTGATGATTCGTAGAATATTGCTGGATATTCAGACGACGGCTCGTGGAATATTGTTGGATATTCGAACGATTTAAGATACTTAATTGATGGCTCTATACTAGAAGGGATTCATGTCTAGGAGCATTAATCATCTAAGGGTTGAGAAATATGAAGTTGTTGGAGTGTCATATTCCTCTTGTATAGTCAGGGAAAACATGGTTGCATCCTGAAGACGTTGTCGCTCTATACTAGCAGGCATGTTATCTAGGAGCCGCCCAATCTTTCGATTCTATACAGTATGAGATGTGTCGTGGCCTCAGATGGAAGGCTACACATCTACATCTTCTCTGAGAGACTTTCTCCATCAGAGGTGGCATGAGCTTTCATGCATGGATACATGAGTCTCAATACTCATCCGATTGCCGGATCCGGAGTAATTACTGAAATTGATCAGTATCCATGAGATGAGCCATGGTCTCAGCTGAGAGACTACACATCTACATGTACTCTAAGAGACAACCTTCTCAGTCAGAGATTTATGGCATGAGCTTTCATGCTTAGAGACATGAGTCTCAATACTCATATGATTGCCGGATCCGGAGTAATTACATAAATTGTTCAGTATTCATGAGGTGTGCCGTGGTATCAGCTGAGAGACTACACATATACATGTACTCTGAGAGACAGCCTTCTCAGTCAGAGATTTATGGCATGAACTTTCATGCTTAGAGACACGAGTCCCGATACTCATTCGGTTACCGAATCTGGAGTATAGTTTCCCAATTTTACCCTTTGTCGAAAATCCACCATCTACATTAAGTCCCATGCTTAGTGAGGAACAGTCATGTTCCTCAGTCAACATTGAATGGTGATTTTCCAGGTGCAAACAGAAATAAGTAATTGAACTTAGTCATAAGATAAGACATTGCCGGGTTTCGATCGAATGAGCGAACCATGGCTTGAGCGGCCCTAGTGGCATAATAGAGCATCATACGGTGAGAATAAATTGGTGTAGAACCTATGATTCTATGACGGAACCTTGGTCGGTTTAGGATTCATGGCTCCGGGCCCATGAAAAGAAATCCTTGTTTTAGGAATAAACGCTCCTTCATTCGTAAGTTTAAGGAACGAACAAAATAGACCTGAGCCTAATGATAAAATTTTGTCTATGAGTTTCATGAAAAACTAAATTTTATTTTTTAAATATGTGAGATTTCACAAAGTGGAATAAACTCTCGTTTCAAAGGTGAATGCTCGTACGAGAGAAATTTTTTTTTTTTTAGTAGACATACGTCTGTTAGTAATAAAATTTTGTTTATGAGCTTTCATGAAAATTTTATCTTCGAGCTTTCGGTAATCTTTGAAAATATACTCTCGCTTCAAAAACATATGATAATGCGAGGGAGAAAAAATATATAGATATATTTTTCAAATTTACGTGAGTTTCACGTTAAATATATATATTTTGTAAAATCAATGTTTTGATTTTGAACAATTGTTGAAAGTAGACAATTTTACATGGTGAAATGATGTCTGTGAGTTTTCAAAATTGTAGAATGGACGTTTGTCCAATTTTGAAAAATCAGTGAATGTTCACACAGTAAAGGTTTGTGTAGGTTGTTCACAATTTTATGAAAATCAAGTCATGATTTTGAAAAATAAATTTTGCTCGTCTTTGCAAGTTTGACGGAACGAGCAATTTTTCGAAATTCTAACGCTAATATCACTACAGCTATTGAAATTGTAAATAGGTAAGAATTGGATCGTTACCATTTTGTAGACGCTGATGTGACCACCTTTATTCCATGATTCATTGTTCTGTCGAAGCCTGCGCTTTGTATGAACGATGTGCTGAAGTATCCACTTTGCAGGAATGATTGACTCCCATGATGATACTTCCAAAGATGGTGTTTCCAGAGATAACATCTCTACGGACGAAACTTTTAAGAAGTGGTAATTATGGAACCTCTGAGTGATGGTGACAGATTCTTCATATTTCATTGGCTTTACCATAGGATAATTGTGAAGTGAGATCCTGGATCAATGTAGACTCCAAGGAAATGGAAAAAAAAGTCTACAGGAGCAGAGAACCCAGAAGTAAGGACTACAGGATGCTATCAAATAACGTGTAGTCCCCAGCCGTTTCTTTGACGAGTTTTTAGCGCTCCTTGTGTCATGAATTTGCCCGTGCAATTAGGATCATGAGACTAAGGTTTGTTATTTCTTTTAGACTTTTGACCCATAATTTATGATCTTAAACATGTTCCCCGGGTAAACAATTCATGAATCCAGCACTAATGAAGAAGTCGATGTAAGTATCCCTTTTTTTGCAGGTGATCTTGGCATCTCCTTGAATAGTAATATTTGTCGTTGATGAATCCAGGAAGAAATCATTGTAGATAAGCATCATGTTGATGAAGCGTGCTCTTCTTTGGGATATGGAAATATGGAGAATTCCCGAAATCCCAAACCGAATGGAGGTAGCGGCGTCGTCAATGGAGATTCCGGCATTGCCGAGCCAGAAAATTTCAGACTTCAGCATTTTAGCAAAAACACCGTGGAGTCTTCGTTCGAAGTCGGATTTTCGCGATCTGCATGTGTATCTTCAATCCGAGAAAATTTCCAAGCTTTATTAAAGAATATTTTTAAGTTTTGAGCAAATTCAGGTCCTGAAAAAGGAGTAACAGTAAACTTCCAGGAGACTATCAGAACTTTTTCAGACTGTACGTTGTCTAATGTTTTGAACGCATCTCCTTGATCGCTCATCAGATTGTTATGAAATTATGATATATCGTAGAGGACTTCCATACAAATATAAAGGTATATAACTCATCCTCAGATTCCTTGTAGATTGCTCCCAGTTCGTCATCTTGTACATGGCAGAGTAAAGTCTCTTCAGATGAGCTTGCCGCAAAATCGTATTTTCATGACTTTCATGCTATTTGCTCGTGCCCCGAGTGTATAATGATGAACCCTGATGATGTTGGAATGCTTGTATAATGTATTTTATGATATAATTTGGTCTCATGTTTAGATTGCTCTAACCTCATGTAATCTTCGTATTAGGTGCCAAATACCGAAGTTGAGGATATTGAAACTAATAAGGATAACTCGAGCCGCCCTGGAGTTATTGATGAATAGACAACCATCCCTGCACTTCAAGGACATGAGAAGGTTGTCACTGAAGTTATGGAAACCTCGATTGTTAATGCTTCAGTGATAGAAGAAATCGAGCCACCAGTAGAGAAGACTGAAAAAACTGTTGCAGTGGAGTGTCAGTCCCCATTGTTTTGTTAAACCTCTTCTTTTCGTTTTCTTTTCAACTTTCAAGACCTAGATAGAGGACCCAGGTAGAAAATTTATGTAAAGACCCAGGTGGTAGAAGCTGGAGGTACCTTGATGAAGAACTTAGCGAAAAGACCTGGTGGAGATCGATCAACTGTGGGGTTACGAACCCGTCTACAAATTTTTTCTTGCATGTTGTATGCTTTGGAAGCTGGGGGAACCTCATACGACGTAGGAATTTGATGCTTGACCATAAATTTTGAAGCTAAGAGACTGAGTTATCTCATGAGACAAGAATCACTCAATTTGGAGTTGTAGAGATCATCCAACAAAGCGTGCACATTTTTAATTTGTAATCTCGTGTAAATTTTTCAGATTTCATGGACCTGGCGGTAAAGGCCATATCTTTCAGCTCGTATGTCCGATGTATACACCCTTTTGATATGTTGTAGAAGAGACATAGACGAACATCTTTCATAAACAAAGCATTGTCCCATTCCTCACCCATTAGTATATTTTTTCAAACTCATGGCCTGGACTGTGTTGTATCTCATTTGTAGAGGTGATGAGAACATCTTGCAGAAGACTTTGGATTATGCCCACCAGTCATGCCATCTTTGGGAATACTTTCATGTGAGCATGTTATCAGGTTTGTACATCTTGATATGAATCATTGGATCTTTAGAGAAGTATGCTTCATGTGCGACACTTCAGAGAATGATTAGTTGATGAAGCACTGAGGATGTTGCTCTTGAGTTGTTGGTGCTGAAACCATCAATGATTACGCTTAAGAGATCCTTGTCGATTGATGAGATCATGGATGGTGTTCCTCTAGAGATTATTTTTTATGCTGATACCATGGTTGAAGTTGCTCTAACGACCAAAAAGGCTAGAACCATGATTATAGATGTGATCTTTGCTCATTCCTACAGTGAGCCTACGAACTAGTTAATGAGTTGAGCGTCCGTAAGATTAAGGTGTATTGAGAGTTCAATCTCGAAGGCTCCTGAAAGCATAACTTTACCATGAACTGGCTTTGCAAGTGAGTCGACATTATTGCGGTAGATAGCATCAGAAGTTTTCATACTGGATGTGATAGGTGAAGAGAGAAAGTTCCTCAATTATGAAGGGGTTTGTGATGTAGAGAAATCCCGTTTATAAAGTTTCCGGAATCACCTCAGGTTGCCCAGTGTATATTGAAGGAATTAGTGCCATCCATGTACGAATGATGTTGCATATGCTTCGGAAGTCTTATCATGGAATAATGAAGACTTATCGACTGTAGTTTAGTTATAGTTTGATCGTGTTGGTGTTGAACCAATGTGTCATCGTCGAGATATTTGTGCTGAAACTGTACTCTTTGATTGGGAGTATAATTTGATGGCTTTTAGATGCTTGAGAATTGAAGTGTCACATCCTTTGAGCATGTCTTAGGTTTGATCGTCTCGGCCCCAACTATCTTCTGTTGATTCAACATCCCTTCTGTTGAGGTAGTGTGTGCAGACATCAGAGCTTTCTGATTTTATGAACACTCCTGCAAGGCTATGGAGAAACACCTAAAGTATTCTTTTCCATGCTTGGACATCATCCTAGTAATAAATATCTCAGTGAGATGCTCGATTCAAAGAGGTTTCAGATTCATCCACTTAGTAAAATGCTAATACGGTGAAGCTACCATTCATAACATCTTGTAGAGTTACTAGAAGAAGTCCCCATGCTAGGATAACATGTGAGGAAATAAATGACATAAGCATGAAATAAAACTTGCCTGAGTGCGGAACCTCTTGAAGAATGTCTATGCATCTTTTGAAGGTTCTTGCTTCAACCTCGTCAAAGAATTCCTCAAAGTATTCTGATGGAATGTCCGTCAAATCTTCCGGATCAGAACTTTCTTCGTTGAAGAGATGCGTAACCAAAGGCGCTTTGTGAGTACCCATATTTTCAGCACGGATCCATGCTCGTCTGAAGGACATGTCATATCCTGGATCTTTCTGATTATGTGATACTTGGTTTATGTCCAGGTTGAACTTATGTTCACTTTGAGAATGATGTAGCCATAAGTATTTCTGAACGCTCTTTGAAGGTATATGATTGATATGGAGCATGAGTATCTTCTTTCCGTGTGATGCATGTGGATCCGATGGTTTTACTGGAATGTTGTTGATGGCGGTGTCAGCATCGATCAACGTTCTTCCAAATTCGTTTCTTCTGAGATTGACTGTGGGAAGCAGTCCCCAGTCGTATATCTCTTAATCTGCGGCTGGAGGCTCAAGAAGTATTTTCGGGATGGATTTCTTGACATGATGTGGTTCAAACATGTCTCTCCTTTGTTCCTTCGGTAGATAACGCAATTCACGTTTGACCTGAACTGCTTCTTTTATAGGTTGTTCAGAGAGTGTAAAGGTTCTGACTGAGAGAGGATTCTTGTGTACTCCCTCAGTCCCCAGTTTTTGTGGATCAACCTTCTCTTTGAAAATATGCTTTAAAACTCTGCAGTTTCTTGTGGGATGATTGACGAACCTGTGGAAGCGGCAGTAATGAGGACTTTCTACGTATTCTTTAGTTGGTTCTTTCTTTACATATGGCAACTTGATTGCACCATCTTGGACTCAGACATCCAGGATTTCGATCACCTCTTCATTGGAAAATGGAAAGTCAGGTTCTTCTTGATCAGGAGTTCTTGTGCGTTGGTCAGAGTCTTGTGCATCTTGTTTATCCTTCCTTGATGCAGGAGATGAGTTATGCTTGCGTGGCGGCTTGGATTTCCGTTTACTCCTTTCTACTGTTTGTGGAAGGCTGGAGGTTTTACTGCTTCTTGATCAGATGTTTGCTACCTCGAATGTATCACGGATAATAATCCTTTGTAGCTTTTGTCCTTTCGAGTAGAGCGGGTGCAGTGGTTTCCGATCTCTTTGCGGATTCATGAAGCTTTGAGAAAGTATGGAATCGAATATTTTCCAGTAAAGCTATGTAAACCTGGAGCATGTCGTTGATGCACAAATCTACCAGCTGCTGCTCCGTGGTATTTGGATCATGAAAATCCAGGGCTTGGACTCTGAATCTTTTCTCATAGTCATTGGGATTTTCACTGACCCTCTGAAACATCCTTCCAAGGTCAGAGAGAGTAACTTTCTATGACATGAAGAAGTACTTCTTGTAGAAGGCGTTAATCATTTATCTCCAATTATTGATAGTCCCTGGTGCGATGTTGTTGTACCAGGTGTATGCTCTTCCTTTCAAGGATTTTGAAAACTCCTTGAGCCGAACAACATGGTTATGTTCATGCTCTCCCAAGGCTTCGAGGAAACGAGAGACGTGTTCTCGAGCGTTGCCAGTTCCATCATACAAAATGAAAGTTGGAGAAATATAACCTTTAGGAAGAGGAATCCTCTGCATAGCGGCAGGATAAGGAGGTTGGTGACGATGGACATGTGATGTATTGTCCTTTCCACGGTTCTCCAGAAGACGCTCCAAGTCTTCACGAGTAATGAAGTTTGATGACTCCTTTGCTGATGGCTCACCTGCAACTTTGCTGGCTTCATCATCATCCACTGTATGAATTGGAATTACCTCAGGATCGTCATCTGCGGATTTCTCCTTCTCTTTTACCTTTCCTTGAATTTTCTCCGACATCTTGTCAGTAATATTCTTCAATTGATCAAATAGCTTCTTCTGTGCTGCATCCATAACTGTCTGATTATGTGCAAAGATTTCTTGCGCTTTGATAAGATCAACAATAGTAGTTGGTTGGTTTCCTCTAATTTCCTCAGGGTGTCGTCCGAACAAAGGATGACCCTCTGTGTGAGAAGGAGTAATATCACCACTATCATTATTTGTGATCGAAATTGTTTCCGGAATGTCTCCATTGCCGTTGTTGTTGTTGTTGTTGTTGTCATTATTGCTAGTGCTAGCGCCATTGGTATTGGAACCTGTGACTAACCCAAACCTAAGACCATCCATCTTGTGAAAAAATGAGATTCCAACCGAGAGATTAATCTCCCACTGTGGTCGCCAATCTGTAGATGGGGAAAAACAATTTGCTGGTATTTACAGAATTGAAGAGTCGACCGTGTGGAGACTCCTTGAACCGAGCAACATATTGAACCTCACACAGATGCACTGCAAGAAGGGAGTGCTTTAAGTTTGAGAGATCAATCTGTAAGACTCTGGCCTAAACCAAGAACAATGGTCGTTCCCGAGTCAATTCGGTCACAAGATAGGATGGGTTGATCTGTAGGAGGGAAGCTGAGAAATGCGTGAGATCAATGGTGATCTGAGATTGTAGGTGTGTTGTGATTTCAGCGTGAGAATGCTCTGAATGATTGAGTTTTTCCTGATTGAGAGTTATTTCTGTGAGTTCGTGTAGACGAAAGATTGTCTATATGAACTTTGATGAGAAATTGCTCGTTTAGGCGAATGTTCGAATTGTTCGAATCTTGTTCAATGTTGTTGTTTCAATCAGGATTCAGAGATATTTTATAATGCCGGAATTGAAAACACCATGATCCAATGAAATGTGACAGTTGCTAGAATCAGAGAGTGGGAAAGTGGTAAATCATGTTAAACCAACTACTCATCGTGCGGAGACTTGGTTAATTTTCCTCCCACTACTTTGTTGATTCTTCCAACTGATTGCACGACTTTCTCACATTCTCATCGTGGGTGAACACACATGCCGTAGACCGCCAGACCAAAATCCTAGTTAATATCCCCCCATTGTGACACGATTGAAATCTCGTGATTGTGGAGTCAGTTGCTGACTTTGTGGGACGATGAGTCCATGTAGTGCTGAGTTGAACACGTTTTAGCAAATGTTCCGAAACTCATGAATTAAATGTATGTCTGCTGAGACGGTACCATTATAACCTAAAACGAGCAAACTCTGTTGCTAAATTGTCGAATATTGATAGTTGAACCAATATTCTTTGATCCGAGCAAATATTGCTAGTCTGAGCGAATATTGCTAATTTGAGTGAATATTTCCGGTTCGAGCAAATATTGCCAGTTCGAGCAAATATTGCTCGTTTGATGAATTTATTGGTAGCAGGACCGAATAAAATATTAATTTAATTTACTGACTGCTGGGCCGAGCAAAATAAATAAATATGTTAATCATGAAATCATCCTAAAATTATCCGAGTGTTTGAATCTGCTCAGAATCACGTTTCTGCAGAGCTCTGGATTCAAAACCCTAATTTTACCAAGATGATGATTTATTGCAAATAAATACAGAGTGACACAGGGACCGGATACATGGGATAACGGGTTCACCATGTATCGCCCAGATGCTCGAATGTGCAAAAATACCAAAGTCTCTTGAGGACCAGTTGGTGAAATAATGGTTAAATGCTGATTTAATCACTGAAATAATGCTCGTGTGAGTAACAAATAATAAAACCGGGTATTATGAAAATACAAAGGACCGACCAAGAGGTCATGAGACCGGCTCTTGGTGCGTGTGGGACCAGTGGATGGTCATTTGAGCAAACTTCCAATTATTTGGAAAGAGTTTGAACCTAATATGAGCAGTTGAGCAAATTAGGTTAAAATCATTAAAACATGCGGGACCAGCTGTTTGCAAGCCTCAGGGTCACCCTTGGTCGGTCAAGGGGATGTGACCGTGTCACCATAACATTCGTGTTTCAGTCCTGAGAATTTTGATATTTTGTGGTGCACGTTTGAGCAACATTTGGAGAAAATATGCAAAATCCATGGTTTGGCTGAAACTGGGAAAAATACATGAGATGAGGGAAAATAAATAAAACAGGGAATTGCAAGGTGTGGAACCGGCCAAGGGGTCATGAAACCGGCCCTGGGTGGTCACAGGATCAAATATTGATCGTTTGAGCAATCCCCAGATTAGTTGAAACCCTAATTAGCATCCTTTAGTAGAGTCGATGTAGAATTCTCATACGGATTGGTCCGCCCCTCCATTCTGTATGGAAAATAATTTCCTATCTCCCGACGCGGGACTATTTAGGTTTTAAGCTCGTTCAGGAGGTGAAAACAACCCGAGAGTAAAACTCAGGAAGGATTCAAGGGGCCTGTCCCATGATATTTTTCCTAATTTTATTATGTTTTCATGATTTTAGGAAAATATCATAAACCCAAGGAGTTTTGTTGAAATCAAGGAGTTTTCATGAAATCATGAAACAAAACACCAAATAATAATAAAACAATGGGCGTGTGGGATCGGCTAGGGCATGACCGGCCGGCTAGAGATCCCGGTCCCACAAGTTTTTTCCTAATTTTAATATTTTCTATGATTTTAGAGAAAATACATGAAATTAGGTAATTTTAGGAAAAAACCATTAAATCTGTTGTGAATCTAGAAAATAGAGAAGGATACACAAAGTAGGGGGAATAATAGAGAGAGAAATTCTATTAATGTGTGTGTAAGATACAATGTTTAAGCCTCTATTTATATAGATAGAAAACTTGGTGTCTAAGATATGTAAACCCTAAACTTAAACACGAAGGGCATCTTAGTAAATAAACTTGGTTTATAACACTCTCCCCGATGACCACTATGGATAAGTCAGTACAAACATATCAAGAAAACTCAAAGGAGAAAAACCTGAAATTGCATAAGCATGTAAAGACTTAGACAGCGTTGGACACGCATATGTTGCCTCGTTAAAACCTTGACGAAGGAAAAGATTATAACGTGATATCTTTTACTATGATGCTCCCCCTGATAAGTACTTCATTTAAGTCTTGGATTGCAAATCTGCGAGTCGACACTTCCCAATTTCGATAAACGAATTTCTTGAATACTGGAGACAGTAATGCTTTCGTGAGAAATCTGTCAGTTGATGAAGTCTTCTTTTGCGTTAGTCTTCTAATAGTAGTATTCTCGAGTATTCATGTTTTTTTCAATACATTAAGTACTTGTGTCTTGGATTGCAAATTTCTTGGAGATGATTTGTAGAAATAGTTGATGTAGTTTCTTCAACAAAGTGCCAAGATATGAATACCTTATCATGCGTGAACAAAAATCGCATTTGTGAGAAGGAAATCCAAATTCTTAGGAGATGATTAAGTTAAATTGGTTTAATCAAATGTGGGCATCCACTAAACAACCAAAATTGATACAACTCCCCCTTGGATGACCATCATGTTGAATTAAATTTCCTTACTAAAACCTTGCCAGTAAAACCCGATGGGAAAAAATTTGGGCGAAGGAAAAAGAGCATAAATATCTACATTTTGAAAGAAAATTAAACGTCAATGAGATGTTTCCTCGTTAAAACCTTGTCTGGAAAACCACATGGGACAAAAACTTAAACCAAGGGAAAAGAGTACAACTTTTGACGTATTTATCGATGCTAACCTAACTATATGAGTTTTACAGAAGACAAACATCAAAATAACAACTCTAGTCTATCTCAAAGACGAGTTTAAGCCAGCATAATTCTAACTGCAGATTTAAGAAAGGAAAGAAAATAGAATTTATGCTGCTAAAACGTGGATTTTCGTGTTTTTAAGGACCCTTCAAGAGACCTATAAAGTTGATATCCTCAACTGATTAATCCGGATTTTTTGTTTTGTACCAAATTTATAAAAACACTTAAAGGATTGTTAAACCTGATAATTAAGTCAGGTGGCTTCCAGAATATAATTTGAATCCTACAAGGATAACAAATACGAATATGGTCTCTGGATACAAACGAGTCATTCAAAGACTACCACGCCAAATGCATCATATAAAGAGAACAATTATTAAACCAATCCTGAGGTTTGAGAGAAAAAAAATAAAACCCTCAAATCGTTTTTACAACGAAAATATTTCTCATATGAAGACGCAATATCACTATACCAACCTGCAATTAATAGGCTTGGCATGTTTAAGGTGTTAAGTTTGGATCCAAAATTGCATCATTCGAGAAATTAATCCAACCTAATCGGATTGTATGACAACCACATATGTCGATATTCCTCTGCATAGGGGTTAACAACCACCATTTATTTCTAGTAGCTACTTTAAATGAATATTCGACACTTATTCGTTTATACGATCTCACACAATTTCCAGTGTATACATACTTTAAAAAATTCAAAATTACTGGTACCAGCGCCCGTGGGAATTATAATCTCCCCATCTTCCATTGAAGAGATATGAACTATAGCAATGTGGATCATGTTTTGATAGACTCAATTTGAGTACTATTTGTAGCCTCTTCCAAAATGCTACTTGTTGTTAAATGTGATTGGATTTTCCTTTCAACATGCAAACGCTTATATAAAAGCAAAATGAGATATTTCACACCAATCATAGAATGACAGCCTTTACCATTTTGATCTTGATGGGAGAGAAATTGATATAACATTTAAGTTAATTAACACAATATTTTTGATAGTTTATAGTCTCCCACTGATTATGGCGGAAAACAAATTTCGTAAAGTATTATCCGATTAATTCGATGACATATACTTATAATAATTTCTGGATGTTAACAACACTAGTTGGACCGTAGATAATGACTTTAAAATTCATAAAAGAAATGTCCAAATAAATAAATAAAATTATAGTCAACTTGACGTGCAAATTTAAAATCAACCATGGACGGTTAGAGCAAGAAATATCTAAATCTCCAATGACCTATAAGGCCGACGAGATATTCATTCACCTAAGAATGAAATTATAGACACATTATTTCATTTAAAGAAATTAATATCAAGATCAATATAGTCACTACAAGGACTAATTAATGATTTAGGCTAACAACCCCGGTGCGCACCCATTGATCTTTTGCGTCCTATTGTATTTCAACATAAAGTTGAATGGTCTTAATTTAGGAGATTAGTATTAGGAAGAAGAAAAATTTGCTCAATATCCGTTAGGAATACAACAATTGGTGTTTGCAATTATGAATAATATGCTTACGACATCTCATCTGTCTAGGATTTATAGAGAAACCAATTCCAATTGGCATATATGATTCTTTTGTAAAAATAAATAAATCATTGTTGATATCAATTTTGGAAAAATAAAATAAAAAATACATCCATTATTGGTTAAAAATGGCAAAAACATTTAGAGAATATGCCAATTTATTTTGAACCCACAATTGGGGGATATGAGATTTAATTGGGGGATATGAATTACTTCCCCCAACCAAAGGTGGCTGATAAGGGGTGTCTTTTGGGTGCGAAAATACCAAAACACCCTTTAATTAATTAAAAATCATTATGAAAAGACTGTAATGCCCTTTCCCTAAAATAATAAAATATAAATACCAAATTCATATATCCCCTAATCCAATTTGTACCGGCATAGGGTCAGGTTTTGAAAATTTTATTTTTTCTTCATCTTCTTCCTCATCGTTTATTCTTCATCGACGATTAATCATTGAATCAAAAAATTTAAACTCTTCCCACTCCCAAATATACCTCATTCCCTTTCAAATTCTATACTCTCCCCACTCCCTATCAAATTCTCGCCGGCTCCTCACTTTAGAAACAATTTTTTTTTCTTAATTCGGAAGTGATGAAGATCATGCTGAAAGTGATGAAGACCATGCCGGAATTGATGAAGGCCATGCCGGAAAATAGTGCCGGCATGCTCGAGAACTCCCTATCAATGCCGGTAGTCAAGTGAAAAAAACCATAAAATTCGGAAGTGATGAAGATCATGCCGGAATTGATGAAGGCCATGACGGAAAATAGTTCCGGCATGCTCGAGAATATGAAGACAATGCCGGTAGTCAACTGATTTTTTTTTAACTTTCTGGATACTTTTCATCCCGGACCGGCATAGAAGTTTAAGCAACATACTATGTCGGCAGAGATACCGGCATACTCGAGAATATGAAGACCATGCCGATATTCAAGTAAATTTTTTTTTTAACTTTCTGGATACTTTTCATCCCGGACCGGCATAGAAATTTAAGCAAAATACTATGCCGAAACAGGTACAGAGTTCGCAATATTTATGAAATGCTTTCATTTCAGAATACAAGGTTGATTAATTAACTAATTATATCTGAAATGCTTTCATTAGATTAATGAGTTTTGGAGTTCTTTATTTGTTTCTTGCATTATACAGAGTTAAGCCAGACATAACCATGTATATTCAGTAAAATATCCATGCATTATATTAATTTCTCAACCTTTAGCTCACAAACATGTTAGGAACACTAGAACAAGAGATGGCTATGAACATACACAACTTAGAAGAAGGAAAGTTGAACAACGAAAGCAATCATAACCAAGAAGATGAGGATTTCTCAACGGTTAAATCTGTTCCAGATGCAATGAAATGGGGATTACTCTTACTAGGCTGCACATTTAATCTATTAGGGTGGATAGGAGGACTTTTACTACTTAGGTTCTATTTTTTACATGGAGGTAGTCGGAAATGGTTATCCAGTGTGTTACAGGCAGCTGGATTCCCTATACTATTCATCCCACTAGCGGTCCTTTATACTCAACGTGATCGAAGTCTACCTAATATCGAGTTTTTCGCTTCTCGAAAGCTTTTGTTCTATGCTGCTTTAATAGGCTTAACTCAAGGAATTTTCAATTTTATGTATTGTTATGGTTTGCTGTACCTTCCTGTATCTACTTCATCTCTCATTCTTACAACTCAACTTGTTTTCACTTCCTTTATTTCATTCTTCTGGGTTAAGCAGAAATTTACACCTTACTCGATTAATGCAATTGTTGTAATAATAATGGGTTATATACTTCTCGTTATGACGAGGTCCGGTGATCGCCCTCCCGGTGTTACAAATCCTCGGTATTTGTTGGGTTTCTTTATGAGTATAGCTGTTGCCTCTATTATAGGGACCCTCCTAGTTGCCACTCAAGTTGCTTATGCTAAGGCCAACCAAGCCATGACTTATCCTATTGTATTGCAGTTTCAAGTTTGTAATGCATTATTTTCTACACTAACTGGCACAATTGGAGGTCTTGTAGCCATGGATTTCTCAGTAAGAAAACTAATAATCAAATATAAATATTCAGTCATGACTTAATTGTATGATGCTAACTGACAGTTTTCATTAACCTGCTCTGGTTTGCAGGCAATGCGACGAGAAGCAAGTGAATTTGACTATGGTGCAAAGGCATACTACCTTGTGCTAATCTCAAATATGGTAGTTTGGCAGCTAATGTATATCGGAAGAGTGGGGATCATATTTTGTACCTCTTCTCTTTTTGATGGAATGATGAACACATAAATCCTTCCTATTACACATATAGCTGTTGTGATAACGTTTCATGAGAGTTTCACCGCAGAAAAAGGGATTTCCTTGGCTTTAACCCTCTGGGGATTCACATCTTACTTCTATGGCTCCTACAAGAAGAAAAGACAAAGTCAGCAGCAACAACCTTAAGAAATAAAAGAAGCAATAGTACTTGTCCAACCCACGAAATAAGTATATACCCTGAATATTTATGCAACATCGTAAAGTGTAAATAGCTTGGAAAAATAATACCGGCATGCTCGAGAATATGAAGACCATGCCGGTATTCAAGTAATATTTTTTTTAACTTTATGGATACTTTTCATCCCGAACCGACATAGAAATTTAAGCAACATACTATGCCGGCACAGGTACCGGCATGCCCGAGAATATGAAGACCATGCCGGTAGTCAAGTAATTTTTTTTTTAACTTTCTGGTTACTTTTCATCTCGGACCGGCATAGAAATTTAAGCAAAATATTATGCCGGAACAGGTACCGGCATGCATATTTGGGTTGAAGACCACGCCGATACTAAGCTTTTGCAGAGAAAAAAATGGCGGTTTCAAAAAAATAAAATAAAAATCGACCTCTTTGAAGCATTACCTGTGTGTTGGGGTTGCTTGTATGCTGAACATGTTTACTTTCTTGAGTTGGTTCTTCACAAAACACTTCATGGTCACGAAAATCATGATTCAAAGGTGTTGGTTCATCATACAACAATTGTTAGTTGTTATCATTAACCGAAGATTGAAGATATGATTGTTGTTGTAATTAAGCTAAAGATTCAGCAGCTGCAAGTCTCTCATCACAATCATCTTCCATTTCCAAAAAAAAAAAATATAATCAAATTTTTTTTCTCTCCTTCCACTCTCAACTAACCCACACAAATTCAAATAAACACAAATTATATCCCCCAAATCATTAACATTTTACTAATGATAATTAGTAACTAATCCTGATTAATGAGGGTTAGATTAGGAATTAATAATTTAATTACATAAGGGGTAACCTAGGTAGGATATTTGGATCCCTATTTTGTCATTTAGTCATATCCCCCAATTAAATCTCATATCCCCCAATTGTGGGTTCTTTATTTTCTCACATCTTATAAAAATGATGGAGAAAAATTAATACCAATTGGTTTATATGGTACACCAAAATTACATCGACAAAAAATAAAAATAATTTGCTGCATTAGTTATCGCATATGGAAAATTCATTTTGTGTTGAGGATGGTTTCTTGTAGATATATAGAAACCAATTATAATTAAATCACATGATCTTTGTCGAATGGACAAAAATACCAAAGTTAATTGGCCGTAGGTTTTTCAACCATGCATGTAATTAATTACTTTAAAGGTAACCAAATATGCGATAACACCAATTTTGGTGATTACAATTTCATTAAAAGAATAGAAATTGTAAGCCGTCTTTCGATGGATTTATTTTCTTCTTTCTCAATGAAAAGTATAGAGAATAGAAACCAAATGCAAATCACATGATCATTGTCCAATTGACAAAGATACCAATATTAATTGGTCGGAGGTTTTTCAACCATGCACGTGCTTAGTTGCCGCCGTAAAGTTAATTAAACTGCGATACAATCAATTTTTGGTGATTACAATTTCATTAAAGGAATAGAAATTGTACATAGACCAATTTAGGGTTACAACAATTATATTCTATCATGGATGCCAGGATATGTTAAATCCATCTCAGGGGATACACTTTGGTGCGTGTAAAAGGAAACTAAAACTAAAAATATCATATCCCATTAACGCTTTCGTTAAATAAATTAAAAGATAATATTATTTTATAATGATTATAAATAAACAGCATAAGAAACAGAGAGAAAGAAAATACTGTTGCAATGGCGAGCCATGTCGTGCTCTCAAGCATGCTATGTGAGATTGGAGTCAGTGGTGGTTCAATTAAATCTATATAAGGACAAAAAAGTAAAAGGTTAGAAGTCTGATATGAACCAAACGAAAAGAATATATATATATATTTTTAATATAATAACAAAGGTTAAGAAATAGTTCTCCATATGGTGTTCTCGGATTCTTTATCAAAAGCTCATCCATTTGATCGATTTCCACGACTTCAAGACGATCACAACTCCTGGTAGAGCATACTGATGATGTGTTGTGAATCTAGAAAATAGAGAATGAGACACAAAGTAGAGGGGAAGAAGAGAAAGAACAATTCTATTAATATGTGTGTAAGATACAATGTTTAAGCCTTTATTTATATAAATAGAAGACTTGGTGTCCAAGATATGTAAACCCTAAACTTAGACACGAAGGGCATCTTAGTAAATAAACTTGGTTTATAACAAAATCAAGGAATTTTCATAATTTGAGAGAAATAATAAAATAATGGGGAACGTGAGGTGTGGGACCGGCCACGGCCAAGGCATGACCGGCCGGCCGGCGGTCCCATGACACCTTTCTCTAATTTTATTATTTTTTGATAAAATCATGTGATTTAGATGAAAATACATGAAACTAGGTAATTTTCATGATTTTAGAGAAAATTCACAAAATCAAGGAACTTTCATAATTTGAGAGAAATAATAAAATAATGGGGAACGTGAGGTGTGGGACCGGCCAAGGCATGACCGGCCGGCCGACGGTCCCATGACACCATTTCTCTAATTTTATTATTTTTTGATAAAATCATGTGATTCAGATAATTTATTTGAAATAAAGAAAATTTGCTCGAACGCGAGGGTTTTCATGAGATCAGGAAAATATTAAAAATATGATAAAATATAAAATTGGGCTCGGGACTGGACACGACATGACTGGCCGTCTGGTGAACCCAGTCCCCTGACGTTTTTTCTAATATTTTATTATTATTATTTTTCCTCCCTATTTTTCATAGGTTCCTCATTCGTTCATATTTTTTGAAATGCTCGTTCGTGCATTCAAAATGCTGGTCTGTGCATTATTTGCTAATTACACTTGCACCATTTTTGTCAGGGCTTATTCGATGGTCAGATGCCTGTTTCGTTGGATATTTATCACTAACCCGTGGCATTATGCTGGGAAGAACCACGAAATTGAAGTGACGAAATATAACGAAGAATCGTAGAATATTGTTGGATATTCAGGCGATTAATTGATGATTCGTAGAATATTGTTGGATATTCAGACGACGACTCGTGGAATATTGCTGGATATTCGGATAATTTAAGATAATTAATTGATGGCTCTATACTAGAAGGGCTTCCTGTCTAGGAGCATTAATCATATGAGGGTTGAGCAATATGAACTTGCTGGAGTGTCATATTCCTCTTGTATAGTCAGGGAAAACCTGGTTGCATCCTGAAGACGTTGTCGCTCTATACTAGCAGGCATGTTGTCTAAGAACCGCCAAATCTTTCGATTCTATACAGTATGAGATGTTCCGTGGCCTCAGCTGGGAGGCTACACATCTACATCTTCTCTGAGAGACTTTCTCCATTAGAGGTGGCATGAGCTTTCATGCATGGAGACATGAGTCTCAATACTCATTCGATTGCCGGATCTGGAGTAATTACTGAAATTGCTCAGTATCCAAGAGATGAGCCGTGGTCTTAGCTGAGAGACTACACATTCACATGTACTCTGAGAGATAGCCTTCTCAGTCAGAAATTTATGGCATGAGCTTTCATGATTAGAGACATGAGTCTCGATACTCATCTTATTGCCGGATCCGGAGTAATTACTGAAATTGTTCTGTATTCATGAGATGTGTTGTGGTCTCAGCTGAGAGACTACACATCTACATGTACTCTGAGAGATAGCCTTCTCAGTCAGAGATTTATGGCATGAACTTTCATGCTTAGAGACACGAGTCTCGATACTCATCCGGTTGCCGAATATGGAGTATAGTTTCACAATTTTACCCTTTGTCGAAAATCCACTATCTACACCATCCAAGTTTATATATCTTGTATTTGATAAAGACTCGCAGTTTCTATTTACTTGAGTATAGATCAAATCGAGGGATAAAGATATTAACTCCTTGATATACTTTTTATTAAGATTGAGTCTGATTGTCTAGTTGATTCTCTTAAAAGTATATTAGGGTTAGTCCATACAGATTGCTAATCGAAATATTGGGTGAGGTTGTTAGACCCTCGCTTTTTCAATTGGTATCAGAGAAGGAAAACACCTTTAAAGACCTTATCAGTATGTGTTTGTAGCGATCTGACTCTATGGACAGAGGTGATATCTCTATTAACGTACCACCAGTCTTCGATGGCTCAAATTACTTATGGTGGAAAATTGTTATGCGAGCGTTTCTTCAAGCACATGATTTTCAATCATGGGTATATGTTGTTAATGGCTATAATGCTCCCGTTGTGGCAATATGTAATGCTATTTTTCCAAAGAATATTGGCGAACACGATGCTGCTGAGATACTTGGTGCAAATCAAAACTCCAACGGTTTAAATGCCATCATACATGCTATTACCCCAAATCTTCAGCACCATGTGTCAAACTGCACTAGGTCTAAAGATACGTGGGATATCTTAGAAACCGTATTCCAAGTTAATACCAGTGAAAAGGAATCCGTGCTCCAAAACCTAAATTACGATTAGGTTATGGCAGATGAAGATTCATTTGATGAGTTTAATCACAAAGTATCTGAAATTTTTAATGCATATTTTGTATTGGGTAAGACTATTCCTGAAAAGGACATTGTGATGAAAATTCTCAGATCGCTGCCATCTAGATACGATTCTAAGAAGCATGCCATCGTTGAGGGAAATAACCTTGATAATCTCTCCAGAAATACGCTGGTTGGGAAGCTTAAGATCTTTGATCACGAACATTCATCCAAATCTAAGGATGTTGAGTTCAAAGTACTGAAAGACACAAAATTACTTGATAAAAGTAAAAAAGTGTATATCTCTAAAGACAATCACTCTAAGACTGATTTATCAGATAAAGATCTTGACAAATTGGTCTCGATGATTACAAGATAGTTTAGGGACCTTCTATTGAAGAAGAGTAAATGGTTCACCAAAGATAAGTCAAAAGCATCAGTAAAACCCCATAATCGTATTCCTCCTAAAAACAAGGACACATATGAAACTGATGACGAGGATATGCCTCGGTGCTTTAAGTGTAAAGGTTTTGGTCATTTTTCAAATGAGTGCCCAAATCATAGAAAATACACTGGGAACAAAGGTTTTGCTGCGACACTTAATGAGATGTCTGAAAATTATAATTCTGATGAAGACAAAAAATCAAGTGTTGCTCTTCTATGTGAAAATATTGATTTTGATCAATCTTGATAATCTTTTAGAAGAGAACCCAATCAAGATGGAAGAATCAATTGACCTTTCCTTTAGAAACTCTATGATAAAAGTTTCGGGATCTATGTTATGCCTAGCATCTTGCATCTCACAGGCGTCTCAATCATCTTATGCGTTGACATGCTCCTCTCTCAAGGGTCATGAACTTTCAAAGTGTTTTAAGTACAAAACAAGATGAGATATGTCAACAAGTTTCAATGGAGAGCAGATCATCTAGCTACCAAGCTCAAACTTGCGGAGAAAATAGCTGAGGTATGTAAGATCTTATCCTCCTCAAAGAAAGTGGTTTCCAAAGATAAATTTAGACCATTAAAGAGGAAAACATGGTCTAAACATAAGGAAAGGCAAGGTTTCATGAATTTCAACCAAAAGGATCATGGTGGATAGATTATTGTTCACCACAACACAACTTGATTGTGTTGTATTTGTGCATCTTATCTCATGTGCATGTTTAAAAGAGACAAGATCTTGCATACCTCAATCTTTAAAATATTTTTTTTGGTTTTTGTTTTTCTAGCTTTGTGTAGTTTGGTTTTTGGAATTCCTTCATATCACTGTTGATATTGGAAAAGACCCGTTTTCCAAAAGAAGAGGGTTATTAGCGACAATTCCACTCTTTATACGGTTGTGAGCTGTATGTACACAAACCTTTTTATAGGTTTAGAAACCCTACATTTCTTTTTCCTTCTCTGATATTCCTTATATCTTAAGACTGCTTGTTGAGGTTTGAATGTCAATTCCTCTCACAAAACCGTGCTTACATGGAAACTCCAAGCATCATGTATTTTAATGGGAAAGATGTAAATATGATTGTTAAGCCATCAATCACTAAGGAAAAAAGAGAAATCTCAATTGTCTCCAACTTTAAAAAGAAAAAGAAGGAATGTGAGGAAGCCAAGAGCTGTTCCTTCAAACTCTCAGAAGTTCTCTGATGTTCTTGAAGAGTTGAAGCAGGCAAGAAAAGAGATTCAACAAATAAAGGCTTGTGTTTTAAGATCACTGGAAATTTAGAAGGCCCTGGTTCGACATCATCAGCCTAGAAGGTTTATTAGTATTGACTCTTTCCTCCATGAACCATATGTTCCAATGGCTGTTGACGACAAGGAGTTCGGGGACGACAAAGAATTTTTCAAAGATCTTAATATATAGGAAGTCTTCTTATGAGAATTTTATTCTTATGTTTAAGGAAGAATAACTAGAGTTTGGAATAGTCATTATTGTGGTTATACAAGCTATGTCCAATATTTTCATCTTTGTTTTTTTTTTTAGAGTTATTTATTTAAACTCTAAAATTGTTTGGAAGATGATTTTTGCAGTACTAATCTTTAATTAATGTGTTTGATTCAACATCCAGGTCCAATGCTGCTTGCTTGAACTTTTCCGCCAAATCAATACTTGTTCATTAGGATTTTCTGCCATGGTTTTGATGAAAGTATATGGAATTGATGAGGGCTTTAGTTTTTTCTCAGTTTGACTATATACTGTAATATTTGATATGGTTTAGGATATTCTTGCTCACAATAACAAAATAATGAGCTAGATTTTTGGAACAAGGATTGATGGAGGTTTTGGCAAGATATTTTATAAACAGAAACAAGGGAAATGGCCATTAATCCGGTAAGGAAAATATGGAAATCGTTACCTAATTTGTATCGAGTTTTATGAAATTTGAAATTCATGTTTTTCCGCCTAAACTCACTTTTAACTTCCTTGTGGTAACCAACGAACCAGGGATTTGCTGAGTTGAAAACTATCTTGTTGATAAATCAATGGAAACACTTTGTCTTCGAAAAGTATCTTAGCTAGCAGAGCAAACGCTGTAATCACAACTATAAATAAGGTAAACGCCAATTGGGAGAATACAATTTGTAAACACATTTGGGAGATTAAAGTTTAAGTTAGAAACTCATATTTGAATAAAACACAGTAAGGGATAAACTGGATTTAAAACAAATTTAGCAATCAACTGATATAACAATTAGATTAAAAAAAGAGCAATATTATTGTAATGCAATCATAGAATGCAATAATAATAAAAAAAAACATGGAATAAGAGTAAGTAACAGGGGATAGACAAGGGTAAAACAAATTTTTTGAATGATTCATAATCACCGATCCGCAGAGCTTTCTAGAGGATCCGTTAGGCTTTTCAGGGTTTTAGAATTTATCGATTTGGGGACAATGGGGACCAGATAAATTAGGGTTTTGTAAACATTTGCTATCGTTTTAGATCAAGGCTTAGAAATCTGTTTGCAGTAGGGTAAATCTAGGAAACTGAGAAGACCGGATCTTTAATCACCTCTCAAGAACAATCTTGAACTATTCAATTAAGAGAAGTTTTCATATATCAATCTTGAGGAATCACAAAGTCTGAGACGAACAGAACTTTGCGATTTCCATTTATCTTTCCTGAAAGAGATTACAGAAACCTTGATTTGTTGTTTGATAATTATTGTATCTATAATAAAAAAATGGTTAAGTAAAGTAATCTTTTTTAATATATTCATATTTAATAGTAAAAAAAGTAATTGTTTTTAAAGCCACTATATATATATAACGTTTTTCAGAGATATGTATGTTTTTTCATATGTTACAACAACAATAGTTGAATCTGATATTTTAACAAACACAATTTGATCGTTATTTTAATTAGTTTAAACTTTAATTTATATTTTACTACATGTTCAACTGTTTTTTTTTTTACATAGCACATCAACGCGCAACAGAAAACCGCTTTTATAAAAAGAACAGTAATACCATAAGTTGGAAAGGTTAATTTTTAAGGGGACAAAATCCTAGAGGTATATAGATAATGTTCCCTTAAGATTTTTATCTATAAAAAATAAAAATAAAAACATAAGATCTTGAGCACGATAGAATGCCCTCCGTATTAGCTCAACATCAAACAAACCCTAACCCATATAATTGCTGAAGAAACCAATTACAGTTGTAATAGAAGTGTATGACACGTTACAAAGCAAGACAACTGATCATGCAGACTGGCAAAGTAACATAATAAGAAACTTACAATTTGTTAACACAATAATCTACGGATCGCAACATGGCCTTCGTATTCCATAGCTTGGCCCATCCAAACACTTGCATCCCCGCATTAGACCTCCTTTAAGGTTAGGTTCTTTAACCCTAGATTTCGTCACACCCTCCACAAAGCTCTCATGTTTTAGATTTTCATCACTCTCTTTTCACTCTCTTGCTTTGATTTGAATCAACAGTGGTTAATATTATTGTTCCTGTCTTCACTGCTTGTGCCAATATACTCATTCATGTGTGGGATTGTACCACCGCGCAAAGAACTTATATATGGAATTTTGATAAAATTGTTGATTCCCTAAAGAGTTCATTCTCAAGATTGATAAATCAGAGAGATGATGTGAAAGAAAGTATTGATAGAGCAGAAGAAGACCCAACAGATCCAATGAAGTGCATGCATGAAGTCATTGGTTGGCTCAATCGTGTAAAAGAATTAGAAAAAGATGTAGAAACCATCTTGGAAAAACAAGAAGGTGCACAGAGAGAAGGTGGTTGCTATTATTGTTACTTATGTAGGAAGAATTTTTACTGTGGTTACACACTTGCAAGATTAGTAGGGAAGAAGCTTATTTTGGTAGAGAATTTATTGAAGGAAGATAACTTTGCGTCTGTTGTTGAAAAAGCTCCACCCAATTATGCCTGAGAGATAACCGTAAATTAAGCCATGAGTATGGATTTACATGTTGAGAAAGTATGGAGGTTGTTGGCTGATATGACCAGTACTGTGAAAGTTCTATGGTTATGTGGAATAAGTGATGTGGGTAAGACAATTCTTCTTAAGATAATCAATAATGTGTTTATGAATAGAGACCATAGCTTTGATTACATAATTTGGGTGGTGCTGCTTAAGGAGCCGGATATTAAAAATATTTAGAAACAATTTGGCAGGTCATTTGTATTATCATGGAATGAAGACAAAGATATTGATTATCGCGCCAATATTATACCCAGTTCTTGAGAAGGAAGGAATTTATACTGATGCTTGATGATCTCTGGGAAATACATGATTTAATAAAAGTTTGAATACCAAATAATGATTTTTGTAGGTTTTTTTTTTAAAAAAAATACAAGATCCGAGGATGTATGTGGGCTTATGGAAGCTAATAGAATCATCAAAGTAAAATTGCTTGGAATGGGATGATGCCTGGAGATTGTTTCAACAAAAGGTTGGAGACAAAGCAATAAGTTCTCATACTACTACAACATAGATAGCCAAAGCAGTTGCGAATAAATGTTTCGGTCTTCCTCTTGCTCTAACTATTTTTGGGCGAGCTATGGCCAACAAATCGACTCCCGAACAATGGAAACACGCAGTCGGACTTCTGCCAAAATCAGCATCTGAATGTCCTGGTATCTCTCTAATCAAGTATTTTCCATTATTCATTTTTATGTTGGTAAATTGTTCTTTATAATGAAATTATAATGCAAGTAAATACAAATTAACATATTTTCTATTATTGTCTTTCGTTTTCTTCATTGAACGTGTTTTGGCTATTTAGTTTTCTAGAACTTAGAATAGTCTGTTGGTCGATACTTGGTGTTATCGGTACTATTAGGGTTTTGGGATGTGTTTAAGGTTTTCAGGGGGGAAAGAAAATGAGAATCAGAAAATTTTAAGAATAACCAACGTGGAAGAAACGTCTATTAATTGGAAGAAAGTTGTCTTTCATATTGTTAAGAAGTAATTGTGCAGTAAAAGACTAATGAGAGATTAACTGTCCTTGAGAGGCAATTTTTCACTAACTTTACAAATAAATCAGAGTTTTGGGGGTTTAAGTTCTTGGGGATTAATATTAGTATCTAGCCGAAGATGAAGTTCATAATTTCTAGAAATTATGAGGTATTTTGTTAGTATTATTAGTCTTTTGGGGTTAGTTAATAGGGGTTTTGACTTAAATTTGAAACTAAAACGTTATAATATTATAATAATTGTATTGTTTTAATTTCAATATATATATGAATTAAGTTTTTCCAAACTTGGTCTATCTTTAAAGTCTGATTTCATGATATCTATTGCACCTAATTCCATAAAACCGTTCAAAATATTTATTTACCCATATTCTTCGATATTTTTCCAATTACCACCGGGTGTAATTGCATATAGATTTTTCCGGCCCAAATAGCATTTCATTTTTGTCCAACTAGGAATATTTATTCATATCTAACTTTTTATTTCAAGATTTATTTTCTTGATTGTTAAAGAAATTAATTAGTATTTTAAACTGGTATTGTTTTCAAATGCATTTAATAAATACATCCAAAGATTCTTAAACTAATACAAAAACGAAAAATCACATGACGTATCTTTTATATGCTTAAAAATAAAGACATGTTGTATAAGAATAAATTAAATGTGACAACAATATCCACTTGAAAACATTCTTATGTAAAGAATATATTCGTATCTTGAAACACCGTACGTTTTCAACATATGAAAATGTTTCATAATTAATTATCAGTGCATATAATAAGTAAGTTAAGATAATATAGAGATATTATCGAGTTATATCACGATCGTTAAGTTTTCTTTTGTAATACATATATATCAATTAATAAACTATTAACAAATGTAATATATATATAAAAAAAAAACTTCATACGAGTCATTAAAAAAATAGTTTCAAATAAATGAAAATAGTTGCAAAGGAAATGGTGGCGGCGGCGACGGGGTGGTGGTAATGGCTAAGATGGTGGTGGTGATGCAAAAAGAGGAGGAAAGAGAATTGTTTTTCCATATCCGAAATTAAAACAAAAACATTGAAATTCATCGCTTTAATAATATAAGAAGGGTATTTAGGTGAATCATAAATAAAATAATATTCTTCTAGATTAGTAATTTGTGAAGGTATAAAGGGAATTCATGAAGCTACATCAAATGAAGGGGTATTTATAACATTCCTACCATCATTAAAATACTTTTGCCTGCTCTCCCAAGCTTAATTTCGAGTTCCAGACAACAAAGAGCTTGGGAAGTTGAACATCACTACACTTAGCAAAAGCTAATACGTGATATTCTTTGAGTATGATCATTTTCTAAAGCTCTCAACTTTTGCTATGATAAATAAATAGAATGGAAACTAGTCCAAAAAGGAAAGACCAGTCTTTGTTACTTACCTCGATGAAGTTTCTTTAAATAGATGTCTTCGAGCGATCTTCAATTTTAATTATCGCTTAATTTGTGATAGCACTAAGTAATTGCACGTAGAGTTTGACCTTTGTTGAAGGGACTAGCATGCATGTTACATTGACTAATTAATTTTGTATACCCTATTTCTCTCGGATGCTGAATTTAATTGCACTTTACATGCATTCGAGGAGCAAAATCCTTATATTCGTCATTATGGTATAAGATGATACAAGAAAATCACTAGAGTTTATTCATGTTGGAGTGCTTTAGAGATTGTTGTGAGAGATCAAATATAATTTTTAAAGTAAATTATAGTGCATGCTTTGTTAAAGAAAATGAAATCCTTAACCAATATTCTCATTTCGTTGATAAACTTTAATCATTCTCCATTTTAATTAGATTTATAATTACTAATTGGTATCTCCTTAATTAAATAAAGTGATATGTCTAGTCTAGAGTCTTTGAACCATGTACTTATAAAAATACTCCAAATTCAAAAGACGGGACGTTAGGTGAACCCTATATTGAAAGAATGCACACAATCAGACTCTAGCACACCACTGAACATACACTTGAGATGAGCGTAACAAATGTTGGGCTGAAATATCGTTTCCTGAAGTTCCAAAAGAAGAAGAAAAATATAAAAGTGTTAAAACTAGTTCTAGTTCCTGATTGAATCTATTGATAGATTTTACTACTATTTTCTCCCTTTGTGATCCACTTCACCAGAGTAATTTCCGAAGCAGAGCTTCAACGACATATCCTAAACATGTAATACGTCCCTCTTTTCTTTTTCTGTCTACTGATTTTATTTAGTATGACTAAAAAGCCCCTGGCATGACATTGTAAAACAAGGCAAATTTGAAAGGGTTGTCGGTTGAGTAGACTCAGTAGACAAAAAAAAAAAAAAAAAAAAAACCAACCGACCGAACAACCAACCAGTATGGCAGTATCTACTTGACAGAGGCTTCATAGATGCTGTGGATTCATTTTTGGAATAGAATAGTGATCTGATTTCATTTCTAGGGCAATTTTTTTTTTTTTTTTTTTGACAGAGATGGAGACTCATGAGGCTGGTGGTGATGCACAGATTTGCAGAATGAAAAGGGGGAATTGGAAATGCATTACAGTATTGTGAAAAACATTACAAATATTTTACAACGAAGAAGAAGATAGAGGAGAATGAGCTTCCTCCAGATGAAAAGCGTTGTTGTCAAACTAGAAATAGACGGACATGGAGATGCAGGAATTTTAGGATGGATCATGGTACTTCTTATGCTGCTGCGTCTGCTACTGATGGTGATGATAGTTTTGTTCCTAAGACCAAATTTTGTGAAAAACATTACTATGATTACGCAAAGTACTATAAGAAGAAGCTTCTTAAGAAGCTTCGACAAGTGGAGATGGTGAAAGTGCAGTTGCAGGTCGTAATGCTACTGGTGGTCCTATGGAAACTAGGGCTTCCAAACGGAGGAAGATGACTGGTCCGTTGATGAAACAGGAGGAATTCAATCAGCTACCAGTAGTGATGATTCCTGTGAGTAATTCTTACAAAAATTTCTCTCTGTTCAATGTGATTTATTGATGTTGTTGTTTCCAATAGGTTATCACATAATTGAGAAATTACAATGTAATTTCATATAAGTAATTTTTTATGTTGTCCTTGTTGATTTTTGTTTGCATACATGTTTAAATTATGATAACTGATTGAGAAGTTTCATAGTTTTGTCTGTTAAGTAGAATCATTGCATTGTTTAACTGATTGAGAATTTTTTATCCAGCTGATAGAATTGTAGAAGGTGGTTCTGCCAATAGTGGTCCTATGGAAACTAGGGCTTCCAAACGGAGGAAGATATTGGGAGGAAGGGGAAAAAAAGAATTTTTTATCCAGCTGATAGAATTGTAGAAGGTGGTTCTGCCAATATTGGGAGGAAGGGGAAAAATGTCGAAAGAGCAGAAGGGCCTGGAGAACTAGAATCATTGACAAGAACTAGGGAATCTATGGTCAAATTGGAGAGTCTGGAGCATTAGAAGAGTAGGTGTTTTCAATTGTCTGTGGAGCTTGACAAGATGAAAGTAAAACACGAGAAGATGAGAGTGGAGCTTGAGAAGAAGAAAGTGGAGTGCACTACACTCCAGGTTAAATTAACGGGGGTAGAAACTAGAAAGACTGCTGCTACAGATGAAACTGAACGGGAAACCGCAAATAAAACTGGATGTTGTAGGAAAATGATGTCCGATTTCGAGAGTCGACTCCTGAGGATGGAAAATAAAAATTCAACAATGGGATGTTTAGAGACTCGGATTTCGAATTTAGAGAGACTAAACCTGAGAATGGAAAATGAAAATTTCACAATGGGAATTGTAGAATCTCGCATTTCAAATTTGGAGAGCCTAGTATCGAGGAGTAGAAAGGAAAGTTCAATATTGAGATGCCTAGAACCGCGTGATTCTGAAAAAATAGAGTCTGAAGCGCAGGGTTTGCACAATGACTTTACTCGAGGTGGTGAAAAGCAAAGATATAAACACAGCAGGGGGACACCTAATGCTGAATTCAGCAGTGAAGGGAGGAAGGATTGTCATATGTTTAAGTTTAAAACCAAAGAGAAGGTACTGAATGCATATGATGTTGATGTCAATGAACATCATGAATCAGAGTCTGAATTTTCCAAATACTCTACTATGAACATTTTTTCTGGAAGTCTACATTTATCATGTGGGCTAGAAAACATTGTGGAAGGGAATTGTTGGGGCTTTTCGGAAGAGAGACCATCTCAACATGGATCATCATCTCAAGATCAACTGGATTTAAGATGACTTCTGTGAAGTTGACAGCATATATCTGAAGACAAAATATCACCCAATCTGTTGGTCATTAACAGTGACAGGCTCAGGTATATTAAGAATTCTGTACACATTTTGTTCATTCCAATTCCATTATACTGAATTAAAGCTGAACTGCATGAAAATATTGTTTTTGCTGTTACAATACATTCGCTTGTTCAATGGTGCAAGAATCTCCAAGCTTGTTGGTTTACACTTATATACTGTCTGTGTTCAATTGCTCAATCTACTGTATGGACTCTTTTCATAATCTGCTGCGAAATTCCTTTATTATTTGGCTTTACCTTGGAAAAGTATCCCCTTACTTTGGTGGTACATAGAGCACTATTACTTGTATATCACAATATCTGAAGGCTTATCTTTATTCTTAGGAATCAAAATGTGTATCAAACGTTTTCTCATATCCCAGTCATAATATAGCACATTTTGTCTCTACTGCAAACTTGTGGTTCTAAATTCTCATTACAGTTAGTGGAGATATAATTAGATGATCCTGTAAATAGTTCTCAAATGCCGTCGACACTACCTCACTCATAAATATGAATTTTCAGTAACTTCATTGACTGTGGACTTTGTATATCAATATCAACTGAGTTATATAAATTTTCAGTAACTGCATTAACTGTGGGCTTTGTATATCGACATCAACAGAGTTGGGTGGCACAGGAAAGTTTAGTGGTTGAGTTTCCCATGAGTGTCAGATAAAAGATTTGCTTCCTTCCCCAGATTTCATATCTGTAGTTGTCATGTGAACGGTGGGAGCAAGTTATATTCTTGCTTGTGGCTGCACGTGCACTAGGCAGGAAAGCCAGCCAGAAAATTGTTCATAGTTATTTCAGAGTACAAAATGGAAATGAGAACATTCAACAGTATATATTTTCTGTTTTCGGTTTTCATCCAGTTTTGGCGTAGATTGATATTTATCTTAACAGGTGTACAACTTTGGCCAAGTTTCTAATGGATGAGGACTGCAAAGGTGACCTAAAGAAGTCCGTGAGAGAGTTGGAGACATTAGATCCTAAAGCTGTTGACGACTGCAAGAAGCTGGCTAAAAGATACGTGGTCTATTTATCCGGTATCTACGAAAACTGAAGAGATCCTTTTTTCCTTCCATCACAACAGCCAGACATGGAGATCAAACAGCTAAGTGATAAATTGTTGGCAAGTGGCCTTCACTTTTTTGACTAGGCGTTGCAATCTTGCATCTTTTGGAATTAATTACAATAATCGAATGCAAATGGGAAATAATACTTAGATTACACTGATAGTAGTAACAAATAACTCAATAAAATTAGTAGAGGCACGTATGAGATACGCTGAGCTAAAGGTAATATTGCATGCTACTCCTCTGAGATGCTATAGCAATTAACAAACTACCTCCAGGATACAACTACTGTTAGTTCTCCTCTATGTGTAGCATACACAGAGAGAACCCTTAGAACTTGGCAGCAAAAATAAAAACAAAAACACAAATTGAAACTACAAATTGTTTTCTGAGTAATGTAAAAACAATTTTATGTTTTCGTAAACTATATTTCGTGAACTAAAATTCTCTGTAAATCAAGAAGTAGTTATACAAAATTATGTTTGTTTGTCAGAACTACAACTTGTTTTAAAAGAACCGAACGTTTTTCGAGTTTTAAGACAAATATGAATAAGAACTTAAGTTTCGAAAATATAATTAGAGAAGAAGGAGAAATTGAGGAAGATAAGAGTTCTGAATGGTATGTCTTTAAACTGAAAACCTTAACTCGTATTTATAGGTAAGAATTCGAACGTTTGAGACACAGATCCGTAAATCACGCGTTCAATTTGTCGGACGAGTAAAAGCAAAAAGCATCCGTTAAAATAACAGTAAAAAACGCATCTGTCGGGCAAGATTCTTCTCGACGAGAAATTTCTGTGCACAGGTGTCCACACGCGTGAGATTAAAGATTCTTTACGATGAAAACAGTTAAGAGAATTCACGCGTGAGAATTAACCGTGTGTGACTAAAGATGATTCTAGTGGTTGTCGGATATCCAAAACCGAGAAGGCATAGAATAAATTTTTTTTACATGTGTGGGAGAAACGAGTGGAAATTTTCAGTAAAAAGAAAGGGTCGGATAAACCCAAACCCAAACCCAAACCCACGCCCTCGCCCGCGCCCGCGCCCTCGCCCTCGCCCGAGCCGAGCCGAGCGAGCGTGCTGCTTCTGTGCGAAGCACCGCGCGAACGGGAAAGGCAATAAGAAATGCAATAAGGTTTAGGCAAACTTGCCATAGTCTAGGGCTTTCCCCATACACAAAGGTCTAAAGACCCAAAGGGCCATGCCCTTAATGCTAAACCAATGATATTTAAGTCTAAAACTCTTAGTGTTTTAGTCTATATGGGACAAATGTTTTATTCATTCACATGAAAAAACATCTAGGGAGCAATAGGTCTTGGGATCAAAACATGGTTCATGCATTTTTAATTAAATTTTTAAAAACGTTTTTTCTAACAATCCCCCACATGAATAATAAAACATGTCGATAAAACACGAGAAAAACATAAGGCAACAAAATAGGCTAAGGTGTCCCAAAGATTGAACCTTAACTTAGTGAGAGGTTACCTGAAATGCTTGTTGATACGGTGAACACAATGTCTTGAACCGCCAACAATGAATGCAATTCAGAAATAACAACCACACTTGATGCCTCAACCGAAGAAAACAGCTGCCAAGCTCTTGTGGTTGTGCCCATTTTGGCCGTGGGCTAAAATCCCGGACTTAATGAATGTCTCTAGAGAATCAGCTCATATTCTCATAGGAAGCGGCCACACTTCCAACATCCACAAAGGTGAGTCCATAAAGAGTGTCCTGCCACACCCCGCTTTAATCAAAGCCATGGTACCCATTAAGATCGCAAAAGATCATCCTTAATTTCTGCAGGCAAAGACTATCGCACGATTACACCATAGGGAGGGACAAAGATAGTGCTTTCTCAATATCACCATAAATTAGTTGTCTCATTGAACCTTGATCTTGGAAATCCAATCACAAGGTTGAGTATCCTTCATGGTGATTTATTCAATGAGCTTAAGTCCCATCCCCCTCGATGTAAATTTAACTTTCTCTCTGGTTAAGCCTTTTGTCAAAGGATCTGCAAGATTATCTTTGGATTTTACAAAGTCTATCGAGATAATACCAGAGAGAGTAGTTGTTTCACCGTCTTATGTCTTCTTCGTATATGTATAGACTTCCGTTGTATACATTGTTCTTTGAGCAACCAAGAGCAGCTTCACTGTCACGGTGGATGGCAATTGAAGACACGAGGCTTGGGCCGAGTGGAATTCCTCCCCGGGAAACATCGCATCCATTCAGCTTCCTCTCCAGCTTTTTCCAAGGCTATAAACTCAGACTCCATAGTGGATTTAGCTATACATGTCTGTTTGGTAGACTTCCATGAGACAGACGCACCTCCAAGCAAGAAGATGTACCCACTAGTAGATTTGCACTCTTTTGAGTCTGATATCCAGTTGGCATCACAATACCCTTCCAGTACAGCAGGATACTTCCCAAAACTTAAGCAATAGTTTGAGGTCCCTCTCGTGTAACGTAAAACTCTGAAGAGAGCATTCCAGGTGATGATCCCGCCCTGGTTGCAAGTATACCGCTTAATCTACTCACAGATTAAGCAATATCAGGTCTTGTACAGTTCATAAGATACATAAGACTACCAATAATGCGAGAATACTCAAGTTGATCAATACCCTCACCCTTGTTCTTTTTCAATTTACAAGTGGGATCAAATGGAGTAGACGCAGGTTTAGCATTTTCATAATTAAATCTCTTTAATACGGTTTCAAAGATAATGAGATTGACTAAGACTATATCCATCGATGTCTTTTCGATTTTCATCCCTAAGATTACATTAGTAGGGCCTAAGTCTTTCATGTCAAAATTATCTCTAAGCATGCTTTTAATGGTATTAATAATATCAAGGTTGCTGCCTAATATGAGCATATCATCAACATATAGGCAAACAATAACATGAGAATCATACACAGATTTAATGTAAACACATTTATCAGATTCATTAACCTTGAAACCATTAGTTATCATAACATGATCAAATTTTTCATGCCACTGTTTAGGTGCTTGTTTTAAACCGTAAAGAGATTTGTTTAACTTGCATACTTTGTTTTCATAACCTTTTACTATAAAGCCTTCAAAGTTGATCCATATAAATTTCTTCATTCAATTCACCATATAGAAAAGCAGTTTTAACATCCATCTGATGTATATGCAAATCATAAATTGAAGCAATAGCAATCAACATTCTAATCGAGGTGATTCTAGAGACTGGTGAATAGGTATCAAAGAAATCTACTCCTTCCTGTTGTCTATAGCCTTTAGCTACCAACCTAGCTTTATATTTATCTATAGTTCCATCTGTTCTAAGTTTCCTTTTGAACACCCATTTGCAACCTATGGATTTACTTCCAGGAGGCAAGTCTAAAAGCTCCCAAGTTTCATTTTGCTGAATGGACTCCCATTCATTTAATGAAGCTTCTTCCCAGAAAGGAGCTTCTGGAGAAGTCATAGCTTCCTTATAGGTTTGGGGTTCAGACTCTACCGTAAGAGTCAAAAAATCAGGGCCAAAACTTGTTTCAGTTCTAACCCTCTTACTTCTTCTTGGTTCAGTCTCATACTCCAAAGTTGGAGTTTGACTAGTCGATGGAACATCCGGGAGATCATCATGGACCCTTTTACGAGGTCCAGACCTTAAAGGAAATATGTGTTCATAAAACACAGCATCTCTTGATTCCATTATGGTGTTCAGACCAATGTTATTGTGGTCGAATCGATGACCATAAACCCGTGAGCATTTGTATGCTCAGGATATCCTATGAAAACACAGTCAATTGTTTTAGGACCTATTTTAGTTTTCTTGGGATGAGGAATGGCCACCTTGGCCAAACACCCCCACACTTTAAAGTATGCATAGGAAGGTTGTTTACCATTCCACAATTCGTAGGGAGTTTTATCTCATTTTTTAAATGGAACTCGGTTCAAAATATAGCATGCCGAGAGGATAGCTTCCCCCCACAAGTTCGAAGATAACCCCGAACTTGTTAACATAGCATTTACCATATCTATGAGTGTTCTATTTTTTCTTTCGGCTACACCATTCGATTCAGGTGAATATGGTGCAGTGGTTTCATGAATGATTCCATTATTTTTACAAAACTCTCCTATGGGTATCACATACTCACCGCCACGGTCAGACCTAAGAGTTTTAATCTTAACTCCTTTTTGGTTTTCTACTTCAAGTTTATAAAACTTGAAAGCCTCTAAGGCCTCATCTTTACTTCTAAGAAGATGAACCTGACAAAGATATCGTGAGTAATCATCTATGAAAGTGATATACCATTTTCTACCACCTCTTGTTGGTGTTGATTTCAAGTCTCCTAAATCCGAGTGTATTAATTCCAAAGGAACTGTTCTACGTTCAACACTTTTATTAAATGGTTTTCTTGCATATTTAGATTCAACACAGATTTCACATCTTTGTTTTTTATCAAAGTTTATTTTTGGTATGCAACCTAAATTAGCAAGTCTTTCTAGCGATTTGAAATTAACATGCCCAAGTCTATCATGCCAAACATGTGAGGAGTCACAAACATAAACAAAGAAGATGCATTAACATTCAATTTCAAATCGATACACTAAGCTTAATCATGTTATCGGTAACATAACCTTTTCCTACGAATTCACCATGCTTAGAAATCACAACAAGATTGGACTCAACAACAATTTTAAAACCTTTTCCTAGCAGGATGGTTTCGAGATGAGATTTTTGCATATGTCCTGGGACGTAGAATACGTCATTCAATGCGAGAGTTTTTCTGAAGTTAGCTTCGGTTCGACTCTTGCCTTTCCCCACCACTTTCGCGGTGGAAGAATTTCCCATGAACAATTTCTCATCATCTCCTACTATGGCATAGGAGGAGAAAGCATTTCTGAATTTACAGACATGCTTGGTGGCTCCATAATCAAGCCACCAGTCTCTCACATTAGTCATACTAGAGACAAGGTCGACTTCAGACACCATGCCAGTGAAATATCCAGAGTCCTCTACTATGTTTGCCTTATTTTTCTGTTTCGGATCATATTTGATCCTTTTAGGGGCCTTACAGTCTTTAGCCATATGTCCAGGTTTACCACAATTAAAACAGTCGCCTTTGATGGTGTGCTTAGTGACACCACCTCTAGGCTTAAAATTGTTACTCGGGTTTTTCGACGTCTGTTACGTCTATTACCCATTTTGTCTGGATTCTCCAGAGTTTTCTTTGAAGCATCTTTATCGTCCAAAACATGAGCTTTGTTGGACATGTTTTTGCTCAGCATCATGCTCTTGTCCTTGCTGCACATCAGCTCCTCAACCCGGATCTTTTTGCCAAGCTCCACCATGGTGATTTCACGAGTCTTGTGTCGCAGCCTCCTCTTGTATTCGCTCCATGAGGGTGGAAGCTTTTCAATCACAGCCGATACTTGTAGAGCTTCATCAAAAGTCATGCCTTCAAGAAGAATCTCGCTGATGAGGAGTTGAAGTTCGACTAACTGTTCTACCACGAGCTTTTCGTCAGTCATGTTGTATTCTAAGAACTTAGCCATCAAGAACTTCTTACTTCAAAGAAAGCTTCAAGATGATATTTTTCTTCTAGAGCTTCCCATAAATCAAAAGCATTAAAATCTTCTTTTGCATTATAGAAGTCATACAAGGAGTCATCAAGACAGTTAAGAATATGATTCTTGCACAAATAATTCTTCCTATTCCACTGTCCAATTTATCTTCATTACCACGGCGATGAAGTTTTCTCGAGGGTTTTTCTAAAGCATATCCATCTAACCTTTGGTCGTTTAGGAAGAATAGCATTTTAGACTGCCATCTCTTAAAGTCCTTACCACTGAACTTTGGTGGTTTTTCTACAGTATTCTTTCCCATGTTCTTACAACAAACAATATTACAATAAGGCACGATATTACCTTTAGATTGTTGGAATTAATTACAATAATCGAATGCAAATGGGAAATAATACTTAGATTACACTGATAGTAGTAACAAATAACTCAATAAAATTAGTAGAGGCACGTATGAGATACGCTGAGCTAAAGGTAATATTGCCTGCTACTCCTCCGAGATGCTATAGCAATTAACAAACTACCTCCATGATACAACTACTGTTAGTTCTCCTCTATGTGTAGCATACACAGAGAGAACCCTTAGAACTTGGCAGCAAAAATAAAAACAAAAACACAAATTGAAACTACAAATTGTTTTCTGAGTAATGTAAAAACAATTTTATGTTTCTGTAAACTATATTTCTGTGAACTAAAATTCTGTAAATCAAGAAGTAGTTATACAAAATTATGTTTCTGTAAACTACAACTTGTTTGAGAAAAGAACCGAACGTTTTTCGAGTTTTAAGACAAATATGAATAAGAACTTAAGTTTCTGAAAATATAATTAGAGAAGAAGGAGAAATTCAGAAGATAAGAGTTCTGAATGGTATGTCTTTAAACTGAAAACCTTAACTCGTATTTATAGGTAAGAATTCGAACGTTTGAGACACAGATCCGTAAATCACGCGTTCAATTTGTCGGACGAGTAAAAGCAAAAAGCATCCGTTAAAATAACAGTAAAAAACGCATCTGTCGGGCAAGATTCTTCTCGACGAGAAATTTCGGCACAGTGTCCACACGCGTGAGATTAAAGATTCTTTACGATGAAAACAGTTAAGAGAATTCACGCGTGAGAATTAACCGTGTGTGACTAAAGATGATTCTAGTGGCTGTCGGATATCCAAAACCGAGAAGGCATAGAATAAATTTTTTTTACATGTGTGGGAGAAACGAGTGGAAATTTTCAGTAAAAAGAAAGGGTCGGATACACCCACGCCCGCGCCCGAGCCCGAGCCCGAGCCGAGCCGAGCGAGCGTGCGTGCTTCTGTGCGAAGCACCGCGCGAACGGGAAAGGCAATAAGAAATGCAATAAGGTTTAGGCAACCTTGCCATAGTCTAGGGCTTTCCCCATACACAAAGGTCTAAAGACCCAAAGGGACATGCCCTTAATGCTAAACCAATGCTATTTAAGTCTAAAACTCTTAGTGTTTTAGTCTATATGGGACAAATGTTTTATTCATTCACATGAAAAAACATCTAGGGAGCAATAGGTCTTGGGATCAAAACATGGTTCATGCATTTTTAATTAAATTTTTAAAAACGTTTTTTCTAACAATCCCCCACATGAATAATAAAACATGTCGATAAAACACGAGAAAAACATAAGGCAACAAAATAGGCTAAGGTGTCCCAAAGATTGAACCTTAACTTAGTGAGAGGTTACCTGAACTGCTTGTTGATACGGTGAACGCAATGTCTTGAACCGCCAACAATGAATGCAATTCGGGAAATAACAACCACACTTGATGCCTCAACCGAAGAAAAAATATCGCCAAGCTCTTGCGGTTGTGCCCATTTTGGCCGTGGGCTAAAATCCCGGACTTAATGAATGTCTCTAGAGAATCAGCTCATATTCTCATAGGAAGCGGCCACACTTCCAACATCCACAAAGGTGAGTCCATAAAGAGTGTCCTGCCACACCCCGCTTTAATCAAAGCCATGGTACCCATTAAGATCGCAAAAGATCATCCTTAATTTCGCAGCAAGACTATCGCACGATTACACCATAGGAGGGACAAAGATAGTGCTTTCTCAGTATCACCATAAATTAGTTGTCTCATTGAACCTTGATCTTGGAAATCCAATCACAAGGTTGAGTATCCTTCATGGTGATTTATTCAATGAGCTTAAGTCCCATCCCCCTCGATGTAAATTTAACTTTCTCTCTCGGTTAAGCCTTTTGTCAAAGGATCTGCAAGATTATCTTTGGATTTTACAAAGTCTATCGAGATAATACCAAAGAGAGTAGTTGTTTCACCGTCTTATGTCTTCTTCGTATATGTATAGACTTCCCGTTGTATACATTGTTCTTTGCGCAACCAAGAGCAGCTTCACATCACTGTGGATGGCAATTGAAGACACAAGGCTTGGGCCAGAGTGGAATTCCTCCTGTGAAACATCGCATCCATTCAGCTTCCTCTCCAGCTTTTTCCAAGGCTATAAACTCAGACTCCATAGTGGATTTAGCTATACATGTCTATTTGGTAGACTTCCATGAGACAGACGCACCTCCAAGCAAGAAGATGTACCCACTAGTAGATTTGCACTCTTTCGAGTCTAATATCCAGTTGGCATCACAATACCTTCCAAGACAGCAGGATACTTCCCAAAACTTAAGCAATAGTTTGAGGTCCCTCTCAGGTAACGTAAAACTCAAGAGAGCATTCCAGTGATCCCGCCCCCGGGTTGCAAGTATACCCGCTTAATCTACTCACGAGTAAGCAATATCAGGTCTTGTACAGTTCATAAGATACATAAGACTACCAATAATGCGAGAATACTCAAGTTGATCAATACCCTCACCCTTGTTCTTTTTCAATTTACAAGTGGGATCAAATGGAGTAGACGCAGGTTTAGCATTTTCATAATTAAATCTCTTTAATACGGTTTCAAAGATAATGAGATTGACTAAGACTATATCCATCGACGTCTTTTCGATTTTCATCCCTAAGATTACATCAAGTAGGGCCTAAGTCTTTCATGTCAAAATTATCTCTAAGCATGCTTTTAATGGTATTAATAATATCAAGGTTGCTTCCTAATATGAGCATATCATCAACATATAGGCAAACAATAACATGAGAATCAGAAAGATTTAATGTAAACACATTTATCGATTCATTAACCTTGAAACCATTAGTTATCATAACATGATCAAATTTTTCATGCCACTGTTTAGGTGCTTGTTTTAAACCGTAAAGAGATTTGTTTAACTTGCATACTTTGTTTTCATAACCTTTTACTATAAAGCCTTCAGGTTGATCCATATAAATTTCTTCATTCAATTCACCATATAGAAAAGCAGTTTTAACATCCATCTGATGTATATGCAAATCATAAATTGAAGCAATAGCAATCAACATTCTAATCGAGGTGATTCTAGAGACTGGTGAATAGGTATCAAAGAAATCTACTCCTTCCTGTTGTCTATAGCCTTTAGCTACCAACCTAGCTTTATATTTATCTATAGTTCCATCTGTTCTAAGTTTCCTTTTGAACACCCATTTGCAACCTATGGATTTACTTCCAGGAGGCAAGTCTAAAAGCTCCCAAGTTTCATTTTGCTGAATGGACTCCCATTCATTTAATGAAGCTTCTTCCCATAAAGGAGCTTCTGGAGAAGTCATAGCTTCCTTATAGGTTTGGGGTTCAGACTCACCGTAAGAGTCAAAAAATCGGGGCCAAAACTTGTTTCGGTTCTAACCCTCTTACTTCTTCTTGGTTCAGTCTCATACTCCAAAGTTGGAGTTTGACTAGTCGATGGAACATCCGGAGATCATCATGGACCCTTTTACGAGGTCCAGACCTTAAAGGAAATATGTGTTCATAAAACACAAGATCTCTTGATTCCATTATGGTGTTCAGACCAATGTTATTGTGGTCATAATCGATGACCATAAACCTGTGAGCATTTGTATGCTCAGGATATCCTATGAAAACACATCAATTGTTTTAGGACCTATTTTAGTTTTCTTGGGATGAGGAATGGCCACCTTGGCCAAACACCCCCACACTTTAAAGTATGCATAGGAAGGTTGTTTACCATTCCACAATTCGTAGGGAGTTTTATCTCGATTTTTTAAATGGAACTCGGTTCAAAATATAGCATGCCGAGAGGATAGCTTCCCCCACAAGTTCGAAGATAACCCCGAACTTGTTAACATAGCATTTACCATATCTATGAGTGTTCTATTTTTTCTTTCGGTTACACCATTCGATTCAGGTGAATATGGTGCAGTGGTTTCATGAATGATTCCATTATTTTTACAAAACTCTCCTATGGGTATCACATACTCACCGCCACGGCCAGACCTAAGAGTTTTAATCTTAACTCCTTTTTGGTTTTCTACTTCAAGTTTATAAAACTTGAAAGCCTCTAAGGCCTCATCTTTACTTCTAAGAAGATGAACTGACAAGATCGTGAGTAATCATCTATGAAAGTGATATACCATTTTCTACCACCTCTTGTTGGTGTTGATTTCAAGTCTCCTAAATCCGAGTGTATTAATTCCAAAGGAACTGTTCTACGTTCAACACTTTTATTAAATGGTTTTCTTGCATATTTAGATTCAACACAGATTTCACATCTTTGTTTTTTATCAAAGTTTATTTTTGGTATGCAACCTAAATTAGCAAGTCTTTCTAGCGATTTGAAATTAACATGCCCAAGTCTATCATGCCAAACATGTGAGGAGTCACAAACATAAACAGAAGAAGATGCATTAACATTCAATTTCAAATCAGATACACTAAGCTTAATCATGTTATCGGTAACATAACCTTTTCCTATGAATTCACCATGCTTAGAAATCACAAAAGATTGGACTCAAGAACAATTTTAAAACCTTTTCCTAGCAGGATGGTTTTGAGATGAGATTTTTGCATATGTCTGGGACGTAGAATACGTCATTCAATGCGAGAGTTTTCCCGAAGTTAGCTTCAGTTCGACCTTGCCTTTCCCCACCACTTTCGCGGTGGAAGAATTTCCCATGAACAATTTCTCATCATCTCCTACTATGGCATAGGAGGAGAAAGCATTTATGAATTTACAGACATGCTTGGTGGCTCCAGAATCAAGCCACCAGTCTCTCACATTAGTCATACTAGAGACAAGGTCGACTTGGACACCATGCCAGTGAAATATCCAGAGTCCTCTACTATGTTTGCCTTATTTTTTGTTTTGGATCATATTTGATCCTTTTAGGGGGCCTTACGGTCTTTAGCCATATGTCCAGGTTTACCACAATTAAAACAGTCGCCTTTGATGGTGTGCTTAGTGACACCACCTCTAGGCTTAAAATTGTTACCTCGGGTTTTCGACGTCATTACGTCTATTACCCATTTTTTGGATTCTCAGGAGTTTTCTTTGAAGCATCTTTATCGTCCAAAACATGAGCTTTGTTGGACATGTTTTTGCTCAAGATCATGCTCTTGTCCTTGATGCACATCAGCTCCTCAACCTCGGATCTTTTTGCCAAGCTCCACCATGGTGATTTCACGAGTCTTGTGTCGCACCTCCCTCCTCTTGTATTCGCTCCATGAGGGTGGAAGCTTTTCAATCACATCCGATACTTGTAGAGCTTCATCAAAAGTCATGCCTTCAAAGCAAGAATCTCGCATGATGAGGAGTTGAAGTTCGACGAACTGTTCTACCACAGGCTTTTCGTAGGTCATGTTTTATTCTAAGAACTTAGCCATCAAGAACTTCTTACTTCCACTTTTGATGATATTTTTCTTCTAGAGCTTCCCATAAATCAAAAGCATTAAAATCTTCTTTTGCATTATAGAAGTCATACAAGGAGTCATCAAGACAGTTAAGAATATGATTCTTGCACAAATATGATTCTTGCACAAATAATTTTATGTTTCTGTAAACTATATTTCTGTGAACTAAAATTCTGTAAATCAAGAAGTAGTTATACACAGGTGTCGGGCAAGATTCTTCTCGACGAGAAATTTCTGTGCACAGGTGTCCACACGCGTGAGATTAAAGATTCTTTACGATGAAAACAGTTAAGAGAATTCACGCGTGAGAATTAACCGTGTGTGACTAAAGATGATTCTAGTGGCTGTCGGATATCCAAAACCGAGAAGGCATAGAATAAATTTTTTTTACATGTGTGGGAGAAACGAGTGGAAATTTTCAGTAAAAAGAAAGGGTCGGATACACCCACGCCCACGCCCGAGGCTTCTGTGCGAAGCACCGCGCGAACGGGAAAGGCAATAAGAAATGCAATAAGGTTTAGGCAACCTTGCCATAGTCTAGGGCTTTCCCCATGCCCACGCCGAACGGGAAAGGCAATAAGAAATGCAATAAGGTTTAGGCAACCTTGCCATAGTCTAGGGCTTTCCCCATACACAAAGGTCTAAAGACCCAAAGGGCCATGCCCTTAATGCTAAACCAATGCTATTTAAGTCTAAAACTCTTAGTGTTTTAGTCTATATGGGACTAATGTTTTATTCATTCACATGAAAAAACATCTAGGGAGCAATAGGTCTTGGGATCAAAACATGGTTCATGCATTTTTAATTAAATTTTTAAAAACGTTTTTTCTAACAGCATCTCCTTTTAAGCTTCTCTAATTTTGTACACATGAAATGGAAAACTGGTTAATATAACAAATAGTACACTGGATATGTATTGACTCTGCAATGTACTAATGTAGCAATATTATGGTAGTTACACTTAAGGTTGTTTTAGTAGGTGTACATGGAGAAACAACAATCATGGAACTGATTTTGTTATGCCTAACTACTGAATTTAAAGCTAGATTGCCCTTTTTTCGTATTGTAATGTCTCTTTTTTGTTAATAGAACTAGTTGCTATCATAAGGACTGGTTAGCCTTGGAAAGAGTCTCACGATGTAAAGATTACAAACCTAATGAAACACTTTTCACTCCGGTATTTACCGAGCTTTCTCAATCGAATATTTTTGATGCGATTAATGATATTATGAAGAGAATCAAAACTGAAGAAAAAATGTCAGTGTAAGCTCTCAGATGATTTCTTCTACCTTTTTATTAAGGTTTATAGAAATGTTGGTGTGAATGTTGAGGAAGCTGTTAGAACTCTCTTCAGTATGCCAGATTTGCCCATCTACTAGAACTTTCAATTTTGTACTTAATTTGCTTGTTTCTTCAAAACTTTACAAAATTGTTCATGAAGTTTTATATGGATGCTGCTAGATCAGGAGTAGTTGTTAATACTTTTTCGTTGAATATACTCATCAAAGGTTTATGTAAAAACGACAATGTGAAAGAAGGTTTTGAATTGCTTGATGAGTTCCCTAAATAGGATTGTCAGCCAAATGCGATAACTTGCTCCACTTTAATGCATTGTCTATGCAGAAATGGAAGAACAGATGAAGCAAGTTGCTTGATGGAATGGAAAATGGGGGTTGTGATCCAGATACAATTACATTCAGTTTACTGATCTCTCTGGACTAGGGAAGCAAGGAGGGGTTGAACGTTTGGATAGAACGAAAATGAATGGGTTCAAGCCAAATTTGGGGTCCTATCAAGTTGTTCTATACAGTATAATTAATTCTAAGAAGTTCATTGATGCTAAGCATATCATGGATAGGAATAGGACGATGTCAGAGGGATTTTCGCCCAGTTTTTTGTCGTACAAGACAGTGATAGAGGGTCACTGCATGGATAACCGTTTGGTAGATGTGGATTTCGTTATGAATCAGATGATGCACCAAGGATTTGTTACGAAGATGGGAACATGGAAAAAGATTGTCGAAAGCATTTTTTGAGGAAGGGAAGAACTCGATAGCCGTAATTGAATATGTCTGTGATTTCTTGCATTTAAATCTTTCTCCTGTTGTCAAAAACTCTGGAACTAAGCTGGTATAAGTTTTTTTTTTTGAAAATCGTGCCCGAGAAGCTTCATTTCAACCACTGGTAAGTGTCTTCTACCTGGAAATCCCGAGTGACTAATGTGGCTCAAGAAGACCCCTCCATGTGCTGGTGGTAAATTGAGTTTTAAGCTCGATCATCTTCATTGTTTGCACTTCAAAGTCTTGCCTAGAATAATATGCTGTGGTGTTTCAGACCAGCGTTGAGGCAGAGAGCTCTAAATTCTATGTTTTGGAGGCACAGCATGGCCAAGGAAGATGGGCGATATCATGATTCACTTTGAACTGGATTAATAGGGTAAAAACAATGATAGACTAAAATTTCCTGGAGGTGGGAGGTATTTTTACTTTTTTCATAGTAGTTTCACTTCTTAACTAATACGATTCCTGATATTGCGTTTGCTAACCATGCGTAGTTTGTTGGACGCTGAACTGCCGCCTGCCGGTTCTAATCTGCTTTTTCTTTCACTTAGGAACAAGATTATACATAGGTATAGCACCAAAAGATTTCTCAGAGAACCAAAAAGCATCGTGGGCCTGCAGCATGGCAGCTTTTGGGACATGATTGTCGATTTTTACCCAAGCCAGCACCAACAGGGCTTCCAGGAGAACCAGATTCAATTTCCTGTTGAGCATAGTGTGCCGCATGGCAGCTTTTGAGACACGAGAAGTTTTTTCTGTTGAGCATACATCATGTTTTCTTGTTTACATTGTTCTGTAACCACCATTCACCACACTTATAAAGTTGGCCAGGTCTCCAAATTGGCACGATATTCATAGTTGGCCCGATTTTCAAAGTTGGTCCCCTAGGAATCTGAAAGATATATTATAAGTAGGCCTGCACAGGAAACCGGCCGGGCCGAGAAACCGTGCCGGCACCGCCAGAACCGGCGACGCACCGTTCACTACCGACATACCTCCGGCCGGCCTCGGTATTCAATTTCAAAACCGAGGTATACTCGGCTCGGGCGCACGTATCGCCCAAAAAGCCGTGACGAGCCGAGCCATATAAAACCGACAAATTACAACCTTTGATTTCTATACCTATCCCTAATCCCGACCCTCCATTTTGATAACCCTACCTATATAAGTCCTCTTTTCACATAATTTCATTTTCTTTTTCTTTTTCTTTTCCGTTTTCTCAGAAGTAGTATTAGGTTTAGGTCGCTTCTTCTTCTTCCTCTCGATCACATGCGATTGTTTTTGATTCTCAGTTTCAAACTTTCAATATCATCCATGATTAACGAATACAAGTCATACAACAACAACTCACTCAAGAATCGTAAGTCATCACTCATCGAGATTCGTTTTCCTTTCCTTCATTTGATATTTGTTTTTTTGTTCTTTTTGAGAATCGTGAACTGTGGTTGTAACTTGATAGTTGTTAGTTTGTTACGGATTTTTGATTATTTTGAATGAAACCTAGATTTATGAATTAGGGTTTTGTTTTTATTTCAGATTTGTTCAGATTTGGGGTTTCGATTTGGGGTTTTGATATGTATTAGGTTAGGGGTTTTGATTATTTTGAATGAAACCATAGATTTATGAATTAGGGTTTTGTTTTTTAGTTCAGATTTGTTTTGATTTGGGGTTTTGATTTGGGGTTTTGATATGTATTAGGTTAGGGGTTTTGATTTTTTTTTTGATTTTTTCTTCGATGTACCGATGTTTGTAAGTTTGTAACTCGATGTGTGTATGAGCTACTAGTATTAGTGACTTAGTGTTCTTGCTCACATAATCATTGAATATCTTTCATTTCTTGTTATTTGTACTTGAACCAAAGATGGAAGAACCTAGTCAAGACACACATACACCTCAAACCGAGTTGGATCATCTAATGTACCTAGCCAATGTACAGCTGGAGTTGGAGCTCAATCTACACCTGGAGTTGAAGCTCAATCTACACCTCCTAATGAAGTTACAATTATAGAAGATGAAGCCATGCCGGTATCTTCTGTTGCTTCTGAATCAGCATTTAGTACTGGAAAGCGTGTGCTCAGTCCTTGGAGAAGCTCTCTATCTCCTAGGACAGTTGAAGCATTGCTATGCACTCAAAGTCGGCTACAAAGCCAATTGCTCTTGATCTTCTATCGAGTATATACGAGATGATTGCTCAAGCATTGAGGAAGGTAATGTTATACAACTTATATTGTAATCTGTTTTTTTTTTCCTTCTTTTTCTAGTTTGTTTCTTTAATGGTCAATTTAAATTTGCTATTAACTTAAGTATTTCTTGTGCAGCAATATTGGGTGCTTCTCCATTACAGAGGAGTTTGATGATCCAATGATGCTTGACTAATGAAGATGATGGAAAAGAAACTATGGTCTATGGAATGGAAGTCTGGTTTACTTTTAACACTTTAAGTTAATCTTTGAACACTATTTTCCTTCGGTAAATATGTACATATGCAGACTACATGTAGTTATGTTAGTTGGTCCCTTGGTCTTGAAGAACTTAAGTGGTTGGATGATTGCAAGACTCTTGCAAACTTGGAGAGTTAAAGTAATTTTTACCTTGAAGTTTAAACAATCTTTATCAGTTTATGTCGACTTTAAGTTCGGGTTTATGTAATTATGTTGGTTGGTTTTAAAGAAGTTATGTTAATTGTGTTATTATCTTTGTATGAATGGTTGTGGCGGGAATAACAGTAAAATTAGCAGAAAAACTGCAGATTCATAAGGCTGTTGTGTTTTACAAGCTACGACACGGTTTAAAACCGGTACCCGAATCGAGCCGACTCAAGACATTTTAAAACCGAACCGAGTGAAGGTCGGCTCGGCCTCGGTTTCAAATTAGAAAACCGGCACCTGGTCGGCTCGGTGCTCGGTATCACCAAAAATCCGTGCCGACCGACCGATGTGCACCCCTAATTATAAGCATAGTCCTAGAAGAAAACGGGACTATGAGGAAACTGTGTTCCTTTCGGAACTTGAATTGTAGAATTTGAGCCTATATATAAACCGTCCAGAACAGTATGTATCTCTCGTTAAGCAGCTAGATCTTTTTCTAAAAACTCAACAAATATGAGTTCGTGGTTAGGCATGAGCATTTCTCAACCCATCAAAAAACGTAAGATAAACGATAGTGATTGTCAACCTATTACCAGGGATCTCTTCAGAGACGGTGTTGTGAAAGATCTTCCTCCGCACATCATCCATGAAATTCTCTTAAGAATTCCCGCAGAGTCTTTATTAGGATTCAAGAGTGTATGCAAAGACTGGTATTCGTTAATCAAAGATCCAAGTTTCGCCAAACAACATTATGATCATCACAAAGCAAATAACCAATCTATTGACATCGTTTTCATCTATGATTCAGATTATCTTAACAAATACTATCTGACGATTTTAAACAAAATGTGGGAATATGAAGATGTCCCATGCAATAAGGAGACCAAAACTGACAAGTACAGAGTGAAAGTGCCCACAGAACGGATATCCAAACTGACTTCCTGCAACGGCTTGCTTTGTTTTCATACGGAGTTCCCTTTGCTTATGTTGAACCCAATTACCAAGGAAATGTTAAAGCTTCCGAAACCTTGGATTGAAGAAGAAGATGAGGAGGCAAGTGCATGTGGATTTGGCTTTGACGCAAAAAAGAATGTATACAAAGTGGTTCAACTGAAACGATGTTTTTCTAACTCTTCTTCATTGGAGTGCGAGGTCTTAGAGTTAGGTACCACCATGTCATGGAGAAAAATCCAACACCAACCCAGCTTTCCTCACCCAGATTTAGGGGATCCTGAGTTGCGTCCGGACCCAGTGTTTGTTGAAGGATCAATTTATTGGATCGCTTTTGATGAGGAAATTTTGTGTTTCGATGTTGCAGCTGAGATGTTCGAATTGATTCCTGGACCTGATCCGCAGACACATTGTGATTGCAGCTACACAAGGTTCTTGGTAGAACTAGATAGGAATCTTTGTCTTATGACGCACAGTATCTCTTGTGGAGTGGTGGGTATATGGAAGATGCAGAAGGACTGTGTCCACAAAAAGACTACATGGATCAAGAGCTATAGTTTTGATACGAAACATATTTATCTTAAAGACATTAATATTAAGTCCTTATGCATACGCAGTAAGAAGATTTATTTGAAATACAGGGAAGGATTGGCTTGTTACGATACGCTGAGCCAAAAATTGATGGCCCCGGTTTTTAATGGAGTAGCTGATAATAATTTAGACGCCGTAGCCTACACAAAGAGCATTGTTTCTCTCCAGGATGTAGTCGGGTCTTCTATTATGCGCTTATGTACCTCTTAGATTCTGATGCGTTCTTGTGGGTGCTTAACTATCTTTTCCCATAAGGCATAGAATTGCTATATACGTTGAAAGTTGAAACCTTGTGGCAGAGTTACTCACAAGAAGTTTTCTAAGTTATAAATTTTTGCTTCACTGAAATTCCAATTGCATTTGAATTTTAAAGCTTTGTTTTCTTTCTATCTACTACACTTGTCTAATCAGTGTGTACGTGACTACTATAAAGTTCCATTATATACCTCTAGCTACTTGATTTCGTTTTCATGGGAGAGTATTTTATAACTGCTCCCAAAAGCGGTATGTCATTTTTGGATATCCATCTTTTTGGCCATATCATCGGTGAGCACAAATTCAAAATCTGTGTTTGAGATGATCGCTTTTAGTTATCTAAACTAGTCTATTGGGTGCAAGTTAGTCTACGAATGGTGCAAGGTTACAGAGTCCACAGTGTTTTGCTGGAAAAAAAAATAAGGATTTAAATTTGAGTGGTGCTGTGACGAGGTCACCCTCGTGACAGCTTTGGTAAGGGTGCACCTTATAGCGGTTGGATGAGACATTATAGATATAGGCGAATCCCGAGATCATTCTTATTTTTATTTTCTATTTATTTGTATAATTACATCCTTATATTTAGTTGTATTTTCCCCTTAGTGTCTCCCAAAGGACCCAAACAAATCAAATCCAATTATGAGAATTATCGAGATTTATTGATGCCATTAATGGAAGTAAAATGGAGAAGCAGTATTGACGAAAGAATGAGTGTTTATTTGCTGCTCCATGGTGACTGACAGAGAAGGTGGTATGATGGCAGCGACGAGAAGAACGACTGCCGAATGGGGATTGATGGAGTTTCTGTTGTTAACTGGTGATGACCAACGATTCATGGAGGAGTTTAAGAAAAACAGGGAACTCGAGCCTGATATGGTTTACCCGTCCTATGTAAAGTGAAAATCACTCGTAATAACTAGATGCAAATGATCTCCGATTCTCAATATTGTTAATCTTCTAAACACGTAGTTAGTAATTTCAATCGAATGATCATTTTAATGCGGGAGGTTTTTTTATTACTCATTGTTTAAATCGTTTACGATATGCATGATGGAGAAATCATAGTGGTACGTCATTCTTTAAAGCTGGTGAAACGATCGGTATTTGACGGGATAATAGCTATGATTGCTTCGTTCAAAGTCTTAAGCCAACACTATTGTATGATTATATAGTTCACAGTGGCAAAAATTAGTTGAGGTCTGTTTTTGTGATCAACTTTCATAAATCCAGAGAAACTTCTCTGTATCATCTCGTTCGTTACAAAAATAATTTAATAGTACTTACATAAATCGAATTGGGTACAGTTTGAAATTTTCTTTCAATACATCGATCAAACCTCAAACCTAATCTTTGATTTGCTAGGAGGATTAGAAAATAAATATAATTAACTATAGATATAGAAAAAAATAATAAAGAAATTTATTTTTTTATTTTTTTTATAGGAATACGAATATATCTGTGATGTAATATCCAACGGCCGTAAGGTGCACCCTTATTCAAGTTGTCACCAGGGAAACCTCGTCACAGCAGGACTCAGTTTGAGTTTTTCCTCTATACATGGTGTTGGTCTGGTTTGATACCAATGGCTAAGAAGAACTCTCCACATTTCTAGGACTTGAACAATTTAACGAAGGACTCTCTTGCAAAGTTGCTAACGAAGGGTGTCAAGACTACATTACTATTATTTATTTATTTTGAAGAGGTGTCAAATGTCAAGATTACTGGGGAGGTCATGAAATTCATATAAGACAGTTTTTTTTTGAATTTATTTTATATAAGTTTTGGTCCCCTTCCGGTAAAGTGTAAACTAACACCCTCAGGGGCGGAGCCAAAAAATATTGATTGGAGGGACAAATGTATATGGTGAAAATGGTATCCTTTCAAAAATATGCGGCCAAACGCTGCCCGAAATTTTGGAACATTTTTGTTATTAGATTTATGATAATTATCGAATATCATCACAAAATTTGATACTCATAAGCAAATTTTAATACTAATCACACCTATCGTTAATGTTTTTAAGACATTTTACAAGATTTATGTGAGTAATTTTACAATCTAGCCTACATTAGTTCATTTTATTTAAATCCAAGGGGGACAAATTTAGAAACACCTAAAATTTAAAGGCTGATATTATAATTTTGGGATTCTAGGGAGGACAACTGTCCTCCCTAGTCCCAATACAGCTCCGCCGCTGAACACACTATTATTAGTTGGATCAACATTTTTTTTATTTTCTTTCTTATGTGAGAGTGAGAAAAAGAAGCCGGGGAATGAAACAACACATACTACCGTCCGGTTATGGTCCGGACAACCCCTATTAGCAATCGTGCCTTGGTCACTTAAGATAACATTTCTCCGATGACCTCAAACGTAGAGCACGGTTATACTAAATTTTGAATTCATCAACCTTTGACTTTCTTTCGCTCAAAATACTACTACTACCTTTTAGAATACGAAGTTTCAAAGAGCAATGCGCTCCCGCGCCTAGTTAGTAAGTTTGCAAATAATATTCGTATAATTCGCGAATCCGTCCGTATCAACCGAATCCGTACGTATCGACCCTATAACTGGAACTCCGACTTAGATTCTCAAATTTCCAGCTTAAAACGAATTATACGCGTATTTACGAATTACCGAATTATACGCCCCGGATAATACTTTGCCACATCATCACTAAATAATCATTATTTAAGTATATTTTTGACTTTTAAAATATTACATACACTAATCTGATTCTAATACCATCAATGTTCATGTTATTTGTTGATTATGATGCACATATCATATGTATAGTCATGTCAAGTATTAAATTGTAGTATTTTAGGAAAGATTATATTAAAAATATTTTTTTAACAGGTTAATATATGCTGAATTTCGTAAGCCGAATGCATATCTCCAAAACGAATTATACACGTACGTATGTTGTTCCGTATTACTGACGAATCACGAATCGTTGACCGGATTTTTGACTGAATTTAACTTTTACGAATCCGTATAATACTCGTACGTATGTCGTTCCGAACGTATGCCGTACCACGAATTGCTAACTAGGCTCCAGCGCGCATCGCAGAAGAGATTTATAAGCTAGCGAATAATGAGCCTTGGATATACTAGCCCACTACTTTCACCCGTTAGATCATAAATTATATCATTTATAATGGGCAAGATTGTTAGAGAATAATAATCGTCATTTAAATTCCCTTCATTTTATCCTTTTCTTTGAGTTAGAAAGGGATATTGGGGTGAATTCTTAAGCAGTAAAGCATGTGGAGATCGAGTATTATTTATATGGAGAAGTTCTTCTCTTCTTGTTACAGAATCGTTACACAAATAAAAACTAACAACAAAATAATAGATACTATAGGAAGAACAAGTTGTACGCCTGTATTGTAGTGCAATTACAGTCTTAGCTGACTAACCAAGTGAGCTAGTCTTCAGGACGACCGAGTTGTTGTTGATTTCTTAACACCTCCCCTCAAGTTGTACGTGAGTGGTCGAATGTGCAACTTGAAGCATATAAGTTGAAACCTTGATGCAAATAGACCCTTAGTAAATATATCGGCCAACTGATCCCTTGAGCTTATGAAACGAACTTGCAGCTGCTTCCGTGCGACTCTTTCCCGCACAAAATGGTAGTCTATCTCTATATGCTTAGTACGAGCATGGAAAACTGGATTAGCCATAAGATATGCCGGCCCTAGGTTGTCACACCATAGCATGGGTGTTGATATGTTGATGCCAAGTTCCTGAAGCAATGATTGAATCCAGATTAACACAGAAGTTGCAATAGCCACACCTCGATACTCGGCCCCAGTACTCGACTTAGAGACCGTCTTCTGTTTTTTAGCACTCCAAGAAATTAGATTCCCACCAAAATAAATACAATAACCACTCATCGAACGACGATCATCTAGACTTCCAGCCCAGTCTGCATCTGTATACGCATGTAGAGAGAAATCTTGTGAGGTACTTAGATGAAAACCATAGTCCACTGTGGTTTTTAGATATCTGATAATCCTCTTGACAAGTTCCCAATGTTCAATATATGGGTCATGCATATATTGACATACTTTGTTAACATCAATGAAGATGTCCGGTCTAGTAAGATGCAAGTATTGTAAACCACCTACAACACTTCGATATAGAGAAAGATCCCTGAATCTTTCAGTACCATCTTTTTGAATTTTTTCATTTGCAACAAGAGGAGTGGACACAAGTTTCACACCATCCATTTTAGTACGCTTCAAAAGATCAGTGACATATTTTCGCCGAGTGAGAACAAGTCCATTTTCATTCCTAAGAACCTCAACACCCGAGAAGAAGGATAAATCTCCCATATCCTTTAGCGCAAACTCCGAACCAAGAGACTCTATGAGCTGTTCCATATTGGAAGCATCAGAACCCATGACAATTATGTCATCTACATATATATATATAAGTACATACGTGATAGAGTCTGAAGTTTTTAAGATAAACAGCGAGCTATCAGCTATAGAACCATTGAAGCCAAGTTTTACCAGATAGTTACTTAACCTCGAAAACCAAGCACGCGGAGCCTGTTTGAGGCCATACAATGATTTATGCATCTTACAAACATGGTGTGGATAGTTTGTATCAACATACCCAGCAGGTTGCCGCATGTATACCTCCTCCTCCAAGTTTCCATGCAAGAAGGCGTTTTCAATGTCTAACTGCTTTAGTGGCCAATTTTTCATGACAGCAATAGACAACACAAGATGGATAGTGCACGGTTTTATCACAGGGCTAAATATCTCTCCATAATAAACACATTATTGCTAATTGAAGCCTTTGGCAACCAAGCGAGCTTTGAATTGATTGATGCTTCCATCTAGATTTTGTTTGACACGGAAGACCCACTTTGATCCTACGACATTCATTCTTTTTTCATACGGTAGCAAAGAGTATGTACCATTCCGAATGAGTGCATTAATCTGCACATCCATAGTTTTTCTCCATTTAGGGTTTTTGCAGGCCATAGAGTAGCAAGTTGGTTCCATGAAATCTTCCTCCATGAGGGGATGCTTTGTTGCAGTTAAACACAACTATTGGATGGGTTTAGTAATACCAGATTTTGCACGAGTCGTCATAGGATGAACCACAGTTGGTGCTTGAACTGGTTTTTAATTAGGTTGACCTATTGATGCTGCTGAATTATTAGACGAAGAAGATCAATGGATGAATCATGTTCTGGTGTATCGAATAGTGGTGCAGGAGAGACACTAAGATCTGGAGATGATGGAGCAGTCGATACCATTGGTGAAGTTACATCATCTCTTTGACTCTGTGCTAGAGAAGTTATTCGGGTATGTTCTTGATGTACATGTAAATCACAACATAGAAAAGGATGTGAACTTAAAACACTTGTGCTCGTGGGTACACTACCTGGACAAGACAATAGAGACTGCTGCTTCCAAGTAGACTGGAATGGGAATGAGTTTTCCTCAAATCGTACATGACAAGATATATATATATATATATATATAACTTGTTGGTTTCTTGGTGTAAACGCAGATAAACTTTGTGTGAACTACCATATCCTATGAAGACACAGGGTAGCGATCTAGGTTCAAGCTTATTTGCATTATATGTCCTAAGACAGGGATAAGCCAGGCAGCCAAAAACTCGTAAGAAAGAGTAATTTGGAGATTTCTGAAAGAGAAGCTCAAGCGGTGTTTTGGATTCTGAAATAGATTTAGGAAGCATGTTGATCAAGTAACAGGATGTTGTAAAAGCATCATCCTAAATAGAATGTGGCATGTGGGCATGAAACAAAAGTGCTAAGACATACTCGGTAACATGACGAATTCTACGTTATGCTAGGCCATTTTGAGGTGAAGTGTATGGACATGAGAATCTATGTTGTATACCCGCGTCATTGAGATAAGACGTGAATTTCTTATACTCATTATCAGACTGAAAAACTTTGATTTTATGACCTGTGAGATTCTCTACCTGTTTGTGAAATAGAATAAAAGTTTTTAGAGCATCAAACCTTTGAACAAGAGGAAATATCCAAGTATAATGTGAAAAGACATCCATAATCAAAAGGTAATAACGAAAACCAGTTCTTTATAACTGTGGGGAGTCCCAAGTATCAGACACAACCAAGCTCAGAGGCTTGTCATAAACAATAGTACTAAGAGAGAAAGACAACTTCTTTCTTTTACTGATGTGGGAAGTCTCACAATAATCATAGTTTTTATTTGTAACAGGAAGGGAAAATTAACGACATATTTTGGAGACGGTACGCAGCATGGGATGACCTAATCGTTGGTCCCAAAGTGGTAAAGTAGACGCAACATGTGCATGTATCTTTATTGGATTATCTAGCACATCAAATCCATCAAAGATATACAACCCATTCTTATTGAGTCCTCTTAGAAGTGGTAGCCCCGTGTGTTTATCCTTTACAACAAAAAAATATGTGTGAAATTCAAAGAATACATCATTGTCTTTACAGAACTGAGACACTGACATCAAATTAAATTTGATCTCAGGTACATGATAAACAATATTTAAGAAAAAAAACCTGGAATTGTATGTAAAAGAGCTATTACCGATATGGGCAATATTCAAGGCATTACCATTACCAACTTTCACTTGTTCAGTGCCATCATATTCATGAGGAATAGTTAAATTTCTCATGTCAGTCGTCAAATGATGTGTAGCTCCAGTGTCTGTAACCCATTGGTTGTCTTGATGTCCTCTTGGTAGAGCTATGTAGGCATCTGGTTATCGCTGATGATTGTTATTGGTTTTCTCATAATGAAACCAACACCTATCTGCTAGGTGATTTTGCTTCTTGCAAATCTGGCACTTAGGTGCTCCACTGTTCTCATTTTGGGATTGTTGTTAATTGTTGCGCTGGTAAGGAATGTTGTTGCTTTTTCTATATTGCTGGTTGGTGTTTTGCTGGTAGTGAGAACCATGACCATTAAGCCTCCGTTGATTAGGCCTATTTCCAAATGCTGCTATGGTAGATATAGACACATTGGCTAGCGGTTGTTGGAAAAAATCTAGCTTCTGCTCTAGCCTCATATCAAAGGTTAGAAGATAAGACTAGAAGGTGTCGATATCCATTCCTTCAACAGTACTTAACGTGGTTTTGGGATGTCAATGGGGCAGGTATGGGTCGTGGACCTTGAATCCCATCCCTACCCCGTTCAAAAAACCAAAACCCATCCCCTACCCGTTCCCCATAAGAATGGGGTGGGGATGGGTATGGGGAATCCTCGTAGGGGATCATGGGTTATCATAACATTACAATAGGGTACATTATTTATATGTCCTTACTTTTGAAACCCAATAAATATATCCTTATATAACAATAAATATGTCCCTCCTTTTTAATAAACTTATCCATTTAAAATTAGATTCCATTAATACCCTCACCCATCTAATATTTTTCTTTATTTCAAAATAGAACAAATTTCTTCCTCTATCACTTCACCACCACTACTAGCACCACCAGCACCACCTTTCAACTACCATTCCGTCATAACCGTTCAACGACCACCACCTACCAACCTCCACCACTACTAATATTCCACCACCTCTCCTTCACCATCACCATTACGTCACCACCGTTCCTCCACCACTACTAGTCCGTCGTCGCCACCCAGCACTAGTCCGTCGCCGCCACTGTCGCCTCTGGTTCAAATATTTTTGTATCAACAATAGTAGTTGATAAAAATAAAAATAGAACCAAGAGTCGAAAGTTGATCCAATTTAGAGGATCAACATTAATAGTTGATCCAAAAACAAAAGGATCAACAATAGAAGTTTATCTAATTTAAGGGATCAATAATGGTAGTTGATCCCCTAAATTAGATCAATAATGAAACTTGATCCATGTAATTGGAGTGAACTTGGCGTAAGTCGAACACGCATCACCTGACATAGAGTCAGTCATGCTACCATTGCACCATAAGTTCAACATTGGAAGAAATTTACATGATTTAAACTTCAAGCATGATTATACTTATCCAAGGAAATATTTTCAATAATAGGAGTTTAGTTGATCCCATACAAAATTGGGTCAACAACATGAGTTGATCCCATAAAAAATTGGGTCAACAACAACAATTGATCCCATAAAAACATAAAAAACAATAATTGATCATCACATGTAGATTCATAAACAATAACAACTTCAAGACCAAGCTCTCCATCTGAAGCTAAACACAAATCTGACTCCAACCCCTCTGTAATCTTCTCATCTCCTATAGCAACCACCAAAACCCATCTATAATCAGTCAACATCATCTTCTTATATTCTAATATAGTACCTCCACTAGTAGCAGCACCCATTCCTGCAATTCCTCCACCAATAGCAGCACCCATCCTTGTTGTTCTGTCAAGTTGATTGGTATTAAAGATTACATCTACTTATTTTCAAAATCGATTTTCAAACCATCTCATTTATTTTCTAGATATGAAAATTGAAAACATAATTATAAATATGAATCTTCAACTCAAAAAGATGAAATCGAAAGAAAGAAAGAAAAATCGATCTCCGAATCTGGTTTCGAAGATCCATTTTTACCTTACGTAAATGAAGAACAATTATAATAATTCACAAATCAGTTGATCATAAATCGATCTCCGAATCAGTTGATAAATCGATCAATCTACGAATCAATTGAAAATCAATTTATAATATTGAAAATCAGTCGAAAATCAGTTGATAAAATTGAAAACATAATCATAAATCGATCTCCGAATCATTTAATACAAAACATATTAACGATAATAGATCTGTTCATAGTGGCGACGGAGGTAACGGATGTATTGGTGCTTGTTGTGGTGGAGGTGATGCAGACGGTGGTGGGAGGAAAGATGGAATGTTCTTCTATTATGTATGTTTTGTAAATTAAAGAAGAAGGAACGATGATGGAAGGTTAAAAGAGGGACAATAATTTATGTTTTTTTTTTTAAATTTCAATTTTGCCATAGGGATATTTGTGAAGTCTGTTAGGGATATTTATGAAGGCCCATCATAAGGAGGGACAATAATTCAATTTCCACATTACAATAAATATATAAAATTTTGTAAATAATAGTAATTTAAAAATAATTATAATATTTCAAACAATAATAATAACCTAACCAGTGCATTTTAAATTTTTAAGTTTATAATAACCAACTAAAACTGAAAAATAAAGAAAACAATTAAGTATTATGATTCCTTTTACTTCTTAGTTCCTCATTATTAACCATCTTCCTCCATGTTAATCATCTCTTCATGATCTTCTTCGTTATCTTCCAAAAAAGTTCCTCATTCAGATATAATAGGTTTTGGTACGAGGTGGGTATGAGATGGGGACCTTGAATCCTATCCCCACCCCATCCCCGCATCAATAATTTCGGGGATTCCTCGTAACCCGCCCCGTTCCCCGTTTATACGGGTAAAACCCTAACCTTTAGGGACGGGTCCCCATGGGGATGGGTTTGGGTGGGGCAAATTTCCATCCCTAACGCGGTTACAATTGGATCATAAATTTCGTTAAGTCCATTACTGATGGCCTGTTTTCTCTCATCAACGGAAACAGTGCATCCAGATTCTGCTAACCGAGCAAATAAAGTTTTAGCATCATTCAAATAAGATTTTGAAGTCTTATTACCTTTTGTCAGGTTGTGGAGTTGTTTCTTGAGGTTCATCTGATGAGAAAAGGTTGTTGGTGCGTACTCCGACTCCAGTTTATCCCATATTTCTTTTGATGTGTTAAGCCTTGCTACCATGCTTAAAACTTCAGGTGTTAAGGTTGAATTCAACCATCCAACAATCAGAGAGTCTTGGGATTCATAAGCAGTGAATTCAGGATTTATATCTTCACTTTCAGGTAAAGTTCTTGCTGGTTTTTGTTTGGTTCCATCAATGAAACCAGTGAGATCATACCCTTTAAGATGGGTTTGAAATGAGATTTCCAGAGTAAATGATTGGTTTCAGTATATTTCAAGGTAACAAGATGATGAATCTGTACCTGACAAAGACTGTTTGTATTATCTGCCATGATATTTAGTTTCTTTTTTTTTTTTTTTTTTTTGCAGAAGATGGCCTAGATCAAGGCTGATACTAAGTTAGAAATGGATATTGGGGTGAATTCTTCCACAATAAAGCATGTGGAGATCGAGTATTATTTATATGGAGTGGTTCTTCTCATCTTGTTACAGAATCGTTACACAAATAAAAACTAACAAAAAAATAATAGATATTAGGAAGAACAAGTTGTACGCATGTATTGTCGTGCAGTTACAGTATTAGCTGACTAACCAAGTGAGATAGTCTTCAGGACGACTGAGTTGCTGTTGATTTCTTAACACTCTGAATCTTCTATAATCTCTTGATTAAAAATCAATGGTAATCTTCTATAATCTTCTATAATCTTCATTCCATATCTTGGATATCAAACTGACAAAGGTTGAAAATCAATGGTAATTAAAAGTAGTTGATTTGGGCTCTAGGGGTTTACTAGTTTTGTTGTGATTGATGTTTGAATGAATAAGTTATTTCAAAACATAGTCATAAATCTTTGTTGCACACAAATGATGATATTAATGTTGAATCTTATGCACTCATATCTTTGGTTTTCATTAAAAGATGAAGAAATCATCAACTTTGAATTTGAGACCGGAGTTGATGGTTTGATTTTTAATTAGTTTGTGTTAAATTGGAAAGAATCATAAGTTTGAGTTCTAGTTCCATTTGATTTGATTTGATTATTTGATTATTTTTTTTTGAAGCATTCCATTTGATTTGATAAACGTTATTTGGTTGGACGTGGTATATGTATCAAATCGTGGCTTCAAGAAAAGATGAACACAAAAATATAGAAAGGATTGAAACGATAGGAAAAACTAGACTATATTTTATATTAGAAAAGCAAAATAAAAAGATCTTTCATATCCTACGGCTAACAAAGCGCTAGCTTATAAAGCCATTATGCGTGATAGTGCGGGTAGCACTGCCCGAGTTTCAATAAGTTGAATGAAGAGGTTAAATAACTACAAGTATTCCTACATCGTTTACAGAATCAATACTTAACAGGGTTCTTACTGAAATTGGAGTTGATTTGGACAAAGCAAATGAGTATTAATTACTATGTCAGGGCAAATTTTCTTTTTCAAATCACCAGCTCGTTGTTCTTTAGTTGTGCTTGGTATCAATATGAATACTCATATTATATTTCATTTAGGTCGCTGATAAATCCTGCCAAGATGTATCTCTTTCTTGCAAGTGCGCAACTGGAGTTGGCGGACTCGAGCTTCAAGACTTACAAACATACTTGTACTTGAATTATTTATGTTCAACATGGTGGTCAATAAATGCACACTTGGATTAAGGAGAATAAAGGCAAACATGTTGGAACAATTTTGATTAAAATTAAGAGATAATTTATATTTTTAGATCGAAACAAACAATATGTTTCATGAGATAGTAGACATAATGCGGATCTGACATTTTCCATGGCCCTTTGTAGCACTATTGTAACACCCCGAGTTCCGGACCAAGGTCAAACCCATATGGAGATCCGAACTCGAAGCGCTACGGGTCGGAAAGAGACTTATGTATATATATACTTTTATTGTTTAAGTTATTTCACCAAGCACAATTGAAACGTTTATACATGAATTGAAACATATGAATACATTAAACATCGTTAAAAACATTTTCAACTAAACATTTTATTTCAAACTATATTTTACACTTCAAGCAATACAAGAAAATAATGCAATTATTAAGCAACTCATTTCTAGCTTCCACTTCCAACTTTCATAAATCTGCAAGGAATGTCAATTGGGGTGAGATGACATCTCAATAGAATGCATTCCCTTTATCAAAACATATGAAAACATTCCAACCAATCAAAGAGGATATGTACAAACAAGAGTATACGGTGCAACTTCAAGGATTTGATTATATATATGTTTATCAACTAATTCACAATCTATCAAATTCTCTCGAATGCACGAGTATCCTCGGTTCGTGCCCCGCCTATCCGTGTATCCTCGGCACGGGACCGCCAACCTCACTTGCACGAGTATCCTTGGGTCATGCCCCACCTATCCGTATATCCTCGGTACGGGCACCGCTATTCAAACAAGTATATCCATTCATTTATAAAGTCACACTATCATTGCACGAGTATCCTTGGGTCGTTCCCCACCTATCCATATATCCTCGGTACAGGCACCGCCATTCAAACAAGTATATCCATTCATTTATAAACTCACATTTCCGTTGCACGAGTATCCTTGGGTCGTGCCCCACCTATCCGTATATCCTCGGTACGGGCACCTCCATCCAAACAAGCATACCCAATTATTTACAAAATGAATTTATAATATAATACACATCTTGATATTCCAAATCACTTCATCAACAAGTTTATAAGGTCACAACCCAACTAACGATGTAATTCTTTTAAGCATTTAAGCGAACACACTAACTGCATAATTTTTACTTTATAGGTTTCACAATTATAACTTTGTCCCATCTACCTAAATATTTCAGTGAACATTCCTGACACCATAGTGTATAACATATCCAAATTTCACATGAAACTAACGTCTCAATCAAAAGATATTTATTTTACAAACGCATTACAAAATCTAGGCAGACAACATCATTTTACCAAACTATTCACCATAAATTCATATTAATCTCAAATTGAGCAAACCCAAATCACAATGAAAGATAATACATTTATCTACAATTTTTGTTAAGACCAAAAATCATTTTAACATTATTAAGACTGCCTAAAAACATCAAAACCACAACAAAACGAAACTGTCCAGAATTTCAGAAATCACAATCCAAATTACAAGGAACATTCAACGGTGAATTTGTGTAGGAAAATTCTCAAATTTTAACAAGAGATACCTAATCATGTTGTAAATCAATAGGAGAATCATGATTATCAATAAGACATATAAAATTATTCAATTAAATTTCAGAATCCTAACAATACAAAGCCATACGAAATAAACACAAAAGAGAAATGGTTTCACATTCTACCTCAATTTCATTGATTCTCCACTGATTTTCCTAATTAGAATTTCTCCTAAAGAACCTTGTATCCAATTCATTTTCTTCCTTTCCATAGATTTCTCCTCCAAATAACTCTAGACTTTTGGTTTTCTAATCTCTATTCTCTCTCTAAAAAACTAATATAAAAGTTATACTAATAATATTAATCAATATTTATTATTTTCTTTATTTATATTAATTTCCCTCTCATTTTCTATTCATTTTATTTACTTAATAAAATATATTAGGTAACTCTATTTTTACCCAACTCCTAGACTTTTCTAGTTCAAATAGCCCAGCTAGGCTAAGGAAAAAAAAAACATATACCACATGGTTAGCTAAATTTATAACCCGACCCGAAACGGTAATTAAAAATACAGGGTATTACAACTGTTTTGTGCCTCTTTTTATTGTTCTTTCTTTTTCTTGTTATTGAAATTTAACTGTTCTCCTCAAAAAACAGAAAAGCTTTCGAAAGGATCTGGACTTGACTCTCAAGACGGAAAAAACATATGAGAATAAGGAATAAAATTTTGATTGTTTTGGTTGTTTGGGTGAAAACTACTTTTTATGGTTGGTAACTAGGTATCACTGGAGCCTTACGGCCCTGACTCAACCTTTCATATTGGTATATTGACATTTATTTATGGCAACTGAGTATAGGTGTTTTTAGTTATGGAGATCCTCTATCATTTACGCCATTTATTCAACATTAACAACAATTTTGTTTTTTCCTTCCTCAACCATGATATATTGTCTTCCACTACACTGATCCTTATTCCAAAGCATTATCACAAACTGAAGTTCTTCTTGTATTGGCACTAAAGGATAGAGCATGTCTCCAAGCTCTTTAGAATTCATTTTATGTCTCAATTTTTTTTTTCCTTCTCTAACTTGGTTGGTCGTTTTTGTATAAATTTATGTATTATCTTATAGGTGTATGAGTCCACTCTCTTTTATGTCCTCTTGTTTTCGGGATTGAATCTAGCGTATTTCGTAATAATTATGATCTCCAATTTGTGAACTCTGAATTATCTTACAATAATGAATAACGCTCCAGTTTTATGTCTAAGTTTCCTATGTATAGAAAAGCACCACTAACCTTTGTCTTTAAAAAATACTTTATTAAATTTATATCCAAGACTGGTAAATACATTTGATGCACCATACTCTTGAATATATTTTCGAAATAATGTCGAATGGTCATCATCCTCGTGATGCAGATTTACTTTCCCGTAGCAATAATATTTTCCAAATTTTTTATTCTCAGTTGGATAAGTTTTCATCAGTCTTCCATTTATCATATATTCCAATGTAATGCTCCATAATGTAAACTTTTAATATCAATTTCTCCAAGATGGTGACGAACTATCGTTAGAGCAAGAATTTGATTTCCAATATTATTTGTTATTTTTTTATATTCATTGTTTGTTAAAACAAATTACAAAACAAAGCAAGTACGCATGAAAGCAATCAGAAATCCGAGCTAAACTATTTTATACATTCAACTTATAAAATATCATCGACTGCTAGATCTTGGAGACCCATCTAATGTTAATATAATCGTAATTTTATCGGCCGCTGACAAATTATAACGTCTTTCATTAGTATTTGTAAAGAGGTTATAATATTGAGAGACTTTGACATTACACTGAAAAGGATTGATATATCTTACAATATTGGACGCAAGATACTACTTAACACAAACATCATGTTTCACTAAAAGAGTTTTTTCAATTACCTTAAAAACATGAATATCTCACTCAGAATTCCATGAACTCTAAATATAGAGAGAATAATTAGGAATATACATGTAGATGAGAACAATTATGTTGCATCTAGTTATAACACTAAAATTTATATTGAAAATCTCTATGTCTTGAAAATCATCTTGGACTTCTTATTATAAAGCTCTTATTCAAATTGCATCAAAAACAGTGCAATGTATTCGATGCATTATACTCTCAAATATGCTTTTAGAATAATTTTTAAACTTTTCATTACTGTCGTATAAACCTCTCAAAGTCTCTGCAGGTTCATGCAACAAAGAAATATTTATTTTTTTGTTCATTATTTTTGGTTGCCTCTTGGGCGAATTTTTCAGTTGTATATTTTTATATGGCAAGTCTTTAACTTCTTACGGATTTGTTTCTTTACATTGTTGAGATTCTGTCTTGTAATATGTTAGTTGAGCCACAACTCATTTAGCATGATGATTCGTAATTTTAAGTAGGTCCATGAAGGAATTTCCCCTTAAGCTATATAAATAATCGACTTATATATTCCAAAATTTTATCTAAAAAGAAAAATACATGAGGTTGTCTTTTTTAGCTCTTGTAACTTTGTTGATTCGTTTCTCTTCCTATTTTTTTAACGTTGTTGTGATTTATTTTTATGTAGTGCTCTCTAGGAAGATAATCGGTTTTCCTAATGGTTCAAATAATTATGTAGTGCATTGTGTACCTTCTTTTGTTTCTGAAACATTTCCTTTGTTTGCTTTGGATATTCTCAAGCATCCCATCTCTCTTTCATCTACTTCAGCGTCTTATTTGCTTGGATATTGAGATGGAGGCTCTGAATTATCACATAGTTACAAATTCGTTTTTCCTTCACTCTGAATATTTATCTTGTTCACAAACATTAAAATGTGCAATTTTTTCTCCACCATCATGACTTACAAAACCTGATCATGCTGGACCTGCTATAGTAACAAAAAAACAACAAAATCATAAAATCAACGTCATAATAAGAGAACCCAATGGTAAACTTCCAGAATCACAACACCAAAATTTGTGGTGAGCTTGATGTTTGTGTAATACAATAAAGTAAATGGAAACTACCGTTGAAGTTAAACGTATGCATTTTACAACAATTAATCAAGCTACTTTATGTCCAAACTGCAAGTAAACTTAACTGCTCAAGCAAGAAAAATCATGGTTGTAAGATCCCTTGGAGTAGCTTTCTGTTTTCAAGAAATCACAATCAAAACTTGTGCAGTTGACAACCTTAATACCTTGCTGCGATCCACACAACGTAAAAAACCAAATTAGATGAAATCAATACCCTAGAATAACATTTGAACAAATCAAGTTTTATACTATGGTAAAAAAATGTACAGATGGAAGTATACTTAATACAACTTCAAAATCTACTTACAATGAGCATCAGTTAAGAAGATAATAAATTGGATACCTGTCTTCATCCAAAATGTACCCTATGCATATATCTTCGACAAACATTTATATATTTTCCTTTTATCATAGGAAGATTTGGTTCCTGCAAGCACATGGACCATGTGCTATATATTTTGTTAGTGTTTAAAAAAGAGATAGTTTAGTTTTTTGCATCTAGATAGTCTATTTTTAGCACAGACATTTATATAACCCTAATTCTCACACCGCCTGTGCCAATGGTAAACCATGATGGCCACACCCACCGCACCAAGGCATGCCAACCATGCTAGCCGCATCCCTATGCTAATGGAAACCCATGCCATCCACACTGATAAGTGCATAATTCATATGATTTTAGTGTCCATTACATACTTGTTTTAGCTATTATTCTTGCATATTTTCGTATTATTACTCTTGTTTGTTCTTATTTGCCTCTATTAGGTGAATCATCCAAAAAGGAGCTACAAAGTATTGAAAATATCTATGAAGAGAAGTATTCCGAGTATCCAAGTTCCAAAGTCCAAGAGAAGTGAAAGAAGTGCGACTAAAAGGAGCAAAACGCTCAAAATCAAGAGAAGGGCCAAAGACCAATCTTAACTCATTAAAATTAAGGATTTATCATCACCATCTTGAAGATAATTTAAAGATAAAAATAATGCAAAATGAATGAGGTCATTCCGAGTTGGGATGAAGAAGTTGTGGCCAAAACAGTTTTATTGAAAACCGAAGAAAGTGCAGTCCGCGAACTGAGTTTGCAGACGGGGTTCACAAACTTAATTCCGAAAATTTCTGCTGGATTTTGAAGTTTGCGGACTGGGTTCGCGCACTTATCTAAGGGTAAACGTGTATAAACTCCTTGGAAGGCTTAAGGGCACGTTTGGGAACGTTATTTCGTTATTTTAGGTTGGTTTTTTGATCCAAACTAAATACGTGAAGACCAAGTAATGTAAACCTATAAAAAGGTATTAGGTTATGTAAAACATATAACATCCTTAGGTCACGAAATTGTTAGGTTTTGGAGAGAAGAGACATCATACGGAGCGATCATCAATCGTAACGTTATCTCTTTACTTTTTTCATATGTATATCATGGGTGTTTCTACATCCATGAGTAGCTAAACACCTAATGATTGAGGATGAATTCTAAGTTGTAAACAAGATTTGAGTTATTATATTAATCTACTTTGAAGTTATTCATATGATTATCGTTTGTTTATACTATTTGATTATTTATTTATGATTGATAGATAGATTGTTTAGGTGGCCAACTAAATTGATTTGTTGATTCAATATATTGCAAGTATTGAGTTAGGAGATAAGTAATCGTCGAATAACCTTTACACAAGTAGAAAACACAAGACCTTGCTTTGGGATTCTGTGGAGCGATTGTGTGTATAAACAACACTATAAAGTGGACCTTGAGCTAAGAGTTTAACTATTAGGATCAACCTAATTTACAAAGCTTAAAGCGTTCGATTGGATTACACCTTGAGTGAGCTACTACCTGGTGGTTCGGTTGAATAGAATCTTATATTGGAGAGCTTCCATATTCGTGGTATAAGGAGTTTTTGGGATAACACTGAGCTATCTGCTATTCTACGGTTGGTGATAATCTATGATTAACGATGAATAGGCAATTATAATAACTCATTGACGGTTTATTAACGAAGAAGGATTCCTCGATCATATATCTCTCTATTGACTACAATACAATTTTATTTGCTTTGTTTATTTACTTTATTGAAATCTAAAACAAAACCCCCCTTTGTGACACTTTGACAACTAAAACTCACTGCTCATTGTGGGAACGATCCTTACTTTCATTATATTACCAATTAATTGCATGGGAATAAGATTATTAATTTGATTGCACTTACGACACGCATCAAATTTTGGCGCCGCTGTCGGGTAGCAGTAGGTAGCTTTAGTTGTTATTTCTTTCAGTTTTATTATTGTTTTTAGAATTTTTCTTTAGTTTTTAATTTATTTTTCTAGATTTTGATTTCAAGTGCTTAATCTCTGGCACCGAAAGACTGGGAATACCAGAGGTGTGGATTCCAAACTCGTAGGGGAACGGTGTTACAAGCACATACACGGTTGCAAGAAGAACCTTCTACATCAACAATGGTGAACGATGGTACAAACCCACCTCCTCCACCTGCGGAGAAGAAGTTAGGAGAGTTGACATCTCCATGCTTAGATTCACAACCAATGTGTATTACAATCACTAACCCAGTGGAGCTGAAGTTGAGCTTACTTCATCATCTGCCAAAGTTCAAGGGATTTCCAGGTGAAGATCCGAATCGTCATCTTCGAAAATTCCAAAAAAAGATGACAAGTCTTAGGCAAAGTACCGAAGACAATGATATAGTATTGCTGCAAGCCTTCCAATTCTCTTTAATAGATTCATCGGAAGAATGGTTGTATTACCTTCCTCTAGGGAGTATTACAACATGGAGTGAGATGAGAAAGCTATTTTTAGAGAAGTATTTTCCTGCTTCTAAGGCAGCATCCGTTCATAAAGAGATTAGCGGTGTTCTCCAGATTACTGGGGTGTCTCTCTAAGAATACTGGTGTTGATGGTGGTTTTTAGACAAAGGGTAAAATTATAAAACCCTGAATAACCTAATGTCGCCAGTAACACATTTATTAGAACATTTAATACATGTAGTCAGTAATCAATGTGTGTGTGTGGGGGGGGGGGGGGTACTTTTTCAAATTAGGATTACAACGAGCAAAACCCTAATTTCCCTCTGTGCCAATGGAAAATCATGCCAGCCACACCAAACGAGCCAAAGCATGTCAATCATGCTAGACGCACCTCTGTTCCAATGAAAAATCATGCCAGCCACACCTAGCCCAAGCTATCCACGCCATGCTGATCGTTGTCGTATGCGTCAAAAATAATTACACTTTCTTACTACTCAAAATATAAATATAGCAAGGGAAAGAAAGGATCGATCCCACAGAGAGGACTAGGTTGTCAAGATGTTTCGGTTTCCTATATATAACACCGGGGGTTTTCTGATTTTTATATACTAAAATAAAATAAAAGCAAGACAAAGAAAAGTAAACAAATCAAGGATGAGAAAATATTGGGTAAAGGTTTCATCTTCAATTGTAAACAAGTTTTTGAATATATGAATAGAGTTCGTATTTAATCTCGCTATCATCAAAAGCCCTAGAATACTTTATTGCAAGAATAATCCGTAAATTTCCAAAGTCACCAACACACACATTAGAGATGCGTATGTGAATTCTACCTAAAGAATAACCTAACAACTTGCGCTAATTAAGTTCAATTCCTAGGAGCATTAAATTCCAGAAATAGGCTAATCAATGCAACTATCACACATTGCGCATGACAATTCGGACAAAGGTCAAAGTCTACATATGATTACAGGAATGTATCACTACAAACCGTAATCATATCATGCTACTCGTATTCAAGGTTATCGCTCGATGAAAACCCTAAAATAGCTATAGATATGGATGCATGTTCAATCAATTCTAGACTCAACTAAAAAAACATTCAATCATATTGCAATACATCAATCATGCAATCATTATAATCAGTAGAAAGTGAACGATGGTATTGAGAGAAAACTAACTCATAAAGATCAAAACTTGTTTTCCAAAATCCAACTACATCTTTAACCAATAATAAAAACTTAGTTACTCATGGCATATGAGTTAATAACAAGAAGGAAGAGAATACATATCATGTTTCTAAACCCTAGAACAAAAGTAGCAGCAGCCCCCTAATGGAGATATATCTAGGTTTAGAGAAATATTTTCTATTTATATGCTTTTCTCACCAAAAGGATACTTTCCCAAAATTAGGTTAAATCTCAAAACCCATCTCCAATTAGTCCACCAAGCCCATGTGTGGAAATAAGTCTCTGGAAAATTCGGGTCCAAAACTAGTCGCCGGAATTGCTGACGTCATCGCCGGAATCCGGTCACCGTCGAATTTTCTCCGTCCACTGAGACATCGGAAACTGTCACCAGCAAGTGCACACTCCCAGCAGCTCATCTCCATATCTCTGCAATTCAAAAAAATCACAAAATACCATATAAACCAATTCCTTGTTCTTGCGAAAACGCACCCAAAAGTGTGATCCGTAGCTCATATGTCCGGCGGCCAACTCTTGTATCCAACACATACCCCCTTCATGATTCACTAAAATATTGCAATTCACACTTTAACTTCTGAAATCTGGCATCCCAAGCTAGTACCTCCGGCTTACCATTTTAGCTCACTTTTCGCACAATTTCTGCAGTTTTGTCTAGGAACTGTTTCCATTTCACAGCTCATGTCATTAAGTCTCATTCATTCCACTTCCCTTGAATATAGCCAGTACAATACATGCCTACAACCACTCCAACTACAGCTTCAAAAATCAATCAACACCAACAATCCAAGGTTTATTCTTAAGCTACTGTCACAAATCAGCTACACCAATGCCATCTCATGCAGCTTCATCTTTGTAACTGTAGCTGCAAATCCGACCATGAATTGATTTGAAAACCCATTCTAGTTCCTTGAAACCCACAACATCAGTCTTTCACAGCTCCAAAGTAGCATCACTGAACTCCAAAACTGCACTGAATCCCAACCAACTATTCATTTATTCCAACGACACCATTCAACTCCAGTGCTATCTCCAGTAGCTAACCATCACCACGATAATCCTTCACCAGCACTGCGCCTGAACTGCAGCTCATTCCTTCTCGATCTTCCTTTGTTTTGACCTTAAAGCACATGAAACTCACGCACACTTCACTGCACCAGTTGTAACTGAACTGCAGCTTCAATCACCCTGTAATTTCTGCCAGCGAACACAAGCTCCTATTTCCACCTGCAATCACCTGCAACATCTGTTCCATATGAAGCCAACACTTATGCACTTTTAACTCATCTCCATCTGAGCTGCAGTTCAACCCTTGCTCACCTGCACAACCCATTATAAGCATCACTGCACTATCAAAAACATCCATTTCTCAACATTCTCCAGTCCCATTTCAGTGTTAATGGCGAATATCTTCTCTTCCACTGCTATCATCGCATCACCACTGCATCACCGTGAATCACCATGAACCATGGCAGCTGGAGGTCTCCGTAATCACTGCGAACTCTTTTCCATTCTCCATCTCCCAGTTATCGAATCCACCTGCAATTCATTCATCTCAGCTCACAACATCAGCTCGTCGCTTCGAGTCTCTAGCTGCAATTCCACCAAAGACATTTCCTGAGTTGCACATCAAAGGCAACATTGCAATCTTCTATATAACCTCAGACCTTCATCAATTACATCCATTAACCATTACAATCAACAGTATCAGTTCACTGTTCTTCTCTAACTCCACGGTAACTTCTTCTTTTCTGGTCAGGGTAATTTCTTCTCTCGGCTTCAGAACCTGTACCAATAATTGTTTTCTTGCCTTAATTCCCCGGACCTGACCCATGGATAGCTATGACAACAAATGGTGCAGCATCTGACTTTGGAATTGTGAAGACTAGTCATTCCGGCATTTTCTCAAGCAGTCAATATGCATTTCGTAAACTGATGAGGAATGTTTAATGGCCGCACCTTGGAGACTATCAGAATCAATTCCATCCGTGCAAGACGTGATTACAAACGAACCCGTTGTACTAAACTTTCACACAAACTCTGAGACATTCAATCAAACCATTATCCAACTGATTTCACGGAATGAGCATTTAGAACACCAACTACTGATTATTTCTTCAACTAGATTTTCGATGGAGAGTTCGAATCCAGTGAAACCCATTCATTATCTCCTTCAAAACTGAACCCATCTGCTCAAATATCTAATTTCATCGACCTAATTTCTACATTTGCATCTTCTCTCTTACTGGCAACAACAACCCTAAATCAATTCCTGCAGAATTATCTCTGCCATTTCGAATTCTGAAACAATCACATACCATTTCATTGGTCTTTTTATCACTGCCAACACTACCAGAACTCGAAATCACTCAAACCCATCTCTCCGATTTTCAAACAAAAGAATGCACAGCCGTTTCTCAATTTCTGTTCTCTAAATTTGAGTAAGGAAATGATTGAGAGTTTTGTGTATGGATGAGACTAGCTATACCCACTCAAGTGAAGTAGATAGGGGGTATCTAGAATGATTTTAGGCTCCCATAAATAAGATAAGGTCTAAACAAATGACACCCCTTAGCGTTGACTTGGCTCGACTCCATATCACTCGCCCACGAAATGGTGACTCTGTCCTTTATGCTCAAAATAGATGGGTTATCATTCTTTTGCTCCAAATGACTCCATTGCACCTAATAACTCAAATTCACACATAAGATACATAATTCACACGAAAACTCGCAAAGAAAGCATAAATAATAGATATAAAATTAGGTGTTTATCACACCTATCACATGCCAAACACACTCTTCCTTGGTCCTAGCTATGCTAGCCACACCAATCGCGCCAAAGCATGCCAACCATGATAGTCGCACCTCTATGCCAATGGCAAATCATGCCAGCCACACCAAACGCGCAAAAGCATGCCAACCATGCTAGCCTCCCCTCTGTGCCAATGAAAAATTGTGCCATCCACACTAACCGCGCCAAAGCATGCCAACCATGATAGTCGTACCTCTGTGCTAATGGAAAATCATGCCAGCCACACCAACTACGCCAAAGCATGCCAACCATGCTAGTCGCACCTCTGTGCCAATGGAAAATCAATCCAGCCACACTAATTGCGCCAAATCATGCCAACCATGCTAGCCGCACCTCTGTGCCAATGACAAATCATGTCAGGCACACCAACCGCGCCAAAGCATGCCAACCATGCTAGACGCACCTACGTGCCAATGGAAAATCATGCCAGCCACACCTAGCCCAAGCTAGCCGCGCCATGCCAAACGCACTCTTCCTTGGCCCTAGCTATGCTAGTCACACCACGCCGAGCCAAACACCCTTACCTTGGCCCTAGCCGCGCCACCATACTGGCCTTCCCCTTGCGGATACCAAAGTGAAGGCGTGAAACAATCAACGGTGTCCCTTCAATCCCAGAAGCAAATCATGGACGTCTAAAGTCTCCTCATGGCCTTTGGCCCAAAACCCTAGCTTGGTCACGCACCTATCCAAGCTAGCCGCACCATGCCAAAAGCGCCCTCTTCGCAGCGTGCCAAACCGCGCAACCAAGGGACCAAGCCGCCATGTTCCATTGGCACATGCCAAGGTAGCGCCCTCTTCCCATCTTGCCAAACCGCGCAACCAAGGGACCAAGACGCCAAGTGCCACTGGCACATGCCAAGGTAGCGCCCACTTCCAACTTTCCAATCCATGCAACCCAGGGAGACTTGGTCATGCGGGCCACTGGCATATGCCAACATGCTCGCTGGTAGCCTATGCTTGCAGACCGTGCAGCCTAGGGCCAAATTGGCCGTGCGTGCCATTGGAACATGCCAACATGCTCGCTGGTAGCCTAACTTGCAAACCGTGCAACCTAGGACAAATTGTCCATGCATGCCATTGGAACATGCCAACATGACCACTGGTAGCCTAACTTGCAAACTTTGCAACCTAGGGCCAACTTGTCCGTGCGTGCCATTGGCACATGACAACATGATCGCTTGCACCCTAGCTTGCACTCAAGGTGTAACCTGTAACCAAGGCATTCCGCACTTGCCATTGTCACATGCCACACGCGCCACTTGCATCCTGGCATTGCCACTTGCACTCAAGGTTCAACCTGCAACCAATGCATTCCGCACATGCCACACGCGCCACTTTCATCCTAGCATTGCCACTTGCACTCAAGGTGCAACCTGCAACCAAGGCATTCCGCACATGCCATTGCCACATATGCCATACACGCCACTTGCAGCCTGGCATTGCCACTTGCACTCAAGGTGCAACCAACACTCGAGAAATCAAGACAAAATGGGGGATGCTTTCCAGGGTCTTGGTTTGGCGGTCACAGCGTGCAGCGCACACTACGCTCGCATTCAGAAAGCGTGAATAGGAATAAAGCGGTCAAATAAATGAGTAAATAATTGTGAAAACGTTTTCACCCATAAACACCATGCAGTTGCCACCTCCTCCCATTATTTCACCCTTTACTCTCTTCCTTAATGAGACCAGGGTACGTTTCAATATCGACTTGTATAAATAGGTCTTACCTATTTCCACTAGACAACAAGTCTCTGTCAGGTGAAAAACACAACACTCTCTGGAAAGGCAACTTTGTAAGCTCTCCGAAAAGCTTTCATCTCTTGCAAGCTTCCGAAGCTTCCACTTTCTGATACAAGTCGAGACACTACTCTTCTATAACTATTCTGGTCTCAACACTTTCTTCGCTTCCCTCCCCAAATCAACCCTTCTCCTTAACTTTGTGACCGAAGCAAGTCTGGAACGACCATTTCTTGGTTTAGGCCAGAATTGTACATATGGATCTCTCAAATCTAAAAAGTTCTCACGTACAACACATTTGTTTAGGGTTTTAAACCATCCTTCTCATCCATCTATGGAATTTACCAAAATCGGCAGAAACGGTTTTTACCCATAAAAAATTGGCGACCAAAGCAGGAGGATTGATCTATCGGTTACAATATCAACTCCAACTCCTGATTTTTTTTCCCGAACGTCAATCCCAATATGGTGGAACTCAGGTCCGGAGCAGCTGCCGAGAATACTAGCACACAACACGTACCTGATGTTAACGTCTCTCCCAATAACGTCGTTACATCACCTACTGACTACAGTAACTCCGAATGCACCCCCTCAAGCGCGACACCGCCAATCACCAGAGCCGCCGCTTCTAATTTATCTGCGCAACCCTCTAATCACGGAAACGAAAACACCTATTAGGTCGTTACGCCACCAGTCACCAGGGCCCGATCGACCGCGACGGCCCCCAATGTCTCGTCTAGCATGACACCTCCAACCATCCCTAAGGTTCTGACTACCCCACCGACGGGAAGAGAGACCAGAGGGACCAAGGGAAGCCGTCCTTATGTCACCATCGCTGATTTGATGGAACGACAAGAAATGCTCACCAGAACCCAGACGGATATGGTTTCAACACAGAAGAAAGTACTCGTCTTTCTCAAGACCCTGACATATCGGCTACCACGTGAGTCGCATCCTCCAAATCCGTTTAGAAACGTCTCCAACAACCCCGACGCTAGCACCTCGACGGAACGCGCCTCCGCGGATGAGGAAACTCGCGCCAGAATCCCATTGGAAAGAAATCAGCTGTCCAACTTCGTCACACGGGAAGATCTAGAGAAACTTCTCCGCAACCGAATCAAGAATGATAAATTGGACATGCATCAACACCAACCCCCTTACCCATATGAAATGTAGAGAATCCCTCTTCCAAGGGGATAATCCTCTCCTCAATTTACCCTGTACGATGGTACCGGGAATGCACATGAGCATGTATCCCGTTTCCTGGAATCCCTAGGTGAACATAAATATAATCACATTATTCGTCTAAGGGAATTCTCAAAATCACTTACTGGAATGGCGTATACATGGTATAGAAGCATCCCGCCGAACAGTATTCCCAACTGGAGTAGCATGGTCACCGCGCTTTACAGGAAATACTTCTTCGTGTCTGCACAAGTTACTTTCTCAGACCTCGGAAGAATGTACCAGTGGGATAACGAACATTCGAATGATTTTTTCAAAAGGTTTTGGGTTCAAGCACTCGACTGTCACGACCCAAACGTGACCGAGCAACAGCTGGTGAACGCGTGCATCAATGGTATGGTTCCTATTTACCACGACTTGCTAGAGAACTTGCGCTTCCAAACATTATCCGAACTTCATGAAGCCGCCAGACGATCCGCAACGACAGCACCGACATTACTAGAAAGAACTAGGCCAACTCGAACCGAACACACGCGTGAAACTTACGGGAATAAATGCCTCATCAGCAAGCAATTTAATGCCGGCTCATCCTCCGTGAACATAGTAAACGAAAGAGGAAAAAGGAAGGCCCCAACTACGGGCCACCAGCCAAAACGTGAAGCGTCGGCGCAACGGGAAGCCCCGCCACGGAAGACCGTCACTAAAACTCATATGCATCATCATGAAACCGAAGGAAATACCCTCGATTTCCCGTTTCCCATAGAGGAGGTGATTGACCTCCTAGAAGCCTGGGTTCAAGATGATGTTATCAGACTGCCACCTCCGAGGCTGAGATGGTGAACCCCAAGTACTGCCATTACCACAGGTTCGTTCACCACCCGACCAGCGATTGCAACAGACTAAAGCATATTTTCAAAGAAAGGATAGAAGCAGGAGAGATCCAACTAGGAGACGAAGGAGTGCATCGGGACCCACTCCCAATAAGAAACTGCGGGTCCTCTGGGGACTCCGTGCATGAGACTGTACAATCCATGATGCAGCATGTATGCGAAATTCTCTATCTTTCCAAGGTGCATCGCCAAGATATTTTCGCATCTCTCAATCACGTTATATCCGGCAAACGACTTTTTCTCTCCTCGGAAACCACACCAGGGGCCCAAGCTTTCCAAACGGGTGGAACCAAAATGGAGAACTGGGGACTGCTGACCACGTCCCATTTAAGAGGTATCGAATTTGACAACACACTCATCGACGCGGCCTCTGACCTCAACATCATTACTTTCAGGACACTAAATGCATCAGGATTTACAAAACAAGACGCTACATATTCCCCGTCCGTGATTAAGAACCCGAGAGGAGAATCTTTGAACGCGCATGGCTACATCAACCTCGAGATCAAGGTGGGATACGCTATAACGCATAACAAATTCCACATTGTCAAAGAACTGGGTCATGACATGATATTGGGACACTTATGGGTACTCGAAAACAAGTCGAAATTAGATGTGCACCCTCTACTGACATCCACGCCCGAAGGAATTTCCAATAAATCATCCCACTGGTTATTGCATCGACGAACTATTGAAGGAACCCATACATCTGAAGAGGACCTATTGACGCTAGCTTATGGATTTCAAACGCAAGTAAGTCTGACCGAGCAACCTTCTCTACAACCAGTCATTCCTTTCCCCATTCCGTCATGGGGACTCGGCACGATTACTGGCACGAACGCTGTCAAGAAATGTGAATGGGGTGCTGGGACATTTGAACACTTTGCAAAAAGCCTAGAAACTTCTATTGAAACCAATGAAGCCAAGACTCAAACGGTTGCACGACGTCTGAACCCGTTTTTAATCAGAGATGTGGTGGTTAAAGTAAACTCGTTTCAAGTTGGGAAGATGACAGTAAAAATGGCTATTCAGATTGATTCTCCGAATGGAAGAGAAGACGAGCTGTATCTGGTGGCGGACATCCTTTTAGGAGGATATTGCAAGCTCGTCAACGCAGACATACCTAAAGGCGTGATAATTCACTCGCGATGGCTCAAGGCCCCTAATCCCTAAAATGATGTACTTCCCAGTCACTCTCTCTTTAGTATTTCCTTTAACAATTCATCTTAGTAGTTGTACTTCCCCAAGTGGAATACACCGTTTGTATTCTCCCCTGGAGTTCCCTTTCCCGTCAAAAGAAGAACAAAAAAAAAGAAGAGAGAAGAGCATAAATACATCTCTTTCCAAACAAGTTCTCCAGATATCAGAGAAATACATCAAATTAACCCAGAAAACCATTGCAGAGCCATCATACCACAACCATAAATACCTCATTCAAATATATATATATATATAAAGCAAAATATTGAATTATGAAGAAGAAGGTAAAGATGAGTTTACGAAAGAAAAAAAACATCAGGGGAACTAAGCAGCTGACAGAAATAACAAAGGGAGGAACTAGCCCTCGAAGGACGGAGCACAAGTCCCCTTGGTCAAGGATATCTTCAAGCACTTCCCCCAGCAATCCCTCGGGAAACAAAGATTCCATTCAACGGTATTAGCAGCAGCAACCTCAACATCCCATCCCGAAGCAACCATAACAGCAGCAGTGTCTGCCCCGACGACCGGTCCAGCATACGCCACCATGACCCCTCCGGTATCACCAACGACACCTCTAGAGTCAACTTTGAAGACTATTTAATTTCCGTCAGATGCTCATTCGAAGTTTTTCTCATTAACACTCCGAAGAAGATTTTTTGATTAATCCGAATCAAAATCAAGAACCATGGCGCTCTCCTCCAAAAGCTTCACATGCTCTATTTTCTGCCGCTTCGACCTAGAAACAGTTCAATCCTCCCTATAACTGGACCGAGGAAAGGATTTTCCGCACTGGAACTTCTCAATACGCCAAGGTTCTTCCTTGTTTTCTCGCCCCTCCTCCATGCTCACCGAACCCAAGAAAGTCCGAACACGCGCCTGCACTTCATGGAGATTGATGGAAGGGAGGTCCTTAATGATTTCACCAGCTTCGTGGAATAGAGATTCAATCCTAGCCAATTCCTCCTCAAGAGAAGAAGATCGGTTTCCGCCAATTCTGAAGTCCTTCTCCAAAGATTTAAAGGCGTGGCCATCCCTGGAGGGTCCCATCATACACTACAAAGAACATGCAAAATGATCAAGTTCCGTCCTATCTATACACATAAAAAATAGGATAACATAAAAAGAAAATAAGAAGAACCTTTTCTCAAACAAGGGAGACGATGCAATTGCGCTGGGTATGAATACGGAACCCTAAAAAAGGGAAGGAAGCAATGAGGGACATAACGCTTCCGGATTTTTAGCATGGATGATGCCCTGATTGAAGTCGCGCGTGAAGGAAGGAAAAATAAGGAAACTTTGCTATCTGTCGAAATGCCTACTCCTTCCTTGTTTACACCGGTCCCACCAAGCTCGCGCCAGTTTCCCAATCTCCGAATTGCACCGGTCCCACCAAGCTCGCGCCCAGCTTTCCAGTTTCCCAAGGACGCCCAGGTTCCCATCTTTCCAATTGTGCCAGCCTCCCGATTTATGCAAAACTGCAGGAGGCAAGGATTCCAAATCCTATCTATAAAAATGTCAGACAAGCCTCCTCAATTCACTTTACGATTTACTGCTGATAGTTTGTCACCATCTTATGCTTACCTCGCAACAAATCTCCTGTTCCGAGCTAAGCAGGAGAATTAATGTTGATGGTGGTTTTTAGACAAAGGGTAAAATTGTAAAACCCCGAATAACCTAATGTCACCGGTAACACATTTATTAGAACATTTAATACATGTAGTCGGTAATTAATGGGGGGTACTTTTTCAAATTAGGGTTACAACGAGCAAAACCTAATTCCCCTCTGTGCCAATGGAAAATTGTGCCAGCCATACCAACCGTGCCAAAGCATGCCAACCATGCTAGCCGCACCTCCATTCAAATGGAAAATCATGCCATCCACACCTATCCCAAGCTAGCCGCGCCATGACAAACACACTCTGCCTTGGCCCTAGCTATGCTAGCCACACCAACCGCGCCAAAGCATGCCAACCATGCTAGCCGCACCTCTGTGCCAATGGAAAAACATGCCATCCACACCAAACGCGCCAAAGCATGCCAACTATGCTAGCCGCCCCTCTGTGCCAATGGTATGTCGTGCCAGCCACACCAACCGTGCCAAAGCATGCCAACCATACTAGCCGCACCTCTGTGCCAATGGCAAATCATGCCAGCCACACCAACCGCGCCAAAGCATGCCAACCATGCTATCCGTACTTCTGTGCCAATGGCAAATCATGACATCCACACCAACCGCTCCAAAGCATGCCAACCATGCTAGCCACACCTCTGTGCCAATGATAAATAATTCCAGCCGCACTAACCGCGCCAAAGCATGCCAACCATGCTAGACGCACCTCCGTGCCAATGGAAAATCATGCCAGCCACACCTAGCCCAAGCTAGCCGCGCCATGCCAAACGCACTCTGCCTTGGCCCTAGCTATGCTAGTCACACCACGCCGAGCCAAACACCCTTACCTTGGCCCTAGCCGTGCCACCATAGTGGCATTCCCCTTGAGGATACCAAAGTGAAGGCGTGCAACAATCAATGGTTGCCCTTCAATCCAAGGAGCAAATCCTGGCCGTCTAAACTCTCCTCATGGACTTTGTCCCAAAACCCTAGCTTGGTCACGCACCTAGCCAAGCTAGCCGCGCCATGCCAAAATCGCCCTCTTCCCAGCTTGCCAAACCGCGCAACCAAGAGACCAAGCCACCACGTGCCATTGGCACATGCCAAGGTAGCGCCCTCTTCCCAGCTTGCCTAACCGACCAAGCTGCCACGTGCCATTGGCACATGCTAAGGTAGCGCCCACTTCCAACTTGCCAAGCCGTGCAACCCAGGGAAACTTGGGCGTGCTTGCCATTGGCACATGCCAACATGCTCGCTGGTATCCTATGCTTGCAAACCGTGCAACCTAGGCCAAATTGTCCACGCATGCCATTGGCACATGCCAACATGATCATTGGTAGCCTAACTTGCAAACCGTGCAACCTATGGACAACTTGGCCTGCGTACCATTGGCACATACCAACATGATCGCTTGCAGCCTAGCTTGCACTCAAGGTGCAACCTGCAACCAAGGCATTCCGCACATGCCACACGCGCCACTTGCATCCTGGCATTGACACTTGCACTCAAGGTGCAACCTGCAACCAAGGCATTCCACACATTCCATTGGAACATGCCACATGTGCCACTTGCATCTTGGCATTGCCACTTGCACTCAAGGTGAAATCAACACTCGAGACATCAACACAAACTGGGGGATGCTTTCCAGGGTCTTGGTTTGGCGGTCACAGCGTGCATCACACACTACACTCGCATTAAGAAAGCACGAATAGGAATAAAGCGGTCAAATAAATGAGGAAATAATGGTGAAAACGTTTTCACCCATAAACACCATGCGGTTACCACCTCCTCCCATTATTTAACCCTTTACTCTCTTCCTTAATGAGACTAGGGCACGTTTCAATCTCGACTTGTATAAATAGGTCTTACCTATTTTCACCAGACAACAAGTCTCGGTCAGGAAAAAAACACAACACTCTCAGGAAAGGCAACTTTGCAAGCTCTCCAAAAAGCTTTCATCTCTTGCAAGCTTCCGAAGCTTTCACTTTATGATAGAATTCGAGACACTACTCTTCCAGAACTATTCTGGTCTCAACACTTTCTTCGCTTCCCTCCCCAAATCAACCATTCTCCTTCACTTTGTGACCGAAGCAAGTCTGGAACGACCATTTCTTGGTTTAGGCCAGAATTGTACATATTGATCTCTCGAATCTAAAAAGTGCTCACGTGCAGCATATTTGTTTAGGGTTTTAAACCAGTCTTCTCATCCATCTACGGAATTTACCAAAATCGGCAGAAACGGTTTTTACCCATAAACAACTGGGATAGGTACAAAAAGTTAGTGGCAAGCTGTCCTCACCACAACATATCACCGACACTCATAATTCAATATTTCTACGAAGGATTACTTCCAGAGCAACGAAATTTAATGATGTGGCTGGTAGTGGTTCACTTACTGAAAATATAATCTCGCAGGAAACAAGTTTAATTGAGAGCATGACTTCGAATGATCAACAATTTTATACCAGAAATAACTCAAATGTCATAAGAGTTAGCAATATGGAGGAAACTTCACAGTCAGAGCAACGGATAAACAATATAGAGAAGGTAGTACAAAGGATGGATGCAGTGATTATTCCTTCATATGAGGATGAAGCTGAGGTAAATTCTATATTTCCTAATCAGAGGCCCAGGTATGATCCATACTCAAATACTTATAATCCTGGTTGGAAAGATCATCCTAATTTCAGTTACGCTAACAAGCAAGATGCATATCCTAATCCTTATGTTAGACAAGGTGGTTTTCAACAATCACAATTCCAAACACAACCTCAATCTCCAAAGGAGGACACATCAGAAAAGATGACCATCATGATGCAAGGTCTCACTTCTATGTTTCAACAGAATCAACAAAAGACTGATGCGTCTATTAAAGAATTGCAAACTCAAATGGGGCAAATGGCGACAGATATGAATCAAATGAAAGTGAAAGCTTCAACAACGTTGTCATCACAACCTTTTGTGAACCCAAGAGAGCACGTTAATGCAGTAACTCTAAGAAGTGGGAGACAAACTGAAGAGCCACATCAGGAAAAAGAGGTTAATAACGACATTAAAAAGGAAGTAAAGGAGGAAACCATCCCAAAGGAAAATCCAACCTCAAACGGCCAACCTAAGGACACGGTTCCTACTTTTACTATACTACCTCCTTTCCCTAGTCGTTTTGCCAAGTCGAAGAAGCAATCTTAAGACAAGGAGATCATGGATATTTTCAGCAAGATACACATCAACATTCCATTTATTAAGGCTATCAAAACCATACCTAGGTATGCCAAGGTTTTGAAGGATTTATGTACAAGGAAGGATAGGTTGATTGCTAATGAGATTACTCAGGTGGACGAAAGTGCTACATCTATGTTACTAAAGAAAATACCTACAAAGTGTGAAGATCCTAGTGGCTTCACAGTTCCCGTTATCATTGGTAACCGACGATTCAAGTGTGCTTTGCTTGATTTGGGATCTTCCATAAGTGTTACGTCAGCCGATGTTTATGATTCTTTGAATCTCGGACCTTTAAAAGAAGCAAACATCACTATTCAATTGGCTAACAAGTCCAATATATATCCTAAGGTAGTCATGTAGGACGTGTTAGTTCAAGTGAATCAGTTAATCTTTCCGGCTGATTTCTACATTGTGGATATTCACAATGGAAATAATTCTTCATCGACTTTGTTACTTCTAGGAAGACCGTTCATGAAGACTGCAAAGACGAAGATTGATGTTGATAGTGGTGCACTCACTATGGAATTTGATAAGGAGATCATACGGTTTAATATTTTTGAAACCATGCGCTATCCTAGTGATGTTCACTCCGCTTTATCTATTGATGTTATTGATTCGTTAGCACAAAAATTGTTTGATTTGAATAGTGAAGATGAACTTGGAGTTGTGCTACGGAATAACATTAATTTAGACGTTCATGGACATCCGAACATGGACCTTGAGATATATAAATAGCTAGTGGAGATGTGTGGTGCTTTAACAGCACTACAAGAAGCTAAACCGGGTAATATATCTTATATTTATTTACCCGTAACTAATGAGGTTCCTTTACCTTCTATTGTGCAGGCACCGAAACTTGAATTGAAGCCGCTTCTAGACCACTTAAAGTACGCATACTTGGGTGATAAAGAAGAACTTCTGGTGATTATTGCAAAGAACCTCACCCCAATACAAGAAGAACGTCTCCTTAGGGTTCTGAAAGAGCACAAAACGGCTATTGGTTGGACAATTGATGATATTTAAGGCATTAGTCCATCCATGTGCATACATAGAATCCTAATGGAGGATGATTTCAAGCCAGTATGTGATGCTCATCGTAGGCTTAACCCCACAATGATGGAGGTCGCGGAGAAATAGATCCTCAAATTACTAAGTGTGGGGGTGATTTACCCAATTTCGGACAGCAAATGGGTTCGCCCGGTACATGTGGTACCTAAGAAAGCAGGTGTCACTATTTTTAGAAATTAAGATGATGAACTTGTTCCTACAAGAGTTCAAACAGGATGGAGAGTGTGCATAGACTACATAAAGCTTAATGCGGCAACCCGAAAGGATCACTTTCCTTTGCCTTTCATTGATCAAATGTTAGAGAGGTTAGCGGGACACTCATATTATTGCTTTTTGGATGGTTATATGGTCTACAATAAGATTGTTATTGCACCGGAGGATCAAGACAAGACTACTTTTACTTGTCCTCCTGGTACGTTTTCCTATAGACGGATGTTGTTTGGTCTTTGCAATGCACCTGCTACTTTTCAGAGGTGTATGGTTAGTATATTTTCTGACTATGTGGAATGCATCATTGAGGTATTTATGGATGATTTTAGTGTTTATGGTGATTCATTTGATATTTGTTTACAAAATCTTGAACTTGTGCTTGAAATATGCATAAACACTAATCTTGTTTTAAATTGGGAGAAATGTCACTGTATGGTAAACCATGGCATACTGATCGGTCACATTGTGTCCTCTCAAGGGCTTGAAGTTGACAAAGCAAAAATAGACTTAATAAGAAACTTACAATATCCCACTTCGGTGAGGGAAATTCGTTCTTTTCTTGGTCATGTAGGTTTTTACAGGCGGTTTATCAAGGATTTCTCCAAAATCTCAATGCCGATGTGCAAATTATTGCAAAAAGAGGTTATTTTTGACTTCAACAAGGAGTGCAAGGATGCCTTTGATAGATTAAAAGAGTTGTTAACAACTGCACCAATTATCAAGTCACCGGATTGGAGTTTACCATTTGAATTAATGTGTGATGCAAGTGACTCTGCAGTTGGAGCCGTTTTGGTTCAAAGAGTATACAAGTTATCTCATGTGATTTATTATGCATCTAATACCCTAAACGATGCACAAATCAACTATTCTACCACCGAGAAATAATTTTTGGCTATAGTATTTGCACTAAAAAAATTTAGATCATATTTGGTGGGTTCAAAAGTGACTGTATATTCCGATCATGCAGCACTTAGGTACCTATTGAAGAAGAAATAAGCTAAGCCAAGACTTATACGGTGGATACTACTATTGCAAGAATTTGATTATGAAATAAAGGATAAGAGAGGTGTTGACAATACTGTTGCGGATTATCTTAGTAGACTTGTTGTTTCCAAAGAAGAACTTCCTTTACTAGATCGTTTTCCAGACGAACAACTTCTCTCAATTGAAGATTCAACACCTTGGTGCGCGGATATATTGGACTACTTGGTTACAAGACAAGTACCTAGTACAATGTTTAATTTTCAAAAGCTTAAGCTTAAGAAATTAGCCAAGCAGTATGTGTGGGATGAGACCTACTTGTGGAAATACGGTTATGATCAAATCATCCGCAGGTGCATACCTAATTCTGAATTTCAATCAATTCTTACTTTTTGTCATACGTATGCATGTGGTGGTCACTTTGGTTCTAAACGTACTTCTTTTAAAGTACTTGAAAGTGGATTTTATTGGCCTACCCTATTTGAGGATGCATATATTTTTTGCAAATCTTGTGATAGATGTCAACGAACTGGCAATCTAGGTGCTTGAAATAAAATTCCACTCAATCCTATTCTCACTGTAGAGATTTTTGATGTGTGGGGCATAGATTTTATCGGTCATTTTGTCAATTCTTATGGAAAATATTATATACTTCTTGCTGCGGATTATGTTTCGAAATTCATGGAAGCTAAAGCCACCCCTACTAATGATTCCCAAGTTGTTTGTGAGTTTGTGAAGGAATATATTTTCTCTAGACATTATACACCAAGAGTGGTTATCAGTGACGAAGGCTCACATTTCAGAAATCCTTCCATGCTCTACTCAAGAAGTACAACATAACACACAAGGTTGGTACGCCATACCACCCACAAACTAGTGGGAAAGCCGAAATCTCAATCTGTGAGATTAAATCCATTCTTGAGAAAACCGTGAACACTACACGGAAAGATTGGAGTTATAGGATTAATGATGCATTATGGGCATATAGAACTGAGTACAAGAAACCGATTTATATGTATCCATATCGTTTGGTCTATGGAAAAGCTTGTCATCTTCCGGTTGAACTTGAACACAAGGCATATTGGGCGATAAAGATGTGCAACATGGAATATGACAATGCAGGGAAACAAAGGAAGCTACAACTCAATGAGCTAGAGGAGATACGTAATGATGCTTACGAGAGTTCTCGTATTTACAAGGAAAAGACGTAGTTTTTTCATGACAAAATGATTTCTCGAATTTTTTTTGTTGTGGGACAAAAAGTTATTTTATTTAATTCTCATCTTAGACTATTCTCTGGGAAGCTAAGGTCCAGATGGATTGGACCGTTTGTTGTTAATAATGTTTTCTCTTATGGTGCAGTTGAAATTTATAGTCTTAGAGATGGAACAAATTTAAAGGTGAATGGCCTTATATTGAATCCATATTATGAAATCATCACTTATGTGAACATGGATGAAATTGAGCTTCGTGATTTACTCCCCCTGGAGGAGTAGCATAATTGGAATGCCAAGTCGGGATGAGGACATTAAACTAAGCGCTAAATGGGAGGCAAACCATCGGTTTTGTATCTCTATCCATTTTGTTTTTAATTTTCTTAGTTTTGCATATCATATCTTGCATTCCCATATTAGATTTTACAAGTCCTATATCTATAATGAAAGTTTTGACGAATTCTCGTCAGATAATTCTGACTGCGCACTTGTAACGAAAATAGCTCTCTAGACTTCATACAAAGTCCGATTTGAGTGGTTGGCCACAAATTTTAAAGAGGACAAACATATATTTCTTTCCCAAAAAGAAAATTTTAATTTTGAGTCTGTTAAGTTGGAGCGATAGGCCTGGACATTTGAGTTTTGGTATTTTTCCAGAAATTTTTCAGATTGCATGTCAGTCAGTCCAGATGCCATACAAGTCAGATCATTTATCGAAATATTGTGACCTTTTGAAATGTTATAGAAAAGACGTAGGCAAACAACTTTCATTTAGGATGTTTTTCCTAGTTCCCTACCCATTTGTATAGTTTTTGAGTTTTTCAGGACTGTTATGTCAGAAATCAGAATTTTCGGTTTTGAACATTGAGGACAATGTTGAGTTTAAGTGTGGGGGAGTATTTAAGCATGTTTGGTTTGAATATATATATATACACAAAAAATTAATACTCTTTGATTTCTTGCATTCTTGAGACTTCATCTTTTGAAGTTAATTATGAGCTATTTAGAATGACACTCTTAACCTTTTCAGGTAGAAACAGTTCTTACAGCTATAGATTGAGTTCCATTTTGTCAATCCTTAATTATATACGTTCATAATTGAATGTGAAACCATGATATGGTAGTCATTTGAAAGATTCATCCTCGCAATTAATTACTGAATCACTTTCTTTTTATTTTTGCAGTTTTATGTTTCTCTAAAGTGATTTGGTGGGATCCTGATACTGCCGTGGATGTTGTAGCAAGGTAATCATTGGTTGAGTATTTGAAAGCCCCATAAGACAATTGTCTTACACTCTTAAAGAGTGAGCCATTTAAAAAAAATAAAAAAATTATAAGTCTCCTCTTCATTTGTCGACACTTGGATAGCAATACGTGTGAAACGTTGTCACTGTCTCCGTCGCCTAAACAAGTGTGGAATGCAGGATCCAAGGCAACTATCACGTATTTGCTGAAAAGGAACATGCTCTTAGAATATCTAATCATGTGGTCGATGAAACAAAAACCATATCATCACTATATAGAAAGTCAAAAAGACTATTGATGAGGTTCTTGACACTTGGGTGGCAGTATGCGTGAAACGTTGTCCATGTCTCCGTCCCCTAAACAAGCGTGGAACGCGGGTGTAGGGACAGAATATTGTCACAACAATATTCCTGTGAAATAGACAACAGTTCTACCACACATCAATAATAAACGACTGTTCTCCGACACATCAATGATATTTGGCGACACATCCAAAGATGATTTAAACAATGACGTAATGACTGAAAATGACAGAAACACGAATAAAGTGTCACATGTTTGCGATATATCAATAAAACATGCGAAAGATAAAGGCGGTGCCTGCTACGATTTATCGCAAGAAATCAGATCCGAAATTGAAGGGAATCTTAGCTATAAAGGAGCTGTCATGAGCTGTAATCCACTATGTAAATACCTATATAAAGGAGGTGAATAGTTCTAGAGAAGGGGATGAATTTTTGAGTGTTAAGAAAGTTTTTAGGAGAGAGAAAATCTTTGTTAAGTGTTTTGTGTTCTTGATTTCTGTAATTTCATAAGATCATATTAAAGAAAAAGTGTTCTTAATCTTCAAATTATGTCATAAATATTGATAGATTCTTGAATAGGGTGTAGTGTGGGAATTCCTGCAACTACATTTTGGCGCCCGAAATGAGGGATTGAAGAGTTGAAAATCATAGTAAAAGCTAGGTAAAAGAAACAAATCATTCAAGAATTGGAAGAATACTTTTGGTGGAAGAGAAGATGATTGAAATCAAAGATAATCAAAAGAAATTGGAGTGTGATGTAATAACAAAGATGATGATAGACAAATTCCATGAAGATATTAAAGGAAGGATACACAAACGTGATTTTGAAGGAAAGAAAATCATGACGGTAGATGAGGCATCACCGCTAAAAGATTGGGAAAAATAGAAGATTACATTTACAGCAGCAGAAATTACGAAAGAGGATTTAAGTCATACATCTCCATTGGTGATCACAGTGTCTGTTGCACAAACAAGAAAAGATAAATCGGTAAGATCTACAGAAGAATGGGCTGTGAATAGGACTCTGGTGGACACATGAAGTTCTGTGGACATAATGTTTTACCACACATTCAAGAAAATGGGATACAAAGATGAAGAAATGTTTAGTCCAACATATCATATTCACGGATTTGGAAAATCTTTAACAAAACCTAAAGGTGAAATTGTAGTACGAATTCCACTGGGGGAAATAGAAACGCAGGTCACTTTGAGTGTGATAGATATGAAATCGCCTTATAACATGCTGTTGGGGAGACCATGGATACATGCAATCAATGCTGTATCATCAACTCTACATCAGTGTTTAAAATTCCCTATGCCTAGTGGAATTGGCGAAATTAAAGGAGATGCAGATTATGCGGCGTTATGTTTCCAAAATGAAGTAAGGAATTGTGAAAATCAAATTCAGTTGCGAAAACAGCGTAGAAAAATGAGGATAAGAAGAAGAAGAATTCAAAATTTACATGATAAAATCAAAAGAAGGAAAAGGAATATTCAGCGATGTATCGCAAGAAAACGATGAACTAGCAGAGATAATAAAGACACCAACACCAATGGGAGAGCATGAAGCCAGTTATACCGCAGCAGAACCAACAAAAGAAGTTAATGTTGGCAGTGAAGAAGACCAAAAAATACTGAAAATTGGAACTAAGATGGATGTGGAGGAAGAAGAGCAAACTGTAAATCTTCTGCGAGAATACAAAGATATTTTTGCGTGGAATATGGATGAGATGCCTGGAATAGATCCATCTGTTGCATGCCATATATTGGAGATTAACAAAAATATGAGACCAATCAAACAAAGAATAAGAAAGATTGCAACTACTTATCATGCTAAGATAGAGGAGGAATTACAAAAGATGCTTGATGCAGGAATTATAAGGCAAGCGAAGTATCCAGAATGGATCGCCAATATGGTAGTAGTTCCCATGAAAAACAAAGGGATAAGAATTTGCATCGATTTTACTGATTTAAATAAAGCTTGTCCCAAAGATAGTTTTCCCTTACCGGATATCCCATGAGATGGTGGAATCTCACAGGAAATGATCGAACATCTTCGTTGGATGGATACAAGGGTTATAATAAAATTCCATTTGAGAAGAAGATCAAGAACATACTCGCATTCTTTGCTCCCAGAGGATTATATTGCTACACAAAGATGCCTTTTGGGTTACGAAATGCAGGGGCAACATACCAAAGAATGGTGGAAAAAGTATTCGCAAAATGGATACATAAAACTTTAGAAGTATATGTGGATGATATGTTGGTAAAAATCAAAGAAGCTAAAAATCATGTGCAAGATTTGAGGGAAATTTTTGACCAGATGCGGCTTTTTAATATTAAAGTAAATCCTGAGAAATGTACTTTCGGAGTATCATCTAGGGAATTCTTGGGATATATCGTATCAAAAGAAGGAATACAAGTTGACCCTGAAAAGGTGCAAGAAGTTCGGGATATGCCAACTCCAGCAACAGTAAAAGATGTGCAAAAATTGAATGGGCTTTTAGCCTCACTAGGAAGATTCATTTCGCGGTCATCAGATAAGTGCAAACATTTCTTCAACATATTAAAGAAGGGAACAAAATTTAAATGGACAGATGAATGTGAGAAAGCTTTTCAAGGAGTTAAGGAATATTTGATGAATATATCCATATTACAGAAGGCTGAACCAGGAGAAGAATTGCTGATATATCTTGCGACAACTCCACACGCTTTAAGCGCAGTACTTTTGCGAAATGACGCAGGAGTTGAAAAACCCATTTACTACATCAGCAAAACGTTTAATGCTGTGGAGAAAAATTATTCGAAGATTGAAAAATTAATTTTGGCACTAGTTTATGCAGCTTCTAAACTTCGCATATATTTCCAAGCGCATAAAATCAAAGTACTAACAAAAGTACCAATCGAGTGAGTAATGAAAAATTCAAAAAGATCAGGAAGAGTTGAAAGATGGAATGCACAAGTGGGGCACTTTGAGATCCAATATGCAATTTTATCTTCGCCAAAATCTCAAATTGTCGCAGAGTTTCCTTTGGAGGATGATGAAGCTGTAGAAGACATGATGGATATAGAAGAAGAATATGGGGATCCTAGAGATCTTTTAACAGAACCAAATAGATGGGAGATATTAGTGGATGGATCATCTAATGGAGTGGGAGTCGTTTTTATTTCACCAGAAGGTGCAAAAGTGGCATTCGCATTTCGATTGGAATTCGAATCTACCAATAATGAGACAGAATATGAGGCTGTAGTACATGCCTTAAGATTTGCGATAGAAATGAAGGTAGAGAATGCAAGAATTACCAGTGATTCACATTTGTTTATTCGCCAAATTGAAGGGGAATATGCAACTAATGATTTATCTTTGAGAAAATATAAGAAACTTGTAGAAGAATTATCTGCGAAAATACCAAGACTCAAATGGAGGCATATATCAAGAAGAGATAATAGACTTGCAGATGCTTTTGCGTTCATATCAAGTATGATGGTAGATCCAACTGCGAGAAATATAAAAATACAAACATTAATAGCACCATCAATTGTTAAAGAAAAAGAAGAGGAAGTTGAGGCAATGGTAGTAGAAAATAATGGCGAAGAATCAAGCCGAATTATCGCAGATTGGCGTGCGGAAATTCACGCATATCTAGCAAGGGGGGAGTTACCAAGGAACAGATTGGAGGTACATAAATTAAAAAGTAGAGCAACAAATTATGAGTTAAGAGATGGGGTATTGTATCGAAAATCTTTAAATGGGGATGTTTAACACTAGAAGAAGGAAAACAAATATTAAAAATGCTACATAGTGGGGATGCTGGTAATCACAGCGGCGGTAGATCTTTAGCATACAGAACGAAAATGCAAGGTTATTATTGGCCATATATGCATGATGATGCAAAGAATTTATCAAGAAGTTGTGAGGAATGTCAGCGATTTGCAAAAAGAATACATGCACTAGGTGAAACATTAACATCTTCAAAAAATGTTTGGCCATTTGGAAAGTGGGGTTTAGATATTGTGGGACCATTTGTGCCAGGAACAGGGCAAAAGAGATACTTAATTGTCGCAACAGATTACTTCACAAAATGGGCGGAAGTTAAGGCAGTACAACATATTCGTGATAAGGACATTTTCACATTTATATTTGAAAATATCATCTGCAGATTCGGAATTCCAGCGCAATTAGTGTCAGATAATGGAAAGCAATTTGAAGGACAAAATATAGAGATATTACTTAATGCATTCAAGATAAAGTGTGGAAAATCAACTCCTCTATATCCGCAGGCAAATGGTCAAGCTGAAGCAACTAACAAAACAATTGTAGATATTCTCAAAAATAAGTTAGAAGGGCATCATAAAATGTGGTGTCAACAAGTCCATAATGCAGTTTGGGCTTATAATACAACACGAAGAGAAGCAACTGGGGTATCACCTTTTTTTTTGACATATGGGGTTGAGGCAGTATTACCAATAGAAGTAGCTATTCCTACAACAAAAAGAGAAGCTTGGGAAAAGAATCTTAGTGCTGGTATGATTTTAGAAAAACTTGATGAGGTAGAAGAGAAGAGATAAAAGGCATTACAACATATGGAAAACTACCATCGCAGATTATCTCGTGAATATAATAAACGAGTAAAGAAGCGTGAATTCCAAGTTGGAGATCTAGTTCTGCGAGAAACACCAGAATATCAGCGAGAGAATGGAGGAAAATTAGCGAAAAAATGGGAAGGACCATATATAATCAAAGAAATAGTTAGAACTGGAGCATATAAATTAATGGATCCCGAAGGAAGAGACATGGGTCAAAGACTTGGCAGACCATGGAATAGACAATATCTAAGAAAATATTATCAATAAAGATTTGAAAGACTAGAATGAATGGATTACATGCAAGAAATTGCGAGAGAATAAAAGAGATATTCTACAAGAACAAAGTTGGCTGAATATAAAAGTTGTTTTCCGCAATAATTTGCGAGATAAATTTTTTTTTTAATGCAAATGCATAAGACGGGCGCAAATCGCCTAAAAACGGGACGAACTTTTATGGCGTACACCTTAGTTCGCGGATTCTATTCCGTAAGAGGCAATGTCCTTAAAGTGCGTCATAAGGGGGGTATCTCTTTACTTTCAATTATCATAAGAACGGGACGAACTTTTATGGCGTACACCTTAGTTCGCGGATTCTATTCCGTAAGAGGCAATGTCCTTAAAGTGCATCATAAGGGGGGTATCTCATTGCATGGATATGGGAAAGGCTATACCGCTGCTGGAACCTAGTCATGGAGATTGGGATTATATAAAATCCATCCAGGAGAAATAACTTGGATTCCCAACTATATAAGGTTATACCCTGGTTGGGCGCCTGAGAGTTTCTCCTAAGGAATGCAACGTATGATCAAGGCGCCGAGGTACACGGTTGAGCTGTGGGTGCCCGGGATGGATGAACCTACCCTGGCCATCCATGGCAATTCTTGGCTTACGATGTGTTCGGCCCGAAGAAAACCCCACTTAGGGTGCAGTCTTGTAACTATAAGCCATATAAGGCATAAAGGACAAGGCTGCGAAAACAACTGGTTGTTGGCAGAACCGGATGGGAAAGTGCTAGTCTTGTATGGACGATGTATAATCCTTGAAGGGGCAACCAGGGGGAGAGATAAGGGCGATACCGTCCATTAGGGAGCTGTGTATCAAAAAAGACGGCAATGTCATGGGGCTTTATATTCGCAAGAATGTTTAGACCCGTCATATTGTCGCGTGACAGAGACAACAATGTCATGGGACTTTATATTCGCAAGAATATTTAGGCCCGTCATATTGCCGCGTGACTGGCCAAAAAGCCTAAAGAGAAATGTTAAGATGAAGTCAATGGGTTTTTGCGATAAGATCAAAAGATGAGATAAATGAAATCAATAATAAGAGGATATAAATCGCAAAGACGACAATGTCATAAGTCTTAAAAAACAAAGAGAGGTTAATCTCACAAGGAGGCTTAGATTTATCATATTGTCGCAGAAATTAAAATAATGATAAGGCAAGATCAATGGATTATTACATGTAAGGTAAGAATGTCCTGTGATCTTGTCGTATAAAAGTGGCATAATAAGACCTTTAACTAGGAAGGCGAAATAAGACCACAAGAAAAGTTATATCTGTGAAGCATATAACAAATTCTTCGCAGGAATATTTGCGATAATATTACAAATTGGTAACAAGAGGCAAGTATGGGATTTATAACAAGGGTAACAGATAAAATACTTCACAAGGAAGATTATGAAGGGGCAAATATGGGGATTACAAAACAACATTTCATTATCTTCCTTGAGAAGAATCAAAATAATAAAAAAAGGAGGAAGATAATCAAATTTATGAAGATTGGATTTAGAATTAATAAAAATATATAAAATTAGAGCAGGTGATTGGGTTACAAAGAACTTCAATGTTTCGCAAAAAGTGCAGGAAGAAGAAAAATTCAGAAATTACAATTATTCGCAGAATCAGAAACATTTCGCAGGAATACATGATAATTTAAAGAATATTCTTCTCTAATTTCATCATTCTTGTTCACCACTATTATCTTCACCAGCATCATATTTTTCAGTATGAGTTTCTCCATCACCAGTGATTGTTTCATGAGGAGGATTTTGTTCTTCATAAGGAGGATCTTGTTCTTCTGCTTCATTAAGAGGGTTTCTTTCGTCCTCAGGTGGATTTTGTTCGTTTTCAGAAAAATCTTCTTCATTACTTGAATAATTCAGATCTTCATCTATAGGATGGGGAACTTCATTATCGTCTATCTCCAAAGGTTTGATCCTTATAGGAGGAAGAGAATGAGAGAGTAGAACATTATTTATGAAAACCTCAGCGCCTAAATGAGCTTTGCGGAGGAAATTCTTTTCCCGATTTCTGATCTCTATATCTTTAAAATATTCAAGATAGTCAAATCTTCTCAATGCCCTATTGTGAGAGTTGGAAAGCGCAGTATTCTTTTTGCGAATTTTGGCTAACCTCATAGATAGATCAGAAATTGAAGCTTGAAGATTCTTCTCGGATTCTGCGAAAGAAAAAATTGCATATTAGAGGGAATTTTCGCGAAAAATAAGATGAGAAAATAAAATGAAGTAATTAATAGATGAGGCAGTCAAAATTACTACCTTCCTTTCGTGAAGATAAAGTGTGAATTATATTAAAGAAGCAACTCTTCCAGCGGTTCATGGCATCATCAAAATTATCCACAACCTTACCTTTTAAACGAGATTTTCTACTTTTTTTACAATTGCGAAGATAAACATTTTCTTCCTTCAGTCGAGAACAATCATCTTTGAGAGTGTTGACTTTTACACTTAGATCTAATCTGCCTTTTATAAGCTTCTCTTGTTCAGCGGCAGATGATTCAATTTTCTTTTTAAGTTCATCTTTCAGTATGCGAAGGGATTTCTCTTGGTCCTTACACAACTTTTGAAGATTGTCTAATTGCTGCGAATAAGTCTTTGTTGTATCCACAAAACTACGTTTCTCTTGGGATAAAACTCTGTTTTCATCTGATAAAGATTCCACCCTCAAGTTAATCTGATTTAGCGAATATAAAAGTTGGGAGGCTTCATTATTTAGACGATCTCTTTCATGAATTAATTGATCGCGTCCATGAATTAATTGGTTGTTCTCATTTTTAAGGTTATTTATCTCATCAATTGAATATGTATGAAGAACATTCAAATTATCAAATTGATTCTTCAAAGATTCTTTCCCAGTGCGAGCTTCATCAGCGATTGTTTCCCACTCAAGTATCTTTATTAATTGGTTATGTTTTGAAGCTAAATATGCATCAACAAGTAAATAAAGGAAAATTGAGTACATAAAAATAAAGATTTACAGAGGCAAAAGTAAAGACAAGAAAGTCATACCTTTTAGATTATCATTTCTGCTGCGAAGAATTTCACAGTCTAATTCAGAATTATGAAGCTTATGATCGAGAAATTCACACTCCAAAGTTTTGGCTTGAAGATTCTTCTTCAAGATTTCAACTTCATCTTCTAAGGCAGTTAACGAAGATGAAGAACCGCAAGACCCAAGGTGCTTACTTAGAATCATATAAATATCCTGTCTCGCAGGATCTGAAGAAGATTTCATAGCATCATTCAAAACTTCATATAATACTTGAAAAACAGCTTCAACCCCTGTTGCTATTTCTTGGGAAGAAGGAAGAGAAGTAGAAGAAGAGGTTTTGGCAATAGTAAGAGTGGAAGAAGGAATTTGATTGGTCGCAGTTATAGTTTCATTCACCGCATCATCATCCATCGCAACCTCCTTTATTGCAGCTTTGTTTACCACAGTTTCATTATCTACGACTTCATTTGCCGAATCCTCGTTAACTGTTGTTTCATTTACGTTAGTTACATTCACCGCAGCTTCATTTGTCGCAGATTTATTTCCAATTATCATCTATCGCAGTTTCCAAAATGTTGGGATTATCAGAGATAGGAATGTTAGTATTGATAACTTCATTAGAGGTTGATGAAGAAATAATATGGGTATTGAGATTTACGCAAGGAGAAGAAGAAGATTTATCTTTCGATGGAATAGGTTTTGCGGGTAAAAATTCGAGAATATCCATTTCATCTGAAAGAGCTTTAACTTGACGTGAACGCTTATGAGGTTTAGGAACATTCTCTTCATTCTGCGAATAATAATGTAGGTAAGAAACAGAGGCAACAATATTGTTATTTCAAAGGAATAGGTGTTTCTTACTACCTTATCATCCTCAGATCTTTTCGTTTTCCCAACACGCCTTTTCTGAGGACCCTTAGGGTTAGGGTTCTTGATAGTAATTTTAATTTGAGAAGTGGTGTTACTGAAAAAGATGATAGAATATGGGGATTATGAAGAAAATATGGCAATAAAGAAAACATAACAAAAAAGATGGAAAATAAGAACATACCTTTGAGTCTCCATTAAAGCAGCAGCAGGAAGAATACCAGGAAAGAAAAAGTTGCATACAAAAAAGATTTTAAAGAAAAAAGAGAAGGTGAAAGAAGAAAGAAATACACTCGAGTGGAATGGTATTTATAGATGAAGGATGGGTAACCGGGTAAAACGGTAAAGATCGACGCGTGTCAATAATAAAAGCGTTAAGTAGGGAACTTTGTCGGGTAAAATATAAGGAGTTGCGGCAAATTAAGAAGCTTAAATTCTCATGATATTTATCTTCTTCGCAGAAAAGATATGAGAAGAGGCAAGATGTAGGGACAGAATATTGTCACAACAATATTCCTATGAAATAGACAACAGTACTACGACACATCAATAATAAACGACTGTTCTGTGACACATCAATGATATTTGGCGACACATCCAAAGATGATTTAAACAATGACGTAATGACTGAAAACGATAGAAACACGAAGAAAGTGTGACATGTTTGCGATATATCAATAAAACCTGCGAAAGATAAAGGCGGTGCCTGCTGCGATTTATCGCAAGAACTCAGATCCGAAATTGAAGGGAATCTTAGCTATAAATGAGCTGTCATGAGCTGTAATCCACTATGTAAATACCTATATAAAGGAGGTGAATAGTTCTAGAGAAGGGGATGCATTTTTGAGTGTTAAGAAAGTTCTTAGGAGAGAGAAAATCTTTGTTAAGTGTTTTGTGTTCTTGATTTCTGTAATTTCATAAGATCATATTAAAGAAAAAGTGTTCTTAATCTTCAAATTATGTCATAAATATTGATAGATTCTTGAATAGGGTGTAGTGTGGGAATTCCTGCAACTACAGCGGGATCCAAGGCAACTATCGCATACTTGTTAAAAAGGAAACGTGTGCTTAGATTATCTATTCATGTGGTCAATTTAAATGGGTGCTTCTCTCAACTATGCGCTATAAATAAATATCCTTTGACGACGTTCACACAAGTATTGTGGGTAACATCTTTCACTTAAGTCAACATTTGCACACTTCACTTTTCTATTTCCATTTTCTTATCTATCCATGTGATTTCAATATGTGAGTGTTGTGATAAACATTGCAACAAGTATGATGACTATCTTAGTAGAGTTTGGCAATCAGGTTGAATGTCATACATAAGTAATTGCTTGTGTGTGCGGATTGGAATGTATGTGGGATGTTTGCAGCTAAAGAACATATGCAAGATAATTATTTGGCTTTCTACTTTGTGTCTATTCTTAGTGGTTCATACAAGGCGAGAGATTGGAGTAGGTTTTGTGGGTATACCTCTTGTAAGACCTCACGAGATAATAACTCATCCACTAGGGACACCTGGGGGTTTAAAGGCCTGTTATTCATGCTAAGAGTAACCGTATCCTCACGACATGGAGTTGTTATATTTAGGATTAGTTTTATTTAGTTTGCTTGAGGACTAGCAAAAGATAAGTGTGGGGGAATTTGATAAGTGCATAATTCATATGATTTTAGTGTCCATTCCATACTTGTTTTAACTATTATTCTTGCATATTTTCGTATTATTACTCTTGTTTGTTCTTATTTTCCTCTATTAGGTGAATCATCCAAAAAGGAGCTACAAAGTACTGAAAATATCTATGAAGACAAGTATTCCAAGTATCTAAGTGCCAAAGTCCAACAGAAGTGGAAGAAGTGCGACGAAAAGGAGCAAAACGCTCAAAATCAAGAGAAGGGTCAAATACCAATCTTAACTCATTCAAATTAAGGATTTCTCATCATGATATTTAATAGAATTGAAAGATAAAAATAATTAAAAAAGAATGAGGTCATTCCGAGTTCGGATGAAGAAGTTGTGGCCAAATTAGTTTTATTGAAAACCGAAGAAAGTGCAGTCCGCGAACTGAGTTTGCGGACAGGGTTCGCAGACTTAATTCCGAAATTTTTTGCTGGATTTTGAAGTTTGAGGACTGGTTTCGTGCACTTATCTAAATGGAAACGTGTATAAACTCCTTGGAAGGCTTAAGGGCACGTTTGGGAACGTTATTTAGTTATTTTAGGTTGGGTTTTTGATCCAAACTAAATACGTGAAGACCAAGTAATGTAAACCTATAAAAAGGTATTAGGTTATGTAAAACATATAACATCCTTAGGTCACGAAATTGTTAGGGTTTGGAGAGAAGAGACATCATACGGAGCGATCATCAATCGTAACGTTATCTCTTTACTTTTCTCATATGTATATCATGGGTGTTTCTACATCCATGAGTAGCTAAACACTTAATGATTGAGGATGAATTCTAAGTTGTAAACAAGATTTGAGTTATTATATTAATCTACTTTGAAGTTCTTCATATGATTATCGTTTGTTTATACTATTTGATTATTTATTTATGATTGATAGATTGTTTAGGTGGCCAACTAAATTGATTTGTTGATTCAATCTATTGCAAGTATTGAGTTAGGAGATAAGTAATCGTCGAATAACCTTTACACAAGTAGAAAACACAAGACCTTTCAGAGGGATTCCGTGGAGCGATTGTGTGTATAAACAACACTAGAAAGTGGACCTTGAGCTAAGAGTTTAACTATTAGGATCAACCTAATTCACAATGCTTAAATCTTTCGATTGGATTACACCTTGAGTGAGCTACTACTTGGTGGTTCAGTTGAATAGAATCTGATATTGGAGAGCTTCCGTATCCGTGGTATAAGGAGTTTTGGGGATATCACTGAGCTAGCTGCTATTCTACGGTTGGTGATAATCTATGATTAACGACGAGTAGACAATTATAATAACTCATTGACGGTTTATTAACGAAGAAGGATTCCTTGATCATATCTCTCTCTATTGATTACAATATAATTTTATTTGCTTTGTTTATTTACTTTATTGAAATCTAAAACAAAACCCCCCTTTGTGACACTTTGACAACTAAAACTCACTGCTCTTCGTGGGAACGATCCTTACTTTCATTATATTACCAGTTAATTGTGTGGAAATAAGATTATTAATTTGATTGCACTTACGACACGCATCACACACCCACCGCGCCAAGGCATTCCAATCATGCTAGATGCACCCTTGTGCCAACGGCAAACCATGCCAGCCACCGCGCCTAGGCATGCAAACCATGCTAGCCGCACCTCTATGCCCTTGGCCACGTCATGCCAAGCCAAACCGCACCCTTCCTTGGTCCTATCTAAGTTATCCGCACCATGCGCTCGTAGCAAACCATTGGGCCCACCATGATAATCCAAGCACACCTTGCCTTGGCCCTAACCAAGCTATCCGCACCATGCGCCCATGACAAACCCTTGGCCCCACCATGCCAGTCCAAACACATCTTGCCTTGGCCCTAGCCAAGCTAGATGCACCATGCTCCCATGGAAAACCCTTGGCAACACCATTCCAAGCCAAACGCACCAAACCCTTAGCCCCACCATGCCAAGACAAACCGCACATTGCCTTGGCCCTAGCCATACTAGTCGCATCATGTGCCAAGCCCTTTCCCCCACCATGCCAATCGCACCTAGCCGCGCTACCATGTTGGCCTTCCCTACGTGGCTACCAAAACTAATGCGTGCGACAATCAATGGCCCCCCCTTCAATTCCAGGAAAAAATCCTGTCCATCCAAGGTTACTCGACGATGCATGGTAACCTTTGGCCCGCAAACCTAAGTTTGTCCACGCTAAACCATGTCATGCCAATGGCATGCCAACCACGCCGCGCCACCATGCTGGCCTTCCCTACACGGCTACCAAAATAAAGGCGTGCGACAATAAATGGCCCCCTTCAATCCTAGGAGAAAATCCTAGCCATCCAAGGTTACCAGATGACTCATGGGAACCTTTGGCCTAAAAACCTAAGTTTGGCCACGCCAAACCATGCCATGCCAACGACATGCCAACCTAGCCACACCACCATGCTGGCCTTCCTTACGCGGCTACCAAAACAAAGGTCTGCGATAATCAACAGTCGCCCATCAATACCAGGAGCAAATCCTAGTCATCCAAGGTTACCAGACGACGCATGGTAACCTTTGGCCCTAAAACCTAAGTTTGGCCACGCCAAACCATGTTATGCCAACGAAATTCTAACCTGGCCGCCCCACCATGCTGGCCTTCCCTACGCGGCTACCAAAACAAAGGCGTGCGATCCCAGGAGCAAATACTAGCAGTCCAAGGTTACCATATAACATATGGTAACCTTTGACCCAAAACCCTAGTTTGGTCATGCCAAACCGCGCCAAGGCATGCCATGCCAACCTAGCCGTTCCACCATGCTGGCCTTCCCTATGCGGCCACCAATGGACGAAAGCGTACAATGATAAACAGCTACCTTTCCTCTTAAGATGCAAAATATCGACCGTCGAAGGTCACCAAGCTAGCAAGTTGTTTATGGATGAAAACTACTCCTGCCGGTTTTGGTAATTTGGGGTATGTGGATGAGGAATGAATCTAAACCCTAAAAAAATGCACTGCGCGGTGAGTGCTTGTAGATTCGAGAAATCAATCTATGCAAATCCGGCCTAAACCAAGAAATGGTCGTTCCAGACTTGTTTCGGTCACAAAGTGAAGGAGAAGTGGTTGATCTTAGGGAGGGAAGCGAATAATGTATTGAGATTGTGAAGGTGTTGGCTATGTATGACTTGTATCATAAAGATGAACTAGCTTGCAGGATGCAAGCTATCAGTTCCAGTATTTGAATACGATTGTATCAACACTTTCCTCTATTGTCTTGTCTTGTCTTGTATGAAAAAAATAGGATGGAGAACCTATTTATACAAGTATTTTAGCCTAACCCTCGTATCTCGTGGGAAGTGGAGAAAGTGGAGCGATGGAGTAGTGGAGTAATGTGTTAGTGTCACATGACCAGTCTTGCCCACTTCTCCCATCATCACTAACCGTCCATGACTTCTTGACACGTTCTTGCGATGGCGCATTGTGCGCTGCACGCTGTAAACTGCCAGACCAATACCCAGTATGTATCCCCCAGTTTGTGACATGATTGATGTCTCGAGCATGTGGATCGTGGGACCCACAAAAAGTAGCATGTAATGATAGATTAAATAACTACGTTATTTAGGAAGTTGATACTTGTGAAGTATCATGCGCATTCTATGCAGATACTACATCAAGTGTATCCAGAATGTATGAAACATCGTTGTTTGAGCATCTCAAAGTAGCCTCATATCCAGACTACTTCATGTGATGGTTCGGAGGTTGAACAAGCAAGTCCTTCCTTGACCGACCACATGGTGTAGTATAGTGACGAATGGTGATCAACATGACGCAACACTGACCAATTAACTCCTGAACAGGGCTGTATAACCAAGCCGGTGAAGTTTGACATACGATATGATCTTTGAGACACTCATCTGCGACCGTTGGTGAAATTAGGATTTTGGAGGAGGTGCGCAAGCACCACTCATCAGCCTAATCGAATCCAATCTTGGGATATGATTTTTGGTTGGCCGATAGTACATGCTTGTAGATGGAATGACAGTGTAGGTGCCCATAACCCATTGTCTCACGAAAGTGTGATATGGTCCACTAAATTCGTCTGGAGAAGTTGAGTGGTCAACATCAATTTGCGATAGAAAACTGGTGCCGCAAAAGCCGCACATCGTGCTAACTTAAGGCACGTGTTCCAAGATGACCAATCTTGGTCGGTCTTGGACGATTGGTCTGGCATGTAGGTGGTAGGCTGGTATTCACACCTATACCTGACTGTCCCATGAAAACGTGATATAAGCCACTCAAATTTTCCGGCGAAGTTGAGTGGTCAATATTAGTTTGCAATTTGGGAAGTATGACCATGCTAGTTTGGGCGTGCGATTTGGGATAACCAGGCATGGTATGCCTTGGCCGATCAGGTGAGGGATAGATGGGCCCACGGTGGTCATGTTGGCATGAATGGACCTGCTTAATCTAATCTCGGACCCTTCATTCGTGCCGGAGAAAATGGACGCTCGTGATGTTCAAAAATCTTATTTTGGATTTCACAGCCGTGCGTCATGCTCTGTTTGGGCGCACGAATTGGGATGATGACCGATCGGTCAGGTATGTATGCGGGCACACGGTGATTGTGTTGACATGCTCTGGGCCCTTTGAATCTACATCTACACCCTCCTTCTATACCTGTGAAGATGGATGGTTGAGACTTTTTTGTGACTCATGTAATGTGCCGCAAACCCTAATTTACGGTTTTCCGTCCATACTGCTCTGGCTTGGACATTTTGGCAAGCTATGCTAATATTTTGGGAAGGCCGACCATGTGAGGCCCGCGTTGGTTCGGTAGTGAAGATTCCAATACCTTCTTGTGGTCATGGATCTGATCCGAGCTATCCAATTCATTCTGGTGAAGTTGGATGGTCGTGATCATTTCTAAGACTGACATAGTCAGTCCAGATGCTCAATCGGGCTAGTATAGCACACTGAGAGTAATACTCTCAATCAGGCTAGTATAGAACACCGAGAGTTGTAGCCTGTACGGATATTTCGTACATGCTTCATTATAATGCTTGGAGGTTCGTGTTGCTCTGCTGAGAACAACACTCAGTCGTCATGCCGCACTGATAATGAGTACAGATTATACAAGGCTGGTTATGCATTAATTAATAATGTTGTATTTAATTCACAGACTAGGATTGTTTCCACATGCTCCATTCTAGGTGAATTAGTAAAGTGAATAAGTATTCATCACTTATTAATGGCTTTATCTTTAACAAGAAGTTAGCGCATAATTTTTTGTCTTTTAGAATTTTAGCCTTTAAATGAAAATCCACCATCAACATTAATTCCCCTGCCTAGCGCATAATGGTTACACTATTATGAGGTAGGCATGAGATGTTGACAAATTTGCATACTGAAATGACCAAGCTAAAGTGAATACACATTTACCCGGATAGGTCGACATCGTCAGGTGTTGTCCCGGAACTGGTTAGTCCTGATTAAGGTTGTGAAGGAAGCAGAACTTGATCCGGTGAGTCGCTTTTGTTTCCTTTGTACATATCTGGGCAGAGCTTGGTCCCTTCATTGGGTCAGGTGTACTCCCTTTCGTCATACGGCATCTTTCCTCAGATGTATCCGATAAGCATCGTTGATTTCTATCCCGAATTAGTAGCCTTTATAAGTGGAAAGTAAAGACTTCTTTTCTCCTGGGATTCTGTCGACTTGCGAGATTATAAAGAATCATCTCACGTAGTCGTTTCTTCTATATCCCAGGTGCTCCGCACTTATCTGATCTTCTGATTGACTGATTGATTGATGATTTTTTTTTGTGTGCTCATAACTTCTTCTTCTTTGCAGCTTATCATGGAAGCGGAAGGCGACCATTCTGTCACTTCTCCATAAAAAATCTTCGAAGTTGACAAGATCGAAACCCATGCACACGAAGAAGTAATGGCTAAGATCGATCTTTCACTTTGCGAAGTCGGCCGTGCTATACAGGGGATGTCTATTTTTCACCTGCGTATTTCCAGGGGACGCATCTGTTCCCTTTTAGCTGCGATTGACATGGAGGAGCGGTGGAGGCATGAGAAAGAGTTGCAAGCACCAGTAAGCGCGAGGGCAGAGAGATTTGCAGCGCGGCTGAATAGGCGGAGGGTTGAGCATAAACGACCTCTAAATGAAGATAAGTGCGATTACCCAATCCAGGACGACGTGATAATTCTTGATTCCGACACAGACGAACCTGATTGTTTGAAAGTAGTCAGCATGACTCCTAATGTTGTTGTGGCCTTTTATGCTCCTGCTGATGATGTTGGGATGGAGTGCGTTGCTGCGGAAACATATGATGCGGAAGCTGAGACAGATCTGAATGGAGGAGCATCAACAGGTGATGGCATTGAAGCAGAACCCAACGGTGGTGCAGGCGCGGTCGACCCTCTTGACGACTAAAACCTCTTTTCTACTTTTTCCTCTTTCCAAGTATATTCTGTAATTTGTGAACATCTTCCTTGTACTCAGTGGCAGTCGAGTTCAAGATTTTCTTCTATTATTTGATTGTTTGAATAAAGGTTCTTACTTTATAACCCTTTGTCAATACTGCAACTGAACCTTATCAGGCGCAAGGGTGCGCCTTCATACGTAATTCTTTGTGATAAAGGAAATAATGCCATAAATGGAATACCTATGGACCTGTGTTCCTGATACAAGATCTTCCTGGCTTTGTTGGGGTGAGTGGCTCAAAGCTCATTCCCTTTCCACGCATATCTTTTCCCTCGACTCTTTTCAAAATATTTTTGCTTAGGGTTTCTTTCCTGACCTGCTCTAGTGGGTTGATTTAGGTTGGACTTTGTGTCTTTAGGGGTAAAGAGGTTCTCAGATGGAAATAATACTTCAATTAATTTGAAAATTAAAAATTGAAACCCTAATTATGAATGCAAGTATTTCAATCATTTTCTATAGGAATTACAAATATGATGTGAAATAGTAAAGGAAAACACACTGGAGGAAGTAGCACAGCGTCTTAAAGCGTGTAGGATGCTGGAAAGTGATAGCACAGTATCATAAGTACGGTAGGGTTTGAGCCACTGCGACTGAATTGTTACGCCTTCTAGCTTGTCAGCTTTGATGAGTTTGCAGTAGCCGCCTAGGATGACATCTGCAACCAGGTATGGTTCATCTTCCTTATCGGTGGGTGAATCAGGTGGGGTAGCCACTTTCACCGTAATGCTTCCAACCTTGAATGCGGTTGTCTTCGTTACTAGATCTCTAATTCCAAACGGGCTTTGGCGTGTATACATCGGGGTCTTGGTCTTGTCGCCTTTGACCGAGAAAACTTCTAGACTCCTGATAAACTGCTTGAAGGGGCCGGCCTCCCATTCGCATCTCTTAGCCAGGATTGGTTTTTCGGCTAGAGCCAGTCCCCAGGACTTATCAGAGTGAGGGGCGTTTGGTTGTAAAGAGAGTTATGTGACGAGACTTACTTGAGCTCGGAACCTTTTAATATATGCTGACAGGATCTCTCCAAGAAGTTGTGTCACATTGGAAAGTTTCCGGTGCGGCAACAAACAGTCATCAGGTCCATAAGGCGTGTTGGAGATTCTTTCGGGTATCGAAGATGGTAGAGGAAAGACTCCTAGCATTGCCTTGTTGTCGTGCATCCAAGGGCGTCCTAGGATCATGTCATAGTTGGGATAATCTTTGACTATGTAGAAATTTGCTTGTGTCGAGGCATCACCCAATTTGACTTCAAGATCAATGTATCTATATGTATCTATGAGTTCTCCTTCTGGATCCTTAACCACAGTTGGGTGACGAGTAGCCTCATGTTTCGAAATCTTTGTTGCTATCAAGGTCTTTACAGTAATGATGTTAAATTCGTAGGCCGTATCAATCAACGCGTTATCGAACTCAATGTCTCTCAAATGAGTGACGGTTAGGAGTCCCCAGTTTCCCTTGCTCGCATATTCCAGGAAAGACTAGGGTTTCTGGACTGCTCCTGGGTACAAATGCTTGCCTGATACCACGCGGTTGAGGGATGTAAATATGTCTTGACGTTGTCCCTTGGAAAAATACAATATTTCACACAAGTGCTCTATCATAGATTGTACAGTATTGTGAACAGAATCCCTAGAAATCATGCAGTTCCTGACAGGAAGAGGATCTCTATGAACACCTTCGTTTCCAAAGTTGGAGTTCTCCTGTCTCTATATTTTCCCAGAAGATTTTTTTCAGCCTGTTACAGTCTTTGGTTGGATGGTAGACGAACCTATGGTAGAAACATTATTTGGGATCCGCCATGTCTTTCTCAGTTGGAGGACGTTTGATAGGATGCAGCTTGATATCATCATCTTGAATCCACGCTTCCAAGAGTTCTATTACTTCATTCATGGGGAAAGGAAAGCTTGTATCTTCGGTGTCTTGTGTAGGAGTTTTGTCTGCTCCTTTCCGAGACGAAGTCTTGTGTGCCGGGGATGTCCGCTTGGTTTTTTGTTTCGTTGCTGAAGCTTTCCTTTTTTATCCTCCGCCCACTACACTCACAGAAGGACCAGTATCGTATTTCTTGTTCGTGAGACATCTTCTTCCTCGACTTTCTCGTGAATCTTCACTTCGACCAACTCTGGTTCTTTCTAGCAATGTTGGTGCAGTTTTGGATGAACGTTTGCCAGCTTCATGGAGTTTAGAGAACGTTTGGAATCCTAGATTCTCTAATAGAGCGCAGTATATGGGTATCATCCCATTAATGCATAATTCCACCATTTGTCGTTCAATGACGTTCGGATCGTGATAATCTAGTGCTTGGGTTCTGAATCTTTTAACAAAGTTGTTGGGATACTCGTTATTCCGCTGAAGAATTCTCCCTAGATCTGAAAAGGTGATCTGTTCAAACACGAAGAAATACTTTCTGTAGAAAGTACTGACTATCTCGCTCCAATTAGATATGCTGTTAGGCGCGATGTTATTGCACCAGGTGTACGCCCTTCCCGTAAGTGACTTTGAGAATTCTTTAAGGAGGAGAACATGATTGTATTCATGCTCCCCCAAGGATTCCAAGAATCAAGAGACGTGTTCACGAGCATTACCAGTACCATCGTAGAGGGAGAATTAGGTAGAGGTGTAACCTCTTGGAAGAGCAATTCGTTGCACATATTGAGGGTACGACGGCTGATGCTGGTGTACATCCGTTCGGTCCCCTTTGCCTCAATTTTGGAGAAGTATTTCCAGGTCCTCGCGTGTGATAAAGTTGGACGGTTGGTTCCTATTTCTTAGGCATTCGGGAGCAACGCGAATCTCTTCATCCGTGTGGGCCAAGATGGAAACGTTTCCCCAAGTTTGTCGTGAATCTTGTGGTAATCGTTCAGTCAAAGTTTTGAGGAAAATGAGTACCTTTTTATGAGTTGCGGCCATATCCGCTTGAGTCTTAGCCAAGACTTCTTGATTCTCCATCAAGTCTGCAATGGTAATAGGTAGTGATCCTCCTCTCGTCCCTCCGGCTCCTCGCCCTGATGACGGAGTAAAAGTTGTTTCTCTGGTGACCACCGGAGGCGTTACACTTGAGGAGATGCCGGGATTCGTGGTTGCTCTGGCTCTGGTGATGGGAGGCGTTATACCTACTAGAATATCTCCCGCTCCGCCAGTGTTGGTAATAGAAGTGACAGCTCCACGAGATGTATTGACCATGGAAGCTCCACTGATAGGTACATCGACATCGGGAGTGTTATCCACGATAGCTCTATCAGAATGGATTGCTGATCCAGACCTGAGTTCCACCATCTTGAAATGAATTGTTGATTGAATTGGTTCTAAGATCTACCCTTTTTGAAATTGATAAAAATGAATTGGATTTCGAAGAAATTGACTTTATAACCGAGAGATTAACCTCCCGCTGTGGTCGCCAATTGTTTATGGGTGAAAACAACTCCTGCAGGTTTAGGTAATTTGGGGTGTGTGGATGAGGAATGAATCTAAACCCTAAACAAATGCACTGCGCGGTGAGTGCTTGTAGATTCGAGAAATCAATCTGTGCAAATCCGGCCTAAACCAAGAAATGGCCGTTCCAGACTTGTTTCGGTCACAAAGTGAAGGATATATGGCTAATCTTAGGGTGGGAAGCGAAGAAGGTGTTGAGATTGTGAAGGTGTTGGCTATATATGACTTGAATCAAAAAAGCTGAACTAGCTTGCAGGATGTAATCTATCAGTTTCGGTGTTTGAATACGATTGTATCAACACTTGCCTTTGTTTTCTTGTCTTGTTTGAAAAAAATAGGATGGAGAACCTATTTATACAAGTCTTTTAGCCTAACCCTCGTATCTCGTGGGATGTGGAGAAAGTGGAGTGATGGAGTAGTGGAGTAATGTGTTAGTGTCACATGACCAGTCTTGCCCACTTCTCCCATCATCACTAACCGTCCATGACTTCCTGACACGTTCTTGTGATGGCGCATTGTGCGCTGCACGCTGTAAACCGCCAGACCAATACCCCAGTATGTATCCCCCAGTTTTTGACATGATTGATGTCTCGAGCATGTGGATCGTGGGACCCACATAAAGAAGCATGTAATGTTATATTAAATAACTACGTTATTTAGGAAGTTGATACTTGTGAAGTATCATGCGCATTCTCTGCAGGTACTGCATCAAGTGTATCCAGCATGTATGAAACATCGCTGTTTGAGCATCTCAAAGTAGCCTCATATCCATACTACTTCATGTGATGGTTCGGAGGTTGAACAAGCAAGTCCTTCCTTGACCGACCACATGGTGTGGTAGAGTGACGAATGATGATCACCATGACGCCACACTGACCAATTAACTCCTTACCAGGGCTGTATAACCAAGCCGGTGAAGTTGGACGGACGAGATGATCTTTGAGACACTCATCTGCGACCGTTGGTGAAATTAGGGTTTTGGAGGAGGTGTGCAAGCACCACTCTTCATCTTGACAATGTTGGCGTCCATACCCCATTATCTCACGAAAGTGTGATCGAATCCAAGCTTGGGATACGATTTTTGGCTGGCCGATCGTACATGCGTGCAGATGGCATGAAAATGTTGGCACCCATACCCCATTGTCTCACGAAAGTGTGATCTGGGCCACTAAATTCGTCTGGCGAAGTTGAGTGGTCAAGATCAATTTGCGACAGAAAACTGGTGCCGCAAAAGCCGCACATCGTGCCAACTTAAGGCGTGTGTTCCAAGACGACCAATCTTGGTCGGTCTTGGACGATTGGTCTGGCGTGTAGGTGGTAGGCTGGTGTTCACGCATATACCTGACTGTCCCATGAAAACGTGATCTAAGCCACTCAAATTGTCCGGCGAAGTTGAGTGGTCGAGATTAGTTTGCAATTTGGGAAGTATGACCACGCTAGTTTGGGCGTGCGATTTGGGATAACCAGGCATGGTATGCCTCGACCGATCAGGTGAGGGGATAGATGGGCCCACGGTGGTCATTTTGGCATGACCGGACCTGCTTAATCTAATCTCGGACCCTTCATTCGTGCCGGAGAAAATGGACGCTCGTGATGTTCAAAACCCTAATTTTGGGTTTCACGGCCGTGCGTCATGCTTTGTTCGGGCACACGAATTGGGATGATGACCGATCGGTCAGGTATGTAGACGGGCCCACGGTGATTGTGTTGACATTCTCTGGGCCCTTTGAATCTACATCTACACCCTCCATCTATACCTGTGAAGATGGATGATTGAGATTGTTTTGCGATACCTGTAATGTGCCGCAAACCCTAATTTAGGGCTCTCCGTCCATACTGCTATGGCTTGGACGTTTTGGAAATCTATGCCAATCTTTTGGGGAGGCTGACCATGCGAGGCCCGCGTTGGTTCGATAGTCAATATTCCAATACCTGCTTGGGGTCATGGATCTGATCTGAGCTATTCAATTCATGCTGGTGAAGTTGGATGGTCGTGATCGTTTCTGAGACTGACATGGTCAGTCCAGATGTTCAATTGGGCTAGTAGAGCACACTGAGAGTAATACGCTCCCTTGGGCTAGTATAGCACACCGAGATTTGCATCATGTACGGGTATTTCGTACATGCTTCATTATAATGCTTGGAGGTTCGTGTTGCTCTGCTGAGAACAACGCTCAGTCGTCATGCTGCACTGATAATGAGTACAGGAAATACAAGGCTGGTTATGCATTAATTAATTATTTTGTATTTAATTCACAAACTGAGATTGTTGCCACATGCTCCATTCTAGGTGAATTTGTAAAGTGAAGAAGTATTCATCACTTATTAATGGCTTTATCTTTTACAAGATGTTAGCGCATAATTTTTTGGCTTTTACAATTTTAGCCTTTAAATGAAAATCCACCATCAACACAAGTCTCCCAAGTTCGACTTTCCAGGCAACAACAATATGCTACATGTTTTCCACAAAAACATTCGAGACATCAAAACATATCACGAACTGGGGGATCCTCTATGGGTATTAGTTTGGCGGTTTACAGCGTGCGGCGTTGTTGACACCCCATTTCCGCACCTTCCATAGAAAATGTCATTCTTATACTTCGAAGCCGGATACAAGAGAAATTTCTTTGTGGAGCCATTAAGGATTTTCATATCCTTTAAATCAAGCCCATAAGTTCAACCAATCAAGCTCTCAAGCCCACAAGCTCTACCAATCAAGCCCATAAGCTCAACCAATCAAGCCCACAAGCTCTACCAATCAAGCCCACAAGCTCTCAAGCCCACAAGTACAGCTCCTACCCATTTCATTATCCTTCCAAACCTGGGAATTCTCGCTATCATGATAGAGAGGAAGAAAATACGAATCCAATGGCGAAAGAATGGAATCATTTTGAGTTTGTATGAAGAAGTTATGAGCAAAACAAAATCTCATAAGACTAAAAGTCAAAGCAGTCAAGTTCCAGGGAAATACTAAAGGCACCCGATTTTTTACTAAGGGAACCTCTCTTTCTTCCTCATGAAGAACATGAAGAACATGGGTGTTCTTAATGGTGGTCATCATGATGATCACGATGATGATGGATTTTGATCGACAATGATTTTGGATTTTGAATTCATCACTAGGTTCTTAGGGATAATATGGAGCTTGGGTAGGAGACTAATTTCACATCAATCATGTTCTTGATGCGGTGAAAAGCAACACCGGTGAACAGTAACAGTACTTTTGAATAGTAACAGTACCGTGAACAGTACCCAACGGACCCACATGTCATGATCAGATTTTTAATTGTCGCATACAATTGAAAAGCAACGAAGGAAAATTTGCGAAGAAAAGAAGAAAGAAAAAAAAGGACGATTTACGGCCTTTTTTTCAACAAAGCAGCCCGAAATTGGCGGAGAGTTGAAGATTTTTTCCCTATAAATAGAGATCGAATTTCTCATTCAAAAACAACAAAAAACACTCCAGAGACTTCATTTTAGACTGGAAAACACTTCAAGCAGAGACTCAATAATAATTTCTCGCATTCAAACACTTTCTCCTTTATTTTTCCTTCGCTTAGTAATCAAATCAAGTATTGTCTTTAAGTTTTTAAAGGATTAGCATTAAATTGCTGGTACTTTAATTATTTTCTGCATACTTGACAAAAGCAAGAAATCGTTATTAGAATATTTTCAAGTTTTCTTACATCATATTTCAAGTTAATTGTCTTTAAGTTCTTAAAAGATTAGCATTAAATTCTTTGGTACTTTAATTACTTTTCGCATACTTGATGAAAGCAACAAATCATCCTAAGAATCCTTCAAGTTTCAATATCATAGTTCAGGTATATTAATTTCCTATCTCTTCGGTAATTATGTAGTCATCGGAACGGAATGGTTTTCCATTTCGTAGTAACACCGCATGACTACTCTTTACATTACATAAAAATAATTATGCTTTATTATTAATTTTCCAAGTGGGATAAGTCAAAGTGTGGGTTTAAAGCGGAATTCCTCCCACATTAGACCCATAATAAATAGACCCATAATAAATATATTCATATATATATATATATATATAAATAATATTAAAGTTTGCATTAATTCTATATTCTAAATAATTGATGCATGAAAATCTTTTCTCAATTTCTAATAAATTTCGGTATTAAAATCCTGCACATAAGCATTGATAAAAGTAAATTATAAACTTTTCCCCTTTAATCATGAAGTAGAGGCCAATCTTACGGACATGGTGATGGGTGCCTAACACCTTCCCATCCCGTACTAGAATCTCCTTACCCGAGACTCTACGATAGCAGACCATAAATATGCAAGTCATAACTAGGTTTTGTTTTCCTCAAAAGAATTCAAACTAGTTAAAAGGGTCTGACTCCCTTTAGTCGAGGTGGCGACTTCAAAACATCTCTTTTCCTTGCGAGTTGGCCCCCCTTTACTAACAAACTAGTAAGAAATTATCTCTGGCAGACCCTGTGTACATTAAACATCCACGAACGGATGAGAACATGGACCTCGCCCCATAACAATTATGGACAAAGGAAATAGACCGACACTCGACCCGTGCTAGGCGAACACCCGATTTCTACAGGCGTACACTGCGCCCGTCATAAGGAATTGTCATAAGGGTGAGCCGGTTAGTAAATACAAGGAGTTAATGGTGAAACGCTCTTTTATGGGACATCAATTACATGCATTAACGGTTTTATGGAACATCAATTCCATGCGTTAATGATTTTATGGAACATCAATTCCATGCATTAACGGTTACCACCTCCTCCCATTTACTTACCTATTTTTCCATTCCTTAATGAGACCAGAGTACATTTCACTTCGACTTGTGGAAATAGGTAAGACTTGTATAAATAGGTCTTACCTATTTCCACCGAACAACAAGTTCATTCAGGAATATACAACACTCGGATAATACCTGCTAGATTACCATTTTCCTAGCCTTCCCAGTTTTATGATACAAGTCGTAGTAACACAACTACTCTTCCAGAATCAACTATTCTGGTCTCATCACTTCCTTGCTTCCCTCCCCAAAACCAACCAATTCTCCTTCACTTTGTTCCCGAGGCAAGTCTGGAACGACCATTTCTTGTTTAGGCCGGACTTGTATATATTGATCTCTCGAATCTAAAGTATTCCCTTGCAGTACATTGCTTAGGGTTTAAATTTTTTTCTCACCCACACACCCGAAATTACCGAAATCAGCAGAAACCATTTTCATCCTCAAACAGTTACGACCTTGCCGGCTGTATTAGCCGGCAATGTCTTCAAAAAATACCATGTCGGCTGTTGAAAAAAATAAAACTTTTTTCATGTTTTGACGATGACTTAAAATTAATTGATTTCTAGGTTAACATGATTAAATATAAATTAATCACCCGAACTAACACTAATTAATCAGGGATAAATCAGCCATTAAGTAAAATGGTTGGATAAGGGGTTTTCTATTTTACTTTTTTTTTTTTTTTTTGGTCAATCAACAAATCTCAATTCATTCAAATCAAAATAGTGATTACATGTTCGCTTACAAGATTAACAAAAACATCAAAAAATATCAAGATAATCAAAACCCTAATACAAATAAGGATATCAACTACAAGTAGATCGTGAAGAGAAAGAGCGATAAACCGCAGAGATATCCAATTTTTGATTATGTAGAAGGGAAAGATGATGGTATAATCCGGAAATAATTCCGACCATTTGATTTGATTGTATTCTTCTATGATAAGAGGTGCTCCTGAAAGAAAGGAGTGTTGAATCGTTGATGTTTTTGAATCGAGAGTAGCAACCCATGAACCAGGCATCAAAGATTGAAGAACTCGCCCCACAACGACGAAGAAAAATCGCCCCAAAACGGCGAAGAAACATGTCGAAAGACACAAAAAATGATGTAGATTCGTTTTATTCGATAACTATTACCTAAAACTAGAAAAGAAAAAGCTATAGTTTTGATACGAAACGTATAAATCTCGAAGATATTGATATCAAATCCTTGTGCATAAGAAGTAAGAAGATTTATTTGAAATATAGGAAAGGATTGGATTGTTACGATACACAAAGTCAAGAATTGATTGCCCCAGTATTCAGTAGAGTAGCCGATAATAATTTGGACGTTGTAGCCTACACAAAGAGCATTGTATCTCTCCAGGATGTAGTCGGGTCTTCTATTATGCGCTTACGTACCTCTTAGATTCTGATGCGTTTTTTGGTGTTCAACTCTATTACTTACATGAAGTTTTCACTAAATATTTCCTAGAATTCGACTTAAGCTAACGAAGACATGAATTACCTATTGAGTTATAGAGTGTTCATATGTTTGATTGTTTTCTGCAAACGGAGGAACGATTACAGCACCAATAAACTACAGTTGCTTGTCAAATTCTCCATCAGGTTGGATTTGTTGTTCTGTGATTTACATATATGTGTATTGTTTCTTCAGATTTCACAGGCGTGTGCAGTTGGGGAAAGACCAAACGGAGCTGCTCCGCAGAACTTCCGATGAGAGTCTCGAACCTGCGACCTTGTAAACTTGTATATATGGTTCTCTCCCAAGGGGATTCAGAAATAACTACTCTAGACTCTCATTTCATTTCATTTGTTAGTCCCACACCGACAACACTGCGAAATGGACTGTGGTTTAAAGAGAGTGGAATCGGCAAACTGGACACGACCTTACTTGAACAGGATTTGTTCTATAGGCTCGTACCTCTGTATCCTTGAGTTCTAAGGAGACAGGAACCACAGTCTGGTTGATGAAACAGGACCGCACGGTCAGAGCGTGATTAATGGTCACATGCCTATGATGTAGGCCTTGTGGCTGTAGATGATCGTTCTCAGCTTGGCTTTGGCCTGCTGTGATGACCGTGCGGTTGTCTGACAGACTCCAAAATCTTTTTGTTGCTCTCAGCCTCAGCTGCTGGAAACGTTCCAATTTCTAGTCTTGTATAGGGCATGATTTGTTTGTTTTTGCTTTGGTTTGTGATTTCGAAAGTAGCTCGCAACAGACACATGTAGCTTCTCATCTCATGTCTTATTTGCGGTTCATGTAATTGATAGAGAATACACGAAAATCACAGAAATTCCACTCTCCTCCAGTTTGGTTGGAACATAGTAACGTAGCATGATAAAATTCATCGAGTTAAAGCCAATGCTTTATTGGAACTTTGACACCAAATACACATTTACAATTGATTCTGGATTTTCATGAACTTCAAACGGCTGTGCTACACACACCGTGATATTTCACCGCAAATATCACCGTGTGAGGGGAATGCCCTGGGACCCACATGAGATTTGGAGGGGTGGGGCTTTGATTTGCGGTGGGCCCCACCAATTCTGTTTCACACGGTGATATCACCGTGAAAAATTCACGGTGAATCTATACTTTCCGAACTTCAAAACAAAGTCTCAAATATGGCATTTTTCTCCATCATTTTACTTCACCACAGCTTGCGGTCACACAATCATGACCGCAGTGATTAACTAATAGAGCTGCACAGAACGATGTATTCTTATTGTTTCTTGATCCACCAGCGAACATTATCCATGGGACTCGATTCTTTCTCTCTAGCTACTACTCTCCTTGGTATCTCTTAATAAATGGGTGTAGGGGCTAAAATGATCGGTTTTAAGGAGCTGATCGAAGAAGTGAGTAATTGGTCTGAGATAGTCGGCTTGTGGTTGTGGAACTGACAGAAGAACTAAATAATAGCCTAAACTCGTCAGTTCTGAGTAGCTGACAGACAAACTGCACAATGGGCCTGAGTGAACATGGATAGGCGGGCCTATATTGTTAGGCGGAGGAGAGATTCAACGGAAGCAAGAAAATGAACTTGTCGGTTCTGGAGAACTGACAGAAGGAAGTTTGTTTGTGAAACATATTTATAATACCATTACTTGAACTAATAATGATTACATGATACACAAAATTTAATTAGCTTGCAAATCCAACTGAAGTACATTTCAAGGAAATAATGGATTCAAGAACCCAAATCTTGATCTTGAAATATCAAACTCTAGGAAGCCGTTGAAATTATATTCACCAATAACAATGGAAGTCTTAGGATATAAACCTCCATCGATGAATGACAAACAACTGACATCTCCTCCCATCGATTTCAAGTCACTAACAGTGCTCATTCCACCTTTGGAAAACATGAAAACGATACTGTGTGGTATGCTATTTCCCATTAATATCCACTCAGGTACATCCATAGTGGATGCTTTATAACAGGTACTAAAAGGCGCAACAGGAGGAACCCTAGTAGCATTCTTGTATCTAGCCATATGAACCTTTGCAACTGCCTTGTAGATTGATGTTTGTAGAACAGTGTAAGGAGCTTGAAAGTCGATTTTCGTTCCTCCGGTTCCGGTTACCTTGTTAATGGACAACAATCTTTTATCGATATTCGGTACTGTAACATCGTATATCTTGATTGATTTAAGATCAATGAAATATTCTTCACTACTTTTTGGGTTAGTCAAGAGTGGGGTGTCCCTCCATAAATGAGATTCCCTCAAATCTATAAAATCATTACCAAACCTGTAAAAATAAGGTCCACCCCCGAAGAAAATCTTACCTGTTCCCAATTCCAGAGCAAATATACGAGAAAGTCGAAATCCAGCTGCGAACTGTGAAACTAAAGAAAGAACAGATGAACGTCCCAGACCAGCCACTCCTTGAGCACCTTTAGCAAGTCCACGTAAGGAATTACTAGTAGTTGCACAACCGAATGCAATCCGGCGAGGCGTAAGAAGAGGACCAGGTGCCTCTGAGAACCCTGGATTAGATCTAGCCGTAACAAAATCAGTAATTAGCTCACCATGTCCGACGACCTTAGTTACCGGGTTTCTTGTATGAATGCTACACGCATTATTATGGCACCAGGTTTTATGAGGCTTGGTGCTATTATTGCACAATACACATGTGACGGGTTTGCTAGCTTGTGCACATTTAGGTGACGTGCACTTGACTGGTTTGTATGATGATGATGTGTAGCCTTTGTCACAACGGAGCCAAGGTAACTTTCCCCCGAGATCGAGGACTAGTTTCACGGGAGCTAGAGGAGTTCCTTGGTTAATCTTGATCATGAATTGGAGGGTTAGTGGATCGTATTCAGTATCAAAGACGATACTGGTAGGTCTAGGAATGGGGGAAGGTGATTGAGCATTGGAAAAGGAAAGTATGAAGAAAAGAAGCAGAAGAGGAAGAAGAGAAAATTGAAAAATGCAAGAACCAAAAGAAGAAGTCATGGGATTTAGAAGATGATCAGTATGTGTGATTGTGGATGAGTATTAACTAGCTAGACATTACTTTTATTTATAGTGTTGTGATGCATCCTAATGCTTTGGCAAATGGATGTATTCTATTCATTTTTGATGCAATTTGGTAGAAGTTTATCCCTATTTAATCCACTACCACGTTTACGCCTTAAAGAGCATATACGTAATCAACACTTAGCTGTAGGCTAAAACTGTTAATTTGAATTTAATAAGTTTAGTCTTCTGTGAGATTTTCCCCCTCGGGTTTTCTGGAAGTCATGTCGGGTGCTGACATAATATGATATTTCCTGGTAAATGCAGTTTGTACTTTGTCTGGCGGCTAAATCTGCTTCATCGCTTGAATATGCCGTTACCCCGTACACATAATTACAACGGATTCTATTTAAGGTAATTCCTTGCGAGAATTCAAAGATAGTCTTTGGATGACTCATTGGATGGGAATGAACCAAAGAGGGACCAATCACCCATCTCACACGGCATTGAACACGAAAAAAAAAAAAACCGTGCATAACTCATTTTCCATTTAAGTATACTTGGTCGACAAATTTTCTTTTAGACTCCAGGAGGAGTATATTTTTGTCAAGAAAAAAAATCAATTATTTAATCTCGTCAAATATTGAGACCATTTACAATTAGCTAGTTATCAAAATCTTTTTTCATCAAAATCTTGTTATGATGTCTTGGCAGGTACGATGGAGAATTGTAACTTTATTAAATTTTTGTGGAGGAATATCATTCCTTCAAAAGTTAGCTTTATTTTGTGGGCTGCTTTCAACAACTCTTTGCCTACAAGAGATGTGTTGATGCACAGAGGGGTGGATGTAGAAAGTGCTATTTGCGTAATGTGCAACATGGTGGATGAAACAACGGACCATTTATTCATTCATTGCCCTACAACTTTCAAAGTATGGGATTACTTTATAAAAAGCGTTTCATATTGACTGGCCACTTAGAGATACAGATCCCGAATCTTTTGAAGCGTGGGAATGGAATGCTCTTAATGGCAGATGCAAAGATTTGTGGAAAATCATGCATTTTGCGCTGATCTGGAACGTTTGGGAGGAAAGAAATAGTAGAGTTTTTGGAGGGAGGCATAAATCGGTTTATGAGATAATCATGCACACTAAACAAACTCTCATTCTCTGGTGTTGTGAGAAAGATACTTTTCGTTCTTTGGACAGTACGCTAATAATGCAAAATTGGGAAATTGTTCTTCATATGTAACCTGGTCTGATGTGACTAGTTTTGTATTTGGTTATTTTTCTTTTAATTTAACCTTTTCATTCTCAAAAAAAAATTAGCTAGTAAATGGGCTAACTCAATGAATGGACCATGTTCTTAGTTGACATTGCGAGCAATCCTTAACCATGCGGAAGTTGCGCTTCTAACTACGAGCTAACACTCAACATTATTCTTTTAGTATTTCGAGCATAGCGGATCAACGAATCTTATACCCTGCGGTTTAACTTTTGTTTAAAGAGCTCACTGCTCCTCTCTAAACCCCATTCGTCAAGACCATCTATTTTTCAAAAACAAAACGAGTCAAATCTTTGCTCCAGCCAAAATATCCGTGATGGCAGGATGATTTGGAGTTGACGGCGACATATCAACCAGCTTTACTTTTATTATCCACGATATCCATTGAATATCCGTAGAATATCGGTGCGTTTACGCTAGCTAGACGCGTCTAGGAAACAATGTCTGAAGTTCTAGATATCAAGAGCAAGGTTTAGCTCTCATGGTAGAATTTAATACGTGTGCAAGTTTTGAAAGGTAACGAGGTATATTTCATGGCTCATTGCCCGTTTTGGCATCAAATTTAGTGGCATATACACATTTTGGTTGGTCAGGTGGAATATGGTGAGGCAAGGTGCTAAATTTTTTCCTCATTACCAAACTGTTGGGTCTTGGCCCTTCGGTGGGTCACGCCATCAATGTCCCCTTTACTACACTTAGTTTCTTGGGTGTTTTTCAGAATGTCACTGTCTCCTAATTTGTTTTACAAAATCATCACTCCTTTAATTAGTGTTGACAAAAAAGTCTTTTTTCACTGTGGCTCTTGAGAATGTTTAACTCAAACTAATGACGTAGTGATCATTTTGAAAAAATAAGTATGGAGGGTTTTATCCTCACATGTCTAATACTCTCTTATCTAGAGAGAATACTCTAGAATACAATAAGGATAAGTATGGAGAAGCTTATCCTTCACATGTCTTATTTTGACTAATACTTATCTAACACATGACTAATACTTATTTTGTCTTATCTATTCTAACACATGACTAATTAGATTTTTCTAGATTTAATCAAGTTTAATATTTTAAAATTTCCCCTTAAACTTGATTTGCAGAACTCCAAGAATCTCTCGTAATTTGTGAAGACTTCCGCTTTAGCGGTTTCGTGAAAATATCCGCAACTTGGCCTTGAGACTTTGTGTATTTTAATTGTACCTTATTCTTCGATATGCATTCTCGAATAAAATGGTATCGTGTGTCGATGTGCTTTCTACGGTCATGGAACACTTTGGATTCTTTGCTAAATCCATTCCGACTTGTTGTCCACAAATATTGTAGTCGGTTCTTCCCGCTCCATTTTTAGCTCCTTCATTAAACTCTTAGCCATATGGCATGACAAACACACGATCTTTCTGCGACGTACTCGCCTTCGCAAGTGGAGAGTGTGACAATCGGTTTGCTTCTTCGAACTCCAAGTAAAGCCGTATCTCGAGGAAAATACAAATCCAAGAAGTACTTTTTCTTTCATCTAAATCTCCGTCCCAATCACTATCACCGTATCCAACGAGTTTGTACTTGTCGATGACGAGTAAAATAAACCGAAATCAAGCGTACCTTTTAAGTAGCGCAAAATTCTCTTGGCAGCCTTCGGATGTGTAGTCGTAGGTGCCTCCATGTAGCGACCGATTATCCCTACTCCATAGAGAATATCGGCCTTGTACAAGTTAAGTATCTCAAGCTTCCAACTAGACTCTTGTAAAAAGTTGGATTGACCTTCTCCTCCATCGATCTTTGATAGCTTGATTCCGCATTCTACGGGAGTAATTGCCGGATTACACTCCTCCATTTTAAATATCTTAAGGATTTCTTTCGCATATCCTTCTTGAGATATAAAAATTCCATTTTCTCGTTGTTTTACTTGAGCCCGAGATAATATGACATTAGACCGATGTCTGTCATCTCAAATTCTCTCGATCATCGCTTTCTTGAATTCTTCGAACATTATTGGATTATTGCCTAGGTGAAGATCAAATCATCCACATATAGGCGGACGAGCAACTTATCTCCTTTTTTCGTTCACCTTCACATAGAGAGCATGTTCATGCGGGCATTTCTGAAATTATTTTCTTGGAAGTACTTGTGATTCTCGCCTGTACCACGCTCTTCACGGTGCCTGTTTTAGGCCGTATAAAGCCTTTTTCAACTTCGAGGACTTTATTTTCTTGTCCTTTTACTTTGTACCCGGTGGTTGTTCGACGTATACCGTCTCTTCAAGATGTCAATTTAGAAAGGAAAGACTTGACGTCCATCTCGATGAACTTTCCATCTATTTTGGGCAGCTAGAGAAATAATTAGTCTTATAGTTTCTAGACGAGCTACAGGAGCAAATACCTCATCATAGTCGATGCCTTCTCTTTGGTTGTATCCTTTTGCAACCAATCTTTCCTTGTATCTTTCAACCTCTCCTTTAGCATTTTTCTTGACTTTGTACACCCATTTTACTCCAATTGCTCTTTGTCCTTTTGGAAGTGTCACAAGCTCCTGTGTACTATTCTTCTCGATAGCTTTCATTTCTTCATTCATCGCCTTTCGCCATTTTTCACTTTCCACAGCTTCATCAAAAGTTATTGGTTCACTATCTGCAAAAAGACAAAATAAAGATACATATTTCTCCATAGATATCGCTTAAACTCCTCGTCCGTAAGGGCCTTTCATGGAGCTCTCATCTGTGCGATGATGGATCATCATGAATTTCTTTGGAGGTGATGGTGGTGGTGAAGCATATGGAGCAAGCGGTTCTGTGGTTGTTCTTCTTCTTCCTCTTCTAGAATAGGAAGAAAATTGTAATCCTTTTCTTGAACGCCGAAATCCCGTAAGCCTTCTTCATCGAAATCCACATCTCCCGCTTGTGACGACCTTTTTATTGATTGGATCATACAACTTGTATCCTTTGGATCGAGAGTCATAATAGATAAATATGTACTTGGCACTCCTGTCATCCAATTTTGTTCTCAGGTGACTCGGCACATGAGCATATGCGATACTTAGAATACTCGTAAGTGTGAGATGCCGGGTTTTACTCCGCTCCAAGCTTCTAAAGGAGTCATGTTCCTCACGCTTTTGTGGGACATCGGTTTATCGGAGTAAACCGCACGATCAATAACCTTCGCCAAAACTCCCCGGGCACTCTCTTTGTCTTCGCATACTCGGGCCATGTTGAGAATTGTTCTGTTTCTCCTTTCGGCAACTCCGTTTTTGTTGAGTGTGTATGGAACCGTAAGAGGACGACGGATTCCATTGTCTTCACAAAGTATGCCTCGAACTCCTTCAAGTAAATTCTCCTCCTCTATCCGATCTCATAGCCACAATTTGAAAGCCACTTTCTTCCAACTGCAGCGGTTTTGTGGCTCTTGAGAATGTTTCCTTGGGAAAACTATTTCTGAAATGTTTTCCAAGTAAACATCCTTCACACAACTGATCCGGGTGGTCAATTCTTGGCAAACCTCTAACCATCTTTTGTTTGGACAATAATTTTAACCCTCCAAAATTAAGGTGTCCATACCTAAGATGCCATAACCATGACGAGTCTTTAATACAAGCAAATCGAGACATCTCGCGATGTCATTTTGAATGTTCGAGATAGAACATCCTATTCCCGTCATTGGCACCTTGGCAATCAATTTTCCTCTCCTATCTCTTATGAAAAGACTAAGGTTTTCCATATTCATCCTATAGCCTTTTTCTAAGAGTTGTCCCAAACTTAATATATTCATTTTTACGTTAGGGACGTAATAAACATCGGAAATAAACTCATGATTTCCATTTTTCAACTTAATTAAAATTTTGCCAAGACCACTCACCGGAGTTTTCGCTCCATTTCCAAATGTTACGTTGCCGGAAACTGATTCATCAAGCTCCACGAACTTCTCCTTAGTGCCGCACATATGATTGCTTGCTCCTGTATCAAGCACCCATGTACAATTCTCACTGTGGTCACCTCCTTTGCATGCCACCAACAAAGTCTGGTCTCCTTCTTTTTCTTTATTAGCATAATTAGCTTTTTCTTCGACGTTATCCGATGAAAACCAACAATCTCGAGCATAATGACCACGCTTATGACAATTATAACATTCAACTTGAGATTTGTTATTCCTTGGCCTATTATTGTTGCGCCATGAATTATCTCCTCTGCCACGACCTCTTGTGGAACTTGACCTTTGGCCCCTTTGATCATCGTCATTCTGCTTGCCTCTTGCTCTTCCTCCATAGTAGCCGCGTCCTCTTCCTCTAGCATTACTACCATAACTCTCTCCTTTGTCTTTCAAAGTGAGCTTTGCTTGTAGAACTTGTTCTACTGCTCCCTCTTTGCTTCTCTTTTTCATTCTTTCTTCATGGGCTTGTAGCGATCCCATGAGCTCATCCACGGTCATGGTTTCGACGTCTTTGGACTCCTCAATTGCGACGACGATGTAATCGAATTTTGGAACGAGTGACCGTAATATTTTCTCGATCACACGATTATCACTCATGACCTCACCATTTCTTCTTAGTTGATTGACAACAACTAAAACTCTTGAAAAATAATCCGATATTAATTCAGACTCTTTCATGGAGAGAGATTCAAACTCACCTCTTAGAGTTTGCAACCGCACCTTCTTTACTTTGTCCACGCCTTTGATGGAATTTTGCAAAATCTCCCATGCATCTTGCGAGCCTAGTAACGCCTTCATTTGAATGCTCCAGTTGTCATAGTTTTCTTTAGTGAGTTTAGGAATTTGGAAGGGAAACATTTCAGTAGCCATTAGGACCTTGGCTCTGATAACACTTTGTTGGAAATCGTTTTGAGGCTAATGGTTGATGGGTATTGAAATTGGGTATTGGAATGACTCAACTTGGTGTTTAACCAAAACTGAATTTTATTTCTCAAACTTTGTTGTACAAGACTCACTTTTCTTTTCTTACACCACTCTTATTATTTGCTAGCTCACTTGGTTTTGGATGGTTTGCAAGTGAACCATTGTTGCCTATTTATAGCCTCACTTACTTCTCTAGATAGTTCTATCTAGACTCTTCTTTACACTCTCATTACACTTATCTAAAGAGAATATTCTAGAGGATAATACCAAGGATAAGTATGGAGGGTTTTATCCTCACATGTCTAATACTCTCTTATCTAGAGAGAATACTCTAGAATACAATAAGGATAAGTATGGAGAAGCTTATCCTTCACATGTCTTATTTTGACTAATACTTATCTAACACATGACTAATACTTATTTTGTCTTATCTATTCTAACACATGACTAATTAGATTTTTATAGATTTAATCAAGTTTAATATTTTAACAAAAACCCTTGTTTCTTTTTGGGGGAGTGGAGGTGGGATTCGGGGGCTCGGAGTAGGGGGGACTTTGATAACTGTGCACCATTTTTTTTAATAGTTTGTGGGTCACATGGAAATAGTTAAAGCATATCCATGACTTAGTTTGTTAGCCATTTAGGTATACGAAGTAGGATCTTTGTAGGACTAGAACACCGTCGTCACCGTTGGAGGGCCTATCGGGAAAAAAATACGAAATGACTTAATTTTTTAGCCAGTTGGGTCTAAGAAGTAGGATCTTGTAGGACTAAAACACCACTCTCACGGTGGGAGAGCCAATTGAAAAAAATATAAACATCGATGATTATATAATACGTTATATATCTTCTTTCGGATGGAATATTATTTCATGTTAAATGCAGTTTGTAATTTGTCTGGCAGTTAAATTTGTTTCATTGAATATGCCGCTACCCATTTTCATATATTAGAATCCATCCAGATTTATAATTTTTTCTATTTTTTTTTTATTTTACCAAAACAGATTATAACTCCTTTAAAGTTTCAAACTTTGAGTATGCTTTTGTTTGTTTAAACTTAAAGCCTTTATAATGGAGTGATGCTAGGTTGACGCCCAAAAAATCCAGGTAAATTTTTGTGAGGAGATTGGACGAACGTGGGAAAGGCTCTCAATATTGGGATCATAAATGGCCAGAAATACGCCCCACGACTTATGAGTCACAGTAAATCTTTCATGAATTTTTCCCGGGACATAAGCATTTTCATTTTTTATTTTTTTTCTGAAGCATAGATTTTATTATATTAAAAAGTTTAAATTACAACTTGTCGTGGATAAGGGCTGTCAATGGGTCCGGGTTCTCCCGAGTACCATTGGACCCGGAACCGGACCCTATTATTTTAGTCGGTTCCGGGTCCGGTTCCCTATTTTGTAGACCCAGAATAGGACACAATAAAAATAGAGGGTAATTACCGGGTCCGGGTAATTATCGGGTATCATATATTTGCGTAAATTCAAAATGTTCCTGGAAAATCGAATGTCCAAATTTGAATTCAATGAAAGGGAGGGAACTAAATATACGAGGACACATCATGAAGTGAATTAAAGACAAAAGAGAAGTTCGAACAAAACTTCTGAGATATGCCTCAATTGGCCAATTAAGCACGTCAAAGAAGAAGTAAGAAGCAGATCCAAAACATTGAAAATAATCGCACACTGTGCTTCAGAGAAATAATAATTAAATCCTAGCTTTGTGCTTCAGAGAAATAATAATTAAATCCTAGCTTTGTGTCTCTCATGGCTAACGACCCAGCCATCAACAGGAAACTACCATCAGAAACACTTAAAATTCTATCTTTGGTTTTGAACTCCATATGTAAAAACTGTTAATTAACATAACCGAAGGTTTGCATGAATTACTGCGGTTTTCATAAATTAGATTCACTAGTCTCGTATATCAATAGTCAGTACAAAAAAAAATAGATATAAAGAAGATGAGTTGATTACGGTATGTGCTTGAGTTGATCACGGTGTTAAAAGACAGATAGAGGTTTTCTTCCACTAAGACAAAAAGGTATTTACTTCAATACAGGATAAGCATTTAAGACAGCGAAATCTCATAAATTGATATATGTAAAGACGATAGCAGTAGGAATTATTAGATGTATAATTATTTTCAAAGATTTTATACATTTCTGCCGGGCACCCGAGAACCGCGGGTACCCGACGGGTATTACCCATTTGGACCCGTTAAAATTCGGGTTCAATCGGGTAATTACCCGTCGGGTCCTAAGTTGTTAATGGGTCCAATTTTAGGACCCGGAACCGGATCCAAATCTACCGGGTCCGGTTTCGGTTCCGGGTAATGGGTACCCATTGAAATCCCTATGTGGTACCCGCAGAGTCTTAAAATAAAATGTGACTGATAAAGGATGGGATTTCCTGGTCCCAGATTTCGGTTGAATAGTTTCCTGCTTGGCTTTCATCTGCTGCATGGTTTGCTAATCCATCCGCCGCTTGGTTTCCTTCCATGTAGTTGTGTTGTATTGCGAGTTGTGGGATTTGCCTTAGTCTATTTTTTTATTTCTTCAATCATTCCTGCTATGTGCCAAGGCGGCGAGGTAGTTGATGTGATGAAACGCAGGAAGTTCTCCGAGTCCGTTTCAGAAAGGATTCTAGGCCATTGTCTCTATGATGCTGTTCTTGAAGCCAATAGTAAGGCCCAGGTTTCTGCAGTCAGTGCTGTCGTAATTCCTAGTGGTTGAGTCATAGCTATTAAAGTTCGTGCATCAGAGTCTCTATAGACGAATCCAGCTCTTGCAAATCCCTGGTGGCCTCTGGATGCTCCATCTGTGTTAATATTAATCCAGTTGATATTTGGAGTGGACAATCCTACCGATATTGTTGCCATTCTTTTATCTGTTATCGGGTTGTTGAATGTTGGTGTATCTCCTGGTATGATTGGTGTTGATGCATGCAGTGCCCAAAAATATTCTTATTGTAGTTTTTGTGCCCAGGCTACGATTTCTTCTGAAGTTGTTTGTTTTTGTTGGTAAATTATATCATTTATGGATAGCAATATGGTCCATAATAGAAAACAGAATGAGGATATTATAGAAGTTGATGTTGGATGCTGCAGGATTTGGGATATGGTTGTTTTTGGAGTTAAGGTGAAAGTCGGGGTAGGGTTGGTGTTTGGTGCATTTGAAAGTTGACCGAATAAGATGTTCCAGGAAGAAACCGCTGTTGGACAATGAATTAATAGGTGGCATGCTAATTCCGTATCGGTATTGCATCTTGGGCATATGTCTGAGTTGGTCAAATGGATTCGATGTAAGAGAGAGAAGGTCGGTAGTCCTTCATTGATGGATTTCCACAAGAAAGGCCGAATTTTTGGTGGACATGGTAAGATCCATAAGAATTTGGTAGGTGGTAGAGGTGTGTGGTTTGGTTGACCATGGGTTAGACATTTGTATCCCGAAGATGTGGTGTAGTTTCCAGATTTTGAGTGTGGCTAGATAATTTTATCTGGGGTATTGTTTTGGGGAAGGTGGATGTTGATGATTTTCTGAAATTGTTGGATTGGGTATGGAGTTCAATTTTTCATGATTCCAGGAGTGGGATATTGGGTCGATAATATGTGCTACCATTTGGATTGGGTAGCATTGTGTTGGATCTAGATTAGTAGAGTGTGGAGTCCAGTTAGCCTCTATCGGAGTTGATAAACCATTTCCAATACGATGGAAAATAAAATTTTGCATGGTAGGGATAATTGATGCAAGTTGTCTCCAAAGCATTTTCATTTATAATGTGGATAAGATTGGGAAGCGATTTTGCTCTAGCAGCGCTAGAGCATTTTTGATCTAGCGCTGCTAGAGCCATTGGATCGGTGGATCCAATGGTGGTGGTGGTTTATGGTGGGAACCAAGGGAAATTACATTTTTGCATTTAGACTAAAAAACTGCACTGGGAACCACCACCATTGGATCCACCAATCTAACGGCTCTAGCAGCGCTAGATCAAAAATGCTCTAGCGCTGCTAGAGCAAACTTTTTTCCATAAGATTGAAGGAGTATGTTTTAGCCAAGAAAAAATGAATTATTTAATGTAATCATTAATTGACCATTCGGAATTAGCTAGTAGGAATGGATACGTACTCAAATGAACGAATGGACCATGTTCTTAGTTGTCATTGTGAACAACGCTAAGACTAAGTCTTATGGGGTGCTAGTTTAGCACCTAGATTAGCAATCAGGATTACTTCCTAAGTCTTATGGGAGTGCTAATCTAGCAGCTAGATTAGCAGTCCACGTCAGCCCAGCGCTAAATGGTTCAGCGCTTTAAATCTAAGTCGTCAGATAAAAAATAAATCCCTCAGCGCTGAATCATTCCGCGAAAATGTAGTTTTTCAAGCTCTAAATCATTCAACGTAACTATCTAGCATGCTAGTTCACATGCTAACAACTGGTAGGAGAGAGAACTAGTGTTAACTTTTTTGCCATATTTTTTTTTTAAATTGCAACACTTAAGTGGTAATCTAGCACCTCCAATCTAGCCCATAAGACTTAGTCTTAGCCATACGGAAATTGCGATGCTAAGTGCGGGCTAACAGTCAACATTATTCTTTTTCAGAGCAAAAGAAAGTCAAATGAACAAATGTAAAGCCAGTTGGTCGAGCCAGAATTTTAAAGGAGTCTTTATGCAGAAGTTATATATATTTGTGATACAATCATTACTTGAATCATACACGAAACTTATTTAGCTGAGAAATCCAAGTGTATTACATTTCAAGGAAATATTGGTTGGATGTACCCAAATCTTGATCCTGAAATATCAAACTCTCCGAAGAAGTTTAAATTAAACACACCAAGAATAATGGAAGTCTTAGGATATAAACCTCCATCGATGAATGCCAAACAAGTGACATCTCCTCCAGTCCATGTCATTTCACCAGTTCTCAGTTCATTTTTGGGGAAAATGAAAGCAACCCCGGGTGGCACCTTGTCTCCCTCTAACACAAAATCAGGTAACGTGGATGACTTATAGCATGTGCCGAAAGGCGCAACCGGAGGAACCATAGTAACATTCATGGATTTAGCCCATTTGATATGAACCTTTGTGACGGCCTTATAGATTGATGTCTGTAGGATAGTATAAGGAGCTTGAAAGTCGATTTTCGTTCCTCCAACTCCGGTTATCTTGTTAATGGAAAGTAACCTTTTGTCGACTATCGGTACTGTTTCACCGTGTATTGTGATGGAAATAACATCAATGAAATATTCTTCACTCAATTTTGGGTTAACCAAGAGTGGGGTGTAAGTTAAGTATCCCTGCTTGAAATCAACATAAGAAGGAAACGCGTAAACATAAGGTCCACCCCCAAAATAAATCTTGTTATTGCGATCACCTGATCCAAATCCTGATCCAAATCCTGATCCAAAATCCAGAGAAAATATACGAGAAAATCGAAATCCATCTGAAAGCTGTGAAATTAAAGAAAGAATTGATGAACGTCCTAGACCAGCCACTCCTTGAGCACCTTTAGCAAGTCCGTGTAATGAGTATTCACCAGAAGTGGCACAACCGAACGCAAACCGGCGAGGTGTAACAATAGTAGCAGGAGGAGCAGGTACATCTAAGAACCTGAACCCGTCATTAGATGTAACATTAACCACATCTGTTATTAGTTCACCATACCCGACAACTTTAGTTACCGGGTTGCTTGTATGAATCCTACACGCATTTTTATGGCACCATGTTTTAAGAGGATCATTGGCATTGCACGATATGCATGTGACGGGTTTGCTAGCTAGTGCACATTGTTGGAATATTTTCAATTGATACGTAACTGTTTGGACCGTTAGAAAACGTTTTCAGAAAATTCTAAATCCAACAGACACCATTAATGTATGTTGATGAAGGGACCTGACGTTTCGTGAAGAGAAACTTGTCTGTTTCCAACAGACGTGAAAAACCCTATAAGTAGTATCTCCCAGAGTCGTTTTCAGATCAATCGAAAATCTCTTCTGTTTTTCTTTCTTAAACAAAGCATCATCAGAATTAGTTTTACATGTGTTCTTGATTGGGTCAAGGGGTGCAAACCTTGAATCCAATTTCCGGTTGTAGGGCTTTCATTGTATCCTGAAGGCAGTATTTCACATACCTATTGCAATCGCCAATTCGTTGGGAGGGTAGAAATATTTGTCTAAAAGAAATCATCCAGAGCCTTGAAAGTTTTAGAGTACAACCACAATCTGTTTCTGTTTTCATCTCCATTGCAGCCCAATAATTTCCAACACACATTTGGATGAAGTGCACTTGACTGGTTTGTACGACGATGATATGTAACCTTGGTCACAACGGAGCCAAGGTAACTTTCCCGGAAGATCGAGGACTAGTTTCACGGGGGTTAGAGGAGTTCCTTGGTTGATTTTGATAACATACTGGCGGGTTAATGGATCTCTCTCAGTATCAAACACTATACTGGTAGGCCTAGAAGTAGGGGAGGGAGTGGGGGAAGGTGATTGAGCATCGGTAAAGGAAAGTAAGAAAAAAAGAAGCAGGATAGGAATAGAAAATTGAATAATGCAAGAACCAGCAGAAGAAGGCATCGGATTTAGAAGATGATCAGTAGGTGTGATTGTGAATGAGTATTAACTAGCTAGGAATGACTTTCATTTATAGTCATCGTGATGCATCTTAATGCCTTGGCAAATGGGTATATTCTTTTCATTTAGTGTGCAATTTGTTAGAAGTTTATGCATACTTAATCGAATGCCATATCTTTGGTTTTCGTTTGATAATTAGTACTCCCTCCGTCCCACTATTAGATGACCTATTTAGTTTAAAATTTTGTCCCACTATTTGACATATTTCATTAAACAAACGGATATTTCTAAAATTATCCTTTTGATTGATTATGTTAGTATAAGAAATATGTATAATTTGATATTCATGTTTATATTTGTTACGTAGTTGTTTTAAAATGCTATTCAATGATATAAAATTTACGAAAATCCATGTTATAGTTTGAGAGATAAATCAATTCTAAATTTTACAAATTACTATTATAAGGGTATAATTATAAAAAATATCTCATTTCATTCCTTGCCTTAAGAATTGTACAAACTTGAACTAGGTCATCTAATAGTGGGACGGAGCGAGTATTTCTCAGATGGGCTAGTTAAAGAGTGTACGGTCTTGTTGAAAACACCTCGTCCGCACCGCTGCGGATTGCGCTGCCGCGTTCAACCCTTACCACTCATGAAGATGATCATATATCCTTCTAACGTCGTAAACTCTGCTCTGAAAAACTGGTTTTATATTTAATCAAGTTGAGTCTAATAAGATCGTACCCTCGAGGCTCGAAAGGGTCTCCTGGAAATCATGTCGACACTCTCTGCTGCTGACATTTAATCGATATATAATCTAGCCGTTATTTTGGACCGTTTACTAATGTGCTACTCAATCTCAATGTATACCATGTTCTTAGTTGACATTACCATGGCCATCACCTGATCCAAAATCTTACTATACAGTGCTCTAGTAATTGCTGGTAGTCCATAATATTGCTATAACCCTGTGGGAATTTAAAACGCAGAACACTGTTCGGGGTCCAAATTTCTATTTACGTGACATTTGGTGATTACTCAACGCAAATGGTTTAATTAAGATTTTTTTTCTTATTTTTTTTGAAAGAAGGTTTAATTAAGTTGTGATGTGTACCTCGCATATTTACTGTCGACGTGAAAAAAATAGAAGAATAAAAAGAGAAACTAAAAGATACTCCCTCCGTTTCACAAAGACAGTCCGCTTTGACTTTTCTCAAAATATTAAGGAGACCATACTATTTTACTTGACTACCCTTAGTTACTTACCTATTTTATTTTAATAAAAATGCTAGCAATAAAGACTATCCAAAATTGGTATGAGAATTATAAATACGAAATATAAAAGGGAAATTTAAAATATATTGAATTTAAGAAGTATAAACTTTATAAGGAATCTAATTTTTAGAATTAAATGTATATTTCCTTAAAAGGAATGAATGATATATTTGTTTCCTCAATTATACTAATTGATTTAATATTTTAGATTGACTCACGTTAAAAATATATTTATGAATATAAAGAATTCAAGGGTATATTAGAGAGTTCATTGAAAAAGTATGACTATAAACAGAAGCTGGACACAATTTTGAAACTGACGAAAAAGGAATAGAAGACGGTCTTTCAGAAACAGAGGGAGTAGTAAAAAGAGTCTGGTTTTACCACGAAGCTTTGTCTAGTGTCTTCACTTAAGCTTTGGGTTTATGATAGGGACGTATTTGGCAAGTCACGTATATTCCAGGATCTAGCTAATATTTTGGATATTCATTAGGATATTTGTTAGTTTTGGTATTTTAATTATTAGGATAATTAGTTTCTTTATTAGATTTATCCCTTTTTATGAGAATAATATATTCTCTAGGCTAGTTTAGGAACATTCTAGATTTCTAGGTTTTATGTTGTTGGCTATATATAGCCTTTGCATTGTAACTTTCTCTTTAGCTTGCGAGCTCGTTTAATGAAAATATTTTGGGTTAAAACATGTTTACTTCTCTTTGAGAGTTTGATCATCTTGATCGTTTATCAATTATTTTGCTCCTGGATTGGAGTTGATTATCGTCTTTGGGTCCTATCTTCCGGAGTGGATTCTCCGCGTGTTGGTTTATTTTAAAATTTGTGCCATAAAAATGAGCAAGCTTTTGAATTTAAAATGCAAACCTGTGATGTTCATCTGTGGGTTTTCACCTAGAAGAATCAGTTGAAGAGTCCGTGAAATCTAGGTATTTTATCTAATCAAAAATCTAAAAAAAAAAAAAAAAAAAAAAAGTAGAAGAAGTGAGATTTCGGTTCTTATATCATCAACCACCACCTTGCGTTGGCAAGTATTTCTACTATACCTTTGTTATTTTTGGATCACATTTTATATTCCAAAGAAAGGGGAATAGTTCACTGTCCAGGAGAATTATTTTTGCGCACGTTCAACCCTAGTTTCATCTTTGTTCCTGAACAAAAAACCAAATCTGGGTTGCAACTTGCAAAGGATTTCTGGTCAGTCAATAAAATCAAGTTTGGCTTAATATAAGCCCAGCACATCAATTTATTAAGCCTCCTGAATCCCACCTACCCCTTTTCACTTGTGATTCAATAAAAGTTCTAGGCTTCCAGTGAGCATAAGTTCCGTCGAGACTCAACAGCTAATTTTCAAACCTTCCCAAAACCAATCAATTGCTCATCAAAATATCTTGGGAACATTAGTTCCATCAAGATGTAGGAACAACACTATACTTTTCGTAGTCGATATGTATTGGAAAAGAAACTTTGGGATTTTATTATCCATGATGGTTGTGAACAAAATTTGGTTTCCATCAAAATGGTCGAAGCTTTAGGTTATGACATGGACTGGTACCCTGTCCCAGATCAGATAAAATGGGACAACAACAGCAAGGAAGACGAAGTTACTTGTTTGGGTGTTTGCAAAATTCCTATTGCAATCGGTAAGTGTTACTCTAACACCATATTTTGTGAAGTAGTTGATATTGATGTTTGTGATGTCGTGTTGGGTGCTCCATGGTTGTTTGACGTTCGAGCAAGTTGCCATGACAATATTTGTGAATTCATTTGGGGAACCACCAAAGTGAAACTGATGCCAGGTACACGACCGTCCGGGGAAGCAAAGGATGGAAATCTTTCACAAACTATGAATGAAGAAGGATTGCCGGATCATTTAAATTCCCAAAAGTAGACTACTTCGGGAAAACTTCTTATGAGGATAATTTTCCTATTAGCTGTACACCATCATTAGCGGGTTGCCGACAATACATTGCATGGAAGTTGTCATGGGAGTTTCTTTGTTGTGGCAGTAACACGAAGCGACACCAGCTATTAACTTGGCGTATGCATTTGAAGAACTTTTAGAAGATGAATTTATTGCGGACTGGCTAGTGGTCCCAATGCATAATTCAAGATCAAGTTGCATTACTAGTGGAAGTTTCAAATTTCTCTCTTCAATTTTTCATTTTATATGTAAACTCGAGACGAATTTCGTCGCAGTAGGGGAGCCTGATACGGGACGTATTTGGCAAGTCACGTATATTCCAGGATCTAGCTAATATTTTGGATATTCATTAGGATATTTTTTAGTTTTGGTATTTTAATTATTAGGATAATTAGTTTCTTTATTAGATTTATCCCTTTTTATGAGAATAATATATTCTTTAGGCTAGTTTAGGAACATTCTAGATTTCTAGGTTTTATGTTGCTGGCTATATATAGCCTTTGCATTGTAACTTTCTCTTTAGCATGCGAGCTCGTTTAATGAAAATACCGTTTGTGTTAAAACATGTTTACTTCTCTTTGAGAGTTTGATCATCTTGATCGTTTATCAATTATTTTGCTCATGGATTGGAGTTGATTATCGTCTTTGGGTCCTATTTTCCGGAGTGGATTCTCCGCGTGTCGGTTTATTTTAAATCGTTTCCGCTGTGCCATATCAGTTTACAAGAGTAATCTCCGATTATTCATATCATCTTCATAAAAAAATAACCATAATAAGGTTCTAGATAATTCCTGCTCTTCTATGTCACCCCTCCTCTCCATTTTTTTTTCTTTGATTCATCATCGATTCTCAAAAAGAAACAATCATGGGAATCGAAAATGATGAATTGATGAATGAAGGAATTAGAAAAGAAGTTAATATTCTAGAAATGAAAAACACGTCATTTATTTCTTCTTTTGATTACTTAAAAAGTGAGATTCGATAAAGTTAGGGTTTTGATCACCCACACTTTATGGGTTGTGGTCATATAACCCATTTTATGGTTTAAAATTGGTTTTTCTAAAACCGCATAAGGCCGGGAATTCTTATTATGACTGGAAAAATAATAATTATGAGCCGTAAAATGGGTTTAGTGTTGGGAAATTTTGGATTCCCAACCGTAAGTATTCATCTAATGTCAGGATTTTCCTAGCCATAAGTCTGATTATCAGGAAAAAAAAAAGTTAAATTACGTCTAGGTAATTCCCAACCGTAACAGCTAAATTTCCCAACTGAGAAGCTTATGTCCTAGCCGTAGAAAGCAAATTATGGCTAGGAGGTTTAAAATTCCTAGACGTGAAACTTATACCTGGCAGTTTCATTAATAAATATTATGACCAGTCTCCATCGATGTTGTCCCCAACCGTGAAACTTACACCCGATAATTTTATTAATAAATGTAATGACTCGTCTTCATCGATATTTTCCCCACTTAGCCACTGCGGTCATCCGGCAATGTGAGGTTTCAAACAGGCACTGCCACGGTTATCCAGTAGCAGCTTCCCGGAAGGTCACCCATCCCTGAAGAATTAATCTCGTCCGAACACGCTTAATTGTAGAGTTTTCGTGCCAACTCTAAAACCAAATGTGCTGACAAGGCCTCGATGTAAAGAAATAACAAACAATTACTTATATTTCATTCATCCAACCACTGTCGAAATCGGGTTTTACAATAAAACAGTTGGGTATTAAGAAATTATATCCAACTAGGTATATATGAAATCATACCCGATAGTTTTATTAATGAAACAGCTGGATATTAGGGCTGGATTTGCGGTCATCTAGGAATTTCACATTTTCCAGCCATAACTCATATTTAGGGCTAGGAATTTATTATTTCCCAACTGTATGTCATTTTTACGGATGAGAGTTCTGTATTTGCCAACCGTAGGTTTTACCTACAACTAGGATTTCTGTATTTAATTCCCAACCGAATGTTGTTAGTTAAGGCTGGGGCGTAATATTTTCCCAGTCGTATGTTGTCGTTACGGCTAGGACTTCGTGGTTTCCTAGCCTTAATTTCTGTAAAATAATAATAAATTATTTACATTCTCTAAGCGATTAGATCAAAAAAATTACAATGAGAGTTAAGTTAGAAGTGTTCTTGACTATTCTGAGCATGACCTTCTTCGCGTCCTTCCAAGATTTTCAAAAAAAAAAAATCTCCAAAAAATCATCTTCCTCTTCAACTTCTTCTTTAAAGAGGAAGGATCCCTTCACACTTTTATTATCACACTATCTCATACATTAGACATTATTTTTGTGAATAAAAACCAAACCGTAATGGATTTGAAGCTAATATTTTGAGGATATGTTCCTCTTACCGAGTTCTACATGACTATAAAAAATGAGCACATTCCGAAATATAAAACCTCATAATCTATCGGTCTTAATTTCGACGGCCAGAAATCCGTTGATTTTCAACGGCTCATTTTCAAAGTAGTAGATGATGGTGCTATACATTTCGTAATACGCTCATTTTTGGTAGGAACATAGAGATATGTAATGGTAACATATCCCCAAAATATTAGCTTCAAATCCGTTACGGTTTGATTTTTATTCGCAAAAATAACGTCTAACGTGTAATAATAGAAGTGTGAGGAGATCCCTCCTCTTCTTTGAATCGATAAAAAGGAAATAAAAGTGATTTTCAAAATATAAATCAAATCATTAAATAAATATATAATTGGTATACTTCTTATTAGCGTTATTCAATGGCATATTAGCCATTACCAAAATTAATTAGATAAGGGGTTTTGAATACACAAAATTGGTCAATTAACCCAATAACGATAATTTCTGGGTGAAAAAGACATGTAAAATTTGATATTATTTAAATGGACGAGAATGTAAAAATAGTCAGGATGTAAATAGTTTCATCCATCCCATTTTCAAATATATTTTCTTATTTTTAATTTACATCAGGATGCATCCAGTTTCACCCTCGCTATTTTTTAAGTTCAAGCCAGGATGAATCCAGATTCATTCTTGCTATTTTTTTGGTACCCATTTAAGTCATACTAATTTTTACTTGTCCATTATAACCACGTTTTAAAAATATTTGGTTAATTGACCCAATTCCTCTTTTGAATATTCTTATTTTGTAATCCTCTTTCGCTCTTTCCTATTTCGTAATCTTCTTTCGCTCTTATGTTTGCTAAATTGGAAGATTTGAATCTTTATAATGGATATCAGTTCAACAACAGAGGTCCTTCATTCAGTCATCTTATGTGTGCTGACGACTTATTTTTCTTCGGAAAAAATTCGGAGACAAATGTTAATCATCTGAAGCAAGCTCTAGATACCTATTCATCTTTTTCGGGTCAGACAATCAATTATTCTAAATCTTCAATACATTTCAATTCTGGATGTTCTTCTTTTCATAAATACAAAACTATTCAGAAATTTGGAGTAAGAGAAATGGAGGTTAATGAAAAATATTTAGGATCTTATCCTTTGAAGTCTGACTACAACATTGATTCTCATGAACCATTGATATCAAAGTTCGACAACAGATTAACAGGTTATAGATCCTTCTATGTCAACTCAGCCGGCAGAACAGTTTTATCAAAGAACGTCCTTTCTGCGATTCCAATATTCTCAATGGGAATTAATAAATTGCCGAAGGGAGTAACAAATCATATATCACAGATTCAACGAGCATTTTGGTGTGGTCATAATATCCATACTAGAAAGTGCCACTTTGTAAATTGGGATAAAATGGATAGAGCCAAGGAAGATGGAGGCTTAGGCCTGCGAAACATGGAACAAGTCAATATTTCATTAGTTTCTAAACTAGTTTGGAGATTTTTAACTACCACAGAGGCGGCCTGGGTGCAATTATACAGAACTAAATATCTCCAATCTGTTTCTTTGTGGGATTGTGATCCAAAACCGGGAGATTCAAAGACTTGGAAAGACATGCTTTCGGTAAGAGAAATCCTTATTAATAATTGCTGCTGGTTCATTGGCTTAGGGGATTCTATTCACGTTTGGAAAGATCCATGGATACCAAATATTCCGTGCTTTAGACCAACACGATCAAATCAGTCCACAGTACAGGTTGAAGAAGTTTCAGATTTGTTCATACAGGGTCAGAGAAGTTGGAATATTGATTTATTACTTCAACTTTTTTCGGAAGACCAGGTGGAAGCTATATCCTCCATATATATTCCCCAGGATGATTCGGTTCAAGATAAACTTGTTTGGTTGAAAACAAAATCAGGAACCTTTACTACAAAATCAATCTACAAAGTGTTAGCAGATAATGTGGCTTCAACCTCAATGATCTCCTCTTTCCCATGGAAACAGTTTTGGCAAAAGATGAAAATTCAACCGAAAATTCACACGTTCATTTGGAAAATTCTTCACAATGGTCTGGCAGTCTATGGAAACTTATCAAGATTTAACTCTCAAATTCATAGCATTTGTCCTCTTTGCAACTCTGGTGAGGAAACGATTTATCATCTGTTTTTTTCTTGTCCTTTTGCAATGGCAGTTTTTCAAGCTAGTCCGTTGGAAAATCAAATTTCAGTGGATTCTTCACCGATGGATATTATTCAATATTGGATAAGCCAGCCTGATCAAGGAATCATGCTCAATTTCGGTTCCTGCTTCTTATGGAATATTTGGAAAATTCGAAATGACAGTTTTCAACAACATTCAGCCATCTGTGCATATTTGTGTTCAAAAAGCTCTACTAGATTTCAAGAATTTTGACTTGCACCATGCTCTAAACTACTGTTCTTCAGTGCACATTCAACATCAAGGTTCTATTCAGTGGCAACCTCCACCTACAAATCACATCAAGATAAATGTGGATGCTGCATATTGTGACGGAAAAGCAGCAGCAGCAGCGGTTGCATCAGATTCTTCTGGCAGGCATCTTGGGAGTGCTGCGTTTTTCTTTGATTCTTTTTCTTCTCTGGTTGTGGAGGCTAAAGCTTACGGTCTAGGCTCTCAACTGGCGAGGAAAATACAAGGCTCAAGAATAATAATTGAAGGGGATGCAGAAGACATTCTTAAAGCTATTACAGGGAATAAGAACGATATTCCATGGAGTATACGTTCCACTATTCTCTCTGGTCAAGATCGCATCAAGGATTTCAGCGAAATCATATTTACAGCTGTTCCTAGAGATGCAAACTCAATTGCTCATGATTTAGTTCAATTTGCAATTTCTAATTTTCAAAACAGATGGTGGTCGCATGACGATCCACCCTTATGTACTATGCAACGTCTCAATTTCTTTGAGGATTAATGCAATTTGATATCTGTTTCCTTCGGAAAAAAAGAAAAAAAAAATCTTCTTTCGCTCTTTAGTTATACCCAAAACTGTGCCCCTTATATCCCCGATGATAAAATTCATCAGCTGACCAATTTATTGATTATCATTAGTTTACACAACGATCACCATAACAACAGGAAGGCCGGAAATAAGCCATACGCGTAAACAATGTTTGGCCTATTTCACAAATGTGATAATAATGTCATTGCCAGAACCACTTGATGCTGAAAGTTAACGAATAAACGTAAAGCCAGTCAGTCGAGTCAGAATTTTAAACCAGTCTGTTTGTAAAAGTACATATTTCTCTGTGATATGACCATTACTTGAATCAATTAGATGACACATGACATTGAGTCATTGACACACATAATATTAGCTGAGAAATTAATACAACGAAGTGCTTTTCAAGGAAACAATGGCTGCACGAACCCGAATCTTGATCTTGAAATATCAAACTCTACGAAGAAATTTAAATTATACTCACCAATAACAATGGAAGTCTTAGGATTTAAACCTCCATCAATGAATGCAAAACAACTGGCATCGGTCCCTTCAATCCATACCATGTCACTGATAGTTCTCAGTTCATTTTTGGGAAACATGAAAGCGATACTGGGAGGCACAGAGTCACCCTCTAGGGGCCAACTAGGTATTGTGGATACATTATAACATGTACCAAAAGGCGCAATAGGAGGAACCATAGTGATATTCATGGATTTAGCCCATTTCATATGAACCTTTGTGATGGCTTTGTAGATTGATGTCTGTAGAATAGTATAAGGACTTTGAAAGTCGACTTTCGTTCCTCCAACTCCGGTTGTCTTGTTAATGGACAACAGCCTTTTGTCGACTATCGGTACCGTTTCACCGTGTATTTCGATTGATTTAACATCGATGAAATATTCTTCACTACTTTTTGGGTTAATCAAGAGTTGGGTGTAAGATAAGTAATACCGCCTCAAATCATTATCATAAGGATAGGAGTAAACATAAGGTCCACCCCCGAAGAAAATCTTACCATCAGTACTACGTGATCCAAAATCCAGAGCAAATATACGAGAAAATCGAAATCCAGCTGAAAACTGTGAAACTAGTGAAAGACCAGATGAACGTCCTAGACCAGCCACTCCTTGAGCACCTTTAGCAAGTCCACGAAAGGAATTACTAGTAGTTGCACAACCGAAAGCAAACCGGCGAGGAGGAACAATCAGAGCTGGTTTCTCTGACAACCATTCATTAGAATTAACAGTGACAAAATCTGTGATTAGCTCACCTGGTCCGACAGCCCGAGTTACTGGGTTGCTTGTATGAATAGTGCATGCATTTTTATGGCACCAAGTGTCATGAGGGGCAGTGCCACTGCACACTGCGCATTTGATAGGTTTGCTTGCTAGTGCACATTTGGATGACGTGCACTTGACAGGTTTGTACGATGATGATGTGTAGCCTTCGTTACAACGGAGCCAAGGTAACATTCCCCCGAGATCGAGGACTAGTTTTACGGCAGCAAGAGGAGTTCCTTGGTTAATATTGATCATGTATTGGCGGGTCAATGGATCTCTATCAGTATCAAATACTATACTGGTAGGCCTAGAAGCAATAGGAGAAGGTAATTGAGCATCGGAGACGGAAAGAAAGCAGAACAGAAGAAGAGAAAATTGAACAATACAAGAACCAAAAGAAAAGGTCATGGGATTCATTTAGAAGATGATCTGAATGTGTGATTGTGAATGTGAGTTTTAACTATCTAGTCATGGCTTTTATTTATAGCCATCCTGATGCACCTTAACTTAATGATATCGCAAATGGCTATATTCTATTCATTTATATGATGCAAATTGTTAGAAGTTTATCCATAGTTAGTACTTGTGAGATGGGGTAATTAAAGAGCACATGCATGTGTTCTTGTTGAGAACAGCACTTAGCGCCATATGGGATTGCGCTACTGATCAACGTTCAACGTCCCCTTCTAACGTCGTAATTAGATCTGCTCCAAGAATTGGTAATTAATTTTATGACATTATATTTAAATCAAGTTGAGTTCGTGTCAGTCACTGACATAATAGTAAGATACACTTCATAGTAAATGAACTTCATAATTTGCCCTGGCGGCTAAATTTGCTTCTTGTAAATGGGCTACTGAATGAATGGACCATGTTCTTAGTAGACATAGCGAACAACTCTTACTCTTAGCCATACGGAAATTGCGCTGCTAAGTACAGATACTTATGGGAGCGTTGACTGTTAGAATACGTACTTAGCAGCGTTGACTGTTAGAATAAGATTCATTGATCGAAACAAGACCTTAGGGTAAGTCCTCCGGTTGGGCCATCGCCAGGTTTTGGTGGGAAGGTCACCCCAACCGTGGACTCATTGACGGTCGACGTGACAAAACAGAAAACTATTTGAAAGGGTCACCACGAAGCTCTATCAGAAGAAGAAAAAGATGCATTTGGGACAAAAGAAATCGGTGATTACAGGAGTGATCTCCAATTATTCTTACCATCATCTTCGTAATCATTTATTTCCATCATGTGTGAGAGATTACTATAGTCCAGGAGCTTATAATAATGGAGTAACAAAACTTGAGCGTTTTGTGAGGGATGAGTGTAATGCAGGAAGGATTAAGAAGCTTGACGATGGTTTGAGATACTTTGATCAATTGATTTTGGAAAGGCCATTGCCATCTAACATTACATTCTGTCAATTTATTGAGTTCTCTATCGAAGATTAGATGTTATTCAGATGTGATTCTGTCGTGGAAGAAGATGTCTTTGGTTGGCATGGGGTACAACCCAATATTTATACATTCATGTAGAAAATCTGATATCAAAGACTTATGAAAAGAACACAGAACTAAAAACTCAAACAAGCTTCAACAAGCTTCTCTAAATTGATATATATATAACTCACGGCTTAGCAGCCTATTTATATGTTTACAAACTTGACTCTCAAGTAATAAACACTTTCCTAACTTAATCAAACTCTAACAAGAAAGTTCTAGACAATTCTTACGTAAAGAAACTCTTGAAATACGAAATACTTGTAACTCAAGCAAACTTCCATAAACCGTACTATGGATCAACAACTCTTGTTGATCCATTCACTTCATGTCAACTATCCCAGTTGACTTGTCCATACTGGATCAACTCTCATAGTTGATCCATATTGACTTCTTCACAATGGATCAACAACTAATGTTGATCCTTACTGTTGTCTTTATAGTATCTTGGTTTATTCTTTAACATCCTCCCTTAAACCAAGATGCTCTTTGCTAATCATACCAAGCTTTCCACGCAAGTAAATGAAAGTGTTAGACTTCAAGGACTTGGTGAAAATATCTGCAACCTGTTCTTTGCTTTCAACAAACTCCACAGCAACCTCTTTGTTACTGACTAGCTCTCTAATGTAATGATACTTAATATCAATGTGTTTGCTTCTCCCATGAAACACAGGGTTCTTAGTTAGTGATATTGTCGACTTATTATCACAAACTATTGTTGTTGGTGTCTTTTGTTCTTCAAACAAAGACTTCAGCATCATTCTTAACCATACAGCTTGTGTAGCACAGTTGCTAGCAGCTATATACTCAGTTTCTGTTGTAGACAATGCAACAACTTGTTGCTTCTTAGATGACCAAGAGAAAAAACCAGTTCCCAACTGAAATCCATAACCTGATGTACTTTTTCTTCCTTCTGTATCTCCAGCCCAATCACTATCTGTGAAACCAACCAACTTTGGATCTTCTGAGATAGTATAAAATATTCCCATATTTGTTGTTCCTTTTACATACCTCAGAATACGTTTTGCACCCTGTAAATGTGATTGTCTAGGAGCTTCCATGAACCTACTAACCATACCAACTGCATACATGATGTCAGGTCTTGTAGCAGTCAGATACCTCAAGCATCCAACAAGACCTTTAAAATATGTTGAATTCACAAGTTCTCCTGAACCATCTTTTGTCAACTTCATTCTTTCTTCTACTGGTGTTAAGATTGGATTACAATTATCCATCTTGAAACGCTTCAAAATTCCTTCAGCATACCTTTGTTGATTAATAAAAATTCCTCTTTCAGTCTATTGTACTTCAATACCAAGAAAATATGACATCAAACCAAGATTTGTCATTTCAAACTCCTTCACCATATCCTCCCTGAATTCATTAATCATCTCATTACTGTTTCCAGTAAATATGAGATCATCCACATACAAACATACAATAATATGATCCATACCATCATCTTTCAGATACAAAGTATGCTCATGTGGACATCTTGTAAAACCCTTCTTTAGAAAATATGAATCTATTCTTGTATACCAAGCTCTTGGAGCTTGTTTCAAACCATATAAAGCTTTGTTTAGCTTGTATACTTCATTCTCCTTCCCCTCCATAATGTAGCCATCTGGTTGCTCTACATAAACTTCTTCTTCCAATACTCCATTCAAGAATGCTGACTTCACATCCATCTGAAATATCTTCCATTTATTTTGTGCAGCTAAAGCTATTATCATTCTTACTGTATCAAGTCTTGCAACTGGTGCAAAGACTTCTGAATAATCTACTCCTCTTCTTTGTCTATATCCCTTAGCAACTAACCTTGCTTTCTTTCTCTCTATTTCTCCATTTGCCTTATACTTTGTCTTATAAACCCACTTAACACCAATGGGTTTCTTTCCTGGTGGAAGTTCTGTTAATTCCCATGTGTCATTCTTCTCAATTGACTTCAGTTCTTCATTCATGGCTTGAATCCAACCTTCTTCTTTGGAAGCTTCTTCATAAGCTACAGGATCACAATCTCCAAACAATGCAAAGTTCACCACATCATCATCATCTTCATCATCTCTTGTTAAAACATAATCATTCAACCTAGCAGGTATGATATATTTTCTTCTTGGTCTTGTATTTTCTTGTTGTGTTACTACTTCAGTTCTTGCTTCTTCATGTTGTTCTTCCACATTGTCTTGATCTTGCACTTCTTCCTCAACTATAACTGGAACTGTTCTCACAGTAGCAGGTGGATCAACATTTCTAGTTGATCCAATATTATGTGGATCATCATCCTTAGTTGATCCAGAACTTGGATCAATAATGATTGTTGATCCATAACTCCAATTCCATTGTGAATCTTCATCAAATATCACATCTCTACTTATAACTATCTTTCTGTTTTCTGGGTTATATAACTTGTATCCTTTTGTCACTGAACTGTAACCAACAAGGATACATTTTTCACTCTTATCATCTAGCTTCTTTCTCAATTCTTTTGGCACATGTGCATATGCAATGCACCCAAAAATTCTCAGATGTCTTACACTTGGTCTTACTCCTCTCCATGCTTCTTCTGGTGTTTTGTTGTTCAAACTATTTGTTGGACATCTGTTGAGTAAATACACAGCTGTGTCAACTGCATAACCCCAAAAACCTTTTGGTAAGTTTTTTGTTCTTCTTATTGTTCTTGCCATCTCCATAATGGTTCTATTCTTCCTTTCTACAACTCCATTCTGTTGTGGTGTATATCTTGCTGTTAGATGATGTTGAATGCCATGTTCTTCCATAAACTTATCAACAACAGTGTACTCAGTTCCTCTATCAGTTCTCAAAATCTTGATACTCTTACCAATTTGTTTCTCAGCATAAGCTTTGAAACTTCTGAAAGCATGAAATGCATCACTCTTTTGTTTAAGCAAATATACCCATGCTTTCCTACTATAATCATCAATGAAAGTTATGAAATAGTTATTACCTCCATGTGATGTAACTTCTATAGGACCACACAAGTCACTATGAATGATCTCCAACTGTTGCTCAGCTCTTCTAGCTTTGTTAACTGGAAAAGAATCTCTGTGCTGCTTGCCAAAAATGCAATTTTCACATCTTGATTCTGGTACCTCAATAAAAGGTAAACCAGACACCATCTCCTTCTTAGCTAAAACTTGCAAACTATTAAAATTCACATGCCCCATTCTCTTATGCCATAACCAAGTATCATTATAAACACTGCTACTATAACATCTTTCCTTTTGATGTTGAATATTCAATGGAAACAGTCTGTTTCTAGTCATCTCTACTCTTGCTATTAATCTTCTTCTTCTATCTCTGATTAAGCATAAGCCATTGTAAATATTCATAGAATAACCTCTTTCAGATAATTGACCCATACTTAGCAAGTTTTGATGTAAACCTGGAACATAAAACACATCCATGATGTATGCTTTAGAACCATTCTTGAGAACAATTCTTATTCTTCCTTTTCCCATAACTGGAATTGTTGAACTATTTCCAAACTTCACTGTGGATTTTACAGACTCATCCAAGCTTTCAAATAAATCTTTTCTGCCACACATATGATTGCTGCAACCTGTATCCAAGTACCACTTTAGTTGAGGTGGTTCTTCAGCTGTATGACAAGCTAGTAACATATTTTCAGCTTTCTGCTCTTCTGCTTCTTCTTCTTCTTGACTCTCAGCAAATTTAGCTCTGAAATTTGCTTTGTAGTTATTAGCAACAGTCTTTCTTGGTTTTGAACACTCAGTAGCAATATGTCCAAAGTCTCCACAGTTATAACACTGTATCTTTGATTTATCATATGGCTTCCTGTAATTTCCATTATTTGATCTTCCTCCATTATTATACCCTCCTTGAGAACTTCCAGCATTAGACTTTCCTTGATTATTTCTCCAACTAACTTGACTTTGAAGTGCTTCTTCAACTTGTTTTGCAGCTGCTGTTTTCTCCAACAATCTTTGTTCATAAGCTTGTAATGATCCCAACAACTCATTAAGAGTCATGGTTGCAATTGTGTTGCATTCTTCAATAGCAGTAACCTTTGATTCAAACTTCTCAGGCAAGCTTCTTAAAATCTTTTCAACTACTGTTGAATCCTCTACAGTATCACCATTGGCCTTCATCTCATTGACAATATTCAGTGTCTTTGAGAAAAATTCTGAAATTGTTTCAGTTGTCTCCATCTGTAGCAATTCATATTTTCTTTTCAAAGTTTGTAATCTAACCTTCTTAACTTTTCAGAACCTGTATAGTAGCTTATCAAACCATCCCATGCTCTTTTCACATCCTTGATGTAAATAACTCTATCCATGAGTGATTCATGAATACCTTGATGAAGAATATAGGTAGCTTTAGAATTCTTCTTTCGTTATCAGTTAACGAGTTAGCGCAGCTCCTTCAACTACAGTTCCTTTCCCGCCGTGTTATGCATAACCATCTTTCACGATATCCCACACCTCTTGGAATATGAAAATATTCTCCATCTCGCAACCTCCAAGTGTTCAAAGTTTTTACCTTCAAACACAGGCACCTTGATTGAACTTAAACTCGTCATCTTCTTCAACTTAACTTCTCATACCCACAGCCCTAGAACCTGATACCAGTGCTCGATACCGGATGTAGAAAATCGATATCAAAGACTTATGAAAAGAACACAAAGAACTAAAAACTCAAACAAGCTTCAACAAGCTTCTCTAAATTGATATATATATAACTCACGGCTTAGCAGCCTATTTATATGTTTACAAACTTGACTCTCAAGTAATAAACACTTTCCTAACTTAATCAAACTCTAACAAGAAAGTTCTAGACAATTCTTACGTAAAGAAACTCTTGAAATACGAAATACTTGTAACTCAAGCAAACTTCCATAAACCGTACTATGGATCAACAACTCTTGTTGATCCATTCACTTCATGTCAACTATCCCAGTTGACTTGGCCATACTGGATTAACTCTCATAGTTGATCCATATTGACTTCTTCACAATGGATCAACAACTAATGTTGATCCTTATTGTTGTCTTTATAGTATCTTGGTTTATTCTTTAACAATTCACCATTTTGATTAAATGCTGCTGTGAATTAGGCAAAGTCAATCATGGGTTTTGTTTGCTCGGAGAGATTATTAAGAGAGGCCATGATCCTAATGTTTTCACTTTCGGTACACTGATTAAAGGGTTGTGTCAACAAGGAAAGATTGATTCTGCATACCAAGTGTTTGGTAAAATGACTCAGATAGGTATTCAACCTAATGCGGTTACATGTAATATTCTTATACACGGACTTTGTACAACCGGTGAAGTGAGTCTTGCTCTTCAGTTAAAAAACAAAATGGGGAAATGGAACTGCAGGCCTACCGTTGTGTCATATTGTGCGATTATAGATACACTTTGCAAAGGAGGTTTAGTTGATGAAGCTTTGGTTCTCTTCTCCGAGATGCTTAGAGATTCAGATGTTGTCCCTAATGGTGTTGTTTACAATTCTTTGATTAACGGTCTTTGCAGTACAGGAAGGTTCAAGGAGGCAAAGAGATTCCTCCAAGAGATGGCTAATAGAGGTATCTCTGCGGATGTAAAGACATATAGTTGTATTATTGATGGTCATTGTTTACGTGGTCAATGGGAGGAAGCAAGAAGATATTTTGATGAAATGATGGATCGAGGGATTTCACCCAATTCAGTAACCTTTAATATATTAATTGATTCACATTGTAAAGATGGGATGACAGAAGCTGCTTGGGGGTTATTTCAATTGATGGACAAGATAAACATAAAACCGGATCAGATTACTTACACCACGATGATTGACGGTTTTTGTTTGACAGGTCGGCTGCAAGAAGCGGTTAAACTGTTTGACTCGATGGTGGATAGGGGCCTTGAGCCAGATGAAATCACCTACACTGTGTTAATTGATGGGTATTGCAAGAATCGTAAGTTGGATGAAGCTATGCAGATATTCAGCAAAATGAAACAAAACGGAGTGAAACCCACTATAGTTCCTTACACTACACTATTAAGGGGACTATACCAAGATGGGAGAATGAAGACTGCACAGAGGTTTCTTGATGAGATGCAATCTTTTGGTCTTCGTCTGAATGAAGTTACGTACGGTACAATGTTAGATGGTCTTTGCAAAAATGGAAAAATGGACGAGGCAATAAAATTGTTTGAATCCATGGAGGGTGGTATCTTAGCTAATGTTGAAATGTACAATGTTCTTATTCATGGTTTTTGTCGTGCTGGCCAACTGGAGGATGCAAGAAAATTGTTTGATGAGATTCCAGAAAAAGGATTAGTTCCTACTGTAGTAACATATACAACACTGGTGTGTAGCCTCTTTCGTAACAAGATGGTTTCGGAGGCTAACAGTTTAATCATCGAAATGGAAAAGAAGGGTTGTTTACCAGATGTTAGAGCATATGATACTATCATCAAAGGCTTTCTTGAAGGAAAGAAGACGGACAAGGCATTGCAATTATTCTGCAAGATGCGAGGAAGAAAATTTGTACCCAGTGATTCTGTGGTTATTTTGTTAATAAACACTCTCTCAGCAGATGAGCTAAAAAACCTTTAGTTTTTCGCCAAATCCTGTAACTGTTGAGGTAGTAAACGATTTAAATCTCTATCAAGTATCACCATTTCTGGATGAGGTTTCTTTACGCAGCTTTTTATTCCTGTGGTTATAAAATTAGAAAAACTTTAGGAAATTTGTGTAGCCTTATATAGTTTGTTGCTGGTCTTCTATGTTTTCTTATTCTTTCTCTGCTTTTTACTAGTTCACAAGATTTCTTCATTCCTATTGCATGATATACTTTTGCATGAAATTCACCACAAGATAGGTTCTGTAGTTTGTTCTTTTGTTTATCATTCAGTTCAACTTCATTCATGAAACCAATGCTGAAATTTTACGCTTTTGCAGAAAACTGTCAGGTGGGAAATGCAAGGTTCCAGGCTGATGCGACGGTTAGAGATGTTGGCATGTTGCTATAATGGGGTTTTGTTTCAGTGGATGACAAGAGAAGCTAAATAGGTACACATTTACTGTGATACTTTGACGTCATCGGCGTCAAATGAAGTCTTTTTTAAGCTGGAATAACGCACAATATCTCAGGAAGTCTGTAATGTGCTATGTTGCAGTTTCTTCACAACTTACAGACATGATATTTGCGACGTTTACAAATTTGGAAATTTTTATTCGCAACCATAGTAACAGCTAATTCACGTGAGTAACCAAAAGCTGGAAAAAGTAAATTGGCCTTTGGAGAATTACTTCCCAATGCACATCCATTTGTCCAGAGAACAGTTAAATTCTTAATTACTCATGGCTTATGTACACTCTTTTGGGAGAAGGTATTCAAAATCCTCTGATAACCTATTTTGGGATCAAATCGCCAACCTTGGAAATGTCTAATGACGTTTGGAGATATACAAAGGCTCTAGAGTTACAATCTTATGTTTAAGAAAGTTGGGCTGAGAAAGGCATCGTTTCGGTAAGGGAAAGCAAATTTCAGATTATGTGAATTGTTTTAAAGTTGTTTGATGAACCTTTTCCTTCACAACATATCGGCTGAATGCCTGAAGAGGTAGCTAATTTATTTATTTTTTGAGAACTTTCAGCCTACTGGTTTATTTGCCTGACATGATAGTGATAGACGATTAGTCGCATTCTGTCTCACTTTTTCTTCTGATTTTTCCTAATAGGATGCCACATAACACCTTATGTTCTTGATGTGGCAACTGCTGAAAAACGGTTCTTGATGTGGCAACGCAGTTCGGATTGTGAGTTTGCGTGGTTCCATCTTTGAGGTATTGTTCTTCTTCCTCAGATTTTAACTATTATTAGCATGATCAATGGCGGGTTTCTTTTCCATTTCACCTGAATTACATACTAATTCTAATTTAGAAATTCAGTAATGTCATGCTTTTTGACTTGAAAAATAGGACCTCATTGTGGCAGTTGATCTCCAAATAATCTTCCCACCAACTTCTCATAAATTGGTTCGTCTGGTAGGAAGTTAAGAACATATCATTTGTGTTTCGTAATGCGAGTCACTTAATAGCCTCTTTATCTTTTATGTGTATACTATTTCAGAAAACCAGATTCAATTTTCTGTTCAGCATAGTGTGCCTGCAGCATTACAGCTTTTGAGACATGATCTCTTTGTATACCTAAACCAGGTTTTGAAACTGGTAACTGTTCAAGATATAGAATTTTCTTCTTCTTTACCTTGTTCTGAAATTTGTACCCACCAGAATGTCTATTTCATAATATTTTGAAAAGTTTGAATTAAAATTTTGAGTTGAATGCAAATTTGCGAGGAAAGTCAATCAATTTTTGTCTTGAACTGATTGGACCTGTAGAATCTTAAACCCTGCTAGCTTAAAAGCAGGTCTGAATCATTTTCGATATTGATGATTTGGTCAAAGAAACACCTCCAATTGCTGGATTTTGGGTGAAAGTAGTGATAGTATATTTTGTAGATGGCTATTACTGAATAGGAGTTCCTTCACTAGTCTAATTTTCTCAGAATCACTCACTGAATCAAACTGAATGATATGAATCACCTCTTTACTGTATAAGAAGTAGACAGACTTTAGATTGTAAAGGGTTTCTCAACATAAGAAAACCGAAGTGTAAACTGCATATATATGTTTACATAGCTTGACTTACAGGAAAGACACACTTTCCGTTGACTCTTTTTTTTTTTTGATCAATAAAAGAAAGAGAAAAAGCCATTGGGGGTTTCTTCGGAAATCAGAGCTAATTAATATCAATATCAGGAAAGACACACTTGCCGTAGACTTGGTATACAAGACATACCTAATAGAACCCAAACTATAAACAGAAAAATACAATATCAATTAGAAAGAAAGATTGAGTTTACTATTCTCTAACACCCTCCCTCCATCTAAACAGGTGGTCAGAGATAGTAAACTTAGAGCGTAGAAAGAGAAACGATCTCTGGAAAAACATTTAGTAAAGACGACTGCAATCTGATCTTTAGAGCAAACAAAACGAACAATTAGTTGATCGCGTTGAACCCTTTCTCGAACAAAATGATAATCAATTACAATATGTTTAGTGCGACCACGAAAGATAGGATTCATAGTAAGATAGGTACCACCAAGATTATCACACCATAAAACAGGAGGAGTCGAGACTTGAGCGCGTGTTGATGCAAGCGCGGATCGTTTAGCTTGGAAATTCTGTTGGAGTGCAACTTCTCTTAAAGGCCATGCATCAGTGACAACGATATGAGGTGGCTGAATCGAGTACTGTTCGTTGACGCAATTCTCATCTTCATGGATGCCTTAGTGGATTTCCCCTTCTTTAGGTGCTTCTATTTTTAGCAAGGTTAGACCGGTCGTGGTTGCGAACTGTTGGACAATCTCTGAACTTTTGTGAGGGTCTGAAGATATAGGTTTTCCAACAAAGCTTCATAAGCCGGTTCTTTACCTTTGTCATGCTGATATTGTGACATACCTGGTGTATCTCTTCTCTTAGCTTTGGAAAACTGCTCCAGATCCTTGTTGTTGGCTAGACTTAGTTGGTCGTTCTCCTTCCACTCTAGTTCGATACGGCTACGTGCTTTGTCTGCATTGTCGTTGGCGGGGGCACAGACTTCAGACAAGGATTCAATATTTTTTGTGTTATCTCTAAAATTGGTGGCGTTATCCAAGCGAATGTTTGTTGGTTCTTGCCACAGCTGGTTTGCGATACTCTTTAGGAGACAAAACGTCTCATTTTGCAGCTTGACGATATCGGCTTGATTTGCGACAACATCTTCTAGTATTTTTTCCATGCCTTCCTTGGTGATTGGACTCCGAGCATTCGTGGCCTTGAAAGAGTTTGGCTGGCCGAGGTACATCCTAAAGTGGTAAGTTGGGATCGGTGGTTAAAACGAATTATGGTTAATGATTAAATTCAGACCTAAGATCCACCATTTTGAAATTTGAAAAACTGATTTTGCAACCGAAAGATTAATCTCCCACTGTGGTCGCTAGTTGTTTTGGGGTAAAAACTGATTTTGCTGAAGATGGTAAATCGGGTGTGCCGCCGAGAAACGAATCTAAACCCTAAACAAATGTACTGCACATGAGTACTTTAGATTCGAGAGATCAATCTGTACAATTATGACCTAAACCAAGAAATGACAGTTCCATCCTTGCTTCGGTCACAAAATGAAGGAGAAGGGTTGATCTTGTGGAAGGAAGCAGAGAAGGTGTTGAGATCAGAATGATGAATTCTATGAGGTATGGTTGTTTTATGACTTGTATCAGAATATAGAACTTGCCTGCGAAATGTAAGTTATAAGTTCTTGGTGTTTTCTGGATACTTGCGTTAATGAACTCATGTTGGTTAAAATAGATTGAAAATCTATTTATACAAGTCATAGTCGAACATACACTGATCTCATAGGAAGTGGAAGTAGTTGAGTGATGGAGAAGTGGGGATCGTGTAGAATGGTGAAAACCACGTCCGTATTAGGAGGGGAAGATGGTTGGTTTTACTCCCACTACTTTCTCGTAATTGGCGTGTTGCACGCCGCACGTTGTAAACCGCCAGACCAATACCCTGATGAACATCCCCTAGTTTGTGACATGTTTGATGTCTCGATTATTTTGTAAAAAATATGTAGCAAGTTACATGAGGAATGGAACAAGTCCTACATGGTAATTGTTGAGTTAATTTTGCTTGCAAGACCTAATTATTTCGACCAATCACGTACAAGCTAGGCGGCAGGCTGTCATATGTGATAGGTCAGGTCGTGAGACTTGCCATAAAAAATAGCATGTGATGCTTTTAGGTTAAATAATTAAAGTATTTTTGAAATCGATATTCATAAAATATTGCTTGTAAAGTATCGTTTTTAAGCAAGCAACTCAAAATAATCGATGTTCATGAAGAATTGATGTTCAAGAGCCCGTTTTAGTTAGCCGCAAAACTCAATGTCTTAAAAGAGGCATGACCAGCCATCTTCGGGCAGCCACCAGGAGCTGCTTGGGTATATTGAGGATGAGATGATCAGTCCTCATGGAAGATGGGCGTCCGGCGGTCACGACGACATCTTATTGGTTGCCCAGAATTAGACCTAGGCCGGTCAATTTGGCTGGCCAAGTTGGACGACTGAGATTATTTTGCGATAGCCGCATACTGTCGTTAGTTGAATTCAAGGCTTTTAAACCCGTATGACCAACCTACTTTAGGTGATCGATTTGATGTGTTGCTGGCAGGTTGCGAGCAACGTGATTGGCCAAGGCTAAAGCCGAGCCGCCAATGAGCATACCATCACTTTGTTGGTCTCCTAATATAAAATCTAAGCCATCCAATTAGGCTGGCTAAGTTGGACAGCTACGATGGATTTGAGATTGTCATGTCTAGTTTTAACTCGTTTAATACCTTTTTTTAACAACATGACTAGCCTAATTTGGCTAGCGATCATGGATGCTACCTGCTGGCTAGAAGAGCTCTGATTGGATGGAACAGAAGTGGGCCCATTAGTGAATGTCGTGGAGCTTGTTTGGCTATGCCACGAGGAAGCTAAGCTTGATAAATCGGTCGGCCAAGTTGGATGGTCGTGATCGTTTTAAGACAGGCATGGACAGTCTAGATTCAATTTCTTAAGAAACTAAGCACGTCGACCAGCCAACTTTCATGTTTAATTAAAAGTTTAGGCTGCGACTTTGGAGATATTTGATTGGCCAATGGGAAAGAGGGGCCGACAGGAAACAAGGTAGGGTATGGCCGGTCGGCCATGAGAGGTTCCGGCTAGCGCAAACCAGCCGGTTAAGCGGCGCGGCTGCGCTCCTTTTGCTTCTGATTTTATATGCCGCATAGGATTTTGCTCCTACTAGTTACATGATGGATTAATTTCCTAGTTGTCCTAGGTTTAGTCTCAACCAATAGGGATCGAGATATTATGTAGACCGCAAAAAATTAAAAAAAAAAAAAAAACATAATTTTTATAAATTGGTAAAATTAGGTGTGAAGATGAAAGCCAAAAATATTTAGGATCTGGTAGTGATGAAGGAAGCACTTCTGAGTATGTTAGTAATGAGTCTAGATCCCCAAGTGAGACGACAGATGAGCCGGTAAATCTTTATACGCTTTCTGACTTAAAGTTATCCGTTCTTTAATATACAATAAGTATTAAACAACGATGTTGCAGGATGAGATTGTACCAGCAGATAATCCTGAGATGGAGATGATTAATGACGTCAGAGATGTCACTATACCTTCCAAGGAAAAAGAAGATGTTACGTCCATGGCTGTAGATGCAAATATCTCCAAAGAACCCCTTAAAACCGAAATGGCGTTGGTTGTGCATTTCGTTGCAGAAGCTTCCTTTGACCTTCCATTTGATGCTCCCTTCACATATCACGTGTTTATTGGAGGATTCAGCATACCAGCCAAGTATACGGAGCTATATACCTAGATATGGAAGAAGCACAGACACATGGACACGACCAAGAAATCCACAAGTCGTTTTTCACTATCCAAACGTGTTGAAGAGGCTTTGTCTTCAATTAGTGATACGTGTAACGTGACTGGACACACCGTTTCTGAAGAAGTAGTCTCCAATTGGGAGTACCATCGGGATATGTGCGTGAACTTTGAGTTTAATACCTCCTAATTCTGTGAATGGTTTTCTAAAATCCAAAAGTTGCAAACTGAAATGAATGAAGTTCCCTCCATGGATCTCATTAACCAACACAAGGTAGAGATCAAGAAGTTATCTCAAGAGTTGAAGTTGAAGCAGGCTGCTCTCCAGGAAATGAAATATGCTTCCTCTATGAAGAATGATCTGTTGCTGGAATATTTTCCTTGAATACTTTGTTCTTTCTTTTCCTTTTACATATTCCATGTTAGGTATTTTTTGAAAGATAGGAAATACTTCTTTCATGGTTTGATTTTTTGTGGTTTTGAACTAGTAGGCGATTGCTTTGTGAGGATTTTGGGTTAACTTGAGATTTTTCTTTTTGAAATGATTCATGAATAATTTTCTAAAAGAAATGATGCTTGGATTAACTGATAAATTGAAATCCTAATTATGAATGCAAGCAGTGCAATCATTTTGGAGGAAATGCTAGAGGAAATACTAACGTAAATGCTAGAGGAAAAGGTAACATGATATCTTAGGTATTAAAAGGTTTGAGTCACCTGGCACGTGTTACTGCTCCTTCTAGCTTGTCAGCATTGATGAGCTTGCAGTAGCCTCCCAGGACAACTTCTACCACTAGGTGCGGCTCATATTTTCCTTTTGGGAAATCAGGTTGAGTAGTAATATTTACTACCCTATCTCCAACTTGAAAGGGAGTTGGGTGTTGCATAGCTACTTGATTCTCAGATTCATTATTTTTGACCGAGACAACTTCTAAACACTTGATAAAATATTTTAAAGGACCATTATCCCATTCACATCTCCTAGTGGTTGTTGGGTTGATAATCGGATCGAGTCCCCAAGTCTTGACGGAAGGAGGAGTGACTGGTTGGAAAAAAGGTTATTCTGTAAGACTTACTTGTGTTTGGAACCTGCGAACAAATATTGATCTACTCTCTATAGTTAATTTTGTCACATTTGCGAGTTGTTGATACGGTCGGCTTGTTGGAGATAATCCTCTCAAGTATAGACACTGGCAAAGGATATACTACTAGCTTCGCTTTGTTGCTTTGTATCCATGGGCATCCCAAAATCAGGTCGTAGTCTAGACCCCCCTTGATAACTTGGAAACTCATGCGGGAAGTAGTAAGAAGTCCCCAGCCGGGTTTCTCATTATTTTTGTTGACTGCAACATCTTGAATAGGCTCAGACGGAGTTGTTATTATCTTGGTAAATAAGAAGCGCCCACCAGAGATGATTGGGGGCCGTGAAATTTTTTTTTACGTTGATCTGCAAAAAAGTGGACAATCTTCGGTTCCTAGATGCAATTCTTCCGAGTTAATCCTTTCCTGGACAATGCGTTTCAGACCATTTCATTCACTGGTAGGATGATGGATGAATCTGTGATAGTGGCAATATCTCGAATCTAACATCACTTGATCAGTTGGTGGGTGCCATACAGGAGGCAGTAGACCAACCTTATCTCATACCCAAGCTTCTAGTAACTCTAGGACTTTCCTTATTGGGAGTGGAAAGTGAGGGTACCTCAAATATGGTTTTTCTCGAGTTTGCAGTTGTTGTCGTGGAAACTCTCGTAGGCTTTGGAAAGAACCTCTTTTTTAGGGAGGATTCGAGACTTGAGCGGGTTTTGATGCAGGCGCGGATCGTTTAGCTTGGCATTTATTTTGGAGTGCAACTTCTCTTAAAGGCCCTGCATCAGTGACAACGATATGAGGTGGTTGAACCGAGTACTGTTCGTTGACGCAATTCTCATCTTCATGAATGCCTTAGTGGATTTCCACTTCTTCATGTGCTTCTATTTTTAGCAAGGTTAGACCGTTCGTGGTTGCAGACTGTTGGACAACTCTCTGAACTTCTGTGAGGGTATGAAGATATAGGTTTTCCAAGAAATCTTCATAAGTCGGTTCTTTACCTTTGTCATGGTGATATTGTGACATACCTGGTGTACCTTGAAAAAGCGGGGGTCTAACAACCTCACCCAATATTTCGATTAACAATCTGTATGGACAACTCCGAGTTGTTTTTATAGAGAATCAACTAGACTCAATCAATAGAAAATACTCAAGGAGTTATTATCTCAATATCTCGATTTGATTTACTCAAGCAAATATGATTCGTGAGTCTAATCAAAGAGTGATAACTTGGATGGTACCAAAGACCAATATCCAAGTGTCAATCGATTTAAATCAACAACCAATAGGTCGAATATTCTAATAGATTGATCAACGCACAACTTGTATTATTTCAATTATATAAAAATATAATGTGGAAAAGAAATAACACAGACACCAGAATTTTGTTAACGAGGAAACCGCAAATGCAGAAGACCTAGTCCAGATTAAACATACATTGTATTAAGCCGCTACAGACACTAGCCTACTCCAAATTAACTTCGGTCTGGACTGTATTTGAACCCCAATCAATCTCACACTGATCCAAGGTACAGTTATGCTCCTACGCCTTTGATCCCAGCAGGATACTGCGCACTTGATCATTCCCTTAGCTGATCTCACCCACAACCAAGAGTTGCTACGACCCAAAGTCGAAGACTTTAGCAAACAAATCTGTCTCACACAGAAAAGTCTACAAGATAGATAAATTCGTCTCCTACGAATGAACCTATGAGTTTTGTTCCGTATTTTGATAAATCAAGGTGAACATGAACCAATCAATAAAACCAGACTTATATTCCCGAAGAACAGCTCTATTTTAGCAATCACCTCACAATAGTCTTAATCGACGTATCGAAAAAAGATATTGTGGAATCACAAACGATGAGACGAAGATGTTTATGATTACTTTTATATCTTGCTATCAGAGATATAAATCTCAAGCCAATTATTACAATTGTACTCATACGATAGAAACAACAAGATCATATCACACAACTACAAGAAAAGTAGTATCGGTCTGGCTTCACAATCCCAATGAAGTCTTTAAGTCGTTAACTTGGTTTTAGAAGAAGAAAACCAAAGGTTAAAGGAGAATCGACTCTAGCTTAGCAAACTAGTATCACACAGAATGTGTGGGGATTAGGTTTCCAGGTTGCTAGAGTTCTCCCTTATATAGTCTTTCAAATCAGGGTTTGCAATCAATGTTAGCTTAGTAACAAAGCATTCAATATTCACCATTAGATGAAAACCTAATTAAATACAAGCTAATATCTCTCAACCTTTAGATCGAAAACTTAGCTTTCCATACACACATGTACTTGACGATTTTGGGTTTGTGTAACCGTACCCAAACGTGTACAATAGTTGGTCCAAGATTAGTCAACCAAATGATAACTTTCATGTCAACCATATTCTTCTTCACCATAACTAGTCCGAATGACTCAAATCAACTAGTTAGAGAGTTGTTCAATTGCTATGAGATCTTATGTACTACATAAGACACAATTAAAGCAAAAACGATGTGATTCACTCGAATAGATTCTTGAACTATAAAGCCATGGTTTAAAATAGCATTCCTTAGATAATTTAAATAAATTCATGAACATCGTTTTTATACATAACCACTCAAGTTCGCGGACTTAAGTAACCGGTTGGAGTTCACAAACTCCAACATAAATTCTCGGGTTCGACAACTTCTGTCAGTTTGCGGACTGAAACCAAGCTTCAACTCCAGCAGAAATTCTCGGGTTCGAGAACTACGCTCGTTCGCGGACTGAGTTCGCGGACTGGGTTGTCTGCTCAAGTTCCGGTTTTCACTTGATCAACAAATTTCGCAAACTTCGGTTCAAGTGCATAAGGACTTATACATATATGTGTTACCACAATAATGTTTATATACCCCAGTGGTTATATTGTCTAAACTCTCATTTCAATCATTGAAACATTCTCAGAGGACGTCATATAGTTATTATTCACGAACTAGTTTTCGTCGGAGCAATTTCCAAAGTGATTGAAACATAACATGACTTTCGTCACTAGGCAAAGATGAATTCGGCTAAAGCGAAATCTTTACCAACACACATTTCGAGAAATAGGTAAGCGAGATATACTTAGATCGAAATGTCACATGTGTATATCTTTAGTCTATATAGTAAAACGACCTTTGTCTCAAGATAGGAGATAAAGTAGATATACTTTTGAGTGATAGATAAGTTCAAGTCTCCACATACCTTTTAGTCGATGAATATCCACTGGTTCCTTGAGTAGTCCTTCGTCTTGTATGATGATTGCCATGGAGTTCTTGAGATCATCTACACTTTCTATCCTAGTGCGAGACCTTAGCTATAGTAGACTACAAATCAAGACTTTATAGTTTTGATCACTAACATTGACAAACATGCTTGATATAGCAACGCATGCGAGTTCGACCGAGCAGTGCTCTAACAATATCCCCCTTTGTCAATTTTAGTGGAAAAACTATTAATACATATGGAATACAAAAAATATATAAATAAACTTTGAAGCTCTTATTCCACATGTCTAATCTTCAACAATACTCGAAATCTTCGTCACTTCCAAGTAATCCAATGATCCCAAAAGTTGTAAGTTTAGCATCATCGTTGTTGAAAATCCGTAGCTATAACAATAAGAAAAGCATCGGTTCTCAATCATTGTTATACAGTGTCATAATATTATTACACAGCGTCAAAGTCCAATTACATCACAACTTCAACAACAATACTATGGTGATACTTTACTCCCCCTTAGTCAATACTCCATCTCACATGGAAACCACTCCCACTTACATAATGATCCGAAAACCATATGTATTTGTAGTGTGAACTACAATTAATTCTCCCCCTTTTTGTCAATAAAATTGACAAAGGTACCAGAACCGGATCTTAATGAAATTTACGTAAGAGACATTTCATGACCAAAGGTAAATATGTATCATCTTGTTTAGATGCAATCATAAATCCGAAGCTAAATTCATTTATCAGGTAGTTTATTAAGATGCAAGATAGCCCCTCTAATATTCGATAGCCGCACTCCCCACAAAGATTTGGAAATTAAGCACAAGTTCAAAAGAACTCTCCCCCATAATATGTCATTCCCTAAGGAACAACAAGAGCGACCTTAATTTCAAAAGAAGAGAAGGATTTCTTTAGACTCAACAAATTACATACAAGCATGAATTTGGAATCCAACAAGAAATATTCAATCAAATTAACCAAAGCGAACCAAGATTAATTTGAATAAATATGCTCAACACAAGTAAACTTATGGAGACTTAAAAAATCAATTAAATTAATCACAAGAAAACTTGCAAATAATCTAATTGTCATACTCAACCAAACTAATTACAAGAGTAATCAATTTAATTGGACACACTCGACATAAGAAAAACTTACGGAGTGCTAACTAAATAACCATACTAGGTGATTGATTTAGTTCATTTGGGCTCAACACAAGAGATTATGGAACCCTGGCTAAGATTATCATAACATGACAACCTTAACCGTACAAGTACTCAACATAAGAAACTTATGAAATATAAGCTAAATAACCACACAAGTTGATTAATTTAGTTCTTAATGCTCAGCAAATAGCATCTCATGGAACAACCAACCATGCCAATAAGAAATCGGCTTAGTTGTATCGTGCTCAACATGAGATACACAATAGATCCTTCACGATAATACATAAAAAAATGGATCAATAAGGATCTATACCGTGGACACAAGGATTCATTCTATGTTTCATCATCATTTCCACAATGACACACAATAGACATAACCCTTGAATCACAAAAGATTTTAACCTATCTTACATCAATGATTGATAATATAGGCTTAACTTTTGTGTTTGTCAAAAGTCTATTCATCCTTTTATCAATATTTGCATATCAATTCACGAACGACTTTACTTTTGACAAAATATGGGACAATCAAGTTTACGGACGTAAACAACATATCCCATCAAAATATTGCAATATATAAAATCAAAAGATTAATACTACAACCACCATCTTCCAAACAAACTTAGAATTTTTAAACCAAAAAATCTAAAAACAAGAAGATGAAAACATTGGTTATAGCTATGTGTAATCGCAATAATGGCTATTCCAAAACACTAGTTATTCTTCTAAACAAAAAACAAAAAATAGAAGATTTACTAGATTTGCTGAACTTGATTTAAAACTAAAGATTGAACAACAGTAAGTTCATCAGATGCTTTCTTCAGCTCATCCTTTAGAAACTCAAGATTCCTTGTTGCTATTCCGAGCTGTTCACGAACGACTTCAAAATCATGAAGAAGATTTCCTACCAATTGTGAAGACATATGAACTGGGAGGTTGTTTTCATGATCAATAATAGCCTGAAGACAGATTATGAAAACAGGGTCTTCATGAAACTCAATATCCTTCTCTTCCATAATCACTTCTTTTTTGCTTCTCTCCATTGTGCCAAGACTCCATAAGAACCTTTTTATCCTTATGAAATAAAGTGTCAAATAATGACATATATATAAGGAGGTTCATATAAAAAACCCTAGGCTCAAGGATGTCCGTGTGGATCTTATGAACGTGCACAAGTGGTCATAGATGACCAACACATGGGGAACCAAGTAAGAAGAGAAAGAAGAGTTCAACAAGGACTTTTCACCCAAAAAGAATCCTTAAAAAAAGCTCAAAATCAAATTTGAAACTCATACACCTTTGACAGTTTTCTCAAGACACTTTCTTGAGAACATAGATCATCCTTTTTATTCTAAAGAAGAATGTTCCAAAAAGTAGTCATGGTGTGTTAGGATGAGCATTTTGCTCATCATTGTTGACTTCTCCTTTACAGGAATGTAGAGACAAATCACTCAACAATAGTGAAGGACTTTTACTAGGAGGAGAACTAGGAGTACCTGAGTTAGCTGCTTTCCAAGTTTTGGAGACGCCCCGTTTGAGTCTGTTTATGCTTGTCTTAAGTTCCGAGACTCGATTATTTATGTGGAGAAAATCCGGGACAGAATTCTTGGATTCATAGTCTTCCATGGAACTTGAACTCTTTTTCTTTCTCCTGGGCCTTTTTCTATTTTTAGGGTTATTTGTTACCCATTTGTTTTCTTCCTTCTACCTTGATTCATATTTTGTATTCCAAAGTCATGAATACGAGACGACTTGTCAAGGTAGTTTTCTTGATTGTTGAATGTGCCTTTTACTCCAACAATATGAGAAACAGGTTTAATCATTTCCTTAGACACCCATATAAGAACTGTAGTTGTAGGAAATCCTACACTACACCGCTCACAAGAATTCATAAGAATCAACATATATTTGAAGATTAAGAACAACACTTTTATTAATTAATCTTCAGAAACATTACAAGAAATGGAAGAAATCAAGAATACAACCACTCTCTTAAACTTTCTCTCTCCTCAAAGCTTTCTCAACACTCTAAAAATTGATATCTCTCTCTCTCTGAGTCTACAAGTTCTCTTTATATAGGGAAGTTACATAATGGATGACAGCTAAGTTGTCCTTTTATTTCGGATCTGACTCGCGTTATGCTCGCAGTAATTGTAATGTCTAAAATCGCAGATACTCCAATCTTCGCAGCATCGTCATGTTCTTCCCGTGTTTTCTCTACCGTCATTCATTACGTCATTCTTTGAGTTATTCTGTGACACTCGTAGTGTGTTGTTGAAGAGCTCGCAGAAATGTCGTTTATAAATTTCGTAAGAGTATTGTTGTGGCGATATTCTGATCCTACAAGAACGTCGTGACGTTTTTATTTCTTAACCGAAAACGAAATTTTCGCTCAGGTGTCCTTTATTTCCGCAGTAATAGCAGTTGAAGGAATTATTCTTAACTGTTCTCTTATGAGTAATTTTGGGAGAAGTCCCTTCCTTAGGCACATTGCAGGATGAAAACGTTTTCTCACATGAAGAATTATCAACTGCTTTGACGAAATTGATCTTACTAGTTTTTGGAGCGTCTATTCCTTTATAGCCCATACCACGTGTATAACGATGTTCTTTACATGCTCAAATCATAGAAGTCAACTTCGTTGAGCAAGTATTGAATCTTCTCAGACTCTCTTCTAGTGATCTTACCTATCAAGAGCAGCTGTAAGATCAGTCTCCAATGACTTTTCTTTAGTAAGAAGTATGAGTTCTTTGTCATTAAAACATTTATGTTGAGAGTCATATCTCGCTTCAGTATCTGCAAGTCTTTCTTTCAACACATAGAGATTTCAGAGAAGATTGTCGCATTCATATTTGTTTGTGCAGATATCTTCTTCACGATCTTTAATGATAGATTTTAGGAGATTATAGCCACAATCATATCCTTTAAAGAGTTTTCTCAATTTTCTGTTTTCTTGACAAAGAGGAGCCATGTACTTACTCAGGCAAGTTGTTAACCTTTTTTATTTCAATGCATGATCAAACAACTTGATATATTGAGATACTTCCTCATCAATACTCGGTCCTTCTTTTGAATCACTATCATCTGAAAGGTCATCCAATTTCTCATCAAGATATTTTTCCCAGTCAAATGCAGATTCAGCCAAGGGACGAGTGATAGAGTTTTTCTCAGAAGTTTTAAGACATTGAGCCTTACCTGAGTGGCTTTGAACTGGTGTTGCGTCATCAGAGATACTACTCTTATCCATAGAGTCAGATTGCTCACAAACACAGATTTATGAGGTCTTGAACGTGTTTGCCTGCTCTGATACCAATTGAAAAAGCGAGGGTCTAACAACCTCACCCAATATTTCGATTAGAAATCTTATGGATAACTCCGAGTTATTTTTCTAGAGAATCAACTAGACTCATGTTGATGGTGGATTTTTATTTAATTGTAAAATTGTAAAACCTAAAAATTATGCGCCAACATATTGTAAAATATAAGGCCATTATTAAGCGATGGATACTCCTTCACTTTATTAATTCACCTAGAATGGAGCATGTGGCAACAATCCCATTCTGTGAATAAAATACACGAAATTCATCCAGGTTGGAGCATGTAGCAACAATCCCATATACCCTGTGAATTTCCAACATTATTAATTAATGCGCAACCAGCCTTGTATTTCCTGTACTCATTTTCAGTGCGGCATGACGACTGGGTGTTGTTCTCAGTAGAGCAACACGAATCTCCAAGCATTATAATGAAACATGTACGAAATACTCGTACAGGCTGCAACTCTCGGTGTGTTATACTAGCCCGATTGAGCCACTCTCGGTGTGTTATACTAACCCGATTGAGCGTTCGGACTGACCGTATAAGTTTGGATATGATGACGACCATCCAACTCCACCAGCATGATTGGATGGTCCAGATCGATTCCATGACCCCCAAGCAGGTATGGAATATCCGCTGCCGAACCAATGCGGGCCCCGTATGGTCGGCCTCCCCTTGGCCTAGCTTTCCAAAACGTCCAAATCAAAGCAGTATGGACGAAAAACCTAAATTAGGTTTGCGGCACATTACATGTGTCGCAAAACAGTCTCAACCATCCATCTTCGCAAGTATAGATGGAGGGTGCAGACGTAGATTCAAAGGGCACGGAGTATGTCAACACAATCACCGTGGACCCACCTACATACCTGACCAATCGGTTAGGACCAACCATGGTTGGTCGTTCCAAATCGTATGCCTGAATGGAGCATGACGCACGACCTTGAAACCCAAAATCAGGGTTTTTGAATCACGAGCGTCCATTTTCTCCGGCACGAATGGAGGGTCCGAGATTAGATCAAAGCAAGTTCGGCCATACCAACATGACCACCGTGGACTCATCTATCCCCTCACCTGATCGGCCAAGGCATAACATGCCTGGTTATCCCAAATCGTTCGCCCAAACTAGCGTGGTCGCACCTCCCAAGCTGCAAACTAATCTCAACCTCTCGATTTCTCCGGACGAATTGAGTGGCTTAGATCATGTTTTCATGGGATGGTAAGGCATAGGCATGAACACCAGCCTACCACCTACACCTTGGAGCAATCGGCCAAGACCGACCAAGCATGGTCGTCTTGAAACGCCCGCTTAAGGTTGGTACGACGTGCGGCTTTTGCGGCACCAATTTTTTGTCGCAAATTGATCTCAACCACACAACTTCGCATGAAAAATTGAGTGGCCTAGATCACACTTTCGTGAGACAATGAGGTATGGGCGCCTATACCGTCATGTTGTCTATACACATGCACAACCGTCCTAGCCAAAGTTGCGTCCCAAGCTTGGATTCGACCAAGCTGAAAAGTGATGCTTGCGCTCCTTTTCATAAACCCTAATTTCATCAACGGTCGCAGATGAGTGTCTCAAAGATCATCTCGTCCGTCCAACTTCACCGGCTTGGCTATACATCCTTGGTCAAGAGCTAATTGGTCAGTGTGGCGTCATGGTGATCACCACCCGTCACTCTACCACACCATGTGATCCGTCAAAGGAGGGTTTGCATGCGCAACTTCCAAACCATCACATGAAGTAGGCTGAACATGAAGTTTCTTTGAGACTCTCAAACAACGATGCTTCATACATGCTGAATATACTCAAAGTAGTACCTGCATAGTATACACACGATACTTCACAAGTATCAATTTCCAAAATAACGTAGCATTACATGCTACTTTATGTGGGTCCCACGATCCACACACACTCGAGACATCAATCATGTCACAAACTTGGGGATACATACTGGGGTATTGGTCTGGTGGTTTACAGCGTGCAGCGCCCAACGCGCCATCACAAGAACGTGTCAGGAAGTCATGGACGGTTAGTGATGATGGAAGAAGTGGGCAAGCCTGGTCGTGTAACACCAACACACTACTCCACTACTCCATCACTCCACTTTCTCCACTTCCCACGAGATACGAAGGTTAGGCTAAAAGACTTGTATAAATAGGCTCTCCGCCCTATTTTTCAAACAAGACAAGACAGAACAGAGAGAGCATAACACAAAAACCAAGTGTTAACATCCAGAGCCTGCTTGCGTTAATTACAAGCCTGCTCACCTTTCTGTTGCAAGTCATACATAGCCAACACCTTAATTCACAATCTCAACACCTTTTTTGCTTCCCTCCCTAAGATCAACCCCATCTCCTTCACTTTGTGACCGAAACAAGTCTGGAATGGCCATTATTTTTGGTTTAGGCCGGACTTGCACAGATTGACCTCTCGAATCTACAAGCACTCACCGTGCAGTATATTGTTTAAGGTTTAGATTCATTCCTCATCCACACACCCCAAATTACCAAAATCGGCAGGAAACATTTTCGCCCACAAACAACTCAATCAATAAAAAATACTCAAGGAGTTATTATCTCAATCTATCGATTTGATTTACTCAAGAAAATATGATTCGCGAGTCTAATCAAAGAGAGATAACTTGGATGGTACCAAAGACCAATATCCCAGTTTCAATCGATTAAAATCAACAACCAATAAGTCAGATATTCTAATCGATTGATCAACGCATAACCTGTATTATTTCAATTATATAAAAATATAATACGGAAAAGAAATAACACAGACACCAGACTTTTGTTAATGAGGAAACTTCAAATGCATAAAAACCCCGGGACCTAGTCCAGATTAAACATACAATGTATTAAGCCGCTACAGACACTAGCCTACTCCAAATTAACTTCGGTCTGGACTGTAGTTGAACCCCAATCAATTACACACTGATCCAAAGTACAATTATGCTCCTAAGCCTCTGATCCCAGCAGGATACTATGCACTTGATTCCCTTAACTGATCTCACCCACAACCAAGAGTTGCTACGACCCAAAGTCGAAGACTTTAGCAAACAAATCTGTCTCACCTAGAAAAGTCTAAAAGATAGATAAATTCGTCTCCCACGAATAAACCTATGAGTTTTGTTCCGTATTTTGAAAAATCAAGGTGAACAGGAACCAATCAATAAAACCATACTTATATTTCCGAAGAACAGCTCAGTTTTAGCAATCACCTCACAATAGTCTTAATCGACGCAGCGAAAAAAAAAATTGTGGAATCACAAACGATGAGACGAAGATGTTTGTGATTACTTTTATATCTTTCCTATCGGAGATAGAAATATCAAGCCAATTATTACAATTATACTTGTACGATAGAAACATCAAGATCAGATCACACAACTACAAGAAAAGTAGTACCGATCTGGCTTCACAATCCCAATGAAGTCTTTAAGTCGTTAACCTGGTTTTAGAAGAAGAAAGACAAAGGTTAAAGGAGAATCGACTCTAGCTTCGCAAACTAGTATCACACATAATGTGTGGGGATTAGGTTTCCCAGTTGCTAGAGTTCCCCCTTATATAGCCTTTCAAATCAGGGTTTGCAATCAATGTTAGCTTAGTAACAAAGCATTCAATATTTACCGTTAGATGAAAACCTGATTAGATACAAGCTAATATATATCAACCGTTAGATCGAAAACTTAGCTTGCCATACACACATGTACTTGACGATTTTGGGTTTGTGTAACCGTACCCAAACGTGTATAATAGTTGGTTCAAGATTAGTCAACTAAATGGTTAGCCAAATGATAACTTTCATATCAACCATATTCTTCTTCACCATAACTAGTCCAAATGACTCAAATGAAATAGTTAGAGAGTTGTTCAATTGCTATGAGATCATATGTACTATACAAGACACAATTGAAGCAAAAATGATGTGATTCACTTAAACCGATTCATGAACTATAAAGCCATGGTTTGCAATAGCATTCCTTAGATAATTTAAATAAGTTCACGAATATCGTTTTTAGACATAACCATTCAAGTTCGCGGACTTAAGTAACCGGTTGGAGTTCACAAACTCCAGCAGAAATTCTCGGGTTCGAGAACTTTCGTCAGTTCATGGACTGAAACCAAGCTTCAACTCCAGCAGAAATTCTCGGGTTCGAGAACTACGCTCGTTCATGGATTTGATTTTGGATGATTGATTAATTTTGCTCAAGTTCCGGTTTTCACTTCATCAACAAAGTTCGCAAACTTCGGTTCAAGTGCATAAGGACTTATACATATATATGTTACCACAATAATGTTTATATCCCCCCGTGGTTATATTGTCTAAAATATCATTTCAATCATTGAAACATTCTCAGAGGACGTCATATAGTTGTTATTCACGAACTAGTTTTCGTCAGAGCAATTTCCAAAGTGATTGAAACATAACATGACTTTCGTCACTAGGAAAAGATGAATTCGGCTAAAGTGAAAGATTTACCAACACACATTTCGAGAAATAAATAAACGAGATATACTCAACTCGAAATGTCACATGTGCATATCTTTATTTTATATAGTAAAACGACTTCTGTCTCAAGATAAGAGATAGAGTAGATAGACTTTTGAGTGATAGATAAGTTCAAGTCTCCATATACCTTTTAGTCGATGAAGATCCACCAGTTCCTTGTGTATTCCTTCGTCTTGTATGATGACTTCTATGGAATTCTTGAGCTCAACTACACTTTCTATCCTAGTCCTAGACCTTAGCTATAGTAGACTAGAAATCAAGACTTTATAGTTTTGATCACTAACATTGACAAACATGCTTGATATATCAACGCATGCGAGTTCGACCGAGCAGTGCTCTAACATACCTCTTCTCTTAGCTTTGGAAAACTGCTTCAGATCCTTGTTATTGGCTAGACTCAGTTAGTCATTCTCCTTCCACTCTAGTTCGATATAGCTACATGCTTTGTCAGCATTGTCTTTGGCGGGGGCACAGACTTCGGACAAGGATTCAATATTTTTTGTGTTATCTCTAAATTTGGTGGTGTTACCCAAGAAAATATTTGTTGGTTCTTTCCACATCCGGTTTGCAATACTCTTTAGGAGACAAAACGTCTCATTTTACAACTTGACGATATCGGCTTCATTTGCGACAACATCTTCTAGTATTTTTTCCATGCCTCCATGGTGATTGGACTCCGATAATTCGTGGCCTTGAAATAGTTTGGCTGGCCGAGGTACATCCTAAAGTGGTAAGTTGGGATCAGTGGTTAAAACGAATTCTGGTTAATGATTAAATTCAGACCTAAGATCCACCATTTTGAAATTTGAAAAACTGATTTTTCAACCGAAAGGATTAATCTCCCACTGTGATCGCCAGTTGTTTTGGGGTAAAAACTGATTTTGCTGAAGATGGTAAATCGAGTATGCCGCCGAGAAATGAATCTAAACCCTAAACAAATTTGGCTGGCCAAGTTGGACGACTTAGATCGTTTTTCAATAGCCTTGTTATGCCGTTAATTGAATTCTAGTCTTTTAAAACCGTGTGACCACCTACTTTAGGTGATCGATTTGATGTGCTGCTGGCAGGTTGTGAGTAACGTGATTGGCCAAGGATAAAGCTGAGCTGTCGGTGAGCATACCAGCACTTTATTGGTCTCCTAAAATAAAATCTAAGCGATCTAATTAGGCTGGCTAAGTTTGATGGCTACGATAGATTTGAGACTATCATATACATTCTTAACTCATTTAATACCTTTTTTCAACAACGTGACTAGCCTACTTTGGCTAGCTATCATGAATGATACCTTCAGCCTAGAAGAGCTCTGATTAGCTGGAACATAAATGGCCCACTTGTAAATATCGTGGAGCTTTTTTGGCCACGCCAGGAGGAGGCTAAGGTTGATAAATCAGCTGGCCAAGTTGGATGGTCGTGATCGTTTTAAGACTGGCATTGACAGTCTAGATTCAATTTCTTAAGAAACTAAGCACGTCGACCAGCCAACTTCCATGTTTAATTAAAAGTGTAGGTTGCGGATTTGGAGCAATTTGATTGTCCAGTGGGAAAGAGGGGCCGACAGGCAGCAAGGTATGGTATGGTCAGTCGGCCATGAGAGGTGTTGGCTAGGGAAAACCGGTTAAGCAGCGCGGCTGCGCTCCTTTTGTTGCTGCTTTTATATGCCACAGTTTCCCTTTATTTCTTATTTTCCAACTTTTAATAGGATTTTTCTCCTACTAGTTCCATGATAGATTAATTTCCTAGTTTTCCTAGGTTTAGTCACGACCAATAGGGATCGAGATATTGCGCAGACCGCAAAAAAACCTAATTTTTGTAAAGTGGTAAAATTAGTTTAGATAATTGAATTTTGTGAGATGACACAAAATTAATCAACTTTTTTTGAATCTTGTGCGTTGATACAAAATCACTAATTTTTAACTCGGAGAGCAATGCAGTTTGCGTGCCTCTGATTGAGTATATTCATGCACACCTTAATCCTGACACTTTGGTAAACCCATGTTGCTCAGCTGAGACCGAGTCATATCATGTCAATATTAAGAGTTCAGCTGAGAACAATACATAGGAAAATACTTAGCAAGCCATGCATTAGTGAATAATGCAGGTGTGGGAGACTAATAAAATTTACAGAATGTCTAGGATTTTGCAACCAATACTATTCTGAATAAATTTCATATATAAATATACTAAATTTCTCAATACATATGTAAGTAGTAAAGAGGCGTAGGCACTCATCACTTTTAAATGGCTCTATTCCTTTGTAGAACAAAGGCACATAAATATGGGGTTTTACAATTTTAGACCTGAACTAAAAACCACCATCAACATTAAGTCCCCTTCTTAGTATGCAACAGTGACATTGTTGCGGGGTAAGCAATAGATGGTGATAAACAAAATGAAATTGACAAGACGAAAGAAATGGAAGTTACCAGGAGAATTGTATTTGGATTTCAGCAGTGGGACCGTATGGCTACTGGTCCTTGTACCAACGCACTGCTAGCTCAGTCATATGGTACAAATATGGCAGCCATGGGACCGACCGGTTATCCTCGTGCACGGACTGAGGAGAGGTCATCCTCCCTTTCGAATTTGGAAAATTCGTTTGCATAAAAGGGGCGTGACACTCTCTTCTTCTTTTATTTATTTTATCTTTTGCTTGATCCGCTTTTGTGCCTTCGTCTTCAGCAGCGTGAGTCCCTTGACATTGTCATCATCACCGAGAATATCGACCACTGGCTTAAAGGTAAGCGCATATTGTTTCCCATTTTTTTGTGGGTGTAAACCCAAGTTATGGTTACAACCTTCATGATCTTGAAATTTTATCTAACCTTAGTGAACTTCTTTTGTTGATTTTGTCGATAACATTAGAGTAGGTAATGGTAACAATACCAATAACATAGTGATCACCGGCAACCATGACCAGCAATGAGATAAGTAAGGAAAATTCGAGGTAGGTGCTTCTTCTCTTATTTCTTCCCTCTTCTGTTTTAGTAAAACCTAGTTTAGGTTTTGGGTTGTGGGTGTAATACCCGCGGCTTAAAAAATCTGTTGTTTGAGTGGGCGCAAGCCCCAACTCAACCTGGTCATGGGTGTAATATCCCGCGGCCAAAACTTTCCATGAATGTTTTTTGTTGCTATTGTTGGCGCATGGACTACATATTACTTCATGTAACTTCGACCATTAGTGGCAATCTCGAATTTTTCCAAGAACTTGCATGCATGGTTCTCCTCTTTAAAAACATGAAGTAGTAACTCTTTTTCTATCTTGTTCATTTAGTTACTCATAAGTAAATAGTAACATAAGAAACTTTTGTTTGGATAAGATGTCACCTGGAGGTATTTCCGATGCTAAGCCAGGAAGTATTAATGATTCCAAAGATATGCCGAACATGGATGATGAATTCTTCACGGTGCCTTATTCAACTATCATGACTCATCACAGTCATGTAATAACTCTCCTTACTGATTCAGAGAATGAAGAAATCATTATGTTAATTTCTCCTGAACGTGTAATAAGATTATGTCTCCAAAAGAAAGAGTATCCAGCTCCTATTATTGATTTTAAAATTTGCCATAACTCATTGCGTTCTTATGATGGATGGATGAGATATATGTTCGGCAATGAACATGTCAGGGACAATCTGAATAAAGCGCAAATCGCTGAAGCTATCAAGGCGTTTGCAACTCTTCATATTAGAAAGGACGTGCCAGGCTTGATTACTTTTATTTCTCGATGGTGCACCTCTACCCATACATCCACATGCAGATGGGGCAAAATGACTATTACTTTAGAGAGTGTGGCTGTTCCGCTGAGTCTCCCAGTTATAAGATATCTTAACTTTAGCTTATCTGACGAAGAAGAGATATTGTATGAAAAAACAGGGGTCTAACAACCACATCCAATATTTCGCTTAACAATACGTATGGACAAACTCCAATATAATTCCAAGAAAAATAACTAGACAGTCAGACTCAATCAATAGAAATATATCCAAGAGTTGTACCTCTGTTTCACAATGTAACAATAAAATCAAACAGTTAGAAATCCGTGAGCCTGATTATTATGTGAAATAACTTAAATAGTACCAAAAACCAATGTTCAAGTGTCAATCAATATAATCAACAACCGAAGGTCGGATTCTCTAATTTATTGAACTACGCATAACCTATGATATTTCTATTATATAAAAAAATATAATGCAGAAAAGAAATAACACAGACACCAGAAATTTTTTTAAAGAGGAAACCGCAAATGCAGACTAACCCCGGGACCTAGTCTAAATTTGAATACCACATTGTATTAAGCCGCTACAGACACTATCATAATCCAAGTTAAATTCGGACTGGAATGTAGTTGAGCCCTAATCAATCTCACACTGATCAAGGTATAGTTGAGCTCCTTACGTCTCTGAATCCCAACAGGACTCAACGCACTTGATTCGCTTAGATGATCTCACCCACAACTAAGAGTTTCTACAACCAAAATTCGAAGACTTGATAAACAAATCTATCTCATACAGAAAAGATTATTGTATAGATAAATCTGTCTCCCACATATAAGCCTATGAGTTTTGTTCCGTCTTTTGATAAATCAAGGTGAACAGGAACCAATTGACCGAAGAACAGTCTGGAGATATCAACCACCTCACAATAATCTTAATCGTATGGTAGAGAAACAAGATATTGTGGAATCACAAACGATGAAACGATGATGTTTGTGATTACTTTTTATCTTGTCTATCGGAGAATAAATCTCGAGCCAATCTTAAAGAAGATAGTACTCAATCACGATAAAAGATGAAAGATCAGATCATGCAACTGCATAGAAAATAGTTGGGTCTAGCTTCACAATCCCAATGAAGTCTTTAAGTCGTTAACCTATAGGGTTTCGTGAAAAACCTAAGGTTAAAGGAGAATCGACTCTAGTCGCAACTAGTATCACACAGGAGGTGTGGGAATTAGGTTTCCCAGTTCCTAGAGTTCTCCTTTATATAGTCTTCAAATCAGGGTTTGCAATCAATGTTACCTTGGTAACAAAGCATTGAATATTCACCGTTAGATGAAAACCTAATTAGACACAAGCTAATATATTTCAACCGTTAGATCAAACTTAGCTTGTTAAACACAAATGAAATGTACCTTCATTTAGATATGAGTAACCGTACCTAAACGTGTACACCTTGTTGGCTCAACAATAATTAACCGAAGTTAGCCATATGAACATTTTCATATCAACCTTATTCATCTTAACCATAACTAACTCAAATGAAACTAGTTCTAGAGTTATTCAATTATTTATATTCTCATAGAAGTATACAAGACACAATTGAAGCAAAATCGATTTTGATTCACTCGAATCAAGTCATGAGCATTATAGCCTCGGTTTGCAAAATATTGCATTCCTTATTATATAAATGTATTAGTTCAAGAACAAATAGATTTTAGAACATCATCTACTTAGGTATACCTACGGGTATGCGTACCTAAGTAGCCAGACCAAGTTTGGGTTTCGCCAGTACGCGAACTGGTACGCATACCATCCAAACTCAGCAAAAATTCCTGGACCTGAACCTTATGCCAATACGCGTACCAGTTTGCATACCAGGTTCCCAGACTTTCTCAAAAAATAAGTACGCATACGGGTATGCAAACCATGGTTCCCGGACATGGATTACATTGTAGATGGGGAAAAATGATTTGCTGGTTTTTACGGAATTGAAGAGTCGACCGTGTGGAGACTCCTTGAAATGAGCGAAATTTTGAACCTCATACAGATGCACTACAAGAAGGGAGTGCTTTTAGTTCAAGAGATCAATCTGTAAGAACCCGGACTAAACCAAGAACAATGGTCATTCCAAAGCCAATTCGATCACAAGAGAGGATGGGTTGATCTGTAGGAGGGAAGCTGAGAAATATGTGAGATCAATGGTGATCTGAGATAGTAGGTGTTTTGTGAATTCAGCGTGAGAATGCTCTGAATGATTGAATTTTTCCTGATTGAGAGTGATTTCTGTGAGTTCGTGTAGACAAAGATTGTTTGTATGAACTTTGATGAGAAATTGCTCATTTAGGCGAATGCTGTTTTAATGTTCGAATCGTTCGAATCTTGTTCAATGTTGTTGTTTCAATCAGGATTCATAGACATTTTATAATACCGGAGTTGAAAACACCATGATCCCATGAAGTGTGACAGATTGCTGAAATCAGAGAGTGGGGAAGTGGGAAATCATGTTAAACCAATTACTCATCGTGCGGAGACTTGGTTAATTTTCCACCCACTACTTTGATGATTCTTCCAACTGATTGCACGACTTGCTTACATTCTCATCGTGGTTGAACACACGTGTCGTAGACCGCAAGACCAAATCCCTAGTTAATATCCCCCCATTGTGACACGATTGAAATCTCGTGATTGTGGAGTCAGTTGCTGACTTCGTGGGACGATGAGTCCATATAGTGCTGAGTTGAACACTTTTTATTAAATGTTCCGAAACTCATGAATTAAATGTAATATTTGCTCATTATAACCTAAAATGAGCAAACTGTGTTACTGAATTGTTGAATATTGATAGTTGAACCAATATTCTTTGATCTGAGCAAATATTGCTAGTCTGAGCGAATATTGCTAATTTAAGTGAATATTTCCGGTTCGAGCAAATATTGCTCGTTTGATGAATTTATTGGTAGCAAGACCGAATAAAATAATAATTTAATTTATTGACTGCTGAGTTGAGAAAAATAAATAAGAATGTTGATCATGGAATCAACATAAAATTATCAGAGTGTTTGAATCTGCTCAGAATCATGTTTCTGCGAAGCTCTGGATTCAAAACCCTAATTTTATCGAGATGATGATTTATTGCAAATCAACATGGGACCGGCTACATGGGATGTCGGGTTCACCATACAATGCCCAGATGCTCGAATGAGCAAAAATACCAAAGTCTCTTGAGGACCAGTTGGTGATATAATGATTAAATGTTGGTTTAATCATTTACCGAAATAATGCTCGTGTGAGCAACAAATAATAAAACCTGGTATTATGAAAACGTGAAGGACCGACCAAGTGTTCGTGAGACTGGCTCCTGATGCGTGTGGGACCAGTGGATGGTCGTTTGACCAAACTTCCAATAGTTTGGAAAGAGTTTGAACCTAATATGAGCAGTTGAGCAAATTAGGTTAAAATCATTAAAATATGCGGGACTAGCTGTTTGCAAGCCTCAGGGTCACCCTTGGTCGGTCAAGGGGATGTGCCCGTGTCACCACAACGTCCGTGTTTCGATCCTGAGAATTTTGATATTTTCTGTTGCACGTTTGAGCAACATCTGGAGAAAATATGCAAAATCCATGGTTTTGCTGAAACTGGGAAAAAATACATGAGATGAGGGAAAATAAATAAAACAAGGAATTACAAGGTGTGGGACCGGCCACATCTAGGGCATGGCCGGCCGGATGACACGCGGTTCCACATGCTTTTCCCAGTTTTATGTGATTTTATGTATTTTTCTCTGATTTAAGGGAAATTCCATGAAACTAGAGAGTTTGGCGAAATTAGGGAACTCCCATAAGGAGAGACAAAATAAAATAAGATAAAATAAGGAATGGGAGTGTGGGACCGGAAAAGGCCAAGGCATGGCCGGTCGGCCATGGGTGCGGGTCCCAAGATACTCTCCCTAATTTTATGTAATTTTCATGATTTTAGGGAATTTTACATAAAATCAAAGGGATTTGTTGAAAACCAAGGTATTTTGTTAAAATCCGGGAGTTTTCATAAAATCATGAAACAAATCACCAAATAATAATAAAACAAGGGGCGTGTGGGACCGTCTATGGCATGGCCGGCCGGCTAGAGCCCGGTCCCACAAGTTTTTTCTAATTTTTTAATATTTTCTATGATTTTAGAGAAAATACATGAAATTAAGTAATTTTAGGGAAAATTCATGAATTCAAGAAAATTTCATAATTTTAGGAGGAATAATAAAATAATGGGGAAGTGAGGTGTGGGACCGGCCACATGACAAAGGCATGACGGCGGCGTGGTCCCATGTCACCTTTTCCTAATTTTATTATTTTTTTGATAAAATCATGTGATTTAGATAAAAATACATGAAATTAGGTAATTTTCATGATTTTAGAGAAAATTAATAAGAAACCAAGGAATTTTCATAACTTGAGAGAAATAATAAAATAATTAGGACGTGAGGTGTGGGATCGGCCACGGCCAGGGCATGACCGGCCGGCGGTCCCATGTCACCTTTCCCTAATTTTATTATTTTTGATAAAATCATGTGATTTAGGTAAAAATACATGAAATTAGGTAATTTTCATGATTTTAGAGAAAATTCATAAGAAACCAAGGAATTTTCATAACTTGAGAGAAATAATAAAATAATGAGGATGTGAGGTGTGGGACCGGCCATGGCAAGGGCATGACCGGCCGGCCGGCCGGAGGTCCCATATCACCTTTCCCTAATTTTATTATTTTTGATAAAATCATGTGATTTAGATAATTTCTTTGAAATAAAGAAAATTGCTCGAACGAGAGGATTCTCATGAGATCAGGAAAATAGCAAAAATATGATAAAATATAAAATTGGGCACGGGATCGGTCACGGATAACCGGCCTATTTGGTGAACCTAGTCCCCTGGCGTTTTTGCTAATATTTTATTATTATTATTTTCCTTCCTATTTTGCATAGGTTCCTCGTTCATTCATGATGGTCTGTGCATTATTTACTAATTACACTTGCACCATTTTTGTCAGGGCTTATTCGATACTTAGATGCCTGTCTCGTCGGATATTTATCACTAACCCGTGGCATTCTGCTGGGAAGAACCACGAATTGAAGTGACGAAATATAACGGAGAATCGTAAAATATTGCTGGATATTTAGACGATTAAAGATGGCTCGTAGAATATTGCAGGATATTCAAACGATGGTTCGTAGAATATTGCTGGATATTCAGACGATTTCAGATAATTAATCAAGTGGTAATTGAACTTTTGTCCTTACTTTTGATGGTCTACACAAATATCCTTATCACATAATAATTTTGTCCCTCTTTATCTAAAAGCCCATCAAGGGTCCAATAAGATTTTTATTTCTTCCAAATTTGCCCTCCCATCTATCTACCTATTTCTTTTAAAATCAAGAATTTAATCAGTTCAAATTCAATTTTACATCTGAAAAAATCATTTATTTCTTCTCTCCGTTTCTTTCAACCACCACCAGCTCCACCGCCACCACCACCACCAGCTCCGCCTCCGTTAACATCAGATTTGTGTTTCTATACCTAATTGGTTTCGGTAGACTCGATCTGAGAGATGGGGGGAGAGATTTGAGATAAGAGATTTGAGAGAGATATATACAGATCTGAAATTAAGTATCACCAACATGATCATTTCATCTTTTATTTTTCATATTTATATACTTCTTCTTCTATTATTGGTGATTCATCTGAGAAAGATAATCTCTGATCACCATCCTTCATTACTACCTCCTCATTTGTTCCTTCTAAGTTGTAATAGAAGTTATGTTTCTAATCTATCTTACTTCTCTAATTGCAGTTATCAGTTTGAGGTTTCTACCAGCTAGACTAGACTGGATTATACCACCATGGCGACTGATTCTCCTCCTCCTCTTCTACCTCTTCCTCTTCTTCCTGGTCGTTCCGCCGGTGGTGGTGGTGGCGGCGGCAACGTCATATTAGTTCGATGTCCTAAATGTCGTGGCCTTATTCCCGAGTTACCCAATGTTCCTCTGTACAAATATGGTGGATGTGGTGCAACTCTTCGAGGTAAGAATCGATTCAATTCAATTATCTCTACTAGCTAGTAATATGGAGGTTATTTGCTACATGAGCCATTTCAATTTGGTTGTTTGTTCCTTAATTACTAATTTTTCTTAATTCTACTCACAGCTAAAATTCGAAAACAACCACCACCAGCTTCAATTCCTCATCACACCAATGAATTGGAGACTCCCAAATTAACTTCTGCAAATGCCAATTCATGCCTCACAAGTCCAATTACCGAAGATTCCAAGTGTTGTTCTGATAAGGAGGAGGAGGAGACTGCAAATCATAACTCCTCTTCACAAAACGGCCAACTTGATTGTCGAATTACACAAAACGGCCAACTCCTCTTCACAAAACGGCCAACTCCTCTTGACATGGAGTTGGTGAATTACACAATGCTCTTGAATTGCTGAGAAATATGGGGAAATGGAATTGCCAAGCTAATATTATTTATTATAGTGTGATTATGGACACTTTATGCAAAAGAGGATTAGTTGATGAGGCTCTGAATATCTTTTCTGAAATGGTATATGATAAGAAAATTGTTCTGGATGTTATTGTGTTTAGCACTCTGATTAACAGGCTTTGCAAAAATGAAAAGTTAAGTGAAGCGGTCAGACTCTCCAATAGCATGTCTAGTCGAGGAGTTTCTGCGAATTCATGTACTTACAATTCTCTGATCCATGGGCTTTGCAGTTCTGACAGGTTAAGCGAAAGCGAAGCAGTTAAAGTCTTCTTCTTCTTTGGTAATTTCAAGTTAAAATAATGAGATGGAGAAGTTCTGATTTTTGGTGGTGGTGGTAGTGAGCTTGGAGTGATCAATTGGTGATATAAATAGTGGTGTATGGTGGTTCTGGTTACTGCGGTTATGAAGATTGGTGTGATTTTCTGGTTGTTTGGTATGGTTGTAGTGGTGGCTTCTTCCGGCTACGAAAGAGTATACATTCCGGTGGTATGTTCATAATTTCTTTCGTTGTTTTGTTTTACTTTTGTTATGCATACCTTGCTGCGTTTGGGGAAAAAAATGCATGTTTGTTTCAGTTTGTTTATATTGCTTAGTTATGATGACATTTTGGTCGTGAAACACTACTGGAACAATAATCTCAAGGTCTATTATTTAGTATTTAGAATGGTATTTCTATTTTTTGGATCAACTATGGTTGTTGATCGATATATTTTGGATAAACTATGGTTGTTGATCCAACTGCAATGGATAAACATCCACTGTTGATCCAACTGAAATGGATAAACATCCATTGTTGATTCAACTGAGATTGGTTTTGAATGGTCTTGGAGTTGTTGGTGTTTATGAAGCTACGGGTAATGAAATATGGTGGTTATCGTGGTTGAAGCAATATCGATATTGGATCAACTACTGCTGTTGATCCATATATATTGGATCAACTATGGTTGTTGATCCATATATATGGAATCAACTACTGTTGTTGATCCTTTGAACTCGTGTTTTGTAGTTTAAATCATATAAATTTGTTCCAATGTTGAACTTGTGGTGTAATGGTAGCATGACTGACTCCATGTCAAATGATGCGTGTTCGACTCACGCCAAGTTCACTCCATTTTACATGGATCAACTATCATTATTGATCCAATTTTCATGGATCAACATCCATTGTTGATCCACTAAAATTGGATCAACTTCCACTGTTGATCCTTTTTCTTGGATAAACTAGATAAACTTCTACTGTTGATGGTTTTGTTGGTGGATCTGAAACTGCAGCTGATGAAGTGGTAGCATTTTTCCATCAGCATGGATAAACATCCATTGTTGATCCAACTCGCAATGGATAAATTTCACTGTTGATCCAACTGCAATGGATAAACATCCATTGTTTGATCCAACTGAAATGGATCAACTACTTTTTGTTGATACAAAAAAATTTGAACCGGCGGCGGTGGTGATGGTGGCGGTGGTGGTGGCGGCGGTGGTGACGATGGTGGCGGCGACGACGACGAATTTGTGGTGGTGGCGGAAACACACTAGTGGTGGAGGAGGACTAGTGGTGGTGTAATGGTGGCGGTGAAGGAGTGGTGGTGGAATATTGGTGGTGGTGGCGGTTGGTATGTGGTGGTTGTTGAACGGTGGTGGTGGTGGTGCTAGTGGTGGTGGTGAAGTGGTAGAGGAAGAAATTTGTTGTATTTTGAAATAAAGAAAAATATTATATGAGTGAGGGTATTAAGGTAATCTAATATTAAATGGATAAGGTTATAAAAAAGGAGGGACATATTTATTGTTGCATAAGGATATATTTGTTGGGAGTTAAAAGTAGGGATATATAATTAATATACCCATTAATCAATTGCTCTATACTAGAAGGGCTTCCTTCCTAGGAGCATTAATCATCTGAGGGTTTGAGCAATATGAACTTGTTATAATGTCATATTCCTCTTGCACAGTCGGGGAAAACCGGTCGCATCCCGAAGACGTTGTTGCCCAATCTTTTGATTTTATACAGTATGAGATGTACTGTGGTCTCAGCTGGGAGATTGCACATCTGCATCTTCTCTGAGATACTTTCTCCATCAGAGGGTTATGCGATGTGCCGTGGTCTCAGCTGGAAGACTGCACATCTACATCTTCTCTGTGAGACTTTCTCCATCAGAGGCTTATGAGATGTGTCGTTGTCTCAGCTAGGAGACGCACATCTGCATCTTCTCTAAGAGACTTTCTCCATCAGAGGTGACATGAGCTTTCATGCATAGAGACATGAGTCTCGATACTCATCCGATTGCCGGATCCGGAGTAATTACTGAAATTGCTCAGTAATCATGAGATGTGTCGTGGTTTCTGTAGGATCAGAATATTGTCACAGCAATATTCTTGTGAAATAAACAACAGTGATATTCTGCGATAAATATCAAAGTGACGTAAGGAATGACATATCGGATGAAAACGACAGAAACATGAGAAAAGCATGACATTTCTGCGATGAATCAATAAAACCTGCGAAAGATTAAGGCGGTGCAAACTGCGATGTATCACAAGAACTCAGATCCGAAACTAAATGGAATCTTAGCTGTAAATGATCTGTCATGAGCTATAATCCACTATGTAAATTCCTATATAAAGGAAATGAATAAGTTCCAGAAAGGATGATGAATTTTGGAGTGCTAAGAAAGTTTTTAGGAGATAGAAAATCTTATTAAGTGAATTGTATTCTTGATTACTGTAATTCTTTTAAGATCATATTAATAAAAAAGGTCCTTAATCTTCAAATTGTGTCATAAATATTGATAAATTCTTGAGTAGGGTGTAGTGTGGGAATTCCTGCAACTACATTTTGGCGTCCAGAAACAGGGATGAATAGTTGAAAATCATAACAAAAGTTAGGTAAAAGAAAGAAATTATTCAAGAGTTAGAAGAATATCAAGAAAATTGGTGGAAGAAAAGATGGTTGAAGTCAAAGATAATCAAAAGAAATTGGAGTGTGATGTAATAACAAAGATGATGATAGATAAGTTCCATGAAGATATTAGAGGAAGGATACACAAGCGAGATTTTGAAGGAAATGAATCATAAATCAGAGATGAGGCATCACCGCTAAAAGATTGGGAAAAACAGAAGATCACATTGACGGCAGCTAAGAAATTGAAGAAAGAGAATTTAAGTCATACATCTCCATTGGTGATCACATTTGATGAGTTCATCATCTTTTCGCTTTCCAAAATAGCATTTTTACATCTTCAAGAATAAATATTTGTATTAATTAATTTTGTGTTTTTATGTACCAACAAGAAAACAGAAATCAGAAGATCTACAGAAGAGTGGGCTGTGAATAGGACTCATGAAGATATTAATAGAGGAAGGTGGACTAAAAGCATACATTTGATAAACTTGTATTAAATTATATCTTTAAACAATTCTAAACTTTTCAAGAACAAGATACAAGATAGAAGTTCTGTGGATATAATTTTTTACCACACATTCAAGAAAATAGGATACAAAGATGAAGAAATGCTTAGTCCAACGTATCATATTCATGGATTTGGAAAATCTCTAACAAAACCTAAAGGTGAAATTGTAGTGCGAATTCCGCTGGGGGAAATAGAGACGCAGATAACTTTGTGCGTGGTGGATGTGAAATCACCATATAATATGTTGTTGGGAAGACCATGGATACATGCAATCAAGGATGTATCATCAACTCTACATCAGTGCATAAAGTTTCCTATGCCTAGCGGAATTGGCGAGATTAAAGGAGATGCAGATTATGCAGCGTTGTGTTTCCAGAATGAAGTAAGGAACTGTGAAAATCAAATTCAGTTGCGAAAACAGCGCATAAAAATGAGGGGAGAAGAAAGGAAAGAAGAAGAATTCAAGATTTACATGATAAGATCAGAAGAAGGAAAAGGAATATTTGACGATGTATCGCAAGAAAGTGATGAACCAGCGGAGATAATAAAAACACCAACACCAATGGGAGAACATGAAGCCAGTTATACTGCAGCAGAACCCACAAAAGAAGTAAATGTTGGAAGTGAAGAAGACCCAAAAATACTGAAAATTGGAACTAAGATGGGTGTGGAGGAAGAAGAACAAACTGTAAACCTTCTGCGAGAATACAGAGATATTTTTGCGTGGAATATGGATGAGATGCCTGGAATAGATCCATCTGTTGCGTGCCATAGATTGGAGATTAAAAAAATTGTGAGACCATTCAAACAAAGAATAATAAAGATTGCGAACACTTATCATGCCAAGATAGAAGAAGAATTGCAGAAGATGCTTGACGCAGGAATTATAAGGCAAGAAAAATATCCAGAATGGATCGCCAACATGGTAGTAGTTCCCAAGAAAAATAAGGGGATAAGAATTTGCATCGATTTTACTGATCTAAATAAAGCATGTCCTAAAGATAGTTTTCCCTTGCCAGATATCTCGCAGCTGGTGGAATCTGCCGCAGGAAATGATCGAATATCTTCGTTAGATGGATACAAGGGCTATAATCAAATCCCACTTGCGGAAGAAGATCAAGAACATATTGCATTCTTTGATCCCAGAGGATTATATTGCTACACAAAGATGCCTTTTGGGTTACGAAATGCAAGAGCAACATACCAAAGAATGGTGGAAAAGGTGTTCGCAAAATGGATACATAAAACTTTAGAGGTATATGTGGATGATATGTTGGTAAAAAGCAAAGAAGCTAAAAATCATGTGTAGGATTTAAGGGAAATTTTTGATCAGATGTGGCTTTTTAATATCAAAGTAAATCCTGAGAAATGTACTTTCGGAGTATCATCTGGGAAATTCTTGGGATATATTGTATCAAAAGAAGGAATACAAGTTGATCCTGAAAAGGTGCAAGCAGTTCGAGATATGCCAACTCAAAGAATAAAGTAAAAGATGTGCAAAAATTGAATGGACTTTTAGCCTCACTAGGAAGATTTATTTCGCGATCATCAGATAAATGCAAACATTTCTTCAACATACTAAAGAAGGGAACAAAATTTAAATGGACAGATGAATGTGAGAAAGCTTTTCAAGGAATTAAGGAATATTTGATGAACATATCCATTTTACAGAAGGTTGAACCAGGAGAAGAATTGCTGATGTACCTTGCGACAACTCAACATGCTTTAAGCACAGTACTTTTGAGAAATGACGCAGGAGTTGAAAAACCAATTTACTACATCAGCAAAACATTCAATGCTGCGGAGAAAAATTATTCAAAGATTGAAAAGCTAATTCTGGCGTTAGTTTATGCGGCATCTAAACTTCGCATATATTTCCAAGCGCATAAAATCAAAGTACTAACAAAAGTACCAATTGAATCAGTAATGAAAAATTCAAAAAGATCAGGCAGAGTTGAAAGATGGAACGCACAAGTGGGGCATTTTGAGATCCAATATGCAATTTTATCCACGCCAAAATCTCAAATTGTCGCCGATTTTCTCGCATAATTTCCTTTGGAGGATGATGAAGCTGTAGAAGACATGATGGATATAGAAGAAGAATATGGGGATCCTAGAGATCTTTTAACAGAACCAAATAGGTGGGAGATATTGGTAGATGGGTCATCCAATGGAGAAGGAAATGGAGTGGGAGTTGTTTTTATTTCGCCAGAAGGTGCAAAAATGGCATTTGCATTCCGACTAGAATTTGAATCTACTAATAATGAGACAGAATATGAGGCTGTAGTACATGCTCTAAGATTTGCGATAGAGATGAAGGTGGAAAATGCAAGAATTACCAGTGATTCGCAATTGATTATTCGCCAAATTGAAGGGGAATATGCAACTAATGATATATCTTTGAAAAATTATAAGAAACTTGTAGAATAATTATCTGCGAAAATTCCAAAACTCAAATGGAGGCATATTTCAAGAAGAGATAATAGGCTCGCAGATGCTTTTGCGTTTATATCAAGTATGATGGTAGACCCGACTGCGAGAAATATAAAAATACAAACACTCATAGCACCTTCAATTAATAAAGAAGAGGAAGAGGAGGCCGAGGCAATGATAGTAGAAAATAATGGCGAAGAATCAAGTGGAATTATCGCAGATTGGCGTGCGGAAATTCACGCATATCTAGCAAGGGGAGAAGTACTAAGAAACAGATTGGAAGCACATAAATTAAAAAGTAGAGCAACAAATTATGAGTTAAGAGATGGGATATTGTATCAAAAATCTTTAAATGGGCCTTCCCTCAGATGTTTGACACAAGAAGAAGGAAAACAAATATTAAAAATGTTACATAGTGGGGATGTTGGTAATCACAGTGGCGGAAGATCTTTAGCATACAGAACTAAAATGCAAGGTTATTATTGGACATATATGCATGAAGATGCAAAGAATTTATCAAGAAGTTGCGAGGAATGTCAGCGATTTGCAAAAAGAATACATGCACCCTGTGAAACATTAATATCCTCAAAAAATGTTTGGCCATTTGGAAAGTGGGGTTTAGATATTGTGGGACCATTTGTACCAGGAACAGGGCAAAAGAGATATTTAATTGTCGCAACAGATTACTTCACAAAATGGGCAGAAGTTAAAGAAGACAAAGATATTCGTGATAAGGACATTTTTACATTTATATTTGAAAACATCATTTGCAGATTCGAATTCTCATACAGCTTGGTGTCAGATAATGGAAAATAATTTGAAGGACAAAATATAGAGATGTTACTTAATGCATTCAAGATAAAGTGCGGAAAATCGAATCCTTTATACCCACAAGCTAATGGTCAAGCTGAGGAAACTAACAAAACAATCGCAGATATCCTCAAGAAGAAGTTAGAAGGGCATCATAGAACATGGTGTCAAAAAGTCCATAATGCAGTTTGGGATTATAATACAACACGAAGAGAAGCAACTGGGGTATCACCTTTTTGTTTAACATATGGAGTTGAGGCAGTATTACCAACAGAAGTTGCTATTCCTACGACAAAAAGAGAAGCTTGGGAAAAGAATCTTAGTGCTGGTATGATTCTAGACAAACTTGATAAAGTAGAATAGAAGAGAGAAAAATCATTACAACATATGGAGAACTACCATCGCAGATTAGCTCGCGAATATAATAAGCGAGTAAAGAAACGTGAGTTCCAAGTTGGAGATCTAGTTCTGCGAGAAACACCAGAATATCAGCGAGAAAATGGAGGAAAATTAGCGAAAAAATGGGACGGGCCATATATCATCAAAGAAATAATTGGAACTGGAGCATATAAGTTAATGGATCCAGAAGGAAGATACATGGGTCAAAGACTTTGCAGACCATGGAATAGACAATATCAAAGAAAATATTATCAATAAAGGTTTGAAAGACTAGGATGACTGGATTATACGCAAGCAATTGCGAGAGAATAAAAGAGATGTTTCACAAGAATAAAGTTGGCTAAATACAAAGCAATTTTTCGCAATAATTTGCGAGATAATTAAGAATTTAAATGCAAATGCATAAGACGGGCGCAAATTGCCTAAAAACATATAAGAATGGGACGAACCTTTGTGGCGTACACCCTAGTTCGCGGATTCTATTCCGTAAGAGGCAATGTCCTTAAAGTACGTCATAAGGGGGTATCTCTTTGCATGGCTATGGGAAAGGCTATACTGCTGCTGGAACCTAGTCATGGAGATTTGGGATTATAGAAAATCCATCTGGGAGAGTTAACTTGGATTCCAAACTCTATAAGGTTATACCCTGGTTGGGCGCCCGAGAGTTTCTCCTAAGGAATGCAAAGTATGATCAAGGCGCCGAGGTACACGGTTGAGATGTGGGTGCCCGGGACGGATGAACCTACCCTGGCCATCCATGGCAAGTCTTTTCTTACGATGTGTTCGGCCCGAAGAAAACCCCACTAGGGTGTAGTCTCGTAACTATAAGCCATATAGGCATAAAGGATAAGAGGCTACGAAAACAACTGGTTGTTTCTAGAACCGGATGGGAGGAGCTAGTCTTGTATGGCATAAGTACGTCTCCTTGAAGGGGCAACCAGGGGGAGAGATAAGGGCGATACCCTCCATTAGGGAGCTATGTATCAAAAAAGACGGCAATGTCATGGGACTTTATATTCGCAAGAATATTTAGGCCCGTCATATTGTCGCGTGACACAGACAGCAATATCATGGGACTTTATATTCGCAAGAATATTTAGGACCGTCATATTGCCGCATGACAGGCCAAAAAGCCTAAAAAGAAATGTTAAGATGATATCAATGGGTTTTTGCGATAAGATCAAAAGATAAGATAAATGAAATCAATGATAAGAGGATATAAATTGCAAAGACTTCCTGTGATTTCATCGCAAAGACGGCAATGTCATAAGTCTTAAAAAGAAAACAGAGATTAATCTCACAAGATGGCTTAGACTTATCATATTATCGCAGAGATCAAAATAAATGATAAGGCAAGATCAATGGATTATTACATGTGAAAGTAAGAATGTTCTGCGATCTTGTCGCATAAAAGTGGCATAATAAGACCTTTAACTAGGAAGGCGAAATAAGACCACAAGATAGGTTATATCTGCGAAGCACATAACAGATTTTTCGCAGAATTATTTGCGATACTTCATTTATCATATTGCAGATTAACAACAAGAGGCAAGTTTAGTACTTCACAAGGAAGATTATGAAGGGAAAATATGGGGATTATAAAACAATATTTCATTATCTTCCTTGAGAAGAATCAAGATAATAAAAAGAAGACTATTAAGTTACAAGAATTTGTGATAGGAGATTCAGGTTAATAAAAATATATAATCAAAAGAAGATGATTGAGTTACAAAAATTGCAATATTCCGCAAAAGAAGCAGGAAGAAGAAAGATTCAGAAATTACAATCATTCGCAGAACAGGGAAAAAAAACAATATATTTCGCAGGAATTCACGATAAAACAAGATTTAAAACTTCAAAAGAGTATTCTTCTTTAATTTCATCATTCTTGTTTGCTACTATTATCTTCACCAGCAATATCTTTTTCAGTTTGAGTTTCTCCATCACCAGCGATTGATTGTTGAGGAGGATTTTGTTCTTCTGCTTCATTATGAGGGTTTTCTTCTTCTTATATTTCTCCATCATTAGCGATTGCCCTTTGAGGAGGATTTTGTTCTTCTACTTCATTGGGAAGGTTTTCTTCTTCTTCTATTTCTTTAGTTGGGTTTTGTTCATCTTCGGAAAAATCTTCTTCATCACTTGAATAATTTAGATCTTCATCAATGAGACGAGGAACTTCATTATTATTTATCTCCAAGGGTTTGATCTTTATAGGAGGTAAATAATGAGAGAATAGAACATTGTTTACGAGAACCTCAGCGCCTAAATGAGCCTTGCGGAGGCAATTCTTTTCCCGGTTTCTAATCTCTATATCCTTGAAGTATTCAAGGTAGTCAAATCTTCTTAATGCTCTGTTGCGAGAGTTAGAAAGCGCGGTATTCTTTTTACGAAGTTTGGCCAACTTTGTAGACAGATCAGAGATAGAAGCTTGAAGATGCTTCTCAGATTCTGCGGAAGAAAAGTTGCATATTAGATGGAATCCTCACAAGAAATAAGATGGGAAAATAGAATGAAATAATTAATAGATAAGGCAGTCAAAATGACTTCCTTCCTTTTGCGAGGATAAAGTTTGAATTATGTTAAGGAAGAGACTCTTCCATTGATTCATGGTATCATCGAAAGTATCACCAACTTTACCTTTCAAACGAGACTTTATACTTTTCTCTTTAGAAAAAAGATAAGCATTTTCTTCTTTTAAGGAGGAATGGGATTTCTTCAGTTGAGCATAGTCATCTTTGAGATTGTTGACTTTTACGCTTAGAGCTAATCTACCTTTTATAAGTTTCTCTTGTTCAGTGTTGAGATGATTGGTTATCTTTTTAATGTCATATTTCAATACACGAAGAGATTGCTCTTGGTTGTCACACAACTTTTGAAGATTGCCCAATTGCTGCGAATAAACCATTGTTTTATTCACAAAGCTACGTTTCTCTTGAGACAAAGTTTTGTTTTCATCTGATAAAGATTCCACCTTCAAATTAGTCTGATGTAGCGAATATAAAAGTTGAGTGGCTTCATTACTTAGGCAATCTCGTTCGCGAATTAGTTGGTTATTCTCATTCTTAAGATTATTTATCTCGTCAATTGAATATGTGTGAAGAATATTCAATCTATCAAATTGATTTTTCCAAGACTCTTTCCCAATGCGGGCTTCATCGGCGATGGTTTCCCATTCAAGTATCTTCATTAATTGGTTATGTTTTGAAGCTAAATATGCGTCAACAAATAAATAATGAAAAATTGAGTACATAGAAAACAAAGATTTACTGAGGCAAAAGCAGAGGCAAGAAAGTTATACCTTTCAAATCATTATTTCTGCTGCGAAGATTTTCGCAGTCCAATTCATAATTGCGAAGCTTATGATCGAGAAGTTCACATTCTAAAGTTTTTGCTTGAAGGTTCTTCTTCAAGGTTTCAACCTCACTTTCTAAAGCAGTCAGCGAAGATGAAGAACCGCAAGATCCGAGATGCTTACTTAGAATCATATAAACATCCTGTCTCGCAGGATCTGTAGAAGATTTCATAGCATCGTTCAAAACTTCAGATAATATTTGAAAAGCAGCTTCAACCCCTGTTACTATTTCTTGGGAAGAAGGAAGATAAGTATAGGAAGAGGTTTTGGCAACATCATTCATCACATGAACTTGATTAGAATCATTTGTGGTAGTAGGAGCGGAAAAAGGAGCTTGATTAGTCACAGTTATAGTCTCATTTACCGCAACATCATTCACCGCAGCTTCATTTATCATAGTCTCATTTACCGCAACATCATTTACCGTAGTTTCATTCACTACGGCTTCATTCGTCGCAGGTTTATCTGTTTCTGATTCATTCATCACAGTTCCAACCATCATAGATTCATCTATCGTAACTTTTAAAATATTGGGATTATTAGAGATGGAAATATTAGCATCAATAACTTCACTTGGCATTGATGAAGAAGTAGTATAGGTGTTAATATTGGAATTCACGCAAGGAGAAGGAGAAGATTTAACTTGCGGCGGAACAGGGTTTGCAGGAAAAAAATCAAGAATATCCACTTCATCTGAAAGAGCTTTAACTTGACGAGAACGCTTAAGAGGTCTAGAAATATTCTCTTCACTCTGCGAATAATAACGTAGATAAGAAACAGAGGAAACACTATTATTATTTTAAATAAATAGATGTTTCTTACTACCTTATCATTCTCAGATCTCTTCGCCTTCCCAACACGCTTTTTCTGAGGACCCTTAGGGTTAGGGTTTTTGATAGTAATCTTAGTCTGAGAAGTAGTGTTACTGAAGAAGATAATAAAATATGGGGATTATAAAGAAAATCGGGCGATAAAAATGATGTAACATGAAAAAAATAAGATTCAAGATAAGAACCTACCTTTGAGTTTCCATTAGAGCAGCAGCAGGAAGGATAACAGGAAAGAAAAAGTTGTAGACAAAAAAAGGAAGAAATCGAAGAAAATAGAGAAGGTGAAAGAAGACATATCCTCGAGTGGGACATCTATTTATAGATGAAGAATGGGTAACCGGGATAATCGGTAAAGAAGTAAGGATTGACATGTGTCAACGGTAAAAACGAAAAATAGGGAATTTTGTCGGGTAAAAGACAAGGAGTTGCGGCAAATCAAGAAACTTAAATTCTCATGATCTTTATCTTTTTTGCAGAAAAGATATGAGAAGAGGCAAGATGTAGGATCAGAATATTGTCACAGCAATATTCTTGCGAAATAAACAACAATGATATTTTGCGATAAATCTCAAAGTGACGTAAGGAATGACATATCGGATGAAAACGACAGAAACATGAGAAAAGCATGACATTTCTGCGATGAATCAATAAAATCTGCGAAAGATTAAGGCGGTGCAAACTGCGATGTATTGCAAGAACTCATATCCGAAACTAAAGGGAATCTTAGCTGTAAATGAGCTGTCATGAGCTGTAATCCACTATGTAAATGCCTATATAAAGGAAATGAATAAGTTCCAGAAAGGAAGATGAATTTTGGAGTGCTAAGAAAGTTTTTAGGAGAGAGAAAATCTTATTAAGTGAATTGTATTCTTGATTAGTGTAATTCTTTTAAGATCATATTAATAAAAAAGGTCCTTAATCTTCAAATTGTGTCATAAATATTGATAAATTCTTGAGTAGGGTGTACTGTGGGAATTCCTGCAACTACAGTTTCAGCTGGGATACTACACATCTTCATGTACTCTGAGAGACATCCTTCTCAGTCAGAGATTTGTGGGATGAGCTTTCATGCTTTAATCGAGAGACATGAGCCTCAATACTCATCCGATTGCCGAATCTGGAGTACAGTTTTACAATTCTACCCTTTGTCGAAAATCCAACATCTACATTAAGTACCCTGCTTAGTGAGGAACAATCATGTTCCTCAGTCAGCATTGAATGGTGATTTTCCAGTGTAAATAGAAATAAGTAATTGAACTTAGTTATAAGACATGATGTTACCGGATTTCGACTGAATGAGCAAACCACGGTTTGAGAAAAACCCAGTGGCATAATAGGGCGTCACCCAACGAACATAAATTCATGTAGAACTGTTGATTCAATGGTGGAACCATGGTTGGTTTAGGATTTACGGTCCGGGCCCAAAAAGGAAATCCTTAAGGAATTAGGTTTTGGAAATAAAATTAGGTATAAAAGGAATTAATCCTCTCTTTTTTTATTTCTCCCACGCGTCCACCATCTCCTCTACCTTATTCCTCACCTCACATCAGTTGCATCAGAAGAGAGCAGGAGAAGTTCGCCGGAATTCCACTCGCCGGCGTCGTCCGTTCAACGTCCGGCCAAATCCCGGCCGGCAACGTCCAGGTTAAAAAAAAATATTAAAATACTTGATGATTTCATGAGTTGTTCATGGTTTCATCATGTTAAAATTTTATACATGGGTATATGTTAATGTGAGTTTTGTAGAAAAATTCTTAGTTATTAAACGTATGTTCGTTCCGTCGTTAGTTTTGAAACTAATAATAAATCCCTGATTTATGAGAGATTTTTCTTTGAAAATAGACTTGTGTCCAGCAATAAAATTTTGTTTATGAGATTTCATGGGAAATAAAACCTTATGTTAAGAGATGTGAGCTTTCACAAAACCGAAGTAAACCCTGTTTTAGAAAATAGGGTTCATTTGAGGAAAAATAATATTTTTTTATATACATAAACTTATGTCCAGTGATAAAACTTTATGTATCAGCTTTCATGAGAATTAGTATTTGATCACAAGGTGTGTGATCTTTCACAAAACTAGCATAAACCTTCATTTTTTAAAAGAAAATGCTAATACGAAGGAAATAGATTTTTTTATAAATATGTAGCCGTGACATATTATGTGTATGTAACTTGTGTTCAGTGATAAAACATTATGTATGAGCTTTCATGAGAATTAATATTTTATCACAAGAAGTGTGAGCTTTCACAAAACTAGCATAAACCTTCGCTTTTAAAAAAAATGTTAATACGAAGGATAATAGATTTTTTTTTAACATATATGCAACCGTGACATATAATGTGGGATATGATGACATATGTTATTCACATGGATTTGTTCCTATTAAATAAATTCTTGAAAATTTATGTGAATAAGTTGCATGAATTATTGCTTTGCAAAATCAAGACGTGGGTTTTGAGCAACCTTCGAAACTAGACAATTTATTTATGATGAAATAATGTCTTGTTGTAAACTTCAAAGTTCAGTTGTGTGAATGTTCACATTATGGAAATTATGTCTATGATTTTATGAGAAAATCATGTTTTATGAACTGATGAAGTTTCGTTCGTTACTGCAGGTTTCAAGAAACGAACTAATTTCGTGTGCTAACTCTTACGGCGCAATCACTGTTTAGTGAAATTGAAAGAGGTAAGAGTTGAGAATTACCGTTTTGGCGATGAATTTATCATGTTGATAATTCTGTGTTCCTGGTTTCAGAAAAATGCCGAATTCTAGCAGCAGTTCTTCTGACAAAGCCTCCATAGCTAAATCTAGAGCCAAGGCAATTTGTAATGAAGGAGAAAAACCTAGCATCTCCTTGAATGAACGAAGAGTCACCTTCGCTGAACTCAGAAAAAGGAAAGCTGAAGATGATGCAAAATAAGCCCGTCAACGTGACAAGGATAGAGTCCGACGCAAAACGCAAAGAGTTGAAGAGAAACGCCAATTCTTGGACGGGAGACCTGCTGACTCTGATGCTGATGATTCTGAAGAAGACATATGGGAGGTACCACACAAGTTTTGGCCTGATCAATGTGAAAAAGAGTACCAGAAATCCATGAAGCAAATTGGAGATGAATCCGAAGAAGATTCTGATTCGGATGACGATGATTTTTACGCTCGTCCAGCCGTCAGCAATAATTCTTCCAGTGACTCCGAAGATGAGGATTCTGATGAAGACTCTGAGAAGGACAGTGATGATGAATCTGATGAGTAGCTTTACTTTTGATTCTATTTTCTCTTTTAGTATTTGAATACTTTCAATTTTCGTAGCAGATATCTTCATTCAAACAATCTTATTGAAGTAGTTAGATTTTCCTTCTGAATGGGAGATTTTATTAATGTCAGTTATTCTTGGTTGAATTAAGCAACTTCCATTCTGAACCCATTGTAATCTCCTTTAAATCTTGTGATTCTTCATTTCACGGAAATACCTAATCATAATCGTAGCATATGAGGCCGTGTGCCTCGTTGATCATGACTGACTCCGGTCAGTCCCCAGTGTACTAATTTCACTCCACATCCCCAGTTTGACTTCATTCAAGACCTAAGGTTTCAGCAAAACTCGCAACTGAATTGGATATAAGTGTCTGACATATCTTGTATATATTTTCAAGATTTAGGGTTTATCACTTGCGCAATCGTTTCTTCCATATTTAAGTTAGTTTCATCAGAAGAAATTCCAATCCCCATACCTCTTACGCCATGTCTAGTGATAATACCTCTTCTCAAAATGGACTTCAGTCGGAGCATGGAGTAGCAACACCCATCTCGGTAAGTTATACATCTTTTATGACTTTTCTTGATCGAGGTTATTGACTGCAAGGAATTGATTTGATGCAGAATAACCAGAAGAATTCTTCTTCTCACAACCCAAGACCTAAACGGACTGTAAGAACCCCTACCTGGTATAGGTCGGCTCATGCTGAGGCTGGATCATATGTAAGTAATTCTATAACTTCTTGAAATTTTATTACGTCTAATTTGGAGAAATTAAATGTTTCCCGTCCCATCGCAGGCAGATGTTCGTGTCGTTATTGACGCCAGGAGGAGAAGGAGCAAAAAGTCCGTGACCGTGGTTGAGGTTGAAGATAGTAGCAATCAGGCATGCGTAGACTCTGCAGAATCTGTGGAGATGGAAGCTAGTGTTCAGGCTCGTGAATACCCGATGGATGGACTTTTGTTTGAAGCTCCTTTGATCAATACTTTCCCAGATAATGAAGCGGTTGGTGGATTCGTCATTCCCAAGTGCCATGCGCCTTTGTATACTAAGATCTGGAAGAAGTACGGGCATATTGCTAATATGGAAGTGTGGAAAGGTTTCCCACCAACTCTCTTAACCACAGTTGCAGGGTTGCTGCCAATTATTGAAGAGATGAACCAAATGCACTTGCGGGATGTTAAGAATCAGGACCTGCACAGGTGGGATGAAATGATTTATAACTGTGAGATACTGGGATTCAATGTAGGCTGGCTTGAGATAATCAAGATTCATAAGGCGGTGGAGGCTGCTGATGCAATTTCCATGACTACCGCTTTATTGGAGGATGAAAAGATTCTAGCCTTGGAATCGGCAAGGGTTGAGAAAGATGTTAAGGATTTGAGGGCAAAGACTAGAATTTTTCAGAAGAAACTTGAAAGAGTCTCTTATAAGTATTATCCATTGCTGGATGGTTTGCTCTGAGTAATCAGGATAATTGAGAGGTAGGTTTTTGATGAAGCCGAATAGTCTAGAAATTTGTTCAATTGATGAATGTTAGGTGAACAAACGAGCCTTTTGCATGCTCTTTGAAGAAAATAAATTACATTTGAGATGTATTTGAATGAAAGATTAATTATATGTTGTTGATCAAGCATAATAGGCTTTGAGCTATTTACCGTTGATAATATTTCCTTCCCTTCCTCCATTAATTGCTAAAATTTTGTAGTATCCTCTAGACACTGCTTTGGTGATAACATACGGTCCTTCCCATTTAGGAGAGAATTTGGGAGCGGACATATCTTGTTGAATGTACTTTGCCATCTTTAATACCAAATCTCCTACTTGAAAAGTTTGAGGTTTTACCATTTTGTTGTAGGCTCTGGATATCCTCTGTTTGTAAGGTTCTACATATTTTTCTACCTTGGTCCTCCTTGATTCGAGCATGTCTAGTTCAGCAACTCTTGACTTGGACACTTCAGCTTCATTCCATTGTATTCCATTGGCTGCTGCAATTTTTGCTGAAGGAACTTTTATCTCAGCAGGAAGTATAGCATCAGACCCATAGACGAGCGAATAAGGTGACGTTCCGATTGAACTCCTTGGTGCAGTTATGTAAGCCCACAAGGCTATGGGAAGTTTCTCATGCCACGATCTTGGATTGTCATGAATCGTTCGGCTGATAATTCAGATCAAAGTTTTGTTGGTGCTCTTCGCTTGTCCGTTCCCTTGGGGGTAATAGGGTGTAGAGAAGATTTGTTTTATCCCATACTCCTTGAGTAATTTCTCAACATCTTTGTTGGCGAAAGGAGTTCCATTATCTTTGATGATATGCTTAGGGACGCCGAATCTACATATAATGTGTTCTTTGATAAAGGCTGCAACAGTTACTCTCGTAGTACCTCTGAGTGGGATTGCTTCAACCCACTTGGTAAAATACTCGGTAGCCGTGATGATGTATTCATGCTGCTTTGAGGATGCTGGATTTATCTTTCCGATGATATCAAGTCCCCGGCTATAGAAAGGCCATGGACTATTCACAAAATATAGTGTAAGACATGGGGGTATGAATAAGATTACCGTGAACCTGGCACCGGTGACACTTCTGAACATAGGCGGCTGCATCGTCCTCCATAGTCGGCCAGTAATATTTTTCATGAATCTTGAGAAACAACTTCTTTTTCCCTTGATGTTCTCCTTCATGTGTTTCCTTTAGAACCATCATAACTTTATCTCCGGCTAGACATCTCAACAAGTCTCCCCCGAAACTCTTGCGGTATAAGATTCCATCCAGGAAGAAAAATCTCTTAGCTCTTTGTATGAGCTTGATTGCATCTTTCTTTTCCGGCGAGAACTTGTTATCTCGAAGGTATTCGATGTAAGGTTGTCTCCAGTCTCCGGTATAATGGAGTGTCAGGACCTCCAAATGGTGAGGCGGCGTCTGACATTCAGGACAAGCTCCTTGTAGAGCCCTTGATTGAGTTTCTATAGAAGGCCAATAATGGAACACTTTCGAGTTTTTCTCTGGCTTCTTCATCTCCAAGGCATCGTGACAGAGAAGTATCGGGGTTGCGATGATACAACGCTCCATGGAGTAGGAAGAAGTTCTTAAATTCTTTGAGGCTGACCGTTCCTTCTGTAATGGAACTGCTTAGCTCCCAAACAATAGGTGACCTCCAATCACTTGCTGGAGCAACTTCAGTTTGGTTAAGACACGTGGATGATACAACTCATATCTGTACTATGATGTCTTTCTCTGACCCTTCAAATTGTAACTTGGAGGCAAGAGTTGCTAAACAATCGGCATGTCTATTGTTGGTCCGGCCGGTATGGATGATGGTCGCATCGGCAAAATGAGTCAGGAGTCTTTGTGCTTCAGCCCTAAACAGAGAAAACGTTATCTACTTAAGAGAATATATCCCATTCATTTGATTGACCAGCAGTTTTGAATCTCCTCTGATCTCCAGATGCATTGCCCTTGCCTATTTAGCTAAGGATAACCCTAGAAAGAAAGCTTCATATTCTGCTGAATTATTTGTACAATGGAAATCTAGCTTGAATGAATGTGTGAATACTTCTCCCGATGGCGATACCAAGAGTATGCCCGCTCTTCCAGTATTATTGCTAGGAGTGGTGGATCCATCAAAGTACAACAACCATGTTTTTTCTTTGATGATTGAGATTTCGGGAAGTTCTCCTGGTACATCATCTTGCAATGTTGTGGAATCTTCTCCTGGAAAGGCATCCAGCAAATCTGACACTACCTGACCCTTGATTGCTTTAGGGGAAACACATACTATGTCGAATTTCGACATCTGCAACAGCCATTTGGCAGGTCTTCCCATCAGGGAAGGCTTTGAGAGTAGGAACTTTATGGGATCAGCCTTGGATACAAGCACAACTCTATTGGATAGTAAATAATGCCTGAATCTCTGTATCACATGAGCTACTACCAGGCACGTCCTTTCAGCTTTCGGGTATCTGAGTTGAGCGTCCTTCATGGTTCGGCTGTAATAATAAATTGGATGTTCGACGCCTTATTCATCTTCTTGAGCTAGCAGTGCTCCTATAGCGACGTCACTGGAATCCGTGTTCAGTATCAATGGTCTTCCCTGCACTGGAGACCTCATGACTGCAGGTGACAATAGTATTTGTTGTATCTTTTGAAAGGCTTCCTGTTGAACATCCGTCCAGGTAAAACTTGATCATTTCTTCAGCATAGGAGTGAACGAAGCGATAAGTTGAGCCAATCCTAGTATGAAGCGTCTGATATAATTCACTTTGCCCATGAAGATCTACAGTTCCTTCACAGTGCGTGGAGAAGGCATGGTGGATATTGACTTTGCTTTATCTGGATCGACTTTGATTCCTTCGGCAGTGACCAAGAATCCCAAAAACTTTCCAGAAGAAACCCCAAAAGCGCATTTTAGAGGGTTCATCTTTAACTTGTATTCACTGCATCTTTCGAAGACTTGTCTCAGAACTTCTAAGTGGGATGCTCGAGCTTTCGATTTCACCACGACATCGTCAACATAATCTTCTATTTGCTTGTGCATCATATCATGAAATATTGCTGGCATGGCCCGTTGGTAGTTGGCACCTGCATTCTTCAATCCAAAGGGCATCACAGTGTAATGAAAATTCCCAATGGGAGTACGAAACACGGTCTTGGCAGCATCGTGTTCAAACATCTTGATTTGGTTGTACCCGTTGTAACCATCCATGAATGAGAACATACCATGGCCGCTGGTCGCGTCAATGAGCATATCAATATTGGGTAAAGGAAAGTCATCCTTCGGGCAGCATTTATTCAAGTTTCTGAAATCCACACAACATCTGATTTGGCCATTTTTATTTTTAACTAGAACAACATTGGCCAGCCATGTTGGGTGCTGAATAGGTTTGATGAATCCTGCTACCAGTAATTTTTGAATTTCGATCTTGATTTGCTCCTCGACTTCGTTCCTGAACTGTCTAGGTGGTTGTTTGACAGTTTTGGAGTCGGGGATGATGTGAAGACGGTGAGTGACTAGCTTGTCATCCAGACCAGGTATTTCTTCATACGTCCAGGTGAATATATCTCGATATTCCTTCAGTAATTCCACCAGGCCTGTACGTTCTTCCGGTGATAGAGCAAAACTGATCAAGATTGGTCTTGGGTCTTCCTTTGTGCCGATGTTAACTGTTTCAAGGTCATTAGTAGTAGAATTCGTGCCATCTTGCAATTGTTGTGGATATTCTTGAACTTCCTCCTCATGTTGTTCGTTCCGACACAATTCATCAGTGTGGGGAGACTCTTGATCAATCTCCCCTGTTAATTGCTAATATTTGCATCGCCGCTAAATGACCCTTCCTTCTTCACCACGAGTGGTCATAAAATTGAATTCCGGGATCGTGATTTTATCTTTTCGGTGTTTGACTGGTGTAGCAGGTAACTTGACCGGTCCTTCCTCTGAAGGTGACGATGATGCATCCGCAACAGATACTTCGATCGTCTTCCAACTTGGAAGTGGAGTAGTGTAGATCTTCTTAGGAGGTTCAGGGACACTCCTCTGGGATTCAATGAACTCATCATCATAGGCGAGAGCGTAAGGAGATGCTGAAGCAGTTATGCGAACGATTTCGTTGTTGAGTAAGGCCTTCATGCATTGGTGGTAGGTTGAGGGAACCACCTTGTTTTCATGGAGCCATGGTCTTCCAAGTATCATGTGATAGTTATGTTCTTGCTCGATCACATGAAATTTCACTTTCGACTGAATTGGACCCACCCTCAAATATATGTACGCATATCCATATGTATGACTTTGGCTTCCTTCAAATCTTGTCATTAGAATGGGATGGAGAATGATTTTACCTTGTGGGAATCTGGCCATCCTAAGAGTCTTCATAGTGACAATGTTCGTGGAAGCACCGGTGTCGACGAGAGCCCTTATAAATTCGGTGCCTTTGATGAAACCAGTTACATATAACGCCCGGTTGTGTCCTTCGTCTTCCATGCGATCTTCTTCTCCAAAGGTGATGTTATCGACGATATGTCCAGACAAAAAAGATATTTCTTCAACCACTGGGGTTGGTGAAGTTATTTTCATGTCAGATGATATCTGGGTGAGAGAAGAAAATGTGTTTGTGCGCTGGTCCTTGGAGAAGTGTAGGAGTTCACATAAATTTTTAATCAGATGTACAACCTCTTGTTCCACTAGTTTCTCATATGTAGTGAAACTGTTGGTCTGAGGAGGATCATCAGTCGAGAGACTTGAAGGTTACGCCATCTCTTCTCCTAAAATCCTCGTCACGTGTACCAGACAAGTGAACAGGTTGTTGATCGCCCTCTTTAGCCGATCCACGTTCCTTGACAAGTCTTCTTATCTCCGTGGTAATTCAGCCAAGCTTGGGATTTCTCCGTTGATTGGTTCAATGGGGATAAATGGAGTTTTAAAATATGATAATTCATTATAACCAAAATTGTTCGAAGGAGTGTGAGGGACATTACCGTTCGAGGGATTCTGGTTGGGATCTGGAGCGGTTGAGTTATTCCTAAGACCGACCATCCTCGTGAAATCGTGATACTGCAACCGAGAGATTAACCTCCCACTGTGGTCGCCAATCTGTAGATGGGTAAAAATGATTTGCTAGTTTTTACGGAATTGAAGAGCCTACCGTGTGGAGACTCCTTGAACCGAGCGAAATGTTGAACCTCACACAGATGCACTACAATAAGGGAGTGCTTTTAGTTCGAGAGATCAATATGCAAGACCCCGGCCTAAACCAAGAACAATGGCCGTTGCAGAGTCAATTCGATCACAAGAGAGGATGGGTTGATCTGTAGGAGGGAAGCTGAGAAATGTGTGAGATCAATGGTGATCTGAGATAGTAGGTGTGTTGTGAATTCAGCGTGAGAATGTTCTGAATGATTGAATTTTGCCTGATTGTGAGTGAATTGTGTGAGTTCGTGTAGACGAAAGATTGTTTGTATGAACTTTAATAAGAAATTGCTCGTTTAGGCGAATGTTGTTTGAATGTTTGAATCGTTCGAATCTTGTTCAATGTTGTTGTTTTAATCAGGATTCAGAGACATTTTATAATGCCGGAGTTGAAAACACCATGATCCCATGAAGTGTGATAGTTTGCTGAAATCAGAGAGTGGGGAAGTGGGAAATCATGTTAAACCAATTACTCATCGTGCGGAGACTTGGTTAATTTTCCACCCACTAATTTGTTGATTCTTCCAACTGATTGCACGACTTGCTCACATTCTCATCGTGGGTGAACACACGTGCCGTAGACCGCCAGACCAAAACCCTAGTTAATATCCCCCCATTGTGACACGATTGAAATCTCGTGATTGTGGAGTCAGTTGCTGACTTCGTGGGACGATGAGTCCATATAATGCTGAGTTGAACACGTTTTATCAAATGTTCCGAAACTCATGAATTAAATGTATATCTGCTGAAATGAGGTACCATTATAACCTAAAATGAGCAAACTGTGTTGCTGAATTGTCGAATATTGATAGTTGAACCAATATTCTTTGATCTGAGCAAATATTGCTAGTCTGAGCGAATATTGCTAATTTAAGTGAATATTGCCGGTTCGAGCAAATATTGCCAGTTTGAGCAAATATTGCTCGTTTGATGAATTTATTGGTAGCAAGACCGAATAAAATAATAATTTAATTTATTGATTGCTGAGTCGAGAAAAATAAATAAGAATGTTGATCATGGAATCAACATAAAATTATTAGAGTGTTTAAATCTTCTCAGAATCATGTTTCTGCGAAGCTCTGGATTCAAAACCCTAATTTTACCGAGATGATGATTTATTGCAAATCAACATGGGACCGGCTACATGAGATGAAGGGTTCACCATATAACGCCCAGATGCTCGAATAAGCAAAAATACCAAAGTCTCTTGAGGACCAGTTGGTGATATAATGATTAAATGCTGGTTTAATCATTTACCGAAATAATGCTCGTGTGAGCAACAAATAATAAAACCTGGTATTATGAAAACTTGAAGGACCGACCAAGAGGTCGTGAGACTGGCTCTTGATGCGTGTGTTACCAGCGGATGGTCGTTTGAGAAAACTTCCAATAGTTTGGAAAGAGTTTGAACCTAATATGAGCAGTTGAGCAAATTAGGTTAAAATCATTAAAACATGCGGGACCAGCTGTTTGCAAGCCTCGGGGTCACCCTTGGTCAGTCAAGGGGATGTGCACATGTCACCACAACGTCCTTGTTTCAGTCCTGAGAATTTTGATATTTTGTGGTGCACGTTTGAGCAACATTTGGAGAAAATATGCAAAATTCATGGTTTTGCTGAAACTGGGAAAAAATACATGAGATGAGGGAAAATAAATAAAACAAGGAATTACAAGGTGTGGGACCGGCCACGGCTAGGGCATGGCCGACCGTATGACACGCGGTCCCACATGCTTTTCCCAGTTTTATGTGATTTTATGTATTTTTCTCTGATTTAAGGGAAATTCCATGAAACTAGAGAGTTTGGCGAAATTAGGGAACTCCCATAAGGAGAGACAAAATAAAATAAGATAAAATAAGGAATGGACCGAAAAAGGCCAAGGCATGGCCGTCCGGCCATGGGCGCGGGTCCCAAGATACTCTCCCTAATTTTATGTAATTTTCATGATTTTAGGGAATTTTACATAAAATCAAAGGGATTTGTTGAAAAACCAAGGTATTTTGTTAAAATCGGGGAGTTTTCATAACATAATGAAACAAAACACCAAATAATAATAAAACAAGGGGTGTGTGGCACCGGCTAGAGCCCGGTCCCATAAGTTTTTTCTAATTTTTTAATATTTTCTATGATTTTAGAGAAAATACATGAAATTAGGTAATTTTAGGGAAAATTCATGAAATCAAGAAATTTTCATAATTTTAGGAGGAATAATAAAATAATGGGGAAGTGAGGAGTGAGACCGGCCACGGCCAAGGCATGACCGGCCGGCCGGCGGTCCCATGTCACCTTTTCCTAATTTTATTATTATTTTGATAAAATCATGTGATTTAGATAAAAATACATGAAATTAGGTAATTTTCATGATTTTAGAGAAAATTCATAAGAAACCAAGGAATTTTCATAACTTCAGAGAAATAATAAAATAATGAGGACGTGAGGTGTGGGACCGGCCACGGCCAGGGCATGACCGGCCGGCCGGCGGTCCCATGTCACCTTTCCCTAATTTTATTATTTTTGATAAAATCATGTGATTTAGGTAAAAATACATGAAATTAGGTAATTTTCATGATTTTAGAGAAAATTCATAAGAAACCAAGGAATTTTCATAACTTGAGAGAAATAATAAAATAATGAGGACGTGAGGTGTGGGACCGGCCACAGCCAGGGCATGACCGGCCGGCTGGCGGTCCCATGTCACCTTTCCCTAATTTTATTATTTTTGATAAAATCATGTGATGTAGATAATTTCTTTGAAATAAAGAAAATTGCTAGAACGAGAGGATTTTCATGAGATCGGGAAAATAGCAAAAATATGATAAAATATAAAATTGGGCACGGGACTGGTCACGACATAACTGGCCGGCTGGTGAACCCAGTCCCCTAGCGTTTTTGCTTATATTTTATTATTATTACTAGATCTTAACCCGTGCCGTAACGGCACGGGATGTTTTGTCTCTAATACGATATTGTTCACATTCCTCTTGCTTTATTTTATTCGCGAGTAATTATTTTGATATTCAAATAGGTTTTGGGAAACAAAATGGGTTACCTGATCTTTTTATTTTTTACTTAAGCATGTTATTCCAATTTATTATCTGGACGGAGTAATAATGTTGTGCCAACATGAAAATAAAATAAAAAATACAGTAAATAAAAAATTTCCCCATTTATTGTTCCATCATACCATAATTTCAAACTTCAAAAAGAATATTTCATCTAACAGTACATATACCTAAACTGCCAATCCAACTCCATGATGTTTATGAATACATTTGTTCCGAAATTATTGATAACTAAGGATCTAAGGAGTGAAGCAAAAACCCATAATATTTTCCCTACTATAGATAAACACTATTTATTTTATTTTTGCAAATGTGAGAGTTATAAAAATGAAGAACCCTTGGCTATTGGAAGGCTGAGATATACACATGTGAGTTGAAAAAATAAACTTATAATAGTAAATCAAAACATGTGTAACATTCTTTCTCAATCATATTGATAACATAAAATTGAAGAAATTCGTGGATAAAAATATTTCACACCAACTATGCTAAGTAGTGCATGAATGACGTTCTCACATCCAGTGTTACTCAAGTAATTTGGAGTTTTAAAGAGCATAGTCATATTGATATTTGTATCTACATAAATTCAACTAACCTTCCGAAGAAAAATTATTAGTTTCAAGGTAGAGCCGACACAAACTTCTGTCACCTTCAATGTATACAACACACATTGGGTTTAATCGGCCTTGAGATTAAACAAATACCCCAACATTAGTCAAATAATTTCTACAAATACGGGATCGAAACAAAGTGCTAATGGGAAAAATGAGAGACTAACATCAGTTCTACAAATAAAATACCCTATATGTATCAAAGTTTGTTAACCAAACATGTATTCAAATTAAAAAGTCATCAACTTAACACAAAAATATAAAAGAACCCAAGTTAAATCAATACTTGCATAAACAAAACTTATAAGAGAATTTTGTAATTATTAAATACCTTTAAAATCACTATTAGAGATTTAATTGCATGCCTCGTTAAAAACTACGGTAGGACGAAATCACCAGATTAATTTGTAGAAATTTCACTGGATATGTAGCAATTCAGAAAAGTTTACACTGGTGGTGATGCGTTCCATCTAAGTGTTGTTCGATTGATTATTTTTTTAGAAGGTTTCGGTTTTCATTGGAGAAACCGAGAGGGAGTGTTTCATTATATTCATTATCATTCATAAATCCAAGACCAACTCGCCCTCTGCTTACGGGATCTCAATACAACCTTAGATTTATCTATTGGACGGAGAAACCTAGATACTAAATATGTAGTTTTTAGTGTTATTTATTATATAGCGTGACATCCAAATGTTTTTTTCTTCTTCATAATTTTCATGTATTTTAACCGATTTTATATTAGCATTAAGACGATCAACCACATTTCTAATTTATAGTGTTATCCTTTTGTAGCAGCACATAGTTAACATAGTCAATTACTACTCATCAAAACCGGCCAGTACCACAAACCACCAGATATCACTTCTTTCTCCACCACCACCATTTTCCATCACTCGTAGAATATTGGGCACACTTATAACTTTTAATCCCACACGTCATGTATAAATTTTAGATTTAACAAACTTAGGTCGTCAATTAATTTATTCAACTATATGTTTTTTGTTAATACTGAAAATCATGCGTATGAACGTTACCAAAGATAGCAGTGGTACCAAAAACAACCATTTTGTATTATATGATTTGGTATCATCCTAAAAGTATTTGTTATCCGCCTTTTTTGATCGCGTCAAAAACAACCAACTATACTTTTCACAATACAATGTTACCCGTCATGTAAAAAAAATTATTATTTTTGATTCAAAAAGAAAAACCAATACCACCGCCATTAAAACCATCCAGCGCCACTATTTCTTCCACCAAAACTAATGTTACCGCCTCCACCACTTAGTAACACCTTCCACCGCTTCCACCACTTACTTCTTCCTCTACTACCACCACCACCACTAATATCTATTGAAATAATTTTTGTCAAAATTATTATTTATTGATGGAGATATGTATTAATATTAATTAAGGGATATTTATGATGTAAAATTAATAAATCATTTATCATGAGAAATTAATGAGACATCAATTAATAAAACACTTATACTAATTAATATTTAAGTTGAACAAACCATAACCATATATTTATCTTCTCTCTAGACAAATCACTTATACTAATTAATAAAATACTTATACTAATTAATATTTAAGTTGAACAAACAACCACTGTTGATTTATCTTTTCTATCAATTCCAACCAAGGTGGAACAATGGTTAGAGGCCACTCTTATGACACAATAGGTCATGAGTTCGAACCTCCTCGTTATAATTTTTGAAAATCCATATCTTGACTTGAGTATTCATTTTTAATTCATAATATTGGAATGAACACCACGTGTGCGACTTGTTGGGTGTGGCACGGAGAACCACAACCTTTGATTTATCTTTACCAAGGATAAATCCTGACCACCACTCAGATAGGAAAAGTTAGCTAAACTCTGATTTATACTATTGATTTTCCTTCCTATTTTGCATAGGTTCCTCGTTCGTTCATGCTGGTCTGTGCATTATTTACTAATAACACTTGCACCATTTTTGTCAGGGCGTATTCGATATTTAGATCCCCGTTTTATCGGATATTTATCAATAACCTGTGGAATTCTGCTGGGAAGAACCACGAATTGAAGTGACGAAATATAACGGAGAATCGTAAAATATTGCTGGATATTTAGACGATTAAAGATGGCTCGTAGGATATTGCTGAATATTCAAACGATGGTTCGTAGAATATTGTTGGATATTCAGACGATTTCATATAATTAATCAATGGCTCTATACTAGAAGGGCTTCCTGCCTAGGAGCATTAATCATCTGAAGGTTTGAGCAATATGAACTTGCTGGAGTGTCATATTCCTCTTGCATAGTCGGGGAAAACCGGTCGCATCCCGAAGACGTTGTCGCCCAATCTTTCGATTCTGTACAGTATGAGATGTATCGTGGTCTCAGCTGGGAGACTGCACATCTGCAACTTCTCTAAGAGACTTTCTCCATCAGAGGGTTATGCGATGTGTCGTGGTCTCTGCTGGAAGATTTCACATCTACATCTTCTCTGAGAGACTTTCTCCATCAGAGGCTTATGAGATGTACCGTGGTCTCAGCTAGGAGACGCACATCTGCATCTTCCCTGAGAGACTTTCTCCATCATAGGTGGCATTAGCTTTCATGCATAGAGACATGAGTCTCGATATTCATCTGATTGCCAGATCCAGAGTAATTACTGAAATTCCTCAGTATTCATGAGATGTGTCGTGGTTTCAGCTGGGATACTACACATCTTCATGTACTCTGAGAGACAGCCTTCTCAGTCAGAGATTTGTGGCATGAGATTTCATGCTTTAATCGAGGGACATGAGCCTCAACACTCATCCGATTGCCGAATCTGGAGTACAGTTTTACAATTCTACCCTTTGTCGAAAATCCACCATCTACATACATATATGCAAGTACGCATACTATGCTTAAATCTATTTGATTGGTGGTCTAACAACCACACCGAATATTTCGTTCGGCAATCTGTATGGACTAACTCCAATATAACTCCAAGAGAATCAAATATACAGTCAGACTCAATCAAGGAAATATATCCAAGATTTATATCTCCATTTCTCATTGTAATCAGCAAATCAAACAGATAGGAATCTGTGAGCCTGACTATTATGAGAAACAACTTGAACGGCACCAAAGACCAATGTTCAAGTGTCAATTAATTTCAATCAACAACCAAATATCGGATTTACCAATTGATTGAACTACGCACAACCTGTGATATTTGAATTATATAAACAAATATAACATGGAAAAGAAATAACACAGACACCAGAAGGTTTGTTACCAAGGAAACCGCAAATGCATAAAAACCATGGGACCTAGTCCAGATTTGAACACCACATTGTATTAAGCCACTACCAACACTATCATATTACAAGTTAACTTCATACTGGAATGTAGTTGAGCCCTAACCAAGTTTCACACCGATTAAGGTATAGTCGCGTTCCTTATGCCTCTGAATCCCAGCAGGACTCTACGCACTTGACTCCCTTAGATAATCTCACCCATAACTAAGATTTGCTATGACCCAAACTCGAAGACTTTATAAACAAATCTGTCTCCCATAAAAAAGTCTATACTTATAGATAAATATGTCTCCCACAGAAATACCTATGAAGTTTTGTTCCGTATTTTGATAAATCAAGATGAACATGAACCAATTGATAATCCGGTCTTATACTCCTGAAAAACTGCCTAGAAATATCAATCACCTCACAATAACTTAACTATATGGTAGTTGAACAAGTTATTGTGGAATCACAAAGAATGAGACACAGAGTTTTGTGATTATTTTTTATATCTTACCTATCGGAGATAAATCTCAAGTAAATCTTAGAGAAGATAGAACTCAACATAATAAAACAAGTAAGATCAGAATACGCAACTACAGTGAAAACAGTTAGGTCTGGCTTCAGAATCCTAATGAAGTCTTTAAGTCATTAACCAATAAAGGTTTTCAGAAAAACCAATGTTAAAGGAGAATCGACTCCAGTATGCAACAAGTATCATACGGGAGGTGTGGGAACTAGGTTTTCTAGTTGCTAGAGTTCTCCCTTATATAGTCTTCAAATCAGGGTTTGATAACTTTGAAACAAAGCAATCAATATTCACCGTTAGATGAAATCTTGATTTAAGATTCAAGCTAAGTTTGCTTAAAACCAAAGAAATATCTCTCCACCGTCAAGCTAAGTATTAGATGGTCTTAGCTTGTTACACATAAATGAAATATGCCTTCACTTAGATATGGGTAACCGTACCTAAACGTGTATATTGAGTTGGCTCAATAACAGTTAACCGAAGTTAGCCATATGAACACTTTTATATTAACCACATTCATCTAACACTTCTAGATAAAATGATAATCAAATAAATCTAATTGTGTTACTCATAGAGTTGTTCAATTGTTTATATTCTCATAGAAGTATACAAGACACAATTGAAACAAAATCGGATTGATTCAAGAGAATCAATTCATGAACATTTAGCCACGGTTTGCAAAGACTGCATTCCTTAATTTATAAATGTATTTGTTCAAGAGTATGAAATCATACTTAAACGATTTTAGAACTTTAACCAACTCGATTTGCAAATGGATATGCAAACATATGTTCTGGACTTTGGCCTTGTCCGACAGTTCGCAAACTGTTATGCATACTATCGTCCCGTACCTAACTTGGGTGAAACCATTCACATACTGATATGCAAACTTGGTTCCCGGACCTGAATCACACCACAATAGTTTGCATACTGGTATGTATACTGTGTTATATCCAGACAATGGTTAATTGTTCTAAACTCCTAATCCAATCATTAAAACATCCTTAGAAGATGACAATAGTTGGATCACACAAACTATTAGCTTATAAGTTATTTTCAAGTGGTCGAATAATCAATACGAAACATTCCGAGTCGACATTAAATGACTGTCTCACACAAATCATGTAAGATGTTTCAAGGCAATTTTCATATGATCATCTTTTGACTTATTATTTAGTTTCCAACAAATAAATTATTTCCAACTAAACTCGTCAAGAATAATGATGAATGTAGCTAAAGCAAAAAGCTTTCCAACACATATTTTGAGAAAGATATAAGCGAGTTAAGCTCAGCTCGAAAAATTAAATGTGTATAATGTAAAATTATATATAGTTACACGACTTAGTCTCAATAGGAGATAAAATAGAATATAATTCTGAGTGATAGATACGTTTTAGTCTCCACATACCTTTTGTTAAAGAAGTTCCTCCAAGCTCTCCTCAGTAGATCTTCGTCTTCAATCGATGAACGCCGTGAAGTCTAAAGTTCAACTACACATTCTGTCCTAATCCGAGACATAGCTATAAGTAGACTAGAAATCAAGAATTATAGTTTTGATCACCTAAACTTGACAAACAAGCTTGAGATAGCAACGCTTGCGATTTCGACCGAGCAGTGCTCTAACAATCTCCCCTTTGCCAATTTTAGTGACAAAACTATCAATACATATGGATTACAAAATAAATAAATTTTGTAGCTTCTCATCCAACATGTTTGATTTCCTTGGTTCTTCAACATTCCTTGAATTCTTTATCGCCCCAAGTACTGCAGTGATTTTGAACATGTTCAACTCCGCATCAATGTTGTTGAAGATCTGTAGCCATAACAATAAGAAAAACACATGTTCTCAATTATTGTTATATAGTGTTAGAGTATTATTACACAACATCAATTTTTTTTTTTTAAATCATGAATTTTATTACTTAAAGCATTTCATAATACAAAAAATTTAGCCAAGACATTTTTAAAGGCTAATTATTACAAAATAAAACTGAAAAATATAAAAAAATAGAGATTACATAAACTCTAAGAAGTACTTAAGAAAATCTGAAGTACATGTCTTCTTCATTCTCCATTCTTCCAAGGAATTGTGGCTTTTCATCATAGTATTGGACAACACCTCTATTTAATAAGACACCATTCTTTGCTATCTTGTCTGTAGAGAAATTTGTTTCTCTGTATGAATGTCTCAAACTGATTGATGGGATTTGTTACTTTATCCTTTCTCATCTACTTCTTACAATCCATGGCACTTTGTTTTTTTAGAAAGCAACTAAAACTGTATTTGAATCTAGTTGAAAGCATACCTCCAAAAAGTGTTTGCTCATAACCCATTCTCTTGCAACAATGAGAGCCATTACTTCTGCTAAGTAATTTGTTGTTTTTCTCAATCCACCGGAGAAGCTCCAATACATGCACCTGAACTGTTTCTTGCAACAAATCCTAAACCTTCCATCCCTGGATTACCCTTAGATGCTCCATCACAGCTTATTAATATTTGGTTTAGCACTGGCAGCTTAAAGAAGCATTGTTTCACTCTTGTAGTTTTTGCTTTAACTCCTGAGATGCCAAAAAAAAGAGTACTTGTAAATCATACATTGTCCCCCACACCTCTCCCTTCATTATTGAATATCATTCAATTGTAACTCTTATTATTCTTTGCTTGAACTTTTCCACATATGGTGTCACGGTTTCATAAATTACAGAGTTTCTTGTAAGCCAGAGTTCCACCATAGTGTTGAATGCACTATTGTTCCATACTTCCTTAATTGCAGATATTTTTCCCTTAGACACATCCATAACATCCCCAAAACATTTTGGACTTGTGCAGTGAAATATTCCACCCAGCCAATGCCATATTTGTTCACTAAAAGTACAAGACCAAAGAATATGATCCATTGTATCTTGGTTATTGCCACAAACATAGCACTTGATATACTTGAGAATACTTTTTACCATATTGCTTCCTCTATCACTACAACAAAACACACGTTTAGTGACAAAATTTTATGTGGCCAATAAAATTGTCTACAAATCTAGTATTTAGGGAGGAATATTTTTTTGGTCACAATATATATTTTTTTCGCGACGAATGATAAATTTAGTCTTTAAAGTTGTCACTGAAATTTTTGTGACCAAATACGATGACCAATCTTGTCTCCGACTCTAAATATTTTTTTTGTGACCAAATATAGTGACTAATCTTGTCTCCGCCTCTAAATATTTCTTTGTGACGAATTATTTCGATCACAGGATTGATTTCTAGCGACAAAAGAAAATTATAGTCTCCTAACATATTATTACTAGCAGTCCAAGACTTTTTTCCCTGAATGTATCTTACACTGACAAAATTAGTTTGTTGCGGGAATGAATGCCCGTCAAATCAGGATTTTTCCATTAAAAATATTAGCATCCAAACAAATTGTTGTCGTAAATGGATTGTTTTCTACCGACGGAAAAAAAAAAATTGGTCTTCGAAAAAACTATTGCCGAAAACGTGCAACTTTTGTCCTTATATCTATTTTTGCTGACAAAAATTGATTCGTCATCTAAATGAATAAGAAGCAAATCAGAAATTTTGCCTTTAAAACTTAGTAGTGGCAAGACATTGTGGTCACCAAATCCGAATATTCGGTGACTGCTTGTGATTTAGTTTACTCAGTTATAGGAATTGTAGTGGTGATGTTGCTTCGAGTATGACTGGCACCCACAAGCATACGTGATGGATGAAACAGTTGTTGCAAGGACACTCCTCACAGGAAGCACCTGAACCCGAATCACCAGAATCTCCACCTAGATCTCAAACAATGGACTTGAACCTCAAGAACAACCCAAAAAGAAGAATAAGAAGTTGTAGAGTTTTTTTTTCTTAGGAGAGAGAAGTTAAAGATTTATTTATTGCTCAACCCGTTTTAGGATATGCAATATATTATCTCTGTTTCCGAAAAAGAGAAAATTTCCCTTTTTCTGAGACAGAGATAATATTATGCCATAAAAAATTGAATTGAAAATAAATTTTTTGATTATTTATTATTATAAGAAAATGCTTGTTTTTAAAATTAAAGTTTGGTATTTTCGATTTAACCATAATTTAACATTTTCCTAAATCAATAGAATTTAATAATCCCAAGAATTTTAGTATATATGAACCCTTTGGATTTAACTTAAAAAAAGAAGAATAAGTACAAAATAAATTTGTGTCATTCCATGAGTATGTCAAAACATCAAGCCTAAGGTTAGTATGATAGAGTAAAGAATATATATTCACCGTTGATGGCCTATTTTAACGGTCTACATAGAAACCTCTTCTTGTAAATAGACACTAACCCTATTTCATTCTCTTATTTTGTTTTTCACTATCGTTGTTCGCCTCCTCTTTGTAGTTCCTGACTCTTACGCCTCCCTTAAGAAAAGATAAGAAGATTGGAAAATCGTCGTACACAAAAATCATAACCCTATTTTTCTTCCCGCTTCTAACTTTATAACTTTCTGAAGATGGGAGTATATGTGCGAGCTACAGATTTAAACAAGGTAAACAAAATTGATTTTATTGAATCCTTATTTAGGTTTCCTGATTCAGTGTTAATTGGTTATAATTTTGTTGTTCGGATCACAGGTTATTTCTCTTCTGTTATTAGATGAATTATGATTAATTTTCTAGTGTGGTTTTTTTGGTGTAGGGATCGTTCTCTTTTAGGGAACTGGTGATTGTTGAGAGAGATCATCTCGATAATCTCTATGGAGATTAGCGGTTCCGGTTTCCGGTAGGAAATATCGTTTTCCTTTAGGCTGTTTAATTCAATTTTTCCAGCCTTGATCAGTGACTCTGACTGATTGCGTTTCTTTAGCTTTGTGAGGAGCAATTTTCCTCCGGATAAATACATTTTTCATATACGATTCATGTTTTCCCTTAATGCTTTAGGTGATTAGTGGAATTATGAGGGATTGTGATGTGGTAATCATATGTAATAATTCTGCTGAGATTCATTGATTCAGATTTTTACTGCCATTTTTTTTTTTTATAAAACTCACTAGTTTTTGATCAATTTTTAATCCGGGAGATAACCTGAGAGGCTTTTATCTCTTATGTACCTCCTCTTTCATTCATATTGAACTAGTTATTTTATAGTTCATTACTCGTGATGCTGTTATTTTGAGCTTCTTTTGATATGAACAGAAAAAAAATCAAAAATACCCTCAGTTATTTGAGGTCTATAGAGAGGCACACTCACCACCAAGGTCCAGGGAACATATAATGTTTAAAAACGAAGATCGAATAAAATTTGTGAGTAACACGGTTACAAATTAAGTTAGTATTGGCATTGTTTTTGTCTAATTATTTTCTCCGATTCCATCAACCTGTAAACTAGCATGTAATTTTTATATAGGATAAGATGATTCAGATCCAAAGTATCACTGAATGAGAGCCAAGAGATGAAGTTGATATTTATAATCTGGATTTGGGAAGAAGATAAAAAAGAAAATACATGCCTTCTGGAGATTTTGAATCAAAGGAAAGAAGCTGAAAATTGTAAGGTGCAAGCAGATAAATGGATCTGGTCGAAGAGATATTGATTCAGATGTTGAATCCAATAGACCTGGCTGAATAGTTCTAGTTATGATCAAGATATTTCATTTCTAAATGAGTTTCAATTTCTGATAGTTTTGTTTTTTTAGATTGTTTGCTATAGCAATGGAAATTTCATATTTGATTTAAGTAAATTTAAATATTTTGTTATCAATATCAATTATGATTTTATGGATTTTAAATAAAATAAATAAAATCCCTAATCAAGAAATTTTCATTTGCCTTTAGAAAAAGTTTTCTTTGAAATTCTTTGGCAAGGAAAGAAAATAGTCCTTAATAAAGTACTTTAGGGACCAAGAAAACCTCTTTAGTGAAAAATAAAGTTGTCTAAGAAATTAATTTTTAGGCAAAATTAATTGTCGTTGATTAAGATATTTAGAGGCGATTTATTATTTGTCTTAAAAAAAAACATTTCGAGGCAAAGTGAGTTGTCATTGATGGAATATTTAGGGACAAAGCATGTTGCTTTTTGGAGACAAAAAAAAATCGTCTTTGAAAGTTCGCTTTAAAGAAAAAATGAATTGTCTTTGATAAAAATAGTTAGAGACAAAAAAATAAAGCTTTTAAAGAATAGTAATTTTTTCTTTCAAAATTCTTTTTAAGGCAAGAAACTTGGTCACTAATGAAATATTTAGAGACGAACAAGTTAGTCTCCAAAATTCGACCTTTAGGGGCTATTAATTTTGTCTTTGATAAAATAAATTAGAGACAAATAAATTTGTTTCAAATAATCACTATTAAAGATAAATTAAATTGACGCAAAATTTTGTTTCTGAGACAATGTTTTTGGTCTTAAATAGTTATCATTAAAGACAACTTAGTTTGTCCTTGAATTTACATTTTTGCGACAAAAATCTTGCTCGCTAAAAAATGACTTTCGGTGTCGAATTTTTCCGTCATCAAAATAACTTTCACATACAATTTTATTTCATTGGTAAAAGAGACTTTTGTTGACAATAAAGTTTTAGTTGTTAATTAATTTTTCTCGTGACCGTTCGTAATTTTGTTGCGAAATACTTTCCCAGACGGGGTATTTGAGACAACTTCGTGACAAAAAAAAAATCCATCTCAAAAAATATTTCGAGACAAAAACAAGGTATTTCCTGACAATTTTTTTTTGACACTAAATCCCCATTTTCTTGTAGTGTATTTGCACAAGCTCCTCTTAAGATCTTCCATAAATTACATGAAGTATATGGATGAACACAAGGACTCCATACCTGTTCTTCCCATGTCAAAACTGCATATTTTTTCCTTATTACTTGAGTTGCACTAGCCACTAAAAATTTCCCAGTCATATCATTTGTCACACCTTTTTATCCTACCCATTTATCAAAACTGGTAATTCACTTACATCAACGTATTTTAATAATGGAGCTGGAATTTTCCATTCACCATCATGAATTAGATCTCTTACTTTAAGGTCGGCATGTTTTATTATATATCCATCCTCAGCATGCCTATCTATTAAGGCATATTTCGTAATCCATTTGTCCTTCCACACTGATATCTTCTGTCCATCCCCCATAATCCATATACTACCTTCATCATTTCAGACATAACCCATTTAATTCCTGGTCAGATTGAAGATTGTTTATAGTATTTGATCCACTCACCACATTTATCCTTGTACTTATATCTTATAAACATAGTCCACTCTTCATCTTCATTTTCTATCTTCCATAGTAGTTTCATTAGTAAAGCTTTGTTCATTACTTCTAATCTTCTTAATCCCAAACCACCCTCCTCCACTGAAGCATTAACATCATCCCATTTAACTGTAATTAGTTTCTTCATTGTTGGATCCCCTGACCACAAGAAATTTCTAATAATTATTTCACTAGTTTGAATAACTGACTTTGGCCATTTATATACATCCATAGTGTATATTGGCATACTACATAAAATATGTTTAACTAGAGTCAGTCTTGCTGAGAAAGCTAACAGTTTACCCATCCATGTAGCTAGCATCTTTTGCATCATCTCCATCCCCCATACTTGTTGTGTTTTTACTCTTCCTGGGTTAAGAATAACTCCCAAATACTTGTATGGGAAAAAAGAAAGATCCATATGTAAGAACTCTGCAATCCCTTGTTTCCTAGCTGCTGAAACTCCTCCCACAAAGCATTTACTTTTGGCTTTATTTATTTCTTGACCAGAGTTATTTTGGTATTTCATTAATACAGTCATCAAATTCTCCAGAGTCTTTTTATTTCCATTGCAAAATATGAAGATGTCATCAGCAAACATTAGATGAGTTGGCAGGCATCCACCTCTACAAACCATAGATTGAATTTTTCCTTGTTGCACTAATTTGGTTATGTTTCTGCTCAAAACTTCCTCAGCTAACACAAAAAGGATTAGTGAGAGAGGATCTCCCTGTATAAACCCTCTCCCCACATCAAAAAAATCAAGGACCACCATTTAAAAGCACTGATATCCTAGCTGATTCAAATATCTTCTTTAACTACTGAATTCCAATCTCACAGAAACCAAACCTTCTCAACACTTCAAACAGAAATTTCTTGCTCAAAGAATCATATAATTGTGTAATATCTATTTTGAGTCCAACATTTCCTCCCCTCCTTTTAACATCAAGTTCGTTCACTAATTCATATGTGAATAATATCTTCTCATGTATATTTCTACCCTTGATGAATGCACCTTGTTGCTCTGAAATCATTCTCCCAATCACAGTACCAATTATATCTGTAATAATTATAGTAATGATTTTGAAGTTAAAATTTGCAAGACCAATAGGTCTAAAGTGCTTAGCTCCCTTGGCCCCTTGGACTTTAGGAAGTAGAAACAAAAAATTAGAGTTAAAACTGAAAAAGCGGGGGTCTAACAACCTCACCCAATATTTCGCTTAGCAATCTGTATGACTAACTCCAATATACTTTTAAGAGAATCCACTAGACAGTCAGACTCAATCTTAATAAAAAGTATATCAAAAAGTTATATCTCAATTTCTCAATTCAATACCAACTCAAACAAATAGAAATCTGCGAGGCTGATTGAATATAAGAGAAATACTTTGAACGATACCAAAGACCAATGTTCAAGGATCAATCAATTTCAATCAACAACCAAAGGTTGGATTTACTAATTGATCGATACAAAGGCACAACCTGTGATATTTCTATTATATAACAAAATATAATGCGGAAAAGAAATAACACAGACACCAGAAGTTTTGTTAACGAGGAAACCGCAAATGTAGAAAAACCCCGGGACCTAGTCCAGATTTATCACCATACTGTATAAAGCCGCTACAGACACTAGCCTACTACAAACTAACTTCGGTCTGGACTGTAGTTGAACCCCAATCAATCTCACACCGATCCAAGGTACATTTGCGCTCTTTACGTCTCTGATCCTTGCAGGATACTACGCACTTGATTCCCTTAGCTGATCTTACCCACAACTAAGAGTTTCTATGACCCAAAGTCGAAGACTTTAATAAACAAATTTGTATCACATAAACCATTCATATCGGAGAAATTAATTTCAATCCAATCTTACGATTGCACTCAATCACGATAGAAATAGCAAGATCAAATCACGCAACTACAGAGAAAATAGTTAGGTTTGGCTTCCCAATCCCAATGAAGTCTTCAAGTCTTTAACCTACAGAGTTAAAGGAGAATAGAATCTAGTTTATACAACTAGTATCACACAAGAGGTGTGGGGATTAGGTTTCCTAAGTTTCTAGAGTTCTCCTTTATATAGTCTCCACATCAGGGTTTGCAATCTAAGTTACCTTGGTAACAAAGCATTCAATGTTCACTGTTAGATGAAAACCTTATTAGATTTAAGCTAATATCTTTCGACCATTAGATTGAACTTAGCTTTTTATACACAATTGAAATATACGTCATTTAGGTTTGAGTAACCGTACCTAAACGTGTACACTTAGTTGGTTCAACAGTGGTTAACCAATGGTTAGCCATATGAGCACTTTCATATCAAACTTATTAATCTTCACCATAACTAGTTCAAATGACTCAAATGAACTAGTTCGAGAGTTGTTAATTTGCTTAGATTTTATAGAAGTATACATGGCACAATTGAAGTAAAATCGGGTTTGAATCACTCGAATTGATTCATGAACATTATAGCCTAGGTTTTCAAATATCATTCCTTAATATATAAATGTTTTAGTTCATGAACAAACCAATTTTAGAAAATAACACACTTAAGTCTGCGTACGGGTATGCGTATTTAAGTAACCGGATTTGAGTTTGTTTTGGTTTTCAAACTCAGCAGAAATTCACGGACATGAACTTTCCGCCAGTATGCGTACCGGTACGCAAACTTAAGTAACCGAATTGATTTGGTTTTGATTTCCAAACTCAGCAGAAATTCACGGTCATGAACTTCCGCCAGTATGCGTACGGGTACGCATACTTACCCAGTCTCCATCAACTATATAGTACACACACAAGTATGCATACATTTGGTTCTCAGTTTTGGACTTATACACTAATACGCGAATACATTATATGCTTATATCCAAAGATGGTTACATGTTCGAAACTCTTTATTTCAACCATTGAAACATTCTTAGAGGATGTTAAATAGAGGTTATTCACACACTATTTTTCATCAAAGCAATTTTCAAGATATTGAAATAATCAACATGACTTTAGTCACTTGTAAAGATGAACTTGGCCAAAGCGAAATCTTACCAACACATATTTCAAAAAATAGATAAGCGAGATAAACTCGGCTCTAAATAGCAAATGTGTATAATCGAAGTCTATATATCAATACGACTTTTCTCTCAAGATAGGAGATAGAGTAGATAGACTTTTGAGTGATAGATAAGTTCAAGTCTCCATATACCTTGTTGTCGATGAAGATCCACCTGTTCCTTGAGTATTTCTTCGTCTTTGCATGATGAACGTCGTGGATTCTAGAGATCAACTACACTTTCTATACTAGTCCGAGACTTAGCTATAAGTAGACTAGAAATCAAGACTTATAGTTTTGGCAACTAAACTTGACAACAAGCTTGAGATAGCAACGCTTGCGAGTTCGACCGAGCAATGCTCTAACAAAAACCTCTTGGTATGAATTTGTTGCTCCAGCAATATTGTATAGCCTCCACCAGTTCCATTCCAATTACCTCCCAAGCAAATTTATAAAAACTCCTAGGAAATCCATCTGGTCCAGGTGCACTATTTGCATTCATTCCAAACACTGCATTTTTGATTTCATCTTGAGAAGGAACAATATCAAGAAAAACATTTATCCTCTTTTGTTAAGATTTTAGGGATTACTTCAAACAATTCATCATCAAATGCCACATTCTTTTTTCCAAACTTCTTCTTGTAATGAGACACTAAAATATTAGAAATTTGATCTTGATCTGTTACTAAATTTCCTTATGTGTCTTCTTGTTAAGATATATTATTGTAGGCCTTCCTAATTCTCATGGTTGAGTGAAAAAATGCAGTGTTAGCTCCACCTTCCTTAACCCATTGAATTCTTGACTTTACTCTCATTAGTTCATTATATTGTTGAGAAGCTAAATCATGATCCCCTCTTGCAGTCACTAATTTATTTAATAGTTTAATATTCTCAGGATCTTCATATCCAAGGGTGGAGAGGTAATTCTTGCATGGGCTTTGCTTTGATGATGGGTAGGCTTGTTGTGCTTTAGCCCTTTTGGCTCTTCGGTCGTTTTGTAACCATCGAAACGGATTTCACAAATATGGATAATGTAAATCAGACCTTTTCATTGACCTTAAATTGCTGGGATTTAACCTTTGAAGTACTCTAAGCTGGTCTTTTTTCACGAAAAGCATACATGAGATAACAAATTCAGTGTTTCACTAAGACTTCGAATAACTGTCCTGAATTCAAGTTGATTATGTTTCTCTTCTTTCTCAGAGAAAGACGATCAAACAATTCCCAATCACGGTCCTTGGGGATCGAATCATCCGTATAGGATACAAAAAGAAACTCCAAATATTTGATATCTTTCTCTTTAAATAAGATCTCAATTCCAGCTACGGTTATCAAAGAGGCAGCTAGAACATTCTCTTATGTAGTTTTTACTTTGATTCTGAGGTCCCCAAAAACTTCCCAATTCCATTTTTTCAAAATATTTTTCAGCCTTTCAAGCTTACTGATAAACTGAAAGCTGTATTTCCAATACACTCTTCTTCCCATGATTCTTGAATTACTTTAATAAACTCAAGATGAGTTGTCCACACTCGTTGATACTTGAATGGAATATATTTTTTTTGAAATATTAATTACTCCTCCTAAAAAAGCTTCATGATCAGATGTTCCTATAACACCCACTTTGTAGCTCCATCCATCATACTTCTCCAACCATTGTATGTTGAAAAAATCTTTATCCAAATCACACAAGATTCTTTTCTTACCCAATATATTATTACACCAAGAAAATTGAATACTAAACTTGGGTGCTTGTACTAAATTACATGATTCAAGACAATCTCTGAATTCATGCATTGAAATTCTTAATGGAGCTCTACCACCTTTTTTCTCTTCACTAGTGAGCACCACATTAAAATCTCCTATCACCAACCATGGTAACTTCCACTCACTGATTCCATTTAGTTATTCTCATAATGCTCTTCTATCTATAGTCAGACAAGCACCATGTATACCTGTAACCAATACTTCACCTACTTGAACTATTATTGCTTGTCTTGTAGTAGAAATCACTAAATTAATAGATAATGAAGAATGCCAAAAAAATCCAAATATTACCCTTTAATGTGTCACTAGAATTATGGATTACCATTTGACTCATACCTGGTAATTTTATTTGTCTTAGAACACTACTAGAAGCTCTTACTTTTGGCTCAGCAATCCAAAGCAAGAAGGGACTAAAATTATTAACTAAACTTCTAAGTTTGTCTTTGGCTTGAGATCTTCTCAAACCTCTGACATTCTAATAGATGACTCTCATTGAGATTGAGAAGTTTGGGAAGTATTTGAACTCCCTACCATAGAATTTTCTTTCACTGAATTGTTTGCTTGCTTCCTTGTAATTACATTAGGTATCCCTTTAATCAATTTTCCTTTAGTAGGTTTAGCAACTACTTTAGAAAAAAACTGATCATGTTTTTCCACCACCTTAATTAATGTATTAAACTTACCAGGAGAAACAAAATTCTTACCACCATCCCCTTGAATTTTTAACTTTCAAGCTTTGGGAGATTTACCTGAGACATCTTTCTAATCATCATTACCTCCAACTTATGTATGAATATTTGTTAAAACCTGAGCAGTATCAACTTCATCCAATTCTACTGATGATACTGGAACAGAAATCACACCCACATTATAATTTAAGGTTGGAATACTAGTACTTATATCAAGTAATTTCTCTAGTGATAAAGATGGAAATTCCTGAGGAGACTCCAAAGTTCCAGTGAAACCACTATTCTTCCCCTTATTAGAATTATTCAGGATATTAAGTGGTGTAATATTATTAACAACATCATCCACTTTTAAAACTGATTCAACAATTTGCTGCGTATTAAAGCATATATCAAATCTCACTGAATTTTGGTGTTGAGTCTTTTAAGGAGTATATCTCCATTGTTGTTGAGGAATTAAATGAGAATTCTCCCCCTGAGCTTGTTCCTTTCTCTTATTACGAAATTCAGCTACATAATGCCCTGTCACTTTACAGTGATTACAGAATTTAGGAATTTTATTTAACCTAACTGTTTGTTCAAATTTCCCATACTTAGTTTCAACCTAGATTTTATTGGGAATTACCTTTGCCAAATCAATCTCAACCAATATACTAGCATAAAATCCTACTTCCTTCTTCAGTGTGGTTTCATCAACACAAATAGGTCTCCCAATTATACTTCCCATTGCCATTAGAATATTTTCTTTCCAATACTCAATACATAACCCTAGAAATACCACCCAAACAAAAGCACCAGATGTTTTTTGCAACTCTGGTTTGAAATCCCTTTCCTATAATCGAAGTTTTAAAGTCTGTGATTCAACCTCCCAGTAACCTTCATAAATCATCTTCATATCTTCTCCATTTTCAAGCTTGATTATAAAGAAACCCTTACCAATCGGAATGAACTAACAATTACCCTTTAACTTCCATTGTTTCCTCAGATTTGACTCAACTACATGAAAGTTTATCTTTACTAGATCCAGTCTACCAATTAAGATATATCTCCATTCATCTAAACTTTCATAAATCACAACATCAGGAATAAAAACTGAAGTACTATCATTAATATTACTAGAAATATTTTTCGATCTGAGATTTCGTAAAATATCAGAATCCGACTGAATATTAGAATTATCCGACATTATTAAGCCAGATTCAACTACTAAACTAAATCATTGAAACACCTAAACGACTATATGCAGAACAACTAACAATATTTACCGGAATTCAATGAAAATGATGAACACCACACCAGTTTCGAAAAAATTAAATTCGCCGAGTCAAATGCCCGAGTCGCAGAGCGTAACTCGCCCGATCTCTCAAGTTTATTATTCTATACAACATCAAAGTTCAATTATATCACAACTTTGACAATAATACCACGGTGATATGTATCACTCCTCCTTAGTCATTACTTCATCTCACAATGAAAACTGAAAAAGCGGGGGTCTAGCAACCACACCCAATATTTCGATTAGCAATTTGTATGGACTAACTCCAATATACTTTCAAGAGAATCAACTAGACTGAATCTTAATAAAGTATATCAAAGAGTTATATATCTGTTTCTTGATTCAATCCTTACTCAAGCAAATAGAAATCTGCGAGTCTAATTGAATACAAGAGAAAACACTTGAACGGTACCAAAGACCAATGTTCAAGGATCAATCAATGTAAATCAACAACCAAAGGTCAGATATTCTAATTGATTGATCTTAACGCACAATATGTGATACTTTTATTATATAACAAAATATAATGCGGAATAGAAATAACACAGACACTAGAATTTTGTTAACGAGGAAACCGCAAATACAGAAAAACCCAGGGACTTAGTCCAGATTGAACACACACACTGTATTAAGCCGCTACAGATGCTAGCCTACTACAAACTAACTTCGTTCTGGATTGTAGTTGAACCCCAATCAATCTCACACTGAACTAAGGTATAGTTGCGCTCCTTACGTCTCTGATCCCAGTAGGATACTACGCACTTGATTGCCTTAGCTAATCTCACCCACAACAAAGAGTTGCTACGACCCAAAGTCGAAGACTTTAATAAACAAATCTGTATCACATAGAAAAGTCTATGATAATAGATAAATCTGTCTCCCACAGAAATACTTACAATTTGTGTTCCGTCTTTTGATAAATCAAGATGAATAGGAACCAATTGATAAACTAGACTTATATTTCCGAAGAACATCTCAGTATTATCAATCACCTCACAATAATCTTAATCGACGCGGCGAAATAAGATATTATGGAATCACAAACGATGAGACGAATATGTTTGTGATTACTTTTATATCTTGCCTACTCAAGCCAATTGTTACGATTGTACTCAACACGATAGAATCAACAAGATCAGATCACACAACTACGAGAAAGTAGTATAGGTCTGGCTTCACAATCCCAATGAAGTATTTAAGTCATTAACCTACAGCTTCTCGAGAAGAAACCTAAGGTTAAAGGAGAATCAACTCTATCTAATACAACTAGTATCACACAGGGGGTGTGGGGATTAGGTTTCCCAGTTGCTAGAGTTCTCCCTTATATAGTTTTTCAAATCAGGGTTTGCAATCAATGTTAGCTTAGTAACAAAGTTTTCAATATTCACCGTTAGATGAAAATCTGATTAGATTCAAGCTAATATCTTTCAACCGTTAGATCGAAAACTTAGCTTGTTACAAAGAAATGAAATGAACGATTTTAGGTTTGTGTAACCGTACCCAAACATGTACATTTGTTGGTTCAACTGTAGTTAACCAAATGGTTAGCCATATGAGCATTTTCATATCAACCATGTTCTTCTTCACCATAACTAGTTCAAATGACTCAAATGAATTAGTTAGATAGTTGTTCAATTGATTAGATCTTATAGAAGTATACAAGACACAATCGAAGCAAAAATGATTTGATTTACTCAAATCGATTCATGAACTTTATAGCGATGGTTTGCAAACTTGCATTCCTTAGATAATATAAGTATAAGTTCATGAATAATCATTTTTAGATATAACCAACCTAAGTACGAGAACTGAGTATGTGGACTTAAGTTCCCGGAAGGAGTTCACAAACTCCAACAGATATTCTCAGAACAAGAACTTCCGCCGGTTTGCTGACTGATCTCACAGATCTTGTTCCGGTTTCTTGATCAACAAAATACGAATACTTTGGTTCAAGGAATAAGGACTTATACATATATGTGTATAAGTCCTTAGATGATGTTATATAGTTGTTATTCAACAATAGTTGGATATAAGTATAAGGACTTATATACAACAATAGTTGTATAATCTAAACTCTCATTTTAATCATTGAAACATTCTTAGATGATGTTATATAGTTGTTATTCACAAACCATTTTTCGTCAAAGCCATTTTCAAAGTGATTGAAACATTATCATGACTTTCGTCACTAGGTAAATATGAACTTGGCCAAAGCAAAAGCTTACCAACACATATTTCGAGAAATACATAAGCGAGATAATCTCGGCTCGAAATAGCAAATGTGTATAATCAAAGTCTATATAGTAAAATGACTTTTGACTCAAGATAGGAGATAGAGTAGATAGACTTTTGAGTGATAGATAAGTTCAAGTCTCCATATACCTTTTAGTCGATGAATATCCACCAGTTCCTTGAGTAGTCCTTCGTATTGTATGACAATTTCCATGGAGTTATTGAGCTCAACTACACTTTGATCACTAATATTGACAAACATGCTTGAGATAGCAACGCATGCGAGTTTGACCGAGAAATTCTCTAACAAAAACCACCCCCCTTACATAATGATCCTTAAACCATATGTATGTAGTGTGACTAAAAAATAATTCTCCCCCTTTTTGGCAATATAAATTTGCAAAGGTACAAAAAATGGCGGGATCATAATGAAATTCTCAAAGAGATTATTCATGACTAAAATAGAACATATCAACTTGGTTTCGATGATTTCAGTGTATACATCAAGGAGTTTATAAAGATACAAGATAACTCCTTCAATATTCCACATCCGCACTCACCACAAAGATTTGGCAATTAAGCACAAGTTCAATTAAGAACTCTCCTCCATAAAATGTCATTCCCGAAAGAACAACAAGAGCGACCTTACTTTTACGAGAATAGAAGGATTTCTTTGGAAACAAATCACATGAAACATGAATTTGTATCTATAAAACTCAAATAAATTAACCACAAGAAGACCTTAATGATTAATTTAATCGGAAATGCTCAACATAAGAAAACTTACGGAGCCATACAGTACTTTCAGATAGAAGTGGATCAGGGAAAGATCAATACTGCGGAATATTCAAAATTTCATTCTATGTTTTATCAATATTTGCATAAATACATAATAGACTTAACTTTTGACATGTGAGATAATCATAGTTTACGGACGTAAACACACATATCCCATAATATTTTTGCAATATATAAAACCATAAAGATTAATACTGCAAAATCTTCTTCCAAATAACTTAGAATTTAAATAAATAAATCTAAAACATTGCAAGATGAAAATCGTTTGAAATAGCTATGTGTAATCACAATATTTGCTATTCCAAACCCTAGTTATCCTTCTTAAAACACAAGAATAAATTCTCATAAGAAGTTTCCTAAAAAAATTAGGCTTATTTTATAACTTCATACCTCTCCATGACACAATTATAAAAGGTATTATCGATATCCTTGATCCTTTTAACCGTAGAAACTTCATGTTCATGAGTTAGAACATTCACCTTTCGATCAACAATGCGAGCAAGTTGCATGGCTTTGATGCAATTAGATATGAGCTTCTTCTGGTTTCGTGTCAAGACTTTTTGATTTTCAAGGATTTTGGTCAGACCATCAATGAGATGATTTATTTGTAGTTGAAGATTTGAAAATTTGACCTTTTAGTTGTTCTGAGAATGAATTAAATCCTTGACAGATTCACCAATCTAGGAGTTGTACTCCTTCCTTGCAATCATCTTTTTCAAGACAAGTTCTTGAACCGAACTGCATCCTTTAATGTCTTCTTCCATATAAAAATACGCAACATCCTGTGATCTTGAAAGGTTCTCCATTTTTTTAATTAGGGATGGAAGAAAAAATATAATATACTCCCTCTGTTTCTAAATAATAGGCAGGTTTGTGTGTAAATTTGCACACAAACCAGCCTATTTTTTGGAAACAGAGGGAGTATATATGTTTGAGAACAAGAGAAGAAACCCTTGTTATGTAAACCCTAAAAAACTTTCAAGAAGAAGACACGGACGTTCGCGGACCAGTTACAAAAAGTTAATGGATCAGAAAAGATCCAAAATATAAGGAAATACACTTTGTTTTCAAATATCTCATATCTTTTTATGGCCCAATAATTTAGAAGAAGCTTTAAATTAGAGCACAAAAAAAGATATATTAGTTATTGGGAGTCAAAAATATGACTCAACTTTTGTAAATGGATAAAACTACTTAAACATACGATCAGACGATAATATACAACAAACTTGAGCATCCCCTAAATATCATCCTTACAACTCTCAAGTTAGATACAAGGATGAAATTTCCTAGACTTAGGTATCATAGTGAGAAGTAATACCACTACGAATATTGAGGGAAGAGTTGTAAATACCTTCTGAGTGTTCATGCGGTGTATTCCTTACCTTTCTTTGGTTATATCTTATTCTAGAAGAATTTGACATAAACCCTTTTGAATATCCATCAGAAGGATTTTTCTGAGGATTAAGCCTAGGATCTCTAGAGATTGGTTCCAAAGGATTAGAATTGTGAGAATTCCATCTCCTAGACTTAGGTCAACCAGACTTATTCTCATAAATACTGGGAGTGTGCATATTTGTGGCGTAAGAGTTTGCACCATAAGGAGTGACATGATTCCTGTAGATATTTCTAGATGAGTGACCACGGAAACCTCTTTCATGAGAGTTCTGGTTTTCTGCAGGAACGAAATCCATTGTAGATATTTCCAGATGATCTACCCTTTCGATAGTAAAAAGAAGTAGATTTTGAAGATCAAAAATTTATTTATTTCTAGCAAAACAACGTAATCCATTGTGATTCCTTTTCCCACATAATGAGCAGGTTCATGGATAAGAAACATTAGAAGCATCTCGTTTCAGATTCACAGCCTTATTGGAATTCTATAAGTCACATCACTGTTTCTTAGCAAGAAATTCCTTAGAATAAAATTTCTCCATGCTAGGTAATACCTAATGAGTATTAGAAATAGGCACTGAAGAAGACTTACTTACTAAAATAGAGTTTTCCATTTTCAAGGAGTTTCATTGTTCCTGAGCTAGTAGAAGAGATGCAACAAGTTTCTCTTTTTCAACACGACAATTATTCAATTCTGATTAATGAGTCTCGGTTAAACATTTTTCTCTAATTGAATCTTCTTTAACAATATCTTCAAGCATACTAATCTTTTCGCACTGTAGGGTATTTTTTTGAACAAGATTTTCGATATTGTTAAAGAAAGACTCAACGATACTATAGAGTTATCGTTCTCTATCAAGATACTTCTCAATTTCATCAGTGAGCTAAGCATATTTTTCTTCAAGAGATCTAATTTTAGAGACTTGAACATCAATAATCTCGACATATTTTTTTTAAAACTCTGGTGAGCTCCATTTCAAATTCTGACATAGTGTCAACTGTCACTTTAGAGGGAATGTTATCAGAATCTGATGGCATGAATTTTTTACCTCGGGATTTGGAAGAATCATCTAAGGAGTTATCCTTTGAGGTAAGCCCAAGACATTTGGCATAGTCAAATTTTTTTGAGGACATCTCTATATGCGTTATTGCGAGATAAACTTCTGTCCATGGAGTCGATTGCTACAAACACAGACTTATGAGGTCTTTGCGTATTTGGCTGCTCTGATACAAATTGAAAAAATGGGGGTCTAACAACCACACCCAATATTTCATTCGGAAATCTGTATGGACTAACTCCAATTTAATTCCAAGATAATCAACTAGACAGTCAGACTCAATCAAGGAAATATATCCAAGAGCTATATTTATGTTTCTCAATGTAATCAGCAAATTAAACAGATAGGAATCCGTGAGCCTGATTATTATAGAAACAACTTGAACGGTACCAAAGACCAATGTTTAAGTGTCAACTACTTTCAATCAACAACCAAAGGTCGGATTTACCAATTGATTGAACTATGCACAACCTGTGATATTTCAATTATATAAACAAATATAATGCGGAAAAGAAATAACACAGACACAAGAAGTTTTGTTAACGAGGAAACCGCAAATGCATAAAAACCCCGGGACCCAGTCCATATTTGAACACCACACTGTATTAAGCCGCTACAGACACTAGCCTACTTCAAATTAACTTCGGACTAGAATGTAGTTGAGCCCTATGCCTCTAAATCCCAGCAGGACTCTACACACTTGATTCCCTTAGCTAATCTCACCCAAAACTAAGAGTTGCTACGACCCAAAGTCGAAGACTTTATAAACAAATCTGTCTCCCACAGAAAAGTCTATTCAAATAGATAAATCTTTCTCCCACAGAAATACCTATGAAATTTTGTTCCGTCTTTTGATAAATCAAGGTGAATAGGAACCAATTAATAATCCGGTCTTATATTCCCGAAGAACGGCCTAGAAATATCAGTCGCCTCATAATAACTTAACTATATGGTAGTAGAAGAAGTCATTGTGGGATCACAAAGAATGAGACGAAGAGGTTTGTGATTACTTTTTGTATCTTACCTATCAGAGATAAATCTTGATCCAATCTTAGAGAAGATAGTACTCAATACGATAGAACAAGTAAGATCAAAACACGCAACTACAGAGAAAATAGTTGGATCTGGCTTCAGAACCCCAATGAAGTCTTTAAGTCGTTAACCTATAATGGTTTTAGGAAAAACCCAAGTTAAAGGAGAATCGACTCTAGTCGCAACTAGTATCACACAGGAGGTGTGGGGATTAAGTTTTCCAGTTGTTATAGTTCTCCCTTATATAGTCTTCGAGTCAGGGTTTGATATCTTAGAAACAAAGCAATCAATATTCACCGTTAGATGAAAACTTGATTTAAGATTCAATCTAAGTTTGCTTGAAACCAAAGCAATATCTCTCCACAGTTAGGTGGTATTAGATTTTTACACACAAATGAAATATACCTTCATTTAGATATGGGTAACCGTACCTAAACGTGTATATTGAGTTGGATTAATAACAGTTAACCGAAGTTAGCCATATGAATACTTTTGTATTAACCACATTCATCTAACACTTTTAGATCAAATGATAATCAAATGAATCTAATTGTGTTACTCATAGAGTTGTTCAATTGTTTATATTCTCATAGAAGTATAGAAGACACAATTGAAACAAAATCAGATTGATTCAAGAGAATCAATTCATGAACATTTAGCCACGGTTTGCAAAGATTGCATTCCTTAATTTAGAAATATATTTGTTCATGAGTATGAAATAATAATTAACCGATTTTAGAACTTTAACCAACTCAGTTTGCAAATGGGTACGCAAACTTAAGTTCCATACTTTGGTATTGACCAACAGTTCGCACACCATTATGCATATTGTCGTCCCGGACCTAACTCAGGTGAAACCATTCGCATACTAGTATGCAAACTTGGTTCCCGGAATTTAACATTTAAACCCGTTCGCATACTGGTATGCAAACTTGGTTCCCGGACCTGAATCATACCACAATAGTTTGCATACTGGTATGCATCCAGAAAATGGTTAATTGTTCGAAACTCTCATTTCAATTATTGAAACATCCTTAGAATACGACAATAGCTGTCTCACAAAAACTATTAGCTTATAAGTAATTTTCAAGTGATCGAGTGATCAGTACGAAACATTCTGATTCGACATCAAATGACTGTCTCACACAAATCATGTAAAATGTTTCAAGAAATTTTTTACAAGATCATCTTTTGACTTATTATTTAGTTTCCAACAAATAAATTATTTCCAACTAAACTCGTCAAGAATAATGATGAACGTAGCTAAAGCAAAAAACTTTCCAGCACATATTTCGAGAAAGATATAAGTGAGTTAAGCTCAGCTCGAAATATCAAATGTGTATAACGTAAAAGTCTATATAGCTATACGACTTAGTCTCAATAGGGGATAGAATAGAATAAAATTTTGAGTGATAGATAAGTTTTAGTCTCTACATAAATTTTGTTGATGAAGTTCCTCCAAACTCTCCTTAGTAGATCTTCGTCTTCAATCGATGAATGTCGTGAAGTCTAAAGCTCAACTACACACTCTATCTTAATCTGAGACATATCTAAGTAGGATAATAATCAAGAATTATAGTTTTGATCACCTAAACTTGACAAACAAGCTTGAGATAGCAACGCTTGCGAGTTCGACCGAGCAGTGCTCTAACAAAAAGTGTTCAGGAAAATAAAAAATCAACCAGTTTGCAAAATGACCTAATCAGTTCGTGTACGCGAGTTAACTAGAGAATAATTCATCAAGTCTTATTATTTATAAGTTCCAACCTCGTTTACTGAGAAAATCACTTCATGAACATAAAACCTAACTTGACGACTCCTTATGAACTAACTACACAACTACGCTATGTTGAATAATAAATTGCTCTCAACCTATTATCTGATAAGTTCTATATTGTTTGATTTTATGATTCAAGTTTTACCAAGTACTAGCTTGGACTCGAGATTATTCTTTGCAATAATCATCATGACACTAAAGTCATATGACATTGTATCAATAGATAGAATAGTTAAAAATATGAGTAAATAGGATAATCATTCTTTACATACCTTTGTTGATGAAGTCGGCTGGTGAATTTTAATACTCAACTACCATGCTCTATTCCATGCCCGAGACTTACTTTAGTAAACTATAAATCAAGATATAATTTTGATCAACTAAATTTGACAACAAGCTTGATATACCAAAACTTATGTGTTCGACCGAGCGATGCTCTAACAACATTATTCCACTTGTTTATACAACAAGTTGAGAGTTATTCCATGAACTATAGACGGTTATTATTCTGGTTTATATTAATCATCACTTGCATTATTGTAGGACTGATTTCATATCTTTATATTATTTGTTTTTCTTGTAATTCTCTTTTAAATAATGACAATGAAGGAGAAGAAGAGTAATAAAAATTGGTGATCAAGGTCGTAGTTTCTTTGTCTACAGGATCCAAAGATATAATATAAGAGGAAAAATAATGTTCGGCGATAACACAGAGTATTAAGAGAATCTAACTTTTCAAAATGAGGGTACATTTGTCTATTGTTGAAAAAAATCAATTTTACTAAAAGCAAGAGCTATGTAATAGAGTGTTTTAACAATCCATCCCTTTTCAAATGAAGAGTAGATCTGAAAAAACGAATATCCCGCTATGGATAGGAGAAAGTGTTAGAGCATTGCTCAGTCGAACTCGCAAGCGTTGCTATCTCAAGCTTTTTGTCAAGTTTAGTTGCCAAAACTATAAGTCTTGATTTCTAATATACTTATAGCTAAGTCTCGGACTAGGATAGCAAGTGTAGTTGAGCTCTAGACTTCACGGAGTTCATCATGCAAAGACGAAGATCTACTCAAGGAACTGGTGGATCTTCAACGACAAAAAGGTATGTGGAGACTTGAAATTATCTATCACTCAAAAGTCTATCTACTCTATCTCCTATCTTGAGACAAAAGTCGTATTGCTATGTAAACTTCAATTATACACATTTGCTATTTCGAGCCGAGTTTATCTCGCTTATCTATTTCTCGAATATGTCTCGGTAAGCTTTCGCTTTGGCCAAGTTCATATTTACAAGTGACGAAAGTCATGTTGATTATTTCGATATCTTGAAAATTGCTTTGATGAAAAATAGTGTGTGAATAACCTTTATTTAAAATCCTCTAAGAATGTTTCAATGGCTGAAATAAAGAGTTTATAACATGTAACCATCTTTGGATATAAGCATATAATGTGTTCGCGCATTAATGTATAAGTTCAAAACCGGGAACCAAATGTATGCATACTTGTGTGTGTACTAAATGGTTGATGCAGACTGGATAAGTATGCGAACCCGTACGCATATTGGCGGAAGTTCACGACCGTGAATTTCTGCTGAGTTTCGAAATCAAAACCAACTCAATCCGGTTACCTTAGTATGCATATCCATACGCATACTGGCGGAAATTTCACGTCCGTGAATTCTGCTGAGTTTGAAAACCAAAACAAACTCAAATCCGGTTACTTAATTATGCGTACCCGTACGCATACTTAAGTGTGTTACTTTCTAAAATTGGTTTGTTCATGAACTAAAACATTTATATTTTAAGGAATAAAATTTTCAAACCGTGGATATAATGTTCATGAATTGATTCAAGTGAATCAAAACCAATTTTGTTTCAATTGTGTCTTGTATACTTCTATAAGATCTAAGCAATTGAACAACTCTCGAACTAGTTCATTTGAGTCATTTGAACTAGTTACGGTGAAGATGAATAAGGTTGATATGAAATTGCTAATATGGCTAACCATTGGTTAACTACTGTTGAATTAACTAAGTGTACAAGTTTAGGTACAATTACTCAAACCTAAATGACATATATTTCAATTGTGTATAACAAGCTAAGTTAGATCTAACGGTTCAAAAATATTAGCGTGAATCTAATCAGATATTCATCTAACGGTGAATATTGAATGCTTTGTTACCAAGGTAACTTAGATTGCAAGCCCTGATTTGGACACTATATAAAGGAGAACTCTAACAACTAGGAAAACCTAATCCTCACACCTCTTGTGTGATACTAGTTGTATAAGCTAGAGTCGATTCCCCTTGAACCTTAGGTTTCTATCGAGATCCTGTAGGTTAACGACTTGAAGACTTCATTAGGATTGTGAAGCCAAACCCAACTATTTTCTCTACAGTTACGTGATCTGATCCTGCTGTTTCTATCATGATTGAGTGCAATCATAAGATTGGCTTGAGATTAATTTCTTCGATAGGTAAGATAGAAAAGTAGTCACAAACATCTTCGTATCATCGTTTGTGATTCCGCAATATTTTGTTTCGCTAGTCGATTAAGATTATTATGAGGTGATTGATAATTCTAGGATGATTTTCGGGAATATAAGTCTCGGTTATCGATTGGTTCCTGTTCACCTTGATTTATCAAAATACGGAACAAAACTCGTAGGTATTTCTTGTGGGAGATAGATTTATCTATTCATGTAGACTTTTTTGTGTGATACATATTTGTTTATTAAATTTTTCGACTTTGGGTCATAGCAACTCTTAGTTATGGGTGAGATCAGCTGAGGGAATCAAGTGCGTAGTATCCTGCTGGGATCAGAGACGTAAGGAGCGCAACTGTACCTTGGATCAGTGTGAGATTGATTGGGGTTCAACTACAGTCCAGAATGAAGTTAGCTTGTAGTAGGCTAGTGTCTGTAGAAGATTAATAAAGTATGTGTTCAATCTGGACTAGGTCCCGGGGTTTTCCTGCATAGGCGGTTTCCTCGTTAACAAAACTTCTAGTGTCTGTGTTATTTCTATTCCGGACTATATTTTGTTATATAATTGAAATATCACAGGTTGTGCGTTGTATCGATCAATTGGTAAATCCAACCTTTGGTTGTTGATTGAAATTGATTAATCCTTGAACATTTGTCTTTGGTACCGTTCAAGGTATTTTTCTTGTATTCAATCAGACTCGCAGATTTCTATTTGTTTGAGTAAGGATTGAATTGAGAAGTTGAGATATAACTCTTTGATATACTTTTTATTAAGATTGAGTCTGATTGTCTAGTTGATTCTCTTAAAAGTATATTGGAGTTAGTCCATACATATTTCTAAGAGAAATTTTGGGTGAGGTTGTTGTACCCCCACTTTATCAGAGCAGGTAAACACGTTAAAGACCTCATACGCCTGTGTTTGTAGCAATATGATTATTATGGACGAGTCTATCTTTAATAACGTACCAGGTCAGAAATTACCAGATGATATTCAAAGCTTGAATTCACCTAAAAGAACTGTCACATCTAAGTCAATATCTAAATATTCTCTGAATGTAGAAATTGTTGATTGGGAAACATGCCTAGAAGAACATTTGGATGAACTTTCTGATGAAGGAGATTCAGATATTGATAGAGATGTTGATGAGGAAGTCTCATAGTATGTTAAGTTTTTGGATTCATTGAAAATGAAGAAGATTACAACTTCTCATGTCACACCTCTTCTGACTCCTCTCTTTCGAGAAAACAGAAATTGAAAAGGATTTACGGAGGTCTTTATGGTTTAAATTGCTCTTGCGAATCGATCCTCAAAGGTACCGAGGAAAACCTGAGTAGAAAGTCACTTGAATGTGATCGTGTTTATCAAAAATACTTCTTGTTAGAAGAAAAACTTGCAGAAATTAAAGCAAGGATTAACTCCCAACAAGCAACTTTTGATGACAGAGAAGGCACGTATCTCGCTCGAGAAAAACTCCTTGAGGATGATTTAGCTGCTGCTCTTGATAAAATCAAGATGTTGGAATATGACTTGAAAAAGTTCAATACTAGTACAAGCAAATTAACCACTATGCTAGGAGCAAGTAAAAATCATCGTGATACACGAGGATTGGGCTATAAGGGAATAGATGCTCCAAGTACTAGCAAAGATGTAAAATTTGTCAAGGCTAGTGATTCTTCTCAACAAAAGGTTTCCACTGATGGAAAAAGTGAAATACCTTCACCGGAAGTTAAGGTTCAAAAGATAAAAGTATATCAACCTCCAAAGTCAGCACACACGGATCTAGGTAAGAACATTCCTTATGTTTTCCACTATTGCGGAAATAAAGGTCACCTGGAAAAGAGATGTTATTTCCGTATAAGGAATGAGAAACTTCATGATGTTCTTGTTTGGGCATCACAAGAAGTTATGAAACCAAAATCATATGTTAAGACTAATCCTTTGAACATTACAGGTTGTAACTGTCCAACCTTTAGGCAAAGGAATCAGTGATGTGATAAACCTAGATTTGCCTATAAATGTCATACGAATCCTTTTCACAATCGTAATGGTTATCAAAAGGATAACTTCGTAAAGGCGAAGACAAGATACGATGCTCCCAGGTGGAGAAAGACTAACTTGCAAAAGAATAGTCAATTTGATTCTCTTCCGAGAATTCTAGAAGAGAGTAATGGGAAGAAGGTTCTGATTATTCCTAAATGCACTCAGAAGTGGATACCAAAGAAAGTCAATGATATTTTGAGTGTGAAAAGGAATGATCTTCCAGAAAATTCCATAACTATGAAGAAGGAAATATCCATGATGCTGGAACTTAAAAAGTTCTTTGGAAAGATGGATTTGGATGTGAAAGGTTATAAAAGTGATCTCTTTCATGACAATCCAAAAGTCACTTGTGGTGAACACAACTTGAGTGTGTTGTTAGTGCATCCTCACCAAGGAATGCCCTGCTATGTATACGGTGAGGGAAGCACGAGAATTGGGGCGCACAGATTATTTTTGGTAAGGCTGTAGACTTCAATTGGATTCTTCTAAAAAGTTATGTAGATAAACTTGAGCAAGATTTGTGTTTTTATTTGCTTAGAGTACTTATAATGATCAGTGTACCTTGCTTATAGTTCATTTCTACCTAACTTGATATGTGTTCAAGGTTCTTAAATGTTTAGATTTGAAAATAGTAGTTCGGGATGTTTGGACTTCATGGTAAACATACCAAGTATGCATAACATCATTTAAAATCAAAATCCATGGATTTTAGTACGCATACCCGCTTGCATAATGTTCCAGGTCATGAAAATTCATTTGCAAACCGGTATGCATACTTGACTGTAGACGTCCATATTTGGTAAACTTGTTTTGGCCGTAACTTTTTCGTCCGAACTCGGAATTACCTCATTCTTTTTGAATTCTCTTCCTTTTTGAATTAAATTAAAAATGAAGATAAGATTTATTTAATTTGGATGAGTTAAGATTCGTCTTTGTCCTGTCTCTTGTTTTTGAGTGTTTTGCTCCGTTTCGTCGCACTTGTTCCACTTCTCTTGGACTTGGACACTTGGATTCTTGGAGTACTACTCATCTAAGCTCATTTGTAGCTTTTACAAGAATGTTGTTAGTGAATCACAAATAAGTAAGTTCAAGAATGGGTAGTAGTACTGTAGTTGCAGGAAATCCTACACTACACCCTTGTTAAGAATTTGTAATAACCAACTCAAATTTGAAGATTAAAAACGACACTTTACTATTTGATTTTCAGAAATGTTTACAGGAAATGTAAGAACTCAGAATACAACTTTTCTCTTGAAGTTTCTCTATCCTCAAGACTTTCTCAACTCTCAAAAAATACAACATCCCTATCTGAATCTATTGGAACCCTTTATATAGGAAATGACATAATGGATGACAACTAAGTTTTCCTATTATTTAGGATCTACTCTGCGATCATATCGCGAGAGTCTTAATGTTGGTTCTCGCAAGTTTTGTAACCATCGCAGAACAATCATGCTCTTCTCGTGTTTTCTTCAATCGTCAACCATTACGTCATTATTTTGTGTTATTCACCAAGTGTTGTTGAAGAGCTTGCAGTGACGCTCGCAAAAGAGTGTTGTTAATCTCGCAGAGAAGTGTTGTAGAAATATTCTGACCCTACATCTTGCCTCTTATCATGTCTTCTTCGTAAAGTGGAGAAGATATGAGAACTTCCAACTCTTCATAGCGCTCGCAGTTTCTTTTCTTTCCATATTTTCTTCTCGACAAGATTCTGTTGATTTAGCTTAACCTCCTACACGTATTGTAATTTTTCTTTTTACCGACACGTCTTCACCCAACAGTTCATCCCCTTTTTGCCTATAAAAGGTAGAGTTAGGTTACTGAATTAATTTTCTTTCTTTACTTTTCTACTTTCTTCATCTGTTTACTTTGTTTTCCGTCTGCAACTTTTCTTCTTCTTCATATTCTCCTGCTACTGTTCTAATGGAGTCATCAAGGTATGTGTTTCAATTATTTTATATGTTTGAACCAATTTTTACTTATGTTCTTCAATTTTCTTTATTTGATTCTTCATAATTATTATTATGTTTTCTCTTTAATGGAACCATCCCTAACATCCAGTCTGTAATTCAAAACCCTAATTCTCGTAAAAGGCCGACTGAAAAGACTAAGAAGAGTTCTGCGAGTAGTAAGGTAGTAAGAAACACATTTTATTTCTTAATAACAATATTGTTGCCTCTGTTTCTTATCTAAGTTATTATTCGCAGAATGACGAGCATATCGCTAGACCTCCCAAAAGATCTCGCCAAGTTAAAACTCTTGAGGCTGATATCATTATTCCCCAGCTGACATCTGCGAGAGTTATTCCCACACCTTCGCAATTGAATCATTATTCTTCTATCTACGAGAACCTCGCTGTCAATACCCCATCTTTACTGAGTTTTTGACAAACCAAACTCCTAAAATAGTTGTGACTGAAACTCCTTCTAGTCCTTTATTGCCTTCAACTGTTACTTTTCCAGAAACTCCTCCTTCTGATGATACAACCATCGCAAATAATCCAGATCTCCAGCTCACCATTTTTACTACTTCACCTTCTGCATCTCTTCCTTCATCTAATGAAGCATCAATACGAATCGACGCTGCTTTCAAAGTCTTATCTAATATTTTAGATGATGCTAGGAAATCTTCTACTGATCCCTTCAAATATGAAGTTTGTGAGACTTTACTTAAGTATTTTGGCTCTGATTGTACTGCTTCGCGAGTTTTCTAGAAAAAGAAATTGAAGTTCTGAAGAGAGACCTTCAAGCCAAAATTTCAGAATGCGTTACTCTAAATCACAAGCTTCGCAACTCTTCACTTGATTGCGAGAATCTTCGCAGGAAAAATAGTGAGCTGAAAGGTATAATTTTCTTGCCTCTATCTTTTTTCTTTTCTATTCTAATAAGTTTTCTTCTCCTCTGTAATTAAGTTTCTTTCTTAAATTCTTGGCTTGTATATTTAGTTTTAAATCAAAGTCGATTCATTGAAAGACTTAAATTTGAATCTATCGCTGAAGAAGCTCGTGCTGAAAAAGATTCTTGGATGGATCAGTTTAATAGATTAGATAATCTCTACACGTATTCAGTTGATCAAATAGATAATCTCACTAATGAGAATAATCAACTATCACAGAGCCAACATTTATTAAATAGCGAGATTACTCGCCTCTCATACTTGTTAATCAAAGCTAATTTGGCGACGAAATCTTTATCAGATGAAAATAGAACTTTATCTCAAGAAAAACACACATTTTCAAGCTTGATGGCGATTTCCTCGCAACAATTGAGTAATCTCCAAAGAATATGTGGCAATCAAGAGAAATCTCTGCGTTCTCTTAAGGATGAACTCAAGTAACTGAATCATCTGCCGCTGAGATGGATAAACTTATGAAGGGGAGATTAACTCTTAGTTTAAAGGCCAACAAACTTCAAGAAAAATATTCCAAATTAGAAGAATCTTATTCTTTATTGGCAAAATAAAATTCATATCTCCATTCTAAAGAAGAAAACATAAAATCTCACCTGAAGGGTATAGTTGGGGATAAGTTTGACGATGCCATGAATCAATGGGAGAATTATTGTTTACTAATCCAAAATTTAACTTCACAAAAAGAAGGTAGTAATTTGACTGCCTCACTTGATGGTTTTTCTGTTAAATTTCTATGTTATATTCCTTGCGAGATCTTCATTTGAATATTTTCTTGTTATTTTTGTTACTCGCAGAATCTGAAAGAAATCTTCACTCTACCATTTCTGATTTGACTGATAAATTGGATAAAGCTCGTAATGAAAATAGTTTCTTGCGATCTAGTAAAATCCTGCGACCAAGTAGAGAGAAGATATGATTATCTTGAATACTTCAATAATGTAGTTGCAGAATAACCTACAACTACACCCTCAATAGAATTAGTAAAAACTCAAGAAGTTCTTGATGATGAATAATAATTTTCTTATTAATGTTCTCAATTGATCACAAAGAAGTATCTAAATGGAATTAGAATAGTTACAACTTTCTCTATTCTCTTTCCTCAAATATTTTCTAACACTCACTAAAAGAACCTCTCGAATTTTACCTTTGAACTCCTATTTATAGTAAAATTTATACAGCTGTTCATGAGTTACGAAGTATCGCAACTCATGCTCGCACAATTACTCCATCCTCGCAAAACTTCATATTTTTCCGCGTTTCTTCTATCATCGTAACATTTTATAATTCTTTTCTCCTTTATTTATTATGATACTCGTGACCTATTATCTTGCGATATTCAGTACTTACATCTTGCCTCTTCTCATGTCAATTCTTTGAAGAAGAAATGTCATGAGAATCCTATTCTCGTAATTTTAGTGTAGTTATTACCACCCTTCAGATTCGCAACACGTCTTTTTACTTTTCCCTCATCTTTCTGACACGTTCCTTCGTAACCTTTCTTTTCAACCGTTCACGCTTACTCGTATTAATGAATTTTTATCTTCATCAAACTCTCTTATAAATATTATCCTTTGTTTTTGCTTTTTATTCTCTTACTCATCTTCTTCACTGCTTCTGCCTCTGCAACCTCTTCTATTTTTCCTATTTTCCCTTTTATATTCAATGGCACCAAAGAAGAGAACTATTGAACAGCTTAATGCGGAACTTGCTAATAGAGACCTTATTCTTTCTGAGATTGAAGGTTATGATAATAAGTCTTCTCTCTGTGTGAAGCTCTTTACCAATTATGTTTGGGATGATCAGAAAGTTTTAATCTCACGAGGTCAAATCCTCGCAGGTCTTCCTCTTCCTCTTTATGATGTTAACTTTCCTTTATTCTACGAAATTATTTCCCACCCCAATTTTTCTTGTGCCATTTATCAATTGACTGGTGATTGCATTCGCCTCTTAGTTGAATTCGCAAATCGTGTTGCTTTTGGGAAATCTTTATATTCAACTGATCTTAGAAAACCTGGGTTTGAGAATATAGAAATTGTTGCTGCGAATTATACAGTTGAGGGTTTCTTCAAAAATTACACACCAATTCCTGCGAGAAAAGAAGATAATCGTTGGGGTGTTCGTCTTCATCGTAAAGCCAATATCGCAGCAGATGATCTTCTCATGCACGATATTGATTATGCTTCAGGAAATAATAAGACACCTCGTCGTTCTAATGATGAAGATTGGTATAAGTACCCTTTAATGTTATCAGGTTCTTATATTACTGGGATAGTAGAACTTCCTGCGAATCTTCGTAACCGCTATTATCAACCTTGGGTTTTTAGAAATGTATGTATTTCCACTTTCTTATCTTTTTGTTACCCTTTAATTTCAAATGAGATAAGAAACACTCTTGTATTTTTATAAACAATATATTGTTGCCTCTGTTTCTTATCCTCATTTGAATTCACAGGTTCTACTTCTTCCTGAGATTGCTGCGAGTGAAAATAAAAGTTCCACTTCTTCTAAAAGGCTTCTCACGAGGCAACAAACTCTTCGTTCTGCGAAGGTCTCTCAAGCTTCTGACAGTCAAGATGATGCTCTTCGCAAAGGAAAAAGAAAACTTCAAGATATTGTTTACGAGAGAAAGAAAAAGAAGATGCTCTCAACCAAATCCCATTCCAATGTAATTTCCTATGATAAGGACATTGAGGAAGATCTTGGTGATGAAGATAATAAATTTCCTGAGAAGGACTTTAGTTCTAATTCTGATACCCTTTCTGACAAAGGAGATGATGATGATGTCGATGAAGGTGGGAATGAAGATTATAGCATCACAGAAACTTTTGCCTCAGCAATGGTTAGCATTTCTGAGGCTTTCCTCCATTCTTCTCGTGGATTAGGGAATTCTCCTACAGCGAATGCTCGCAAACTTATTGCGAAGGCTTGTAAAGTTCCTACCGTTATTGACAATAATTCCCTCAAAGGAATTTCAAGATTCGTCTCTCCTGCTTCATTATATGCTTTAGGTAGCATGGTAAGTTTCTTCTCTATTCCTTGTTTATTTCCTTATTTTATCGATTTCTAACCCCTTTTTTCTTGTTTAGGTTGGAAGAGTTAGTTGTCTGTTTGCCTGATTGGGAAAGACGTCATTCTATTGCTGAGAAGAAAACTTTAAATCGTTGTAAGAAGTTAGAGGTTGAGAATTCAAGTCTTCGTCAGAAAATAGAAGATCTAAATATTGATAACGCGGAGTTAATATCTCGTCACGAAGATAATTCACAATATGCGAGCATCGCAATTGATAATTCTTCTCTTCTTGAGGAGAATAATCAATTAAAGATTGAAATTTCTTCTCTTCGTGATGATAAGAAGCAACTAGAAGGTAAATTCCTTGCGATGATAATTATTTTGGTTACTTTTCCTTCATAATTTGCTAACCAATCCCTTAATTTCTTTTCTTGCTGCAGAAAATCTTGCGAAGATAAATAATAATCTGGAAACTCTCCTTGCTAATCGTAATAAGAAAATTTCTGACTTGAGATCTCAAACTTCTAATTTCCCAAAGCATAACCATAGTTTATATGTCAAGCGTTTTCGAGCTAAGATGACTCGCAAGATTTGCGAAGATAATGAAATTCCTCTCAAGAAGTACCATACACTCCTTTTTGAAGAAATTCCTGAAGATACTCCATATCTGGAAATTTCTGAAAGTGAAGTTGAAGATGATAGTGAAGTTGAAGAAGAAGATCATTTTGATGGGAACAAATCGCCTGAAGAATAACTTCATTCTTTTTTTTCTTTTGTATATCTGTTCTGTAACTTTTCCATACAACACTTTCTTCTTGATTATGCTTTTAATCAATCCATCAATTTATTTTTCAAAGCTTAATTTGAATTAATCTTTCTTTGATGTTTATTTCCCTTATTCGCATAACTTGATCATGTGGAGAGAAATAATATATCTTTAAAGACTTAGCTTAGTATTCCCTTTTCCCTTATTATTTTTCTTCAAATGATCAACTATCACTGGAAGTATTAGAATATCCTTTTGAATTTATCTTACGAATTTTCTTCTTATTGTGATTATGAATAAGAAATCTTCCCTTCAAAGTATAAGGAATATAAGCCTTTTGCTTTTTACGGAATGTTGCGAAGTAAATAATAAATCTCCCCTTGAAGTATAGAAAGTATGAAGTATATAAAATATGAAATACCTTTAAGAAGTATAAGAAGTATTAGAAGCATTCAATTTATGAAGAATTTCCCAATATATGAAGAAGTATAGAAAATTATTACTCATTGTATGAAGAAGTATAATAAGTACTTAACCTTCGCAAAATTAAATATCCGTTGAAGAAGTATAATAAATACGAGATATTCTTGAAGAATTATAAGAAGTATTCAACTTTTTTGGGGAAGTATTCAATATATGGAGAAGTATAAGAAGTATGTAATTCTCGTAAATATTTACGAATATGAACTTATCTGTATTTGATTGTTTATCAAAATCGCATCTTTTGGTAAGTCTTCATTAAAATTCTTCAATGATGTTTTCTTCTTTGATAGGTCTTCTTGTAAAAATTCTTCAATGATATTGACAAAGTTGTATTCTTTTTAAAATTTCTTGATGTATATTCTTGTAAAATTTCTTCAATGATATTGACGAAGTTGTCTTCTTTTCCAATCTTCATAATGTATATTCACTGAATAATTTCTTTAGTGATATTGATGCAATAAATTTCATTAATTTCTGTGGTCTTATCATGCCTTCCTAAGTAAAGGTCTTATTTTGCCACCTCTTTTGTATTAATTATTTGCGATAATATGACAAGTCTGAACATTCTTGCGAACATACAATCTCGTGACATTATCGTCTTGCGATGAAATCGCAGGACGTTCTTACACTTTCATGCAAAAAGCCATTGATCTCATCTTAACTTCTTTGTATAGTATTTTAGCCTCTTCAGGAATTGTTGCGACAATATGACAGGCCTAAACATTCTTGCGAACATAAAGCCCCATGACATTGCCGTCTTGCGATGAAATCGCAGGACGTCTCTACACTTTCATGTAGCGACCCATTGATCTCATCTTAACTTTATTATGTTCTGCGAGTTCTTTATTTATTTTATTTTTCTTTCTTCCTTTCCCCTTTTTTTTTATTTTTTTATTTTTTAGAAGGCTCGCAGAACTTCATTTGTTGCACAAATATGACAAGCCTTTATGTTTTCGCAAACAAGAAGCCTCGTGACATTTGCGTCTTATAGCACTTATCAGCTCCCTAATGGAGGGTGCTGACCTTTATCTTCCCCCTAATTTCCCCTTCAAGGAAGCGTACATCGACCATACAAGGTTAGCTCTTCCCATCCGGTTCTGCCAACAACCAGCTTTTGATCGCAACCTCTTATCCTTTTTGCCTATAGGGCTTATAGTTACGAGGTTGCACCCTATGGGGTATCTTTGGGCCAAGTGCATCATTTGCCAAGAATTGTCAAAAATGGCAGATGTGGTTCAACCTCACCCGGAACTCTTGACGCAACCGTGTACCTCGGCGCCTTGATCGTTTTCTGCACTTCTTGGGAAAGATAGTATGCCTTAGTCGCCCAGCCTAAATCTTCTTACACCGCATTTTATATTGCGTAATGTCGTTAGATTAGGTGAGAATCCAAGGTGTCTAACCCGGATAGGTACCCCATTATTGGGTTGTACCCCAAAATTTTTACCATGTACTAAGGGCCCTTGGTGGTGTTCCGGTTACCCTTAGCCACGTTATAGGTACCCCCTTAAATGACGTACTTTAGGACTTTGCCTCTTACGAATTATAGCTTCGCGAACTAGGGTGTACGCCACAAAGGTTTGCCTGTATAAAATTTTCTGCGGCTCTCTTTCTTTTTTGGAGGCTGATCACAGATTGCGGTCTTTTATTCGCAAATTAATGAAATTTTAATTGGAATATAAATTTTGAAAATTTGTACCTTTTTCCTAATTTCCTGCGAGCAAACAATATTCGTAAAATTTTATCATGAAATAAAAATTTTGTTTTGCCACATACCTCATTTTCACGAGCAAACATACTGATAAGCTTCTTTTTTCCTCGCAAATCACAATCCCTTATTATCGTAAATTTCTTGTATTATTATCATCGTAACTTTATTCTATTTTTCCTTAATCTTCTGCCATTAAATTTTCACTTCTTTTCACAACCTTTGCTCTTTTTCTCCAATTTTCCTTCTCAGCAGTTTTTCCTTCGCAAACTTCTACTTCTGTATCGTAACATTTCTTTCCCTCAGCCCAATCACCCTTGATAATTCCAATACCCTTCATATGAGGGAATTTTATGCACTGATATAGAGTGGAAGCTACGCCTAGAATTCCGTGAAACCATGGCCTTCCTATCAAAGCATTATATGGTGATTCAACATCAACAACACAAAACAGAATTTCAGTTCGCATTCTACTTAATGGAATTCGCATGCTCACTTCTCCTTTGGGCTTGTTGGCAGTTCCATTAAAACCATAAATTCTGTAAGTAGAAGGTATTAAATCTGCATCTTTTCCCCCATAGTTTTGTAAGCAGAATAGAAGAGGATATTGACAGAACTTCCCGTATCAATCAAAATCCTATTAAGACCAATTGACTCTTCCTCCATATCATCTTCGTTCTCCTCCATATTCATGTAGATTTCCAGTATTACCACCAATGGATTATCATGTACTTCACAACCTTCTGGAATTTCAGTGGCTTCAAAAGAAATTTCACGTTTTTGCCAATATTCAAGTCGTGAAATCTTTGCGATGTTCATTACTTCCTTTCCTTCACCATCCCTCGCATATACCCTACTTAACACATTATCATGAAAATCCTCTATGGTTTTATATGAATGAACAATGGAATTACAGAAAACATTCCTTGCTTTTGACCCCACTTCTATATGTAGTATTTCTTCTCCCTTTTCTTTTGTCGTGTTCTCCCTGCGAGTTATGGCTGGAGCCTGTGGTAATTGTTGCGACTGTGTCTGCTTAAGTAAAAATTGATTTAGTTTTCCTTGATCAATCATTCGCAAAATTATCCTCTTGATATTATGGCAATTATTTGTAGAATGTCCATGAAAATGATGATATGAACAAAATTCATGACTTCTTGGACCCATTGGTGGTTCCTTTCCCATATTCCATGGAGTTGGTACATTCTCTACCAGGATAATTGCTTTCCATATCTTTTCTATATTTGTATTCAAAGGTGGCAATTTTATCTCTTCCCTTACCATTCTTTGACCTCCTTGACCATTGTTATAATTTTGTCTCTGGTTTCCTTGTCCAAAATAATTTTGCCTTTGTCCACCATAATTTTCTTGTTGTTGATCTAATCTTGGAATTTGGTTATTTCCTATCCGATTATAGAAATTCTTCTCTCTATCATATTCTTCTTGATCTCTACTGCCCATTGCTACCATCTTTGGCTGGCTATCATTGATTTTCTTCTCTTCTGAAATTTGCGAAGAAGTTTGTGAGGATGTTTGCGAAGTACCTGCTACTACATTGATTATTTTGGGAAGTAAATTTGCTCCTCCCTCTTGATTGTTAGTATTTGTCACTGGATATGACTCCATATTGTTTTGCTTTTCTTCTAGTGTAATGTATTCTTCTTGCAATTCTCGTAATTTTGTCATCATTATGGAATTCTTTCTTCTGAAGATTTGAACATATAATTGTTCGATTCGAACATCGCATTTATGAAGGACAGAATCAAGTATCTCTCATCTACACGCCCTGCCATATCACTGCACATAGTCTTCCATCGTCTTACCAAATGCTTCAAACTTTCACCCACTCTTTGTTTTAAACCAAATACATCTTCAATACCAAGCCGTGAAGAGTGATTTGTGATATATGCTCCAAGAAAAACTGCTTGCAAATGATTAAATGACGTAATAGTGTTCTTAGGGAGTCCTTCGAACCACTTTAGAGCTTCCCCTGTTAAACTTGATGCGAAGTACTTGCATAACACAGCATCATGATTCTCCCATTGTAACATGCATCTTATGTATGCTTTAATGTGCTGAATAGCACATGAAGTCCCATCAAAAATACTGGTAAGTGTGGGCAAGTTACATTTTGGTGGAATTCCTCCCATCTGTACTTCTCTAGCAAATGGAGTCCTCGCATCTTCTTCTATTGCTTCATCTAATTGCCTCCTATCTCCTCCTCTTCTATTGTTTATCATCCCTCTCATTTCTGCTAATTCTCGAAAGATTCGTGCATTTGCCTCAGAATTCTCATCCATTGGTCTTTTTAATGCAGTTTCTCTTCTTCTACGTTCTTGCACTTCCTCCCCTGCGATCCTTCGCATTCTATCATATTCTTCATTAATGTTTTCATTCGCATAATTCTGCAAATATCTTCTTTCTAAATTATCATAATTGTTCAGTTATAAAGCATCTTGGAATTCTTGTTCTTCCCTTTCTATTCTTCTCATTCTTCTCATGCGAATATCAGGAATTTCTTCTTCTTCATTTCTCCTTCTTCTGTGACTTATTTCTTCTTGATTTACTTGTACTCTGATTCGAGAATTTGGTTCATTCCTTTCCACTTCTGTTTGTTGATTTACAATTCTTCTCTTAATTCTTTCATATTCAACATTTTGTTTGTTACGAACTTCTTCATGTCTTCTTACTCCATTCTCGTGATTATTTTGATGTATTGCTTGTTGTCTCTCAGTTTCTTCCATAAGTTGTTGTTCTTCCTCTCGATTCTGATTGTTTTCTTTATGATTTGGTTTTGTTCGCGGTTTGGTATTAAAATGAAACGATTTTCTTGATTTCTATCACCTTGATTCTACGTTTGTTCTTGCATATCATTTTCATTATTGATTATTGGTGAATTTTGTCCTTCTCTTTCTATTCTAACATTTGATCTTGCAACACTTTGAGATTTCCTCCTTTGTAGCATCTCATTTTCCATTCTCAATTCTTGATTTTGTCTTGTCAATTTAGCACGTTCTTTAGCTTCGATCATTCGTTCTTTTTGGATTCCTTGTCTCAATGTTTCTAGCATCACCCTTTCTCTTTCAAGAATCGTTCCTCCCATCAACCTTCCATTTTCTCTGATTTGTGGTTCTCTATCTTCTTCTTCTGGTGTATTAGTTCTCCAAGTGTGTATACTTACTTGATCATGATCTTCTACTTGTTGAGCTTGATTTCTTCGATTGCTCCTTCTTCTACTAGGTTCTCCTGTTATATTTGCTTCTCCTCCTGCTAATCTTACACTTCTCCTTACTTCAGTTAATGGTTCTGATGTGTTTCTTCTTCTTGTCATTTTTCTGGTACAAGAATTCTTTCAATCCCTGTTTCTAGCGCCAATTATGTAGTTGCAGAATAACCTACAACTACACCCTCAATAGAATTAGTAAAAACTCAAGAAGTTCTTGATGATGAATAATAATTTTCTTATTAATGTTCTCAATTGATCACAAAGAAGTATCTAAATGGAATTAGAATAGTTACAACTTTCTCTATTCTCTTTCCTCAAATATTTTCTAACACTCACTAAAAGAACCTCTCGAATTTTACCTTTGAACTCCTATTTATAGTAAAATTTATATTACTGTTCATGAGTTACGAAGTATCGCAACTCATGCTCGCACAATTACTCCATCCTCGCAAAACTTCATATTTCTCCGCGTTTCTTCTATCATCGTAACATTTTATAATTCTTTTCTCCTTTATTTATTACGATACTCGTGACCTATTATCTTGCGATATTCAGTACTTACAAATAATATGGAGATTAGAAATCGTGACAGAGGTTTCCTTCGCAAGGTTCGCCTTAGTGCTGAAGTTCTTGTGAACGACATTCTGATTTCCCACTCTCTTCCTCCTGTATCTATTCCTCCTCTAAAAGTTGATAATGATGAAGTTGCTCTTCCCATGGATAAGGATTTAGAGTTTCCGAGTGTTGAAGAAGATATTTATCATGAAGATGGTGAAGAAGAAAGAAGTCCCCCCAAAGAAGTAACTACTGGTGGTAAAGAAATCGCTGATGAAGAATTAAAAGAAGGAGAAACTCTCAAGGAGAAGAATGTTGGTGAAGCTGACAATTCTGGCAATAATGAATCTGGCGAGACCAACGTTGAGGCTTAAGTTTTGCTTTTGTTTTCTTTTCTTTCCTCTTTCTTGCGAGCAATGTAACTTTTTGCAACTTTAGAATTCAACTTTTACTCCTGCTATTTTGAATATTCTCAAGGAAGATAATGACATTTTATTTATCCATTCCCCTACTGCCTTTCATTATCTTTCTTGTAACGATGAATTTTTTTCTGAATCTTCCTTGTGTAAGTTATACGTCTATATTTCTTGCAATATTAGGAATAGATCTGCGATGTGATGAATATTGCTGAGATATTTTCTTCCAATACTCCTGTGATGAACAAATCTTTCTTGCATTCTTAAATGGAATAGTTAATGTTTGAGATTATTCTGTTGGTCTTATTTTGCCTTCCTAGTTAAAGGTCTTATTTTTCCAAACTTTTTGTGTCAGCGACAAAATCGCAGGATGTTTTCACATTTGCATGTAAAAACCCTTTGATCTTGTCTTATCCAAAAAAATTCAATTTCTCTGCGATAATATGATAAGTTTAAACTCCCTTGCGAGAACTAAATCTTATGACATTGCCGTCTTGCGATGAAATCGTAGGACGTATTTACACTTTCATGTAAAAACCCATTGATCTCATCTTAACTTTTCTCTTTTGGCTTGTTGACTCTGTATAATTTTCGTCACGCGATAATATGACAGGCCTAAATGTTCTTGCAATCATAAAGCCCCATGACATTGCCGTCTTTAGACACTTATCATCCCCCTAATGGAGGGCGCCGCCTTTATCTTCCCCCTGGTTTGCCATTCAAGGAGGGCACATTGTCCATACAAGACTAGCTCCTCCCATCCAGATTTTCCAACAACCAGTTGTTTTCGCATCCTCTTGTCCTTTATGCCTATATGGATTATAGTTACAAGACTGCACCCTAAGTGGGGTTTTCTTCGGGCCGAGTGCATCATAGCCAAGACTTGCCAAGGATGGCCAGGGTAGTTTCGTACGCCCCGAGCACCCTTGACTCAATCGTGTACCTCGGCGCCTTGGTCATACTCTGCACTCCTTAGAAGAGGTCCTTAGTCCTCCAACCAGGTTATAACCTTATATAGTTGGAAATCCAAGATCCCTCTCCTGGATAGGTTTTCTTTAACTCCAACATCTTCATGACTCAGATTCCAGCAGCGGTATAACCTTATCCCTGAGTCATGTAAAGAGATACCCCCTCATATGACGCACTATTAGGTCTTACATTTGCCTCATGCGAAATTTTATTCGCAAACTAGGGTGCACGCCATAAAGGTTCGTCCCATTCTATTAATCTCTGCGAAATTTTTATTCGCCTTTCTTGCGATTATGTTCGCAACTCTTGTTTTGCTTTGTTATCAGAAGAACCTCTCAGTTGTAACAGAGAAAGAAGAATTTATTATATGTTTCATCATACAACGTACCAGTATCTCTTATCTCGCAGAATTTGTCATTGATAATACCTTTTCAGAAATAGTCTATCAAGTCTTTGACCAACATCTCTCCTTTCAGGATCCATTAGCTTGTATGCCCCAGTTCCAACTATCTCTTTAATGATGTACGGTCCATCCCATTTTCTCGCCAACTTTCCACCATTTTCTCCCTGATAACTTGGTGTTTCTCGCAGCACTAAATCGCCAGGTTGGAATTCACGTTTCTTAACACGTTTGTTGTACTCGCGAGCTAATCTTCGCTGGTAATTTTCCATATGTTGTAAAGTATTTTCTATTTTTTCTTCTAATTCATCCAATTTATTTAAAATCATTCCAGCACTTAGATTTCTTTCCCAAGCCTCTCTTTTTATTGTAGGAATAACTACTTTTGTTGGTAACACAGCTTTAACCCCATATGACAAACAAAAAGGTGACATTCCAGTAGCTTCTCGTCTAGTTGTATTGTAATCCCATATTGCATTATGCACTTTCTCACACCATGCTATGTGGTATCCTTCTAGATTCTTTTTTAAGATGTCTGCGATTGTCTTAATAGTTGCTTCAGCTTGACCATTTGCTTGTGGGTATAAAGGAGTAGATTTTCCACATTTTATCTTAAATGCATTGAGTAGCAATTCTATATTTTGCCCTTCAAATTTCTTTCCAGTATCAGACACCAACTGTGCTGGAATCCCAAATCTGCAAATTATATTTTCAAATATAAATGTAAAAATATCTTTATCGCGGATATGTTTTACTTCTTTTACTTCTCCCCACTTTGTGAAATAATCTGTTGCAACAATTAGATATATTCTTTGTCTAGAACCAGGCACAAATGGTCCCACAATATCTAATCCCCATTTCCCAAAAGTCCATACACTTGTTGAAGATGATAATGGTGCTCCCGGTGCATGTATCTTCTTTCCATATCGCTGGCAATCTTCGCAACGCCTTGAGAGTTGCTTTGTATCTTCATGCATATATGGCCAGTACTATCCTTGAATTTTTGTTCTATATGCCAAATATCTTCCTCCACTATGATTACCAGCATCACCACTATGCAACATCTTCAATATTTTTTCCCTTCCTCCCTCGTCAAACATCTTAGCGATGGTCCACTAAAATATCTGCGATATAATACTCCATCTCTTAACTCATAGTTGGTTGCCCTACTTTTTAATTTATGTGCCTCTAATCGATTTCTTGGGATTTCTTCTCTTGCCAAGTATGCATGAAGATATGCTCGCCAATATGTAATGTTGCTCTTTGATTCTTCCTCGCCAACTTCTACCATCATCACATCTTCCTCTTCTTCTTCCTTGTTTATTGCTGGTAATAAAAGTGTTTGAATTTTTATGCATATCGCAGCTGGATTTGTCATCATACTGGATATGAAAGCAAAAGCATCTGCGAGCCTATTATCTTTCCTTGATATGTGTCTCCATTTTATTTTTGGAATCCTCGCACACAATTCTTCAACTAGTCTTTTATAATTTCTCAAAGATGGTTCATTTGTTGTGTATTCTCCTTTTATTTGGAGAATAACCAATTGTGAATCGCTTGTGATTCTAGCATTTTCCTACTTCATATCTACCGCAAATTTTAAATCATGAATCACGGCATCATATTCTGTCTCATTATTAGTGGATGCAAATTCCAATCTAAATGAAAAAGGCTGTTTTTTCTCCTTCTGGCGAAATAAAAACAACTCCAATCCCATTTCCTTCCCCATTTGATGATCCATCCACCAATATCTCCCATATGTCGGGTTCTATTAATAGCTCTTTTGGATCTCCATGTTCCTCTTCTCTATCCATCATCTCTTCCACGGCTTCATCATCTTCTAAAGGAAATTCAGCTAAGAAATCTGCGATAACTTGTGACTTTGGCGAGGATAAAATTTCATATTGGATATCAAAGTGTCCTACTTGTGCATTCCATCTCTCAACTCTGCCTGATCTTTTTGAATTTTTCATTACTGACTCAATTGGCACTTTTGTTAACACTTTGACCTTATGTGCTTGAAAGTAGATGTGAAGCTTAAAAGTTGCATGCACCAACGCTAGAATTAGTTTCTCAATCTTTGAATAATTTCTCTCTGCATAATTGAATGTTTTGCTGATGTAATAAATTGGTTTTTCTACCCCTGCATCTACTCGCAGCAACACTGCACTTAGCGCATGTGTGGTTGTTGCGAGATAAATTAATAGTTCTTCTCTCGGTTCAGCTTTCTGTAAGATAGTTATGTTCATTAAATGTTATTTATTCCTTGAAAATCCTTTTCACATTCATTTGTCCACTTGAATTTTGTTCCCTTCTTGAGTATATCGAAAAAATGTTTGCACTTGTCTGAAGATCGCGAGATGAATCTTCCTAGCGAGGCTAAGAGTCCATTCAATTTTTGCACATCTTTTACCGTCGTAGGCGTTGGCATATCGCGAATTGCTTGAAATTTTGTTGGATCAACTTGTATTCCTTCTTTTGAAACAATTTACCCCAAAAAATTTCCTGAAGTTACTCCAAAAGTACATTTGCCAGGATTCACTTTGATATTAAATTATCGCATTTGATCAAAAATATCTTTCAAATCTTGCACATGATTCTCAGCTTCTTTACTTTTAATCAGCATATCATCTACATACACTTCTAATGTTTTTTGGATCCACTTTGCAAACACCTTCTCCACCATTCTCTGATATGTTGCACCAGCATTTCGTAAACCAAAGGGCATCTTTGTATAACAATATAATCCTCTTGGAGCAAAAAATGTGGTATGTTCTTGATCTTCTTCAGCGAGAGGGATTTGATTATATCCTTTATATCCATCCAATGAAGATATTCTAGCATTTCCCGCTGCTGATTCGACCATTTGTGGGATGTCTGGTAATGGAAAACTATCTTTAGGACAAGCTTTGTTTAAATCAGTAAAGTCTATGCAAATTTTTATCCCCTTGTTCTTCATTGGGACCACCACCATATTTGCAATCCACTCTGGATATTTTGCTTGCCTTATAATTCCTGCATCAAGCATTTTCTGTAGTTCTTCTTCTATTTGGGAATGGTATGTTGTTGCGATTTTCCTTATTTTTTATTTGAATGGTCTTACATCTTTGTTGATTTCTAATTTATGACATGCTATTGAGGGATCTATCCCTGACATTTCATCCATGCTCCATGCGAAGATGTCTTTATATTTTCTCAAAAGATTTATAGTTATTTCTTCCTCCTCTACCTCCATTTTAGTCCCAATTCTCAATATTTTAGTCTCTTCTTTACTCCCGATATTTACTTCATTTGTTGGTTCTGCTGCAGTGTAACTGGCTTCAGGTTCTCCCATTGGTGTTGGTGCATTCATGACTCTCGCGAGTTCATCTCCTTCTCGCGAAATTTCGCTGGGTATTCCTTTTCCTTCTTTTGCTCTTATCATGTAAATTTTAAACTCTTCTTCTTTCTTTGTTTCTTTCGCCAATTGTCTGCGAGTTTTCCGCATCTTTGGACGCTTTTCACAATTTCTCACTTCAATTTGGTAACACAGCTTCGCAAAATCTGTATCTCCTCTAATTTCTCCAATTCCACTGGGCATAGGGAATTTGATGCATTTATGCAATGTTGATGCTACATCCTTGATTGCATGTATCCACTATCTTCCCAATATCATGTTATACGGTGATTCCACGTCTACCACACATAATGTTACTTGTGTTTCAATCTCTCCTAGCGGAATTTGTACCACTATTTCACCTTTAGGTTTTGTTAAAGATTTTCCAAAGCCATGAATATGATATGTTGAACAAGACATTTCTTCATCCTTATATCCCATTTTCTTAAAAGTATGATAAAATATTATATCCACAGAACTTCCTGCATCCACCAAAGTTCTATTCATAGCCCACTCTTCTACAGATCTTATTGATTCCTTCTTTCTCATTGGTATAGTGGATACCGTGATTACCAAAGGAGATGTATGACTTAGATTTACTTCTGGTACTTCTGCTGCTGTAAATGTGATCTCCTGCTTTTCCCAATCTTTCAATGATGATATTTTCTCTACCGTCATAATCTTCCTTCCTTCGAAATCCCGTTTATGTATCTTTCCCTTAATATTTTCATGAAATCTATCAATCATTGTTCTTGTTACCATTTCATACTCCAATTTTCTACATTCCTCTTTGATTCTGATCAATCTTCCTTCAATTATTTCACCAATTTGCTTAATGATTTTCTTAATGTTGAACAAGTCTTATCTTCTTCTTCACTTTTTCTGTGATTTTCGTTAATTCAATCCCTGTTTCGGGCGCCAAAATGTAGTTGCAGGAAATCCTACACTACACCCTTGTTAAGAATTTGTAATAACCAACTCAAATTTGAAGATTAAAAACGACACTTTACTATTTGATTTTCAGAAATATTTACAGGAAATGTAAGAACTCAAGAATATAACTTTTCTCTTGAAGTTTCTCTCTCCTCAAGACTTTCTCAACTCTCAAAAAATACAACATCCCTCTCCGAATCTATTGGAACCCTTTATATAGGAAATGACATAATGGATGACAGATAAGTTTTCCTCTTATTTCGGATTTACTCTGCGATCATATCGTGAGAGTATTAATGTTGGTTCTCGCAAGTTTTGTAACCATCGCAGAACAATCATGCTCTTCTCGTGTTTTCTTCAATCGTCAGCCATTACGTCATTCTTTTGTGTTGTTCTCCAAGTGTTGTTGAAGAGCTTGCGGTGACGCTCGCAAAGGAGTGTTGTTAATCTCGCAGAGAAGTGTTGTAGCGATATTCTGACCCTACAAGTATGCATTGCTATGGGATTCTTGAATGTTCACAATTATCTTATGTGAACTATGATGCATGGTCGTTAATGACTTTGTATGTTCTTCTTTGTTGAGAAAATATTTTTATACGCCTTTGGAAGCTATTCTTGGTGTAAATCCGTGCGAAAAAGATTGATTCTACCCACTAAGGACAAACCATCTTATATGTGCTTTACGAGTTTGTCTTAATGTCTAGGAAACTTCTTATGTGAATTTATTCTTATGTTTTAAGAAGGATAACTAGGCTTTGGAATAACAATTATTGTGAGTACACATAGATATTTCCAACGATTTTCATCTTCAATGTTTTTAGATTTATTTATTTAAATTCTAAAGTTGGTTTGGAAGATGATTTTGCAGTATTGATCTTTATGGTTTTATATATTGTAATTTGTTATGGGATATGTGTGTTTGCGTCCGTGAACTATGATTGTCCCATAAATGGTCAAAAGTTAAGTCTTTCATATGTCGATATGCATGTATTGATAAAAGAATGAATGAATTTTTGAAAAACAAAAGATAAGCCTTTTATGTCATTATGCAAATATTGATTGAAGAAAGGATGAGATTTTGTTTACAAAGATTAAGTATATTATATGTCATTATGCAAATAGTGATGAAAGATATAATTAATCTTTGTTTATTCAGCAGTATTGAGCTTCCCTGATCCATATTTTTATTTCTTATGTTGAGCATTTTCCAATTAGATTAATCATGGGTTCTCTTGTGATTAATTTAGTTGAGTATTCCGGTTGAATTAATCATGGGTTCACTTGTGGTTAATTCAATTGAGTATTTTGGATACAAATTCATATTTTTATGAGATTTGTTAATGTCCACAGAAATCCTTCTTTCCTTGTGAAAGTAAGGTCGCTCTTGTTTTTCTTTCGGGAATGAAATTTTATGGGGGGGGGATGTAGTTCTTAATTGAACTTGTGCTTAATTTCCAAATCTTTGTGGGGGAGTGAGGCCGTGGAATATTATATGGGTTATCATGTATCTTTATAAACTCCTTGATGAATGCATTTAGTTTCGGCTATATGATTGCATCTAAAAAGTTTATATGCGATTTCTTTTGGTCATGAAGTGTCTCTATGGAAATTTCATTAGGATCCCACTAGTTTTCGTACCTTTGACAATTTTATTGACAAAAGGGGGAGAATTAATTTGTAGTTCACACTACAAATACATATGATTTTCGGATCATTATGTAAGGGGGAGTGGTTTTCATGTGAGATGAAGTATTGACTAAGGGGGAGTGATACATGTCACCATAATATTGTTGCCAAAGTTGTGATACAATTGAACTTTGATGTTGTGTAATAATACTATGCCATTGTGTAACAATGATTGAGAGCTTTTGTTTTCTCATTGTTATGGCTACGAATCTTCAACAACGGTGATGCTGATTTGAATATCTTTGGAATCATTGGAGTACTTGGAAGTGACGAAGATTTCGAGTAATGTTGAAGAACCAAGGAGATCATGCATATGGAAGAGAAGCTACAAAGTTTATTTTTTTTGTATTTCATATGTTTTGATAGTTTTGTCACTAAAATTGACAAAGGGGGAGATTGATAGAGCATTGCTCGGTCGAACTTGCAAGCGTTGCTATCTCAAGCTTGTTTTCAAGTTTAGTTGCCAAAACTATAAGTCTTGATTTCTAGTCTACTTATAGCTAAGTATCGGACTAAGATAAAAAGTGTAGTTGAGATCTAGACTCCATGGCGTTCATCACGCAAAGACGAAGAACTACTCAGGGAACTGGTGGATCTTCATAGACAAAAAGGTATGTGGAGACTTGAACTTATATAGACTTGCTATATAGACTTCGATTATACACATTTGCTATTTCGAGCCGAGTTTATCTTGCTTATATATTTCTCTAAATATGTGTTGGTAAGCTTTCGCTTTGGCCAAGTTCATCTTTACAAGTGACGAAAGTCATGTTGATTATTTCAATATCTTGAAAATTGCTTTGATGAAAAATAGTGTGTGAATAACCTCTATTTAACATCCTCTAAGAATGTTTCAATGGTTGAAATAACGAGTTTATAACATGTAACCATCTTTGGATATAAGCATATAATGTGTTTGCGCATTAGTGTATAAGTCCAAAACCGGGAACCAAATATATACATACTTGTGTGTTTACTAAATGGTTGATAGAGACTGGGTAAGTATGTGTACCCGTATGCATACTGGCAGAAGTTCACGACCGTGAATTTCTGCAGAGTTTGGAAATTAAAACCAACTCAATCCGGTTACAACGCATACTGGCGGAAAGTTCACGACCGTGAATTTCTGCTGAGTTTGAAAACCAAAACAAACTCAAATCCGGTTACTTAAGTACGCATACTTAAGTGTGTTACCTTCTAAAATTGGTTTGTTCATGAACTAAAATATTAAGGAATGCAATATGCAAAACGTGGCCAGAATGTTCATGAATCGATTTGAGTGAATCAAAACCAATTTTTCTTCGATTGTGTCATGTATACTTCTATAAGATCTAAGCAATTGAACAACTCTCGAACTAGTTCATTTGAGTCATTTGAACTAGTTATGGTGAAGATGGATAAGGTTGATATGAAAGTGCTCATATGGCTACCATTGGTTAACTACTGTTGAACCAACTAAGTGTACACGTTTAGGTATGGTTACTCAAACCTAAATAACGTATATTTCAATTGTGTATAACAAGCTAAGTTCGATCAAACGGTTGAAAGATATTAGCTTGAATCTAATCATATTTTCATCTAACAATGAATATTGAATGCTCTGTTACCAAGGTAACTTAGATTGCAAATCCTGATTTGGAGACTATATAAAGGAGAACTCTACCAACTGGGAAACCTAATACCCACACCTCATGTGTGATACTAGTTGTATAAGGTAGAGTCGATTCTCATTTAACCTTAGGTTTCTACCGAGACCCTATAGGTTAACGACTTAAAGACTTCATTGGGATTGTGAAGCCATACCCAACTACTTTCTCTGTAATTGCGTGTTCTGTTCTTGCTGTTTCTATTGTGATTAAGTACAATCGTAAGATTGGATTGAGATTAATTTATCTGATAGGCAAGATAAAAAAGTAGTCACAAACATCTTCGTATCATCGTTTATGATTTCGCAATATCTTGTTTCGCTAGTTGATTAAGATTATTGTAACGTGATTAATAATTCTAGGCTGTTCTTCTGGAATATAAGTCCGGGTTATCGATTGGTTCATGTTCTCCTTGATTTATCAAAATACGGAACAAAACTCGTAGGTATTTCTGTGGAAGACGGATTTATCTATTCATGTAGACTTTTCTGTGTGATACAGATTTGTTTATTAAAGTATTCGACTTTGGGTCGTATCAACTCTTAGTTGTGAGTGAAATTATCTAAGGGAATTAAGTGTGTAGTATCCTGCTGGGATCAGAGACGTAAGGAGCGCAACTATACCTTGGATCAGTATGAGATTGATTGGGGTTCAACTATAGTCCATACCGAAGTTAGATTGTAGTAGGATAGTGTCTGTAGCGGCTTAATATAGTGTGTGTTCAATCTGGACTAGAACCTGTGTTTTTTCTGCATTTGCGGTTTCCTCGTTAACAAAACTTCTGGTGTCTGTGTTATTTCTTTTCCACGTTATATTTTGTTATATAATTGATATATCATAGGTTGTGCGTTGTATCTATCAATTGGTAAATCCAATCTTTGGTTGTTGATTGAAATTGATTGATCCTTGAACATTGGTCTTTGGTACCGTTCAAGGTATTTCTCTTGTATTCAATCAGGATCGCATATTTCTATTTGTTTGAGTAAGGATTGAATTGAGAAGTTGAGATATAATTCTTTGATATACTTTTTATTAAGATTGAGTCTGACTGTCTAGTTGATTCTCTCAAAAGTATATTGGAGTTAGTCCATACAGATTGCTAAGCGAAATATTGGGTGAGGTTGTTGTACTCCCACTTTTTCAGAAAGTAATAGAAATACATAGACGAATAGGTAAATAAAACAAAACAAAACAAAACAAAAATGGAAAAGGGGAGCGACACATGTTTAGCCGCCCAAGTTAATTTTTTTAAGTAAAGCGGTTAAAGATATGTCGCTTTACATTTAAGCGGTTGAAGATGTGCCTCTTGGTCCCCACTTTCATACAATATTTTTGGTTGTTTGGTAGGGTTTGGAAAGTGAGTTCCCCTATACATAGTGGCACCAAATTTTCCCGATTAGCACATACTCGTTCATTTTGAATAAGAATACTCATTCCATATCCCTTGATCTAACAAATAATTTTTTTATTTTAATGATTTAGAATATTTAAACGAAATCTTCTTAATTCCAAGATATTAGAAAATTGGTTTTTTTAGGGTTGTTAATATGAGTAAAAAAAAATCCAAGAATTATTTAAGAGGGAGGATCTCCTCACACTCTCATATCTACACTATCTCACACTTTGAACGATATTTTTCTCAATAAGCTTCAACAATGACGAATTTGAAGCTAATAATTTGAGGTTATGTTCCTTTTACAAATCTCTACATATATACCAAAAACGAGCGCGTTCCCAGATACCAAACCTCACTATCTATCAACCTTAATTTAAACGGTTGAGAATTCCCTGAGTTTCGACAACAAATTTTCATCGTAGTAGATGGTAATGTTATATGTCTCCAAACGTGCTCATTTTTGGTATGAATATAGATCTTTTTAAGATAAACATATCTTGAAAATATTAGTTTCAAATTCGCTACGGTTTAGGTTTTATTAAGATAATTGTCTCCTAAAATGTGATATAGTGTGAATATAGCCATGTGAGTGGATCCTTTCTCATTATTTAAATAATTTTATTATTTAGTTACAGAAGGATAATCATACTAACAGGAGGGCCGAACACAAGCTGTGTCTAAATACTGTAATCTTATTTTATGGATGTGATAAACTTTTCGTCAGAATCACTGGATCTAAATTTTTTAAGAAAGTTCAACGAAAATATGTAAATCCAGTCAGTTGAGTCAGAATTTTACTGGAGTATGTTTGTGAAAGTACATATATGTAATATGATCATTACTTGAATCCATTTGATGACACATAATACACAAAATTTAATTAGCTAACAAATCCAGTCGATTAAATTTTGTAAGGAAACATAGTTACACTAATACAAATCTTGATCTTGAAATCTCAAAATCTATGAATAATTTTAAGATATATTCACCAATAACAATAGAAGTCTTAGAATTTGAACCTCCGTTAATGAACGATAAACACTTATATTTGTTCCCTTTGATCCATACCGTCTACCTAATAGTTTTTGGTTTATTTTTGAAAACAAAAAAATAATACTAGGTGGCACAGAGCCTCCCGCTAGTGGAAAACTAGGTATTGTGGATAATATAACATGTACCGAAATGTACAGCAAAAGGAACCGTGATAATATTCATAGATATATCCCATTTGCTACGACCCTTTTTAATGGCCTTGTAGATTGATGTCTCTAAAATAGTATAAGGAATCTGAAAGTCGACTTTCATTCCTCTAATTCCGGTTGTATTATTAATGGAAAACAACCTTTTTTCAACTATCGGTATTATTTTACCATATATCCTAGTTGATTTTAAATCAATGAAACATTCTTCATTCTGTTTTGAGGTAATCAAGGACTGGGTGTAAGTTAAGTGAAACTGTCTCAAATTATTGTTTGGATCACTAATAATTGATTTAGTCTTTACAAAAATGTGTTGTATAATCCTAATATTAATGGAGTTAAACGACGTATTTCTAAAAAGTGATAATAATTCCTATTAATTAGTAGTTTAATTCTAGTGAAATAGTGTCTCAAAGTTATAAAATTAACATGAGTGTGTATGTAGTGTTTAATTGTAAAACCTACTTAAGACTGGTTTTTATTAATAAAAAATTATCAAATTTTTTGCAATATAACCTCTCTAACTCCATTTTGTGCTATAATCCTACACTTGGTATGGCAGAGAGTTGAGAGGGAGAGTTACCATGAAATAAGTTGAGAGAGTTATCAAAAAATTTAAAACAAATAGAACTAAAAAAAAGGTTTTTTGTTTAGTTTTGTTTTTATTAATGAGTGACAAGATAAAACAAATAGAGGATCCAAATTTCTTGAGATGAAAGAAAAAATTTGGTGAATAAAAACCAAAGATTTTGAGAAGAAATAAAAGTTTTTGTGATAAAAAAAATACTTCTAATTAGGTTAGAGAATATGTTGGAAAACAACAGTTTTCATTGAAAAAAGGAGATTTTGAGAAAGAAAAAAAAATGTAAAAAATATTTGATGGCAGTTTTTGATAACATTGTTATGAAGAAAATCGACGAAGATTTTTTGTTCAAAAAATGGGTTTAAGTTTTTTCTTTTCTTTTCTTTCAAGTGTTTGATATTCTTATTGAAAACAAAAACTTTATGAAAATGCAAACACGATTTACATAATATGTTAGGGTATTTGAGATGATGTGTGATATTGATATAGATAAAAATGATGATGATGATGAATTTCGTTACCTCAATGATTATTATAACGATGATGGTTAATATTGATCATGTATTGGCGGGTTAATGGATCTTTTTCAGTATCAAAGACTATACTGGTAAGTCTTGGTGAACCTTATCTTCCATTTTTTTACATTTCTTAAGGTGGGGATAAGATTCGAACATTTACTGCCCAAGGAAGACAAGATCCTTAAGTTGAGAGTTAGGTAGCCAGGCTATAGAGTTATCAATGATTTATCCGAAGCAAGTCAATTCACTGTAGCCTCATTGATCCAAGGCAACCAATGGTTACCTTCAACTAATATTCTGTTTTTTCCCGGTTTAAATGAGACCTAGAGTTAGTAATGGTTAAGGTGTTATCCTGATAAAATAAAATAAAAGTGTTACCTGCAAATGTTATAAAAAAACCGAGAAACGAAGATAATTGAGCATTACAGAAACAAAGAAGAAAAAAAAAACAAATGGAATAATAAGACAATAACCAAGAGAAGAAGTCATGGGATTTAGAATATAATCAGTATGTGATTATGGATGAGTACAGCTAGGCATGACCTTTATTTATAGTCATTGCGATGCAACTTAATGCTTGACAAATTAATTGGTCGGTTGTCATCCAAACAAAATTATATTATGTTCTTTTTACTTCACAATTATAAATAAGAGTATACTAATAAGAACAAGTTCGATCCACAAGGAGGTATGAGTTGTTAATTATGAAACCTTACGAAAATAGGGCTTCTTTTTTGTTGTTGTTTGAAAGTAAATTAAACTAAAAACTAAAATTGAAAATGTTTAAGAAAATATCAGAGGATAAAGCTGGTTAAGAAATTCACCGTCCATCACTAAACATGTTACCCAACCAAGCATCAATATCATCATCACTCTCTTATGTTACCACTAACCCTAAAGTATCCCTACTTGGTGTAATACTTCGTTGCGTCTACTAATTTCAACAAGTACTACATCGCTAATTATTTCCTACAAAATAACCTAGTGCTCATTTCTAAGAGATTCAACTTGAGGAAATCATTAAGGTCCATGAGACGATCACAATCATGGAATATTCAACCTAGGCCAACTTTTACCAGGGATTTACTTCATGATTCGCAACGTTGGTGATCACAAATTACTACTTGTTGCTAGGGTTCCTAATAAACTTAGCTAAGAACTCTAGCTAGCTATTGATAAGTTATTAAGAAACATACGAAACAACCAATCATATTAAATTAACACAATCCAATAATTATTATATGCAGTAAAACTTGACCAATATACAAGAGAGTGAGTAATGAAACTAATGCATTAATTGAATAATATGTTCATGACATAGGGTTACGATCCTTAACCAATTAGAAAGGTGTAGTTCATCATGGATCTCAAATCCATAAAAGATATATAAGAAATCAAGCAAGCAAACAATAGAGATCGTGATGATAAAAAAGAAACACTTTTATTGATCAAACTCATTATTTTTGTTAATTTACAAATGTGATAATTGTTATTAGATACAAGACTCTTTTATCTTTTTAAAGAGCTGGAATGAAGAAGAAAAAAAGGAGGAGGAGGAGGAGAAAACAGAAGCCCATACAATCCTATTATATTATTATTAAACAATATGGGTAGAGAAAACTGATAAATATATTTAATAAAGAGTGTACAATACCTTTTATCACAGAACTACATAGGTACAAGCTAAATTGCTTTATTTTTCTATTAATTTTAAGATTTTTCGGTTTTCTTTTACCTGTGGCTTCTCTAAATCTCTATTACATTTTCATCTTTTACGGATGTTTTTTTAGAAAATTGAGTTTTATAGAATTTCTTTTTTATGTTCATATTGTTTCTTGAATATAAGAATTCTACTATTTGAATTATAGAAAAGATAAGCTTTTGTTTTCTTTGATTGGCAAAAAATAGAATTTCTAGGAATAGCATAAAATATTGTAATTCGAATAAATTGCTACATTTAAATTGATAAAGCGCCTCTCATTGTCTACGCTAGTTGTACTAATAAAGAGAAAATATTTTAAATTTCGAATGGAGAAAATAAATATTTATAAAGTTAAAAATTACATACTAGGCAAGCGAGCGACAGGCTGTGCCGCTAGCCATTTTTTAATAGCAAAACCTATCCTATTAAAAATAAAATCTCGTGAGCCAGGTGCGCATGACTTTCTGGACCCTCTTGAGTAGTCCAACTGCTTCTGGAGCCAAATAGCCAAAAGTATCAAAAGCAAAGGGGACGAAATCATGCCCATTGTCAACACATGCTTTCTCATGCTTCGATATCTTACCTGAGGCAGCCTTTTAGCGCCTGCTCGCTTGATCAGTAAAGGTGCCATGTCCAATGCCTACCAAAGGAGATACCCCGGTGAGGTCAACACATGTGTGTTTCCAATTAGCCCATCCAAAAATAAGAACATCAGTTGGTCTTAATGTCGATCTCCCTTCAAGTGGGTCTGTCAGGAAATGCACAAGTGCTTCTTTCTTTGCCGAAATGCCAGACCTCCACAGTACATCATACAAGATATCCCTCACATGATCATGTCTATATTTATAACCAGGGTCTACTTTACAATGAACTGCATGTTCACCATATGAATCCAAGCAACCTGTGATGCAAGAAGGGCAGCGAGAGTCAGAGGATAAAGCGGGATCATTAACTGTATTTGAGGATAGACCGGTACTCCAAAGGAGACATCTTCTGCCCCTGACCCCTCAATCGGAATAGCCGGAAGAAAATCTTGGGCATGTCTTTGCTTGCAAACAACCAAAAACCGCTTTCTGTCTCTCCGTTAGCATGTAAACTCTATCAATGTCCTTAACCACTTTACCAAAAAGAGCACTCGCCGGGATGCTTTGTGCTTTAGGGGGGGCGTTGTATTTATTGGTGAAGTTGTTAAGATCAAAATCAGGAAGAGTCACTTGTAACGTTTCCAAAGCCTTATTAAAATTATCATCCATACCGTCCACACCACTACTCCTCAATATGTGATCCTGTAATCCCCAAGATTGCACACGTGAAGCCACAAAAACATACTCAGACGCCTCCCTAGCAGTGTAAAGTCCAAGACCTCCATATCTGATAGGTAGAGTAGATAGTCTCCACTGTAGCTCTCCAAAGAACGGTCCCCCGCACACCACGATGCCTTCCACCACTTCTCGCAAGCCTCTATCAAATATATCTACCGCCTCCATAATATAGTCTGGGTGACAAATACGAAGGCCAAAAAGCAACTTGGAGATACCCATACACGTTCGTAAAAGCAGCAATTCACTTTGAGGATCATGGAGCTTGGATAAAATCTGCATCAAATCCTTGCTTTTCAGCCCTCTTAATGGCAAGGCCCTTCACAAAACCATCGTCGAGGCTAACTGCACCACCTAATAGTTTGACTCCCTTATCTCGGTCTTGAAATTTCGTTGAAACATCCCATCACTTATCATTCGTCCATCACAAGAGGGCCAAAATATTTCAGTTTTCTTAATATTCAGTATAAGCCCCAGCGCAGGCCCTTATGTTTTGATAATAGTGAGTGCTTTTGCCACTTCTTCGGTGTCGCCAATAAAAGTGCCATCATCAAGATACCAGGCATGTAGGGATAATATGCAGTGCTCATTTATCTTAGCTATAAGCTGATGAAGTAACAGAGCAAATAACAAAGGCCCTAAAGGGTCACCTTGTTGTACTCCTGTGGATGAGTAGATAAAGGAGTCCCCCACATAGAGCCATGCAGGTTGACCATACAAGTATTCTACCCAAGGCGATATAGATGGACAAAGCTTACATACCTCAGAAAGCATAGCCGTTCGGTCGACTAGGTTAAAAGCATTGGTAAAGTCAACCATTAGCATAGAGAAGATAGCGTCTACATGATGTTTACTGACAAACCTATTCACAGCATGTAGGATTGCCTCAGTACCACCTGAAACACCTACACCAAACTGGAAATCCTGTAGATACGCTGCCATGTCCTTACCAACCCCTTTCATCGCCGCTTTGGACACCAGTCGATGCCAAATTGTCCCAACAGCAATGGGACGAATGCTCTTATCCGGTTTAAGGAGGGGTGTTAGGGGAGCCGATGCAATGAACTCCGCTAGGTTAAGAGGGCATCTCCCGCCAAGCCAAAGATTAACAACCCTAGTTATGGCCGTGACCATATCAGCAGCCACAGTTGAGCCTTCCCCACAGAAAGCATCCAACAAATGTTGTGCCCGAAGGCCATACCTTCCACACGAAGTTCCCTTAGGGAAAGATTTAATACAACTAAGAATGGTACCTTCTTCGGCCACTAATGGTGTCTCCTGCAACGTACAGGTTGGTTTCCATGGAGGCGGCATCGTCGGATGCTTATCCTCAAGTGCTTTCCTTGTGTTCTCGTTGTATGGCGCCACCCCGGACGAACTGATGGCTTTAACAGCCGTTGTGAAGTGCCCATCCGCCACCTTGCGCAAACAAGTAGAGATATTGGTACCGAGCCTGTTGTCTTTACCCGTGTCATCATTTTTGTTGTCTTTCTCTGTGTAATCATCTCTAACACTAACTGTTGCCGGCAGCTTTAAAATCTCACGAACAAGATTTATAGTCCCACTAGGTTCACCCCAAAGTGTCATCGCTCTAAGAATTTGTGTATGTTGTGTCGCCTTGCGATTACCAGACCTGCATTCAGCTCTACCCTTAGGTCGGAACACTCTCAAAGTGCATCGAGGGAGCAGCAAAAGCCTGACCCAATGTTTAACAGCTTTAGGTTCAGCCGCGACTTTCTGTAGTGCCGCTTTTGGGGCATGAGAAAAAGCTAACCTGCAACCTCTTGGAATGCTCTTAACCGTACATACCGGGCTCTAAATCGCATCCACAATTTCTTCATTCAATTGAAGTCATTTGTCAAGCTGCACTAAATCCTCCTGTAGACGAGGCTTAGGCACTCCAAAAATTATTTCACTACTTCACCAGAACTCGCACATATCTCGGGCTTAATATCGGTGTTCCCTTCATGCTTGCACGCTCTGCTCCAAGCCCGAATACTCATACATTCAAGCACAACCATTGTCTTAAAGTTCTCGAGTTTCCTCTAAACTCATGAAGACATCAACATCAGTTCTTATGGCATGTTGGAGTGTAGTCTTCTTTTCTTTATTGCAGAGGTGTTGTCTCTTCGGGTGGGGAATCAAACATGAAAAACCTTTACTCCCAGTCCCCCATCACGGACAACCATGAAATCTCTAAACGGACATCTGATGATTCCTTTACTTGCAACTGTCATTGAAGCATAATGACAAACAGTTTGAGTGCTTAAATAAATTATCCACTCTTTGGTTCAGAAACACACATAGTAGCACCCGATTACAAGCTTATAGGTGTATGACAATTCAAAAGCACAAAATCAATCAACCAAAATGAGTATGAACAAACTAACCCATCAACACACCATGAGAGTACCAACATGGAAAACATAAAAACTAAAATAAAACGAAACCCCCCAACCATTTGTAACCCATCGAGATGATGGTGGTGGAAATGGGAGTTTCTTCTTTGGTAGTTCTGATCGGTGATTTGAAAACGAAATGAATTTTCCGAATCCTAAATTTGAAAACGAAATGAATTTTAAGTTACTGTAGCAGGAGAGAGAGGGAGCGTGAAAATGATTTTTTAAATAGATCAAAATGGCGATGCAAATTTCGAATTAGTTTTTCTAAATAACAAATAAATTAAAATTTTGAATTAGTGAAGAAACTTGTGCTATATCTAACGTTCACACAACTTTTTTGCTATGCATCGGTGTGATACCGTCCAAATTGTTATAAAGTTGGTACAAAAAGATACAAATACACGAATAAATGCAATAAGGATCTTGTGGACACGACAAACCTTGTGTTCTCAATTGGTTGTAGTAGCAGCCACCGGCGTGCATCAGTGGGTGGAGGTGGACCTGGTTTGGTAGGTCAAAGGGAGATATTGTGCGGAATCGGAAGGAATATGGTCGAAACACGTCGGTTTTCCAAAACTGACCAAAGAAATGAATCATTAGCCTGACTCCTGAGCTAGTTGGCTTATGGGGAAATGGAACCGACCAAAGAAGAAACAGATAATGGGCCTAGACTTGGAACCATGGAGGAGCCAAGACTCGGGAGAGATTGCGCTAAAGCCAGGATAGAGAGGGGGTCCGAACTTGTCGGATTTCGAGAACTGACGAGAGGAGGATGTGTCGTACATTATTTGAAATTTTGGATGAGAAACATGACTGCAATAAGCACCAAAATGCCTATTCCATCAACATTTTGAAAAGTGAAAATTTCAGCAACAGACTAAAATTTGAGTTGGATGCTTATTTATGAGGAAACCCAACTATGTTTGTCATGAACAGATTAAACCTGTAGAATCCTCACCCTTAGTAGCTTAAAGTTTAATTTTGAACCATTTTCGACATCAATGATTTAGTCGTAGAAAAACTTACAATGTTGTTATGAAGAAATGATGTAACCTGTTAGTTAATTGAAGACTAATTATTTCCTAAGTTAGTTGTGACTGTTTTGGGAAAGGGGTTTCCTAAAAACGGCTAGAATTCTTGGTGGCCAAGTTTGTAACCTATATAAATAGGTAATTAGGCCTCGTAGAATTATTGTGTAGAAAACAATTAATAGATTGGTTAGAGATTTCTTGTATAGATTTTAGGGCTAAAGCTAGGGTTTCATTGTGAGAGCATATTGGTGAGGAACAAGAGACAAGGTTATCGTCTCGGGTAATTGTTGCGGTGTAACCACAGGTTTGATGGGATTCACATGACGTTGTAATAGTTTTTCTTCATAGTGGATTTGAGTTGGTGCAGATCAAAGTGGACGTAGACAATATATACAAGTTGTATGTATTGGTCGAACCACTATAAATCTTGTGTCTTGTGAGTTGATTTATCTTTCTCGTATTATTATAGTTGCTTGTGCTTGGTTTACTTATTATTCATCATAATATCTCAAGATCCGTTATTCCGCGGTTGTCAGTGATTCCCTAAGAAAATCCTGACAACTGGTATCAGATCTCGGGTTAGAGCTTTAGGGTTTATCGTAGTACGATTGGAGTGGGAGTTATGGGTGATAATAACGAAAGTACGATAGCTAGGGTTAAAGTTTTTAATGGGAAGAACTTTTATTTTTGGAAGTCTCAGATGGAAGACTACCTATATGAGAAAGATCTTGCTGATCCATTGGGTGGAGTTGCGAAAAAGGGAGCACGCAAAGACGATGAATGGATAACTCTTGATCATAAGTGTGTAGCCGTGATCCGTAGATGTATAACGGAGGTAGTCTATAATAACGTACAAGAGGAAACTAGTACAAAGGATCTTATGGATAAACTTGAAAAGCTGTATCAAAAGTTATCAGCCTCGGGGAAGATTATGTTGTGTGAACAATTATTTAATCTGAATATGCAAGAAGGCGAAGTGATTTCAACACATCTTGGGAAGTTTAAATCAATTATTTCTCAGCTTTCATAAGTTAGTATTACTTTTGATGATGAAGTTCAAGCTTTAAGGTTGTTGTCGTCATTACCAAAGAGTTGGGAAACTGCAAGAACAACTATTAGTAATTCCGCAGGGAGCGAGAAGTTGAAGCTTGATGATGTGCAACAAAGGTTAATTGCTGAAGAGGAGAGAATAATAAAACAAGGTTATGTTTCTAGTTCTTCAAGCTCGGCCTTAAGTTTGCAAGAAGAAGATAGAGGAAGGAGTTCAAATAGGAACAACAACAACAAATCCAGATGGAAGTCTAGAGGAAAGTCTAGGGGAAGATCTCAATCCCGGACTAGAGGTGTTGTTGAGTGTTGGGCATGTAAGAAAGTAGGACACTACAAGCGCGATTGTCCAGAAAATAAAGGTGCTAATAATGGTGGAAACAAAGGTAATCAAGAAGAGGTCAACGTAGTTGCAGCTGCGGAACCGGTGAAGGTCCTTGTTGATAAAAAGAAGGTGATTACGGAAGGTTTTGTACTACTCTCTGAGGACAAGCAAGATGAGTCTTGGATTATAGACTCTGGAGCTTATTTCCATGCGACAAGTGATAATAGTAATATGATCTCTTATAAAGAAGGATACTATGGCCAAGTATTCTTGGGTGACAGTGAAGCATACGATATCATCGGTTTGGGTGATGTGATCTTGAAAGTCAACGGTTCGACATGGAAATTGAAGGAGGTACGACACGTTCCAAATTTGAAGAAAAACTTGGTGTCTGTGGGAAAATTTTGTGATGATGACTGTGAAGTTGTGTTAACGAAACACAATTGGAAAGTGAAGAAAGGGGATATGGTGTTAGCTCGAGGAGTTAAAGTCAATACTCTATACCGGACTTCAGATGGAACTACTTTAGCAATGGCTAGTAGTAGTGAAGACACTAACTTATGGCATAGAAGATTAGGGCACATGAGTGAGAAGAACATGAAGATTCTGTGTTTTGGATGATATCTACCGAAGGTGAAGTCTGTTGATATGAGTTTTTATGAAGACTGTGATTTTGGAAAGCAAAAACGGGTTAGTTTCAGCAGAGGCGGTAGAGCCTTGTGAAGTGAGAAACTTGATATGGTTCATACTAATGTATGGGGACCAATTAATGTTGTGTCTCACAGTGGGTTCCAATATTATGTCACCTTTATTGATGATCACTTAAGGAAGGTGTGGCTTTACTTCATGAAGAATAAGTTCGAGGTGTATGAAGTGTTTAAGAAGTGGAAAGCTTTGGTTGAAACAAAAACTAGTCTGAAGTTGAAGTGTCTAAGGTCAGAAAACAGTGGTGAGTATGACAAAACAGAATTCTTAAAGTTATGTGCTACAAATTGAATTCGTTTGGAGAGGACAGTTCCAAGGACGCCATAGGAGAATGGAGTAGTAGAACGTATGAATTGGACGTTGAATACACGTGTAAGGTGCATGAGGTTACAGTCTGGTTTTCCCGAGACCTTCTGGGCACATGCAACAGAGATGGATGCTTATCTAATTAACATGACACCTAGTAGTCCATTAGATATGCAGATACCAGAGGAGGTTTGGACTGGCAAAAAGGAATACAACACAAGTTGAAGATGTCAGGTCAAGTAACGTCGATAAGGAGTTGTATATCGATATTGATGATATTTATGGAACAAGTGTGGAACAAGAAGAGCATGATGTTGCTGATGGCGGAGAAGTACAAGTTGAAGAGACTTATATTGCAGTGGGAGTTATTCCTATAGTTTCACAAGAAGTACGAAGATCGTCAAGAACTCGTAAACCAAACTGAAGGTATGCTTTGAATTATCTATTACTTACGGGTGGAGGTGAACCTGAAGATATTAAGGAAGCACTAGCGGTTGATGATTCAATCAAGTGGCAACTTGCTATGGAGGATGAGATGAATTCACTTGATGAGAATGGCACATGGGTGTTAGTAAAATTACCAAGAGGTAAGAAGGCGTTGCATAACAAGTGGGTTTATCGGATGAAGTCTGAAGCAAATGGAAAAATTCGCTACAAGGCAAGGTTGGTTGTAAAAGGTTTCCAGCAGAAACCGGGTATTGACTATAACGAGATATTTTCTCCAGTTATGAAGATGACTACTATTCGAGTGGTGTTAAGCTTAGTGGCTTTAGAAGATCTCTACCTTGAACAGTTGGATGTAAAGAAAGCTTTTCTTCATGGTGACCTTGATGAAGAAATTTACATGAAGCATCCAGAATGATTCATAGTAAAAAGCAAGGAAGAGATGGTGTGCAAGCTAAAGAAGAGTTTGTATAGTTTAAAACAAGCCCCGAGACAGTGGTACAAGAAGTTTGATAACTTCATGCATAAAAGTGGTTACTCACGGTGTAATGCAGATCACTGTTGTTACTTCAAAAGGAATGGTTCTGACTACATCATATTATTACTGTATGTGGATGATATGTTGGTTGCCGGAACATCTTTACAAGAAGTTGAGAATTTGAAGAACAATTAGCAAGTGAAATTGATATGAAAGATCTCGGTGAAGCAAAACAGATTCTTGGTATGAGAATCATAAGGGACAAAGCTAAAGGAACTCTTATGCTTAGTCAGGCTGAATATATTGAACGAGTATTGAAAAGGTTCAATATGGAGAATGCTAAACCAGTTAGTTCTCCACTTGGAAGTCAGATTCGTCTTTCAAGTATGCAGTGTGCGAAGACAGATAAAGAAAAGGAGTACATGACTAACGTACCATATTCTTCAGTTATTGGGAGTCTAATGTATGCTATGGTATGCACGAGACTGGATATTGCACATGCAGTGGGAGTAGTGAGTAGATATGCAAGCAACCCGGGAAAACAACATTGGGAAGCTGTGAAGTGGATTCTCAGGTATTTAAGAGGTAACACAAACGTACCATTATGTTATGGAAGAGGTGGTACTATCTTGAGGGGTTATGTGGATGCAGACTTCGCAGGTGATGTAGATAAAAGGCGAATTACGACCGGTTATGTTTATACTATGGGGTCAGCTGCAGTGAGTTGGAACTCACGGTTACAGAAGTTGGTGACATTGTCTACTACGGAAGCGGAGTACGTAGCAGTAACAGAAGCGAGCAAGGAGATGATTTGGTTACAAGGATTATTAGCTGAGTTGGGCAAGGAACAAGGAGATAGTGTTCTGTTTAGCGACAGTCAAAGCGCTATACATTTAGCCAATAACTCAGCCTATCATGCTAGGACGAAGCATATAGATATTCGTTATCATTTCATTCGGTATCTCTTAGAAGAAGGAGAGTTGAAGCTCGAGAAGATTCTTGGTTCGAAGAATCTGGCGGATATGTTTACCAAGGGAGTTACATCATACAAGCTAAAGCCCTGCAAAGCTTTAGTTGGTCTCTCAGAATGAGGATCTGGGAGGGGTGCCGCACTGACATGAAGATGTTTTAGCACCGTCAAATCCAAAGTTAAAGAAAAGGAGAATTGAAGACAATAAATGAGTCTTCAAAGTGGGAGATTGTTAGTGAATTGAAGACAATAAATCCAAAGTTAGTCGTGACTGTTTTAGGAAAGAGGTTTCCTAAAAACGGCTAGAATTCTTGGTGGCCAAGTTTGTAACCTATATAAATAGGTAATTAGGCCTTGTAGAATTATTGTGTAGAAAAGATTGGTTAGAGATTTCTTGTATAGCTTTTAGGGCTAAAGCTAGGGTTTCGTTGTGAGAGCATATTGGTGAGGAACAAGAGACAAGGTTATCGTCTCGGGTAATTGTTGCGGTATAACCAAAGGTTTGATGGGATTCACACGACATTGTAATCGTTTTTCTTCATAGTGGATTTGAGTTGGTGCGGCTCAAAGTGGACGTAGACAATTTATACAAGCTGTATGTATTGGTCGAACCACTATAAATCTTGTGTCTTGTGAGTTGATTTATCTTTCTCTTATTATTATAGTTATTTGTGCTTGGTTTACTTATTATTCATCATAATATCTCAAGATCCGTTATTCCGCGGTTGTCTGTGATTCCCTAAGAAATTTCTGACATAACCTTGGTTAAATTGAATAAGACATACGGTATATGCTATCTCCAAGTAAAGAGCAACTTTATAAATTACAAACAATTCAAAGAATGAGATTCGTTATTGTTTTTACTCCTTGTGACAAATACAATCACAATAGCGGAAGAACACGGGGAAAGACGGTTACATACAGGAGAAAGGAATAGCGAAAACAGGCAACTTTTTTCACAAAACTTCACATTTATCATCTCCAAGACCAGCCAAGTAAAGATGTATTTCTGGACACTAACTTGGTTTCGAAACAATCTTCCTTATAGACACAGGCTTCTCAGAGAAAGCAACAAGCCATCTGAAGTAAAAAACAAGACAAAACGATGACGTAGTTTAGATCATGGAGGTACCAAACCGGAAATCCAAAACTGACAACCAGCAAGCAACTGAAAAGGGAATTTATTTTTGAACAAATAATACCTTGGCGTCATGTCTAGGCTTTCCACGGCTGGGAGCCTCCTCCTGTTGCGGGGTGTTTACGTTTGCAGCAATTTGTTTTTTCTCTTCCCGCACGACATTGAAGATTTGAGTATATCCGGCACCTGCATTGGGGTTCTTCTCATCCCAATCACCAAATTTTGGTAGCACAGTTGCGGGTCTCTGTTGCTGTCATATAGAAAATGCACAATGTTATTACCATATCAAGCTTGCACAAACTAGTATAAACTTTGAGTTAAGAATAGCTCCCAGAGACAGATTTAGAACTCAAATCACAAATCATAGGAAGGCAGGCTTTCTAAGGTGGCATTTGGTCAATAATTTGAAAGCCAATCTACTCCCTCAAGCAGATTTTGACATGTACAATACAGAAATGCATTCGGGAAGAAAATTACTGGTCGTCTGTTTGGAGTTGAGCCAGCGTTGTTTTTATTTTCCCATGAAGGAGAAGGCGCTACACCTGCTCTGCCTCCATTGTTAGGCTGATATAGGTGATGCGGAGATTGTTCGATTCTGGTATTGTTTTGTGGAACAGTAGGTCTTCTAGAGTTATCCCTGGAATTTGCACCACGATCATTACTATTCTGTTTATTATATGAATCAGCAGCTTGGGGTCCACGAACTGCAGGATTCGGGCGAGGTTGATAATCATTTTGCCTACCTCCATTATCGTTTGTTCTGGTTGACCGGTTGTCGTTTTGGGGCCTTGCTTGTACCACTTGTTCCGGTCTACTTCGAGAAGAATTGGACTTCACTTGTGGTTGTTGTGGTTGAGCAGGAAAAGCCGATGGGTTTTCATTAGGATCATTTGGATTCATTATCTTCCCATTTTTGCCTTTCCTTGCATTATCAAAATAAGCTGTGTAAAGGACATTTTCTCCGCCATTTCCCCAGTTGCCAAACTGAGGTACGTGTGAACGATTCTGCAAAAAAAAAAAAAAATAACAACACCATGAGCTTTTCTTTTGTTACAGTTCAAGTCACTCAGAAACTGAAAGCACATTGCATTTCCACTTTGCATAGAACCATTTTTACAAATGCTAACTAGAGCTAACTTGATAATACAAATAGGAAAACGAAAGTACGTATAAGGTTTACTTAGGCAACTGCCGCAATTGATTCTCTAATGTGTGATTGAATTCAATAACTACTGTCTGTCACTTATCCAAAACACAATGAGGAGTAACAAGTTTGCATCACTTTCACTACAATCTTAGAAACAACTGGCATGTTCTTTGCCTTTCCTTGCATTATTGTCAATGTTGGCTTCCATTTGAAGTTCTAAGCTTCGAAAAGTTTCCTGTCCTGAGTTTGGTTTGGTTTATGAAAGCAAGGAATGTTTAATGTCAAACTCTGAAACCTAGCAGCATCAACAGACGGATTCACCGAAGAAAAACTAGTACAGATTACTTGCCTAAGCAAATTCTTGAACCAATGAAACCCCTACAGACCTGAAATGTTTTCTTCTTTTACCAACCCAAAATCAAAACAACAGCATGTTAATGTCACCATGAGCTAACTTATATAAAATCGAATCTTAAATGTTCCTCGAGTTCTAATTGCATCAGTTGAAGTCGAACACAATTCAATTAACAAAAACCACAGAAAACACCAAGTTCTTCAGTTTTCACATCATTATCAAAAGATTTTTCACAAGCACCTCAAAATGAACCAAAGAATGTTATGCATGTTGTACCAAAAGCCAGAAAACAAAGAGGTTCAGATATGAAGGAAAAAAAAATCCATCGAAGCCAACAAAAATCAGCAAATGAAACAAACAACAACCCAAACCACCTTAGTCCCATCATAATTCTCAACCCCCACAAGAAAAAAATGAAACCCTCAAAAACAAATTCATAAAGATTGAGAGAGATAGAGAAACTCACAGCCATTTTGGGTTCAGAAGATATTGGATTTTGCTTATACAATCACCACCAGAAAAATGCTAATAGCTTCTGCTTCTCAATATAGCAAAGGATCAAAGACGCGGTGGTGGTGGAGGAATCAGAAGGAGAAGAAGATGATTGAAAAGACGAATAGAGATTCACCAACTTCTTCTTCTTCAAAAACCTGTTAGAAGAAAACAAAGCATAATACAATGAAAAGATATCGTGTAAGTCTATCTATATATTGATTCATCAAAAAGTTTGAAATTTTCTTGAAAATGATTAAAGAAATAGAGAGAAAACGAAGAACATTTCATACCCATTGACTTGAGCCACCTTTTGACCTTTCCAACCGTTCTTTGTCTCTTTTAAGCACAAATCCATCTCATTCCTTGAGCCGTATACGTTATCAGCCAACTAACAAACAACTCATTTGTCTAGCTAGTTATTTCCCTATCACATAGTATATTCTTATCTGTTGTTTGTTATGATGAACCGTGATAGGATACACGAATACACCTCGCTACGCGTATATTAGCTATTATATGCACGACTCTACTCTACATAAATACCTTAATCACTCTTGAGTTTGCAAAATTATTGGGTAAATACGAAACGTTGGGAGATTACATAATGATAACACGCTGCATCGTCAAGTCAAAAATTCATGCTGGTAGTTGTGATTTTTGTATCATTTTTTTTCTCCTTTGTTGATTTTTCAGGATAACTATTAAGGCTACTACAACTTGTTATTTAAATATTTTAATGTAATTTTTAGGCAGAAAGAAGATGTTGTCTCTCACGTTGCCCATTTGGAATTTTGAATATCAGTTTCTCTGGCAATGTAGAATCTTTTTTTTCTTCTTCTTCGTTGTAAATTTGGAATGCAAAGAAAGACAACTGAAAAAGCCTCCGCAAAGACAAAGTCTTATTTGTAAGGCGGGGGTCACCTCACCATATCGCGTCTTTTGCTTTTACTTTGTATCAATAATTGCACATATTTTAGTTTCAAATGGGACATGAAATAGAAAGAAAGGGTATGCAAGTTGTGCAGCAAGAACCTTTCTCTTGCCATCCATTGTACTAAAGGTTCCACTTTCGTCAACGTGTAAAAAAGCAATTTCCGAGGTATAAAGAAGAGGGGCACGAAAAAATAAAAGTTGTTCGATAAGTGAAGTGATACGACGATCATAAAGTGGTTTCACCATGGATATCCTCTTTTCAAACAAGGATTAATTGGGGGCCACAAAAAGTAATTGGGGCTTTACCAGTTGGTCTCCCAATAACATTTTGGTGCTACCTCTAATTCTAATTTTTCAAAATGCCTAAACTACCTCCAAAATAATTAGTGTTAATTGAGTTGATTAGGTTAGATTAGTTATTAATTTATTAAGTTAGATTAAATCAGTTTTTGGGTAAAAATTTAGATTATAGAAGAAGAAAAAAAATTGTTGGATAAAGAGGAAGAAAGTGAGTTTTGGGGGAAAATTTAGGATATTTGAAATGAGTGATTGTAGTGGAGGAAATGAGGTAAGTGAAGATTCAACCAACATAAATGATTGTGTTGATGGTGAGATTGTCTCATCTAACCCTATGGATTGGATGTTTGATGAAGAGATGTTAATAGAGGAAGCTTTGATAAATGATGCAAATGAAGATCCTATTGCTCAAAATGAAGGAACCAATCCTCCATATGAAGAACCCGGAGCTCAAAACAATCAGGTAAACTTCCTATACTCTTCAAATTGCAAGAATGGTACTCCAAGTAGTCGATTCATGGACACCATGCAACTACTCAGAGTGAGGGTCGTTTGGTCGGGAGTAGAATACCCTAACGACCCTTAACGTTGGGTATTTTTAAAATTCATGAACGACTCTAATGTCGAGTTATGAAAAATCGTCATTCATGTTCCAAAACATTGACGACTCTTATATGTAGTTATGAAAAATCGTCAATCGATTTATAAAACATTGACGACTCTCATTTTTAGGTTATCTATAGTCGTTTGCTTAATGTATTTATAACCCAACGGCTCAATTACGTTTTACTCTCTGTAGCTATCACTCTAAGGGTCGTTAGTTTAGCATTACCATAAACGAACGACTCTTTCATTTTTTTAATGAGAGTCGTTGTTAAGTACTTCTCTAATATTGACGACTCATATTTTTTTCATAGCTACATTTCATTGAATTCTAAAAGTCATACATCTTTCATAGGGTTAAACACAATACATGATAACGATGAACTTCTGCTCTCAATCATAAAGCATGTAATTATACATGGTTCCATGGAATATAAAGTAGCAATCGTGTAACTCAAACTTTTTCCCACGAAGTACCTCGTAGTATGCATACGCCTTCCTCATCTGAAAACGCAAACGCAGAGATACTTAGTTAGTATCGATCAAAGCTTTGGATAAGTTTTACCTCTTGTTTAAATACTTACTCTTATAGTACCAATCATATCCGGAAAGGCTTCCCTTATGGCCGTAAATTCTCTTTTCAAAACATCACACTCAAATTTTATCTCTTTGAAGCGTTCCTTGACTTGTTTCAAAGACCTTGAGTTGCGATTTCCGTCAAACGCCACAAAAACGATGAATACGCGGTTCCACCAAGCATCCGATGTTTCATCAATGTCTTTGTCTAGACTTCCAAAGTGGTTTGTTACTGTTTTCCAAGATCTTGTAATGGCACAGTTCTCTTCGGAAGTATAGGGAGTCATTGTGTTTCTCTTATTTTCCTCTTGGATGATGAATAAATGAGAAGGAGAAGAGAAGGTTGATAATTATGGTGTTGCTAATGAAGAGGTGGGATATGGGTCTGTTTTATAGAGTTCAACGAGCCAACTGCCTCAACCACATTTGGTAGAGTTAAATTTCCCAATAAATGCTGGTAGCATCTTGGGTCGTTAATATTTAAAATTTACAAAAAACGACTCTTAGAGTCTGTCTATTAGGTCATCCGGTTGGACATATATAAGTGAACGACTTTAGAAGAAAACTTGGCAGAATGGTATATATGTGTTAGTCCTTAGTCGTTAGTCTTTGTTTGGAGTCGTCAAATATACCTAATGTGTCGGCAATCAACTTTTTAGCAGATTGGAGACTCTTTTTCAATGCTCATATTTGTTTCACAAAGGTCGTCATTCTGCAAAATATTGGTTGACGATTTTGTATGGTGTCGGCCACCTTCATAATATTGGTTGACGACCCTTGTTTGTGATATTTTGTTGAACTAGTGTATTATTGAATTGAAAGAAAAAAAACGTACATGTGCTATGAAATAAAACATAAGGGAAAGACATATAATAGTTTAATACATTGCGCAAGTTCAATAAGGGAAATGTATACGAGATTAATTATATTAGGCGAATTGCCATTCAACTTCCTCCAAGAGAGTGTAGAAGTCCTCGTGCAAAAAATCATGGTCGTACCTTAATTCGTATTGGGTCCGACCCAATACGAATTTTTGATAAGTTAGTGTTGTTGAATAATAAGTTAGTGTTGTTGAATAATAAGTTAGTGTTGTTGAATAATCATAACCAAATTAATAATTTTTGATCAACGGCATATTGATTCACAAACTTACTCTACTCATGCGGTCTTTGTTTGGGTTAGCGTCCTTACGAGCTTTCAATTCGTTTCTCAGCAATACGCATGCATTATATAAATAAGCGTACCTTTCCCTTATCTGCGGGAGCGTCCTCCTATTACGATTTCCGTTTAGTGCTTTGAAAATCTTAAACACACGTTTCCACCAAGCATTGGTGTTTTGATCATGCCCAAGGTAAGGCCCTCTTATTGGGTCTTCGTTACTGGTCAACCATTATGCTTCCTCAACGGAGTGCTTCGTGAGAGTGGTGTGAGCTCTGACAATAGCAACATCTTCTAGGTCAATGAACTGATTTTGAACCATTTTTTATGTTTGAAGGTGATGTGTGACTGCTTTAGGATGATTTAAAGTGATGGGTGATTAAGTTTGGAAGAGATAGGTCCCTATTTATAGCAAAATGTACCCAATGGCTACTTGTTTGTGAATAAAACAGTCATTTTTTTTCAAAAAATAGCAATAACTGCTCCTAGGAATCAAACATATCTTTGATTTTAAATTTCTGCATTAACTGCAAGTAGAGTCGGCATTGGTTATATATATAACCTAACGACTCTAAATATGTTTGGTAACGGCTCGTCAAGGTCAAACTTACCATTAATGTTTGAGAGTCGTTAATATTGTTTGTGTAGAGTCGTTAATATTACTTCGAAAGAGTCGTCATTTTGCCATATAATATGTGAACGACCCTATGGTGATGGTTTTGTGATTTTTTTTTAGTTGGTAGTACGACAAAGCTCCCAGCCAGTACCCGTATCTACAATGGGTCCGGATACCTCCCAACACTATATGACTGATTTGGTTCATTTACCTTAACCGAATCGGTATATTTATATATTCAAATAATTTTATTAGTGATCACATTGTTGTCTAATGTAATTGTTTGATCAATGTAGACATGGGTAACCAAGAATGACATTAAGGAATGGCTTATCCCTAAGGAAAAAGAGAAAATGTGTATGGTTGTTCAAAGTAGACACGTCGATTGTAACAAGATGGAAATGGTATGCGATAGAGCAGGTAAGAAGGGAGAAAGTCACAAAGGCAAGAATTACAAGTATGAGAAGAAGAATGTAAGGACCCTCAAGCTCGTCAACGATATTAGACCAGTCAAGAGATGAATTCGATGATAATGACTCGATTAGTTTAACACGAACGTTATTTAATAGAAATTAATCTAACAAGGATCTAGATACCAAACTAGTACCGTTGAATAGATCTCTAAAAGTTACGCAGGATACACTACTCGAACGTGCCATTCGGATATCAGACGAATAAGATATCATCATATGAGTTTAAGCGGGGTTGCCATTATCATTTTGTTGGGTGCCATTAGCATTCTTGGTCAACCTTATCCCCAGTCTAGCCGAGAGGATAAACCCGTTCTCGTTTCTTTATTCTTCTTCATTTTTTTTCTTCTTCTTTCTCTTTCTTCTCGTTTCTTCTTTCTTTTCTCATGCTGCTGTTCTGTGAGGCGAGAGTGAGATGATTTGAGAAGTTAAATAAAACTTTGTGATCGTTAGGAGATGTAGAAGATTATGGAATAGTCGGTGGTGATGGTGTTTTTGTCTGTTGTTGATTCAAACTCAAAGAGGAAAGTAAATTAGAAGTTAAGAGTTTCTGAAGTTAGGGTTCGTGAGGAATTGATGTTCTGAAGACTAGAATATGAAATTAGAGTTGTAGGTGAATGAATATAGATGGGTATGACATGAAATAGGGTATACGGTGGAAGAATCATTAGATTCTGAAGTTAGGGTTTTTGAAAAGATGAACTGAATTAGGGTTCTTGAGTTGTTTGAGGGATTGTGTGAAATTGAAGTTTCAAAAGTATAATTGAAAATGGGTTTGTCACAAATTAAGAATTAAGGTTGTTTATTTTGAATAAGAGAGTGGTGAATTGGAATTAGGGTTTTCTGTATTTTGTCCTGAAGTTTACTTGAGTGAGAATTTGATAAGAGTAAATCAGAATTCAAGAAATGGTTGATGATGGAGATGGAGTTATCATAACCGAGTATGGTCTCTGCTGAAGGTTGTGATGGATTGCTTGAGCATAATGGTTTGAGGTAAATTGCTTCTCTAATTTTATTTAGTAAAGTTATTTGACTCCTATATTGAAGTTTTATGGTTGGTTGAGATAGTTATGACGGGTATGGGATGGAGATTTAGTTGTTGTTCAGGGTTGTAGTTGTGTTTTGAATTACATTTGTGGATGATATTTCTTGACTGTAAGTTATGAATTGCAGATATTAATGAATCTGCATTTGTTGGTATTGGAATTGATTGGTGTTGAACTGAATAGGGATTGCAGGTGGAGTGAGATGATGTTGTTGTATGTATATATGCTAATTACAGGTGTATGCATTAATCTAGATATGGAGATGCATGGATGGTTCTGTGGAATGAGTGGGATTGTAGTTGTTAGAGTTTAGGTGTGCTGATAAACACTCAGTGAGAAGGTATGGTCCCTCAGTTGAGATGGATAATTGGTTGTGATTGTGTCCTATGTTATAATGATGTAGGGGATGGTTGAAGACCTTTAGATGAATTTTGTTTAGATTATACAGTGTATGAAGTTTTTACAGTTTGGATTTGAACTCCAACTGGTGGTTGTGAATTTAAGGTTTAATGGAAAATGTAGTCGAGTTTCAGGTGGTAATGAGTTTGAATCCCAGTTGAGTTACAAGTTTTCTAGTACTGCTGAAGTTGCAGGGGATATTGGGTTGATGTTACAGGTAATTTTGGTTGTTGAGTTGAAGTTATGGTGGACTGGGATTGAACTAGATTATTGAATGGTATGCTTGGTTGCAGTTAATGAATTCGGTAATGATATTGTTTAACTAATAGTAATGATTGTTGAAGTGTAGATAAGATGAATAATCTAAATTAGCTTATGTTTAAATGATTCTTCTCATTGAAGGCTTGCAGCTACTGCAGTTGCATGTAATAAGAATTCTTAAATTGTATTTGAAATTCAAAGTTTGTTTAAATGAATGGATTGAAGTTTAAATGTTAAAGAAGAAAGATGTTGTAGGAATTGAAGTTGCAACAGATTTCGACCTATTAGTCATCCTAGTCAGATGCCTGACTAACTTGTTTAGCTAACTCAGTTGTCTGACTGAGTCGAATCGGTGTTGACTCTCTGAGTTACCTGAGTTGACTCAGTTGACCGATTTAAACTTGACCAGGACTTGACCTTGACTGGACGTTTATCGTTAATTGACCCTTTGACTGTTATTGGCCGTTAGTTAACACTGTTGGACTGGGTATTAGATTAGTGAGCCGGTTTAGTATACTTGGGCTTAGTTACTTGTAATCTTAGTTTGATATTTTGGACCTTTATGGTCCGAATTAACCTTTGACTTCTTCTACAAAGTTGTAGATATTTATGTGACATAGCTATGAACTATATAACCAACCTAATTGAATTAGTAACTCTTTGATATACTAAAGAAAGATAATAAAAGGAGTAGAACATCACATGGGCCTAGAATCTGTAAGACTTGTATGATTCTTGTATGAGCCATTTTGGCTAGATTCTTAGAGTGCTTGTATGATTAACAGTTAGTTATTAACAACGATCGATTGAAAGGATGAACCAGTGGATCTCGAAGTAGGCGTGGCTTGTCTTCCAATAAGGTGTGGGAATGCATTTCACACTTTTGTAATCATTATTGTTGTTTTATAAAAGTGTATGCTTAACAAACTCATGCATTGTCTGTCCCTGCTTTCCATGCTTCGTTTAAATTACATTACGATTATTCTGTTGATTCTGTGAATCTTTCCATGATTTGGAAAGGACTTGTATTGTTTCGTTGTCAACATGAATTGTTATGGGAAATGAGAATTTCCACTTGTGGTATATAGGATACGCTCCTTCACATTTATATCTACTTTAATTCAGTTTTTATTGTTTAGAGTTGGTCACCATGGTCTTGGTGGCATCCATAGCTAAATAGGTGTGAATTGCCGGTTAGTTATTTACAACCATATTAGTACATTGTTTAACGAAGGAGTTTGTTCCATATACATGTATGATTATTTCAGTGACTTAGTCACTGTTTAATGTTTCGGAAAAACATCTACTATTTTCCAATTCTTGCCTATGATTACTTAGAAGTTAAATGTTAATTATTCTCACTTCAGTTTCTGTGACAGATCAGGGTTGCGCAGCGAAAGCTTCACGGGTTGACTTCGCTAGTTGATTAACTTCTGTTATATTTATTATGTTGTATATTTTATTTAAAAACCAATTGACTATTTTATATGTATCATTTGAGAGAAGATCTTGTATATATGTTTCTGAGCGGGGTTAACTTTGGGTTAAGTTCTGTATCGCATTTCTTAATCGATTGCTTAAGTGCATGTTTTAGATTTTAGTGCCTCTTTATTTAGTCTAATTTATTGGATTAGTCAGCTGCTAGCTTAGGGGGCGCTACAGAGTTGGTATTAGAGCTCATTACTAGATCTTAAATGGGAATAGTTAGAATTAGCCAGTGCTAGTTAGTAAACTAGATTAGTTTAGAACTGGGTTGGTTTGTGAGATAAATCTTAATCACTAAAAGCTATTAATAATTAAAAGAATTTTTGATTGATTGTTTGTTTAGGTATTGAAGTAAAAATTGTAGGGTACACCAATAATTAATCTAGTGGAGATTAGAGAATAAATGATTTAAAATTATGAACACATACACAATTCAATACTAAAAATAGTGAGATTAGTGTTATTAATATAAATCTTAAAAGTCACATATATAAATATTAAGCACCTTGACTTATATGTAAAATCAACGGTTTATGATCACATAAATGTTAATAATGTTTTGGGACTCAATAATATTGGTAAGAGTTGTTAGAATAATAACTCAATAAAATATTATAATAGTAATTATAGATAAATGATAATAAAAGTAACTTGTTGTTAGAATAATAATTCACTTGTTGTTTTTCAATAAAAGCCATGGTGGCATTCTTTCATAAAAGTAATAATAATTTTAATAAAATAATGTTAGCATTTATCAATTAGTACCATACCAAACTTAACTAAATTCTCAATAAGGATATATAAGGATTAAAATAATAATTATGGTTAAATAATTATGGAAAATTGGTAACGCTAATTACAATTAAGTTTTGTAAATTAAACTAATTACAAATTAGAAATGTAAGTTTTGTGTTTAAATTAGACAATTAAAATAATACTTATTAGACGTTAGACGTAAAAGGTGAGATATAATATATAAAATAAAAAGACTTAACTTGTTAATAATCTTGTACCTAAATTATCTTTAATCTTACAAATGATCCAGTAAATCTTTAAAATGAAACAAATAAACATGAAGTAATAATAATAGTAATCAGATGCTTAGTGTAATACTAGAATTTAAAAGAAAATAAATTCGTATATTGATAGGATCCTTCTTCGTAAATAGATTCAATCATCTTTTAAAATGGAAAATTAAAATGAAGAACTTATACTCTTAGAATTTAAATTAATATTATATTAAGCATAACTTAAAATTAAAATCTCATTAGCAAATATATAGCGATAAAATAATGATTAAGGTTGAATAACCATGGAAAAATTATTAGTGCTTATCTATGATTAAGTTTTGCAAAGTTAACTAATAACAAATTAGAATAATATGTTTTGCATTTAAACCAAATAGATAAATAAGACTTATTAAGTAGGAATAAAAGAACGTGAGGTCATATAAGGCACAAATAAAGACTAAACTTGTTAGCGATCTTATACCTAGATTATCTTTAGTCCAATAAATGATTCACTAAATTACTAAATTATACACATGAAGTGATAATTATAATATTTGAATACTTAGAACAAAATTAAAATTAAAGGAGAATAAAATTGCATGTGAAATAGATACTTATTATTAATACCCAAAATTTGTAGACTATCAAAACGTATTATAATTTTATGCAGACTCAAAAGTTAAATCATATTAAATTGCTAACGCCTGTAACAAGATATACTATATTGCCGATTCAATCTGAATAAATAAAATATGTTATATCAATCTTTTCGTGAAAGCAAAATTATATTTACAAGATTAGGGCTTAATAAAAATAAACTAAGTATCATTACTAAATAATTACTTCGACTGTATTTTAGCTACGCTAGTAATCAAATAAGGAAAATTGGTATAAGAATAATGAAAATGATAATATAATTAAGACAATAATTTTTGATAAGATAAGTAATTAATAACATTATATTTTACTCATTGCTATAAAATTTAGAGTTATTGTAAATGTCACTTGGATGATAATTATTGGATAGTAATAGCAAAATGTAATTTTTATTAATAGTATAACTTAAAGATTAATTAACAATAATATATATTTGAGGAAATAAAGTTAGATCAAATCAAATCTAATATTGATAATAAACTTAAACTTGAGATTATGATTAATTACATTAACTTTTATTCGTTTAAGAAATAAGAAAAAAATGTTATAATAATGATAAAATATCAATACCAAACAACTATGAAAAATTGTTAGCGGTTATCTATTTATATCAAATCACACGATGAAATAAACAAATATATACAATATTATATAATAACATTTGGATAATAATTATAACATTTAGTTACTTTTAATAGTACATGAATTTAAAAATTATTTAGTTATAATAATATAGTTCCTCTTGAAATTAAAATTCGATTTCATTAAAATAAGTAAATAATAATAATGGTAAATAAAATAAATTTTGATGAATAAATTACTTAAAATGATGTAAATTATTTATATATATTTTATGAAGTAAATTTATCAGAGTTACACAAGTTAAGATAAAAGTTAAGGATTAATTAGAATTAATACATAGTTAATCCAGCATTGGGGATTAGTGAGGTTGGTAATTCTGAGGTGTTCGGGTGATACTTGTTATGTAGGTAGGCATTGTCAGGCGTCGCGAACCTAGACTGGGCAACTGCATTCTTGTATCACTAGGCATTGAAGGGAGACTTGCTTCTATTAGTGAACTAATAGATCCCAAATTTTAATGAGAAACTTTATTATGGAATATCTTTAAAGTACTTAGAGCCAGTAAGTTATTGACTTAAAAATTAGTGTAGAAAATTTTCATGTAAGAAACTTAGACTTCCCTATTTGATAGAGTCTAAATCAGTGTAGTTGAACTTACATCTACAAATTTTAGATTTTAGTTGTAGAAAGCCATATAGGTTGTGATTTGTTTTATGTTGTATGCGCTTAGACAAGGGATGGGATTATTCTATAAGGTGAAGAGTTTTTGAAGACCAGAAGGATGGTTTGATTTTCGAGGACGAAAATAAAATAAGGTGGGGAGAATGTAAGGACCCTCAAGCTAGTCAATGATATTAGACCAGTCAAGAGATGAATTCGACGATAATGACTCGATTAGTTTAACACGAACGTTATTTAATAGAAATTAATCTAACAAGGATCTAGATACCAAACTAGTACCATTGAATAGATCTCTAAAAGTTACGCAGGATACACTACTCGAACGTGCCATTCGGATATCATACGAATAAGATATTATCAGATGAGTTTAAACGGGGTTGCCCTTATCATTTTTTTGGGTTCCATTAGAATTCTTGGTCAACCTTATCCCCAGTCTAGCCGAGAGGATAAACCCGTTCTCGTTTCTTTATTCTTCTTTATTTTTTTCTTCTTCTTTCTCTTTCTTCTCGTTTATTCTTTCTTTTCTCCTGCTGCTGTTCTGTGAGGCGAGAGTGAGATGATTTGAGAAGTTAAATAAAACTTTGTGATCGTTAGGAGATGTAGAAGATTATGGAATAGTCGGTGGTGATGGTGTTGTTGTCTGTTGTTGATTCAAACTCGAAGAGGAAAGTAAATTAGAAGTTAATAGTTTCTGAAGTTAGGGTTCGTGGGGAATTGATGTTCTGAAGACTAGAAGATGAAATTAGAGTTGTAGGTGAATGAATATAGATGGGTATGACATGAAATAGGGGATACGGTGGAAGAATCATTAGATTCTGAAGTTAGGGTTTTTGAAAAGATGAACTGAATTAGGGTTCTTGAGTTGTTTGAGGGATTGTGTGAAATTGAAGGTTCAAAAGTCTAATTGAAGATGGGTTTGTCATGAATTAAGAATTAAGGTTGTTTATTTTGAATAAGAGAGTGATTAATTGAAATTAGGTTTTTCTGGATTTTGTCCTGAAGTTTACTTGAGTGAGAATTTGATAATAGTAAATCAGAATTCAAGAAATGGTTGATGATGGAGATGGAGTTATCATAACCGAGTATGGTCTCTGCTGAAGGTTGTGATGGATTGCTTGAGCATAATGGTTTGAGGTAAATTGCTTCTCTAATTTTATTTAGTAAAGTTATTTGACTCCTATATTGAAGTTTTATGGTTGGTTGAGATAGTTATAACGGGTATGGGATGGAGATTTAGTTGTTGTTCAGGGTTGTAGTTGTGTTTTGAATTACATTTGTGGATGATATTTCTTGACTGTAAGTTATGAATTGCAGATATTAATGAATCTGCATTTGTTGGTATTGGAATTGATTGGTGTTTAACTGAATAGGGATTGCAGGTGGAGTGAGATGATGTTGTTGTATGTATATATGCTAATTACAGGTGTATGCATTAATCTAGATATGGAGATGCATGGATGGTTCTGTGGAATGAGTGGGATTGTAGTTGTTAGAGTTTAGGTGTGCTGATAAACACTCAGTGAGAAGGTATGGTCCCTCAGTTGAGATGGATAATTGGTTGTGATTGTGTCCTGTGTTATAATGATGTAGGGGATGGTTGAAGACCTTTAGATGAATTTTGTTTAGATTATACAGTGTATGAAGTTTTTACAGTTTGGATTTGAACTCCAACTGGTGGTTGTGAATTTAAGGTTTAATGGAAAATGTAGTCGAGTTTCAGGTGGTAATGAGTTTGAATCCCAGTTGAGTTACAAGTTTTCTAGTACTGCTGAAGTTGCAGGGGATATTGGGTTGATGTTACAGGTAATTATGGTACTTGAGTTGAAGTTATGGTGGACTGGGATTAAACTAGATTGTTGAATGGTTTGCTTGGTTGCAGTTAATGAATTTGGTAATGATATTGTTTAACTAATAGTAATAATTGTTGAAGTGTAGATAAGAGGAAGAATCTAAATTAGCTTATGTTGAAATGAATCTTCTCATTGAAGGCTTGCAGCTACTGCAGTTGCAGGTAATAAGAATTCTTAAATTGTATTTGAAATTCAAAGTTTGTTTGAATGAATGGATTGAAGTTTAAATGTTAAAGAAGAAAGATGTTGTAGGAATTGAAGTTGCAACAGATTTAGACCTATTAGTCATCCCAGTTAGATGCCTGACTAACTTGTTTAGCTGACTCAGTTGTCTGACTGAGTCGAATCGGTGTTGACTCTCTGAGTTACCTGAGTTGACTTAGTTGACCGATTTAAACTTGACCATTTGACCAGGACTTGACCTAGACTGGACGTTTATCGTTAATTGACCCTTTGACTGTTATTGACCGTTAGTTAACACTGTTGGACCGGGCTTTAGATTAGTGAGCCGGTTTAGTATACTTGGGCTTAGTTACTTGTAATCTTAGTTTGATATTTTGGACCTTTATGGTCCGAATTAACCTTTGACTTCTTCTACAAAGTTGTAGATATTTATGTGACATAGCTATGAACTATATAACCAACCTAATTGAATTAGTAACTCTTATATATACTAAAGAAAGATAATAAAAGGAGTAGAACATCACATGGGCCAAGAATCTGTAAGACTTGTATGATTCTTGTATGAGCCATTTTGGCTAGATTATTAAAGTGCTTGTATGATTAACAATTAGTTATTAACTACGATCGATTGAAAGGATGAACCAGTGGATCTCGAAGTAGGCGTGGCTTGTCTTCCAATAAGGTGTGGGAATGCATTTGACACTTTTGTAATCATTATTGTTGTTTTATAAAAGTTTATGCTTAACAAACTCATGCATTGTCTGTCCCTGCATTCCTTGGTTCGTTTAAATTGCATTACGATTATTCTGTTGATTCTGTGAATCTTTCCATGATTTGGAAAGGACTTGTATTGTTTCGTTGTCAACATGAATTGTTATGGGAAATGAGAATTTCCACTTGTGGTATATATGATACGCTCCTTCACATTTATATATACTTTAATTCAGCTTTTATTGTTTAGAGTTGGTCACCATGGTCTTGGTGGCATCCATAGCTAAATAGGTGTGAATTTCCGGTTAGTAATTTACAACCATATTAGTACATTGTTTGACGAAGGAGTTTGTTCCATATACATGTATGATTATTTCAGTGACTTAGTCACTGTTTAATGTTTCGGAAAAACATGTACTGTTTTCCAATTCTTGCCTATGATTACTTAGAAGTTAAATATTAATTATTCCCACTTCCGTTTTTGTGACAGATCAGGGTTGCGCAGCGAAAGCTTCACGGGTTGACTTCGCTAGTTGATTAACTTCTGTTATATTTATTATGTTGTATATTTTATTTAAAAACTAATTGACTATTTTATATGTATTATTTGAGAGAATATCTTGTATATATGTTTCTGAGCGGGGTTAGATTTGGGTTAAGTTATGTATCGCATTTCTTAATCGAATTCTTAAGTACATGTTTTAGATTTTAGTGCCTCTTTATTTAGTCTAATTTATTGGATTTGTCAACTGCTAGCTTAGGGGGCGCTACAAAGACGACTAGGGTCTACCGCACAAAATCGAAGAAGTGTCAATGCCCGTTCAAGATTGTTTTCAAAAGACATCATGAAGCTGATGTATTCAGATTGTATAGTATTCCAAACGAGCGTCACAACCATGATCCACCCACAAGTTTATATGGACACACTGCATATGCCCGGTTAAAACCACATCAGATGGATAGAGTTAGGCAGATGAAGGGATTTAGACCACTTAAAATCCTAAATTCAATAAGGGTGAAAAATAAGGATAACGTGTCCACCATTTCCACAATCAACGCCGCCAAAGCAACGATTAAGAGAACCGAATAGGATGGTAGGTTGATTATGCAACAATCAGAGTGGTTAGCGGAAACACTAAACTACACCATGCAAACTAAGGTTGGTCCGGATGAGAAAGTGACTCATATTTTTCTTGCACATCCAAGGATGATGGATTTGGCTCAGTGTTTTTACAAGGTCCTCTTCATAGATTGCACCTATAAGACAAACAAGTATAACATGCCGATGTTGAACGTGGTAAGCCATACTTCGGATAAAAATTCATTCACCATTGCATGGTGCTTTATGGAAAAAGAAGAAATTCCGGACTATGTTTGGGCATTGGAACAAGTGAGGTTGATTTACCGTGGAGAAGAGACGCCGCAGGTTATATTTACGGATAGGGATTTTGTAATTATGAGTGTCGTTCGTCAAGTATTTCCACTTACTCAACAATTTCTTTGTACATGGCACATCCAAACCAATATTTTTTCTAATTGCAAGAATCAAATCCAAAAGATCCATACTAAGAAGGTTAATCAACGTTTTAAGGAGGAAGATGAGCGTTTAAGTAAACCTTCCAAAGAAGAGCGTGAGGAAGGGAAAAAAAGGAAAAGGAAAAATATGATGAAGAGGGGGATCTATGAAAAGTTTTTTGCGAGGATTGGGACTATTTGGCTCATTCGAAAACAGAGGTTAAGTATTATGCTAACTTGCAGAAGTTTATTGATGTTTGGAGTACTGATCATAAGAAGGTGGTTGATTATTGCCTGAATATGGTTGAATCCTTGGAAGGAGAAGTTTGTTTATGCATGGACCAATAAATACAAGCACTACAAAAATGAGTCTACTAGTCTTGCAGAGGCGTCTCACGGCCGTTTGAAGAAAATTTTGGATCAAAGTAGGGGTGGGGTAGTTACGGTACAAGAAGTTATTCACGAGCACGCAGAGGATGACTTACGAAAAATAGTGGCACAGATGGAGTTGAGTAAAGACTGTTTTTTGATGCAACACATAAGGGACAAAGCTTTGTTACGGTTGGTAGCAAACCAAGTATCATGGTGGGAAATTAACTATATGATGGATCAGCTTATAGATTTTAGAGCTAAAGCGAAGGCCGGAAAGGTAATGAAGACGGAGTGTAATTGTACAACCGATGTTTGGCTCGGCCTCCCTTGTAAACATAATCTTGGTGGGTACAAAGATTACATTCCTCTTGAAGATATCGATCTATTGTGGAAGCAACTATCATTCATCCCTAAGCCCACGGGTTTTTTCGATGAAGAATTTGGTGACTTGGAGATTGGCCAGTACATCAACGAAAAATACCAAATAATGAATTGTGCAGGAAGACACATTTTGATTGCTAACTTGTGTCCTGCCGGCCGTAAGAGCTTAGGGTTTGAAGAAGAGCCAATCAAACAAAAACCGCCCGGAAGACCAACAACAAAAATGTTATTTAGAGAAACTGTTAACAATGACAAGGGTACCGATAGATACCGATCACGTCATGAGCATGTCCAGGCGGAATATGATGAGTACGAAAACTCTATTTGATCACTGCTACCACCACCATTTTCATCCCCATCCTCATCAATCTCCTCCTCCTCATCATCATCGTCACTGCTACTACCATCATTTACTTCCTTACTATTTCCCTCATTACTATCATCCTCATCATCCTCTTCATCACTGCTACCACCACCATTTTCATCATCATCCTCATCATTACCTTGATCCCCCTCATCCTCAATCTCTGGCACCTAATTAACACCATTCAATCCATCACCACCATTCCCTCCATCACCACCATTACCTTGATCACCATCCTCCTCGTCATCAAAAGCATCATATTGACCTACTAAATGAAGTTTTTCATGTTCCGCGATTTCTTCTTCGTCGCTTAGGGTTGTAGATATAACAGAAGATGTTGAAGACGACGATAGAGAGGAATAAAAACATGGTTCTTTAGGTTCGCGGATAATTAAAGCTACCTCGCTCGGTGTTTTTCCTCGTAATCGACCCACATTCGGGTATTTTTGGTTGCGGGGAGGTCTGGATGGAGGAGTAACCAAGACATTCTTATCCTTGTTATTCTTGTTATTGAAAGGCCAACAACAAAAATATGTAAGAGTCGTGCAAAGTTGAGATTATAAAAACAAACGACTCTAACCAAAAACAAATGACTCAAAAAAAAATGACTCTAACCAAAACTAAACGACTCTTTTTATATGCCTAACGATTTTTCGTTATTTCTTAACGATTCAAGCAAATATTTTGAACGACTCTTCCTATTTTTAAGATAGTAGAACAAAAATGGGAATAGTAGAGTAGTTCAGTTTTATAATTGGTTGTCCTACATAGTCGTTAACCTATCCATTTTATGTGGACGACTATTCCTATTATTGGAACAGACTGGTGGTTTGGAATCCTATTGAGTCGTTGATTAATAAAAAGGATCATCCAAAGACATTGCACATGAGTCGTTTTAACCTAAAGAATTGGTTAACGATTTAAACATGCATGTCAAGAATCGTTAAACAAACATTAATTATCTACCGATTCTAACCAAAAAAAATAATATATACAGCAGGAATCGTTTTCTCCACCACACTCATGGTTGATGATTCCTCAAAATTCCAACATTCATATCAAAAATCGTTAAACAAACATGAAAAGTCGTTGAGAAAATATGAAAAATCGTTAGATTTTAAAACATCGTGATTAACGATTCCCTTTCTGAGAAACCAATTTCTCCGATTCAAACCCTAATTTTGAGAAGAACATCAAATTCAACTAAAACCCAAGTTAGAGTAGGGTGTTTTAAAGGACATATCATCTAATTGGAGCCATTTGTTTGTCCGGAGGTTTTGATTTCTCACTTGAACTCGAACACTCCTTCGCTGCTTTGACGGTATCAACGAGATTGACAATATGACTAGCTAGTCTCGCAGTCTGCTTAGTACGTGCCATGTTTGTAGAAGAAGTTAATCGTTGATTAAAGTTTTCACATCGACGATGAATCGGGTGAAAAAATAATTTCACACTGTCGTTAATGGAGGAACTGAGAGGGAGGGGGAGAGGAGAAGGAGAAGAAGGGTCGGATGTTAAAAAAAAAAGGGGCTCGGTTTAATGTTAATAGGATTTTAGGGTAATTTTTATGGGAAGGGTAGAATAGTACTTTCAAACTTATTTTGGAACCCCCTAAAAAATTTGGTGTGGGTATAAATTTTATCAGGCCCCCAATTACTATTTGTGGCGCCCAATCTCCCCTCCTTTAAAATGCTAAGTCATATAAGCTCCAACATTGCACGGTAAGTATGACACCCTCCTCAAATTAAATTGGATAAAAGCTTTGGGCATTAGTAAACCTGGAGGGGACACTTGGCGGGACTCTATTGGTTGGGATATTAAAACTTGGATTACACTCTGTTTACACCCTGTATTTAACTGGCCGTTTGTAACCCCGTTAGCAAAAACGTGGGTAGACAAAACTTTTGTCAGAATTTGTGCCTAAATAATTTGTTACACCCCGTTTACACTGAATACTTAACTGGACGTTAAATAACACCGTCAAAGTGGATGATACTCCCGTGAAAAACCAAACCATTTGTTTTGAGTTACACAACCCTTAACTCGATGAGATTTCCTCTCATTCACTTGAAACCGAAAATGAGAAGAAAATAAATAAAAGCAGCGGCAGAGATGAAAGTATCTGCAAAGATGATCGGGATTTGAAGAGCCGATGGGTTGAGTTGAAGAGCCGGAAATAATTGAAGGTTTGGTTTGATAACTGAGATGAAAAGGTATGAGCTCTTTACTACAAAACCCTAACCCTATTTTGCATTTCTCATCATCAGATTGGTTGTAGTTTGTTTTAAACCCTAACCCTATTTTAAACAAACTGAAAAAAAAAATCAAGACCTATCAATTTTGGTAAATCCTGACCCTATTCTTCATTCATCAATTTTTTTTTATTTGTGTTTGTTATGTTTATTTTCTCCCTTTGATTCAATTGTTTTTTAAAGTTGGGTTCTGATTTAAATTTTGATGAAATTTTTGGTTAGATATTCTGTGGTTGATTTGGTTGATTCATTGGGTTTCAATCCAATTCGATTTTGCAGGGAATCAATGGGTTAGTGTCATTGATTCATGGTTGTCAATTAATGTTTGCAACAAAGAAGGTTTTTTCATTAACAACAAAACCATCAAGTTGCAAATAAGGTGTTCGACGAAATTCCTATACAACCAGTTTAGTTCCTCTACGGTTGCAATGGGTTTGGATTGTCTTGCGAATTTGAGAGGAAATGGATCTGGAGTGGATTGAACAGCAGGAGCTATTTCAGGTAAAAAAAATTATGAAAATGTTTTGGCCCCAGAATTGAAGTGTTTAACTGAATCGTATGGAAGTTTATAGCCGCTACCTCTGTTAATCTTATTATTTCTCTCTATTTTGTGGGCAAGTTACAATGGGGGCTTTATTATTTTGTTTGTATTGTATACATATTTGATTCTACTTTGAAATTGATTGAATTTGATTTTTAGTGTTATGAAGTAGAAGTTTTTTTACTATAGATTTGTTAGATTTTTTGTGTGTTTCATATAAAGTACACAATAATGCATTATCCTTTTAGTTACCATATACGAATAGTTAAAAACAAAATCACTTATTCTTATTCTTAGTGCAAATTTACCACATTGTCTTATGCTTAGTTGCAAAATCTTACTTATTACATTGTCCTAAGTTCAATTTTCACTTCCAGTCACTATGATGGAGACTCGAGAGCATCGAAAAGATTAGATGTTGCAACTGATGATGAAGTACTCAGAGATGAAAATGGGATTGATTCAATACTGTTGTATAAAAAACAACCTTTCCAGGTATATTCATATATATTTGAAGTTTTAGTACTTCTATCTATATGCATCATAATTTTAAATGATAATATGTCAGATGGGATATCTTCTAAATGCAAGAATGCATACTGACTTCAAACTTCAAAAAGACCTAATTTATTCTCTACGTTTCCATATTCTCTCATCTTTTTCTCTTCCCTGGACGCTGTAACTAATCTAAACATACCCTGGAGAATATTATGTAGCAAGCGACCTTCAGTACAGTAGGGAAGATCATCTAACGACTTTCGTTTGCAATCCTAAACAAGTACTGTTTTTTCACTGGCGTGTACCACTGGAAGAGGAAAGCGTTTATATTACTATAGCAGTCAACTAGCAGGTATTATTATTATTATTGTGATAAGATTATTAAACTGAAGAGTCCATTATCCTGATGAGAATATTTGAAGAAGATTTGTAACAATTGTTCATGATGTAATCCTCAATTTTTATTAAACTGTGTTTTATGAGGCTTCTTCTGTGATCCGATAACAACTGATAAGTATTATTATTGTGTGATGTTGGGCTCTACAGCTAATTTGCACATTACAATCATCTCTTGGCAGAAAAGCAGGTATACAATAAACCTTTATCAGCTCTTTGATGGTTCAAATTTATGTAATTATCATCTCCAGCATCAACCAGCAACTTCTAACACAATTGCTACTTTGATGAGAAGAGAATTGCATGTTCACTTTGATTGCCAATATGAGTAAAGTGGTTGGCTTGCTGCTTAGAGGGTGTATCATCCATGGGAGGAGTCGAGAAAAGCTGATAATGAATGTACATTTGAGAAACTGTGTAACATGACCAGAAACATATGTACTCTGAAGGAATGTGACAATTGAAAATTCTGCCTCAAAATGGTGTTGCTGCAAAGGCAAGTCTCTATCTCGATCGGACAGGCGAACCTGATTGTATATGTTATCTGAGAACACGAGTATGTGGAACTTGAAGCCTACGACAACCATCCAACTCTAACCGTATTGAGGACAAAGTGCAAAAGGATGTGCTCATGGAAGAATTTCATGGACAAACTGACATCTTAATATATATATAATCTATAAACATTATAGTCCATCTCGATTCACATGTCCTGAATAATTAACAATGGACACTATATATGAGCAATGGATTGTTTTAAGATGAGTGGGCGTGGGCGAAACTGTAACGTATGTTAAATACTACAATGTATTTAACAAATAATATTGATTCTTTTGGATTCTTTTGCAAGAGAAAACGACATTTGGTTTATACAACAATTAATAATTGTAAATAGGAAATACTCAATAAAAGAATAATTAATAATTGTTAGATGTGTCGTTTAACTTGAAAGCTTGGAAACAACTGCTTCTTTATGACTTAAAACTTAAAAGACAACACCAAATAAAAAATGCATGGGGATGGGGCGAGGCGAAGCCGAGCCACACACCAAATCAAAAATGTATCCGGACGGGGGCGAGGCAAAGCCGAGCCACAATAAATTGAAAATGCACAAACGGGGCGAGATGAGGAGAAGCCACATCACAACAAATGATCAAAAATATGGTTAAAAAAAAAAATGATGATGGATGTTTTCGGGTCCGGCCGGTGCGTAGCACGGGTTCAAAATCTAGTTAATCCTTCTTTTCAAATCATCCATCTCTGACCAAATATTTCTTCGACAGAAAATGGGTGAGCTGGGGAAGACGGTATGTTCGATGTTACTGCTGCACCACACCAAATTTAACCCCACTAAACTAAGGTATTCTTCGTCTCTTTTTATTTAAAGCGGTAAAAATCTTGTCGAAAGATGCTACTGCTAGATCATGTACTATCATCATCATTCACGGTAGAGGGGAAGTACAGTGTCTCTTATGCAGATGGTACAATTATTCATATGGATACAAATGCTAGTGACTGTTGGATATTAGATGGTCTTCCAAAGTCTTGATATCCGTAACTAAAGAGAGCTCAAAGTACACGCGGTGGATGATCTAATGTAATTGCAGGGGGGGCCACAGAGAGATGGGTGGGTGGGTATCGAGGTCAAAAATTACAAACCGTCCTTTGGCAAGATTGTTAATAGGGGTATCAAATTATTTGGGAGTTTTTCAAAATATATATAGGACAAAATAATCATCGCCTTTGACTTAGTACACCCCTGAGTAAACTGGCACCCCCATTAGCAGCCTTGGTCCTTTGGTACCTGTCTTTCAAGCACCCGTTCCTTTCTTCCTTTACGAAAATTAGTAAGGTAATGTTGGCACAGAATCAATCAACAATTGTCAAGAAATAATCACCATTTTTTTGTCCATTCAACGCATGAGCCCTGTGGAAAGATCGGAGACCCGTAAACTCTTACCAATGCAGTCCCCATGGGAGCACCAGTGTGATTATCTGTTTGAATGTTCATGTGAAGTATGCTTTCTTGGGGAGCCCTAGATCTCGTTAGTTCCAGAAGAAGTATCGAAACCTTGGATATAAAGAATTTCTCGAACAAATGCGACAACCCAAAGTAACGGCCTCCTTTGGAGCAAGGTTAGTTGTAAACTTCCGTAATGGGTAAAATTGAAGAGAGAGAGTGAGGAAAAATCCTTAACAATCAATGAAGGCCAGTAAGGGCAAACTGTAAGGCTAAAGGCACCACAAGCATGAAACAGGTGCATTCAAAAAACATTACTTTACTTCTTTGTTGTCCAGAAAGATACAGTGCAAATTAGTTGCCAGCACCCTACCCTATCACAGTTCAAAACGATAAGCAAGCAAACAAAGAATCGGGGCCAAGAAAATAAGAAATGGAGAGTGGAGACAGGAGAAACGTTACATCATTACAATAATTAATACAGTAAATCCAAAAGTGTGGTGCCTTTAGTAAATCCTAATACAAGATGGCTACAAAGTACAAACATGTACTAGTAAAATATCCAGTAAATCCAAAAGTGTGGAAACAACTACGATACCTAGAACTTAATTAACTAAAAAATATTTCTATATCACACTTGAATACATATACATAGGAGGATACAAATACAAACAACAGAAGAAGAAGAGACGACAAAAGAAAAACAAAATTGTTTCCTCACGAAAAACCTCAAATTTATTATGTCACAAAATCACATACAAGTAGTGATAAAAAGAATGATTACTAAACAATGGGAAGTCTTTAGAAGAAGCAGCATCGAATCTGAAAGTTAAACAGCAGAATATTAAAACATGCAGGAAACATAGCAGTGGACAACCGTTCAAGTTTTGTGAACAAATAATTTTACCTTAGCATTGACACGCTCCTGCGTCTGACCGCGGTTAGGAGTAGGCATGCTAATCACATTTGCTCTTTCAGCAATTCTATCTTCCTTCACTCTCTCAAAGATACCAGTATATGCCTCACCACCAGAAGCATCAGCCTCGTCCCAATCACCTAATCTTGGTATAGTTGAAGGATTTGCTGGCTGCAGAATCAGAAATTACATTATGTTCTCAACTCTAATCAAGCCTTCAAGTAAAATGTTATATAATGGATTATTAACTCCAAATCTATGAAAAAAATTCTTTAACCTGCGTAACATGCTTTCTGTAAAGTGGGTACGCAAAACATACATCAACTAGCTGTGGGATATTTAATGGTCAATCCCAGCACCAACACTCGACTGTTGGGGAAGAAGTTCAACAACAGGTTAATATCTTGATATGTGATAAATTTACATCGCAAGGAGCACAGCCTCTCTTGAAATCAGCCTTTATATCATTATGAAACTCACAGATATGTGTAGCGAAACTCAAATGCAATCCATGAAGATTGTTCAACACTGTTATTGATTCAATAACTACTTAGAAAGATGCAAAGATCCTGTGACTAGTGCTGGAATTTGGCATTACCAAATATATTGGGAAAATTGATCCCAGTGTACAGTGTTATGAAGGAATATCTGTATTGATACACACAGCCAAACAGAATTATTTGTATATACAGCATGGAATGCACAAGGAATTAAGAAGAAAGCTTACCGATTTCATTCTGGAAGGCGTAGTGTTTGGAGCTGCCCCATTGTTACGTTCAGTTTGTCTTCTTTCTGGTAACGGAGATGACCCACTACTCGCTTTGCGTTCAGGAAGACCACCAGTTTGCCGTGCAGCCCTTCTCGAGTTATCTGTTTCTCCAACCTTAGCCTGATAACTTGGGTGACGAGGAGATTTTTCAATCCCTTCACGGTCAAGTCCGGAAATGCGCTGAGCAGGCTGTCTTGAATTATCCCTAGACCTTCCTCTACCATCACTTCGGTCTGAAAGAGAATCTGCAGAGGCTCTGCGTGTTGCAGGATCCTGGCGTGAAGGAAAGTCATTTTGCTTCCTAATATCCTCACTTTCCCTAGCTGAACGAGTCTTGCCTCCTTGCGTGTTTGTTTCAGACCTACCTTGAGAAGAAGTAGCTTTTACTGCAGGCTGAGGTGTTTCTTTTGAAAAGATATCTGGGTTTTGTTGGGGATCATTAGGATTAATCATCTTCCCTCCTGTTTTACCCTTCCTTGCATTATCGAAATATGCTGTGTATTGGCCATTCTCTCCATTTTGCCACTTCCCAAACTCAGGTACATGCGGTTTTTGCTGTCAAGAGACAAACAAATAAGCATCAGTTTTACTACCAACAACAGTTCTTAACATAATCTTTTCATAAATTGGGATTCACTTGCAGTCAGACACCCCAACAGTTATGTATAATTCAAGTGATGCAGTGTAAGAGCTAACCAACAATCAGTAAATTCATTCTTTTTCTTTTGAAAGGGAAATGAATAAGTTTCTAGTAATGTGATGTAACAAGGATAAGTGTATCATTCCAATCTCAGTTTTAATAACCAATCTTTAAAGAAAAGACTTATAACCAGGGTTCCAAATTTTCTTGCCAGTTCCAAGTTATACACACAAAACAACAGGGCCCTTTATAATCCCTCAACAATCACAACAGGTACCCTAAAAGTGGCCAAGACTTCAATTTCAACGACAGCTTCAACATGACTACAGATTAGAATAAACTCAATCAAGAATCTACCAGAATTCATTCTCATGAACTTGAATTAGCACCAACAACAAGATTATTCAACAAAATGAGATGAAATGAAAATGGTTAATTCTACAAAACTAGAATCAACAACACCAACAGCTTCAAACATGGAAAAGCAAAACTAAAGAAATCAATCAGCACCAACCCCATTCAACAAAAACAGACAAAATCATACCAATTCCATCTACTAATAATTGAAGAACAAATAAACCCAATACAGCAAAATGAAAAAAGGAAAACTAATTTCACAGCAAAGAAATCAATACCCACATCCAAAATTATCCCTACCATACCAAAAAAAAAGCTGAAAAAAATTAAAGACTCACCGCCATTTTTGGTCACTTTAAGCTCAAGGATTAAAACCCAGAGAGAAAGAAAGAGAGAGAAGGGGGAGATGAAAAGAAAATGAAAAATTATATACAACAAATTTGGAGTCAATCGTCTTGAATTTGGAAGGAAGACAGGAGAAGAAGAAAACCTCTCTCACTACCCATTGACCTTAAATAGCCACCGGTTTTCACTTGACTTTTCTTTATTCCAACTCTCCTCTTACAGTCCTTCTCACCATAGCTGTAATTGTTAGTATTTAACAACAACAACCCCATAAGGCCACAAACAGAAACACAAACCAACCCCCTCTCTCTATCTCCCCTATGGATTGATTAAGGATCACTGTTAGAAGAAGCATCTTTAAGTCTTGACTCATGACTTACTAGGTGGCAACATGTAATAAGTTGCTGCAGCTGCAACACTATCAACTTGCAAATTTTCCTTTACAGTGAGTGTACTATTTTTTGTTTTTTTAAGTTTACTACTTTTTGATCTTTCTTTCTTTATTGTGCAGCTGCCAGGTAATATGTTGTCGTTTTCTTTTTTAGGAGTCAAAAAATTCACAGTATCAAAAAAAAAAAAAAAAAGGAGTCAAAAAATTCAAGCACGCCTTTGACTTATGTTGACATGGTCTCTTTCCTTTCGCCTGTGACCCTTCTTCTACGCTCTCGTGTGCATTTGGACAATTTCTTTTTCTTTCTTTTATGACAGAGGTGGTTGTGTGGAAACCATGTCATTCAAAGATTTGGCAATAGAATGATAACTGTTTTTAGAGTAATCGGAAAATGAGTGATGCATTGATATGTTTAAAATGATATTGAAATCACATAACTGATAAGTAAAATGTCTCTTCTTCGACAAAAAGAAATAAGCAAGACCCATCTTTTACACCGGAGGCTAGCCTGCCGCTTTGGAGAAACAACCTTTCTCCTAGGAAAGTGACTAAAGAACCAACCTGAAAAGGCATTTGACGAATAGACAGCCGGCTCCCCGTGGTAACCTATATTTTAGTATTCCTTTGTAAAATAAACGTTTAACTAATACAGGGGCCCTCCTTTTACGTGCCTAGAGACTGTACTCCAACGATCTTATATCAATGCCCACACAATCCAGGGTTGTTTACAAGTCGGCTTCTGTTACAAAGTTCCAATATAACTATGTGGCCTTCCCGAATAAAAGAGTTTAGCAACTATGCGGTCGTTGCCAAAGGAGACTCGGTCCGCTGACCTTTCACTTGAGAGTCAGGCTCTTGGCCAACTGTATTAACCTCTGATGGTTCATGGTCCGAAAATGAAATGCGATATTTAGTTGATCAAAATCATACACATAAAGTTGCCAAGAGGAAGTGAAATTTGAAAACGAAAATGATTAACATACCAGAGGAAATCCTAGGTGGATATACCCCGACTGAGATAATTATGGGACCTATTTCAGCCTTTTATGATCCAGATGTTAAGAGCACTCCCCTCTCAACCACACGATCTCTTCCGGGAGACTACTCGGGATTTTTCTTTGTCAACCTAGAATCACTCATTTGAAAAATACAGGGTAAGTACTTACTTTTTGCAAACATCGTTTGATGTTGTACTAAATGCATGTGACACTCGTTAATCATAATTGAATCGACATGTGTGTTTAAATCAAAAACGGAAATGATAAACTTATCGAGGGAAATATCCCGCAAAACCTCCCACTTCTCACATATCTGTAAGGCCTGCCACCAATAAAAGTGGCCCTTGTTAATCTCAGTGGGCAGTGGGGCCCAAAATCTGTGAGGGATCGAGATTTTTTGCGATAATTACGTTCAGTGAGTCGATCACTGCTCCATCAAAAATTTATGCGGTCTACCATTTCGTGCCACTTCAAAATAATTTTAGGGAAGGATTAGTAATTTGGGTATTACTGAACAGACTGAGAAATCTAATACCAGAGAAAGATCAATAATTTCTGTTATGGTGGTGAAAGTGGATTTACAAGAGGCATTCAATAACATAAATTGGGCCTGTCTTGATAATATTATGAATATCAATTGGTGTGTATTTACTGTTAGATTTTATATGGCCAATATTAGTAAATATTCTGTGTTGTTTAGGAGCGAGAAAGGAATCAGACAGGGTGGTCCCTTATCGTCTTTTATAGTCATCATTATTGCTGAGCTTCTCTCGATAATGATTAAGAAGGTTGTATCTCTAGAATTATTGATCTGAAAAGGGGCTGATATTACTCATCTGCAATTTGCAGATAATCTTATGGCGTTTCAGATTCTAATTTGAAGAATGTTTTTCTGCCTTTCGGGTTTAAGGGTTAATTCCAAAAAGAGTAATCGGTGGTGTTGGGAATACTCATCATATTGACACTTGTGAAGAGCTCTTTGGTTGCCCAAGAGTTAACTTTCCTATTGTTTGTACCGTGTATAAAATACACAGGAGGTCCGCAAATCAATACAGGGAGGCATGCATGGTAGATTAATGCCAGGAGGCATGCAAGGAAAATCAATAGGCATGCAGGGAGTTATATGCAGAATTAATGCATCTAGTATTGATTCTGGGAGGTTTCATGCAGAATTAATTTCAGGAGGTTTCATGCACAATTAAATCCAGGAGGTTTTATGCAACATTAATTCTATGAGGAAATAAATACAAATTTATGTTTACCTCATAATGAGGGGAAGAGCTATAGTTCAGAATTATATAAATATAGAGAAATGTAATTCTGATAGGGAGAGGAAAAAATGGAGAGGCTAGCTAACATAAAAAAAAATCGATTGTGATTCTACATATCAATAAAAACATCACTCCCCAAGGGGATTCATCAGTGGACGTAGTCACATCTTGCCGAACCACGTAAAAACCTGTGTCACTTTTATTTGTTCTTCAATTCGCCTCCAACCCTAAATTCACACCAAATCATCTATTCATCGTGTTTCGTGCCCAAAAGTAATTTTTGGTACAAATATTGGCGCCGACTAAGGGGATTCGAGTGAAAGAGTCGTGTTTTATCATTGAGAGAGGTGCGAAACAAATTTGCACGAAATTCCATGCAAAAAACAGCGAAGAACATGAAAGCAAAATTTTATGTGTTCGAGAAACTTTTATGTGCACTTGGAGCAACAACATGATCGTGTTCGAGGTCCGTGGATAACAACATGATCGAGTTCGAGGTTCGTGGAGATGAGGATTGCTTATACCCTTCAATATTTAGCCTTGCATCACTTCGCAAGCACCTAAATCCTCACCTTGCACGTGAGCACATAAGTCTTGCTTTTATCACAAGCATAAAATCTCGCCTTGCTCGCGAGTATGAAATACTTGCACCTGGGAAAGCATAAAGTCTCGTCTCAACCACAAGCCCAATGCCCGATATTGGTCCAAAGACTCGTACTCAACACAAGCAACAACCAGCATGCCCGAGCAGCAAGCGCTAGCCTTGTTACGCTGCGAGCAAAAAGCCTTGCCCCAACCGCAAGCACACACTACATTCTACTCAAGACGCGACTAGCTATCGAGCATCACAAGTCCACCACGTGGCAAAAGAGTCTCGCCTAGTACGTGAGCAAATTTTATTGCAGGTTATCACAATTGGGGGCGTCTTTGTAATGTCTCTACTCACGCTTGGGGGAAACTGGCGAGTTACGTCATCGACGATCGACGCGAAGGAAAACGAAATTCTTAACCCCCAACAAGTTGGAGGTTAAGAGGGGGCGATGTTTGTACCGTGTATAAAATACACTAGAGGTCCGCAAATCAATACAGGGAGGCATGCAGGGTAGATTAATGCCAGGAGGCATGCAAGACGAATCAAAAGGCATGCAGGGAGTTATATGCAGAATTAATGCATGCAGTATTAATTCTGGGAGGTTTCATGCATAATTAATTTCAGGAGGTTTCATGCACAATTAAATCCAGGAGGTTTTATGCAACATTAATTCCATGAGAAAATAAATACAAATTTATGTTTACCTCATAATGAGGGTGTTGATGGTGGTTTTTAGTTTAGGGTTAAAATCGTAAAATGATAAACCCTAACAGACATTTAAAACAAGCATTTACTAGGCGCATTTAATAAAAGCTTTTAATATGTCTCTAATAATTACCGGGGTATATTTTTCAAATTAGGGTTACGATAAACCGAACCATAATTCCCCCTTGTGCCAATAGAAAATCATACCTGCCACACCTAGCCCAAGCTAGCCGCGCCATGCCAATCGCACCATGCCATGGCCCTAGCTATGCTAGCCACATCTCGTGTGCCAATGGCAAATCATGCCAGCCACACCTAGCCCAAGCTATCCGCGCCATGCCAATCGCATCGTTCCATGGCCCTAGCTATGCTAGCCACATCTCGTGTTCCAATGGCAAATCATGCCAGCCACACCTAGCCCAAGCTAGCCGCGCCATGCCAATCGTACCATTCCATGGCCCTAGCTATGCTATCCACATCTCGTGTGCCAATGGCAAATCATGCCGGCCACACCCAACCACGCCAAAGCATGCCAACCATGCTAGCTGCACCCTTGTGCCAATGGCAAATCATGTCAGCCACACCTAGCCCAAGCTAGCCGCACCATGTCAATCGCACCATGCCATGGCCCTAGCTATGCTAGCCACATCTCGTGCGCCAATGGAAAATCATGCCAGCCACACCTATGCCAAGCTAGTCGCGCCATTCCAATCGCACCATGCCATGGCCCTAGCTATGCTAGCCACATCTCGTGTGACAATGGCAAATCATGCAAGCCACACCCAACCGCGCCAAAGCATGCCAACCATGCTAGCCGCACCCTTGTGCCAATGGAAAATCATGTCAGCAACACCAAGCCCAAGCTAGTCGCGCCATGCCAATCACACCATGCCATGGCCCTAGCTATGCTAGCTGTGCCACCCTGCTGGCCTTCTCCTCACGACTACTAAAGTGAAGGCATGCAACAATCAACGGTTTCCCTTCAATCCCATGAGCAAATCCTGGCCGTCTAAAGTCCCCTAACGACTTTAGGCCCGAAACCCTAACTTGGTCACGCTCCTAGTCCAAGTTAGCCGCGCCATGACAAACCATGGCCCCTCATGCCGCGCCACCATGCTGGCCTTCCTCATGCGGCTACTAAAGTGAAGCCAGGCGACAATCCACGGTTGCCCTTCAATCCCAGGAGAAAATCCCGGTCGTCTAAATTCCCCTCACGACTTTAGGCCCAAAACCCTATCTTGGTCACGCACCTAGCCAAGCTAGTCGCGCCATGCCAAACCATGGCCCCTCAGGCCGCGCCACCATGCTGGTCTTCCTCATGCGGCTACTAAAGTGAAGCCAGACGATAATCCACGGTTTCCCTTCAATCCCAAGAGCAACTCCTGGCCGTCTAAAGTCCCCTCAAGACTTTAGGCCCAAAACCCTAGCTTGGTCACGCTCCTAGCAAAGCTAGCCGTGCCATACCAAACCATAGCCCCTCATGACGCGTCACCATGCGGCTACCAAAGTGAAGTCAGGCGAAAATCCACGGTTTCCCTTCAATCCTAGGAGAAAATCCTGTCCGTCTAAAATCCCCTCACGACTTTAGGCCCAAAACCCTAACTTGGTCACGCGCCTAGTCCAAGCTAGTCACTCCATTCGCCCATGGCTACCCCTTGGCTCCACATGCCAAGCCAAACCAAACCTATCCAAGCTAGCCGCGCCATGCCCTGTCCCTAACAGTGCTAGTCACGCCACGGTTAGGTAAGCGCTCTTTCCTTGGCCCTAACCATGCCATACGACCATGGCAAACCCTTGTCTCCACGTGCTAACCCAAACCTAACTTAGCCAAGCTAGCCGCGCCATGCCAAACACACTTTTCCTTGACCCTATCCACGTCATGCCAAGCCAAGTTCCCTCGCCTTGGCCCTATCCATTCCATACACCCATGCCGAACCCTTGGCTCCTCATGCCAAGTCTAAAGACACCCTAGACGTGCCACCCTGTTGGACCTCACTACGCGGATACCAAAACGAAGGCGTGCAACGATCAACGGTTGGCCCACCTCTCAAGATGCAACATCTCGACCATCGAAGGTCACCTGGCTAGCAAGTTCCCCAAGCTCAACTTGCCAAGCTACAACAACGTTTTACATGTTTTCCAAAACATTCGAGACATCAACACAAACAGGGGGATTCTCTTTGGGTATTGGTTTGGTGGTCTACAACGTGCGGCGTACACTATGCCCCTCATAAGGAAGTGTCATAAGGGTGAGGCGCCTAGTAAATACAAGAGTTATGTGGGAAATGTTCATGGGACATAAAGGTGTGAGTTAACAAACTTTATGGAACATCAATTCCATAACGTTAACAATTTCATGAAAACCAATTTCATGCGTTAACCACTTTATGGGACATTAATTCCATGCATACGGTTACCACCTCCTCACATTTACTTCCCCACTCCTTAAAGAGACCAGGGTACGTTTCTACCTTGACTTGTATAAATAGGTCTTACCAATTTCCATTTGAACAACAAGTTCATTCGGACCACACAACACTCAGAAGTACTTACATGCTAGCTCTCCTCGTGAGCTCTCATACTTCCCTAACAACAAGTCGTAGAAACCCAATTTCTCTCCCAGAATCAACTATTCTGGTCTCACCACTCTCCTTGCTTCCCTCCCCAAAACCAACCCATTCTCCTCCTCTTTATGACCGAAGCAAGTCTGGAACAGCCATTTCTTGGTTTAGGCCGGACTTGTACAGATTGATCTCTCGAACCTAAAAGTACTCCCTTGCAGTACATTGTTTAGTGTTTAAACAGTTTCTCACCTTCACACTTGTAATTACCAAAATCAGCAGAAGCTATTTTCACCTTTAAACAGAGGGGAAGAGCTATAATTCAGAATTGTATATATATAGAGAAATGTAATTCTGATTGGGAGAGGAAAAAATGGAGAGGCTAGCTAACACATAAAAAATCGATTATGATTCTACATATCAATAAAAACATCACTCCCCAAGGGGATTCATCCGTGGACGTAGGCACATGTTGCCGAACCACGTAAAAACCTGTGTCACTTTTATTTGTTCTTCAATTCGCCTCCAACCCTAAATTCACACCAAATCATCTATTCATCGTGTTTCGTGCCCAAAAGTAATTTTGGGTACAAACAGCTATCAACTACGTACTTAGGGATTCCCTTGGGTAGTAAATCCAAGTGAGTAGGAGTCTGGGATACCATTTTGCATACCAGTTCATATACTGCGACAACTGTTATAAGCCCGGAACCGCAGTACATGTACTCGTACAGTATCGGTGTAACTATAGTTCGGCAGCGACTTTTTGGTACGCATACCCGGTATCCATACCATAAAAAGTTTGTTGACCCATGAACCAGGAAGGTATGCATACCTAGTATGTAAATCGGAAAAGATTTGTTTCACTATTTGTTTCTAAACCTGAAAGGTACGCATACCCAGTATGCAAACTGGAAAAAATTGTGGATTCCTGAACCCGTTTTTCTCTTAAGGGTATACAAACCCGGTACATGTACCATTGCAAAATAGTCTCGAACAGGAATGTAGTACACGTACTTACCCTATCGAATATTTTCAGATGCATCAGAATTATTTTTATGAGATAATCGACATTTGAACAACTCTCTAAAAAAAACACTATCTACACATCTTTGATCACATGTGTTATATGAAAATGGTTAAGCTTATCGTTCGACTGGCTAGTTTCGGCTAACCTTTCATGAACAAGTCATTGTACATTGTTCGATTACGGTTCATCCTAACCAGAGTGTATATTATATTATATAATACTAATTTCAAGTCAAATCAAGTTTTTCATCTAACTGTGATTATTGATTGCTTGGTTCCAACCTTGATCTTGAAAGTATATATAAGATGATCCTCAAACAACTAGGATTTTTGAATCTCTAATGCTATTCTTGTGCGTCCTAGTTATAAACTAGATTCGTCCTCTGCTTTAAACCTTTTTAGGTTTAGCGACTAAAAAGACTTCATCTAGGGATTCGTGAAGCCAGGTCCAACTACCTTTATCTTGATAGTTCATATATCTTGAACTTGCTTTGATTGTTGAGCCTTTAGTTCCAACACGCAAGATAGATAAAAATAATAAAGTTTCTTTGTCTCAGACTTTGTGACTCCACAAGTATCCACTAGTGAGGTGAATAATAATCTAGGCTACTCTTCAGGAGTCATAAGACCAGATTTTGATGTTTGCTAGACTTTGTCTATTGCAATCGATTTCATATCTATTAATACCCAAAAATCGCTCATAGGTAAAACAATGTACTGTCAAAGTACTTCTTTTAGGTTCTAAAATCAAAGTCGTACAAAATGAGCCTAAACCAAGAAGTTGGCCGTTCACGTTTTGCTTAGGTTACAAAGAGATAAAATGGGTTGATCTTAGGGGAGGGAAAGCTGAGAAAATCAGTAGTGATTGAATTGCGTGTAAGGTTATTGAACTATGGAAGACGAATAGATTGGGAATGATAAGTTTGTTTTGTCTTATGAATAGATAAGGTAGTCTATTTATAGTTGTAGGGAACACTCACTGTTTCCTCGTAAGTAGTGGACAACGACCAGGTATGGCTCTTTTTCAGGTGAGGCAGTAACCTTCTTGACCGTATCTCCGACTTGGAAGGAGTTGGGCTTTGGTACCTCAGGCTTATCTCATATCCCAAGGATAGTTGGGTTACTAGTTTTCTTATTTTCGGCAGAGACGATTCCTACCCACTTAATAAAATATTGAAAAGGATCAGCTTTCATTCACATCGCCGAGTTATTTTGGGGTTGATATCCGGGTCAAGTCCCCAAGTCTTGATCGGGCATGGGGCAGCTGGTTGTGAGGAAATTGGATAAGCGTGACTTACTTGTGCACGAAATCTGTGGATATACGACCCACATCCTCTCTTGGCTACTGCTTTACATCCAAATTCAATATGCGACGAAATTCGTCTAACAGGTCGTCCTCGGAATTCACCATCTAGTTGGAAAGTCTTGGAGGTGTTGTTGCCAACAAAGAAGGTTCACTTATTTTCATCTTGTTATTTCGAATCCATGGGGTTTCCAGTACCATGTCATAATTCGGATCTTCTTTGATAATGTGAAACTTAACATACGTCTGAATATCATCCATGTTTACTTCAAGAGTGATGTGATTGTATGCACTTTTTGAACTTCCTTTGATTATGGATGGTGATTAAGTAGATTCATGTATATGGATTCCTACCGTCCTCAAAGTCTTGATAGTGATGATGTTAACGTCGGTCCTTGCATCGATTGATACTCGCTCAAATTCAATATCCTTGAGGCAAGCAGTAATGAAAAGTCCCCATCCAGGCTTCTCATTGTGTTTGACAGCTACATCTTCCAAAGTAGCTTTTTAAGCAAAAAGTAAACTCTTACCAGATATAACACGATTAAAGGCGGAGAAAATGTCTTTGCATTGTGCTCTTGAGATGTGGAGAATCTCGCACATACGTTCCATCATAGATTGGACAGTTTTGTTGACCGAGTCTCTGGAAAGAGTAAAATTCCTGACATGGAGGGAGGTCTTTGTGAACGCCTTCAGTCCCCAGTTTCAGTTCTCCTGAATCTACTTTTTCCTTAAAGATGCGCTTCAAGTTGTTGCACTCACTAGTGGGGTGATTGAAAAATCTGTGAAAGCGACAATATTTTGGGTTTGACATTTCTTCGGCAGTTGGTGGACGTTGCACAGGTGGTAACTTGATAGCTCCTTCTTGTATCCATATTTTTAACAGTTCGAGTACTTCCTCCATGGTAAAGGGAAACCCTAGAGATGGTGGATCTGCTTTTGGTATTTTTTGTTGTTGTTGTTGCAAGCGCATAACTTTGGTTGCATTTGATGCATAACGCTTACTATGCGATATCAGCTGAGGTGTAGCCTTCCTCTTAGTCCCTGCGTCGGTGACAACACCTATGGATGGCTGATCAGAGTATTTCTTGTTTACTAGGCGCCTATCTCCATGAGTGTCTCCACGACTTTCCTCTATGACGGTCCTCGTTCTTTCCAACAATATCGGATCCGTCGCCACCGATCTCATATCAGCTTCATATAACTCGGAGGAGGTTTGGAATCGTAAATTTTCTAACAAGGCATGGTAAACAGGGATCATACCATTGATATAGAGCTCCACTAATTGCAGTTCAGTTACGCTCGGATCGTGGAAGTCGAGAGCTTGTATCCTAAACCATTTCACATAGTCTTTTGGATGCTCGTTATTTTTCTGGAACATTCTTCCCAAGTCTAAAAGTGTGATCTGCTCGGAGACGAAGAAATATTTTTTATAGAAGATGTTAACCATCTGAGACCAACTGGAGATGTTGTTGGGGGTGATATTGTTGTACCAGGAGTAAGCTCTCTAGTAAGAGATTTAGAGAACTCTTTGAGTCGCAACACCTGATTATACTCATGCTCTCCTAACGACTCCAGGAATTGGGATACACATTCTCTAGCGTTTCCGGTACCATCATATAATGATAAATGAGGAGATGAATACCTTCTTGGCAGTGGAATGCTCTGGATATCTATTGGGTCGGGAGGCTAGTGTTGACCGAATGAATGAGAACCTTATTTTCCACAATTCTGTAGGAGCCTTTCGAGCTCTTCCTGAGTGATGAAGTTTTGTTGTGGATGGCTCCTTTCTAGCATGTGGTTATTGTTAACACATACCTCATGAAAAAGTGGGGGTACAACAACCTCACCCAATAATGCGCTTAGCAATATGTATGGACTAATTCCAAGATACTTTTAAGAGAATCAACTAGACAGTCAGACTCAATCTTAATAAAAAGTATACCAAAGAGTTATATCTCAATTTCTCTATCCAATCCTTACTCAAGCAAATAGAAATCTGCGAGTCTAATTGAATACAATAGAAATTAACTTGAACGGTACCAAAGAACAATGTTCAAGTATCAATCAACAACCAAAGGTCGGATTTCCCAATTGATTGATTCAACGCAAAACCTATGATATTTCAACTATATAACAAAATATAAAGCGGAAAAGAAATAACACAGAACCAGAAGTTTTCTTAACGAGGAAACCGCAAATGCAGAAAAAATCCGGGACCTAGTCCAGATTGAACACACACTGTATTAAGCCGTTACAGACATTAGCCTACTACGCACTTGATTCCCTTAGCTGATCTCACCCACAACTAAGAGTTGCTACGACCCAAAGTCGAAGACTTTAATAAATAAATTTGTCTCACACAGATTAGTATACAACAATAGATAAATATGTCTCCCACAGAAATACCTAAGAGTTTTTGTTCCGTATTTTGATAAATCAAGGTGAACATGAACTAATCGATAACCCGGACTTATATTCCCGAAGAACAACCTAGAATTATCAATCACCTTACAATAATCTTAATTAACTATCGAAACAAGATATTGTGGAATCACAAATGATGAGACGAAAATGTTTGTGATTTCATTTATCTTGCCTATCGGAAAAATTAATCCTGGTTCAATTATTTCAATTGTAATCAATACAATAGAATCATCAAGATCAGATCACGCAACTACAAAAAAATAGTTGGGTCTGGCTTCACAATCCCAATGAAATATTCAAGTCGTTAACCTACATGGTCTTGGTAGAAACCTAAGGTTAAAGGAGAATCGACTCTAGCTTATACAACTAGTATCATACAGGGTGTGCGGTGATTAACTTTCCTAGTTGCTAGAGTTCTCCTTTATATAGTCTCCAAATCAGGGTTTGCAATATAAGTTACCTTGGTAACGAAGCATTCAATATTCACAGTTAGATGAACACCTGATTAGATTCAAGATATCTTTCAACCGTTAGATCGAACTTAGCTTGTTATACACAAATGAAATATACGTCATTTAGATTTGAGTAACTGTAACTAAACGTGTACAAGTCATTGGTTCAACAGTAGTTAACCAAATGGTTAGCCATATGAGCACTTTCATATCAACCTTATTCATCTTCACCATAACTAGTTCAAATAACTCAAACGAACTAGTTCAAGAGTTGTTCAATTGCTTAGATCTTATAGAAGTATATAAGACACAATCGAAGAAAAATCGGTTTTGATTCACTCGAATTGATTCATGAACTTTATAGCCACGGTTTTCAAATATGCGTTCCTTAGTTTATATAAATTTAAGTTCACGAATAAACCAATTTTAGAAAGTAACACACTTATGTATGCATACTTAAGTAACCGGATTTGAGTTTGTTTTGGTTTTCAAACTCAGCAGAAATTCACAGACATGAACTTTCTTCCAGTATGCATATGGGTATGCATACTTAGGTAAACATATTGAGTTGGTTTTGATTTCCAAACTCAGCAGAAATTCATGGACGTGAACTTCCGCCACTATGCGTACGGGTACGCATACTTACCCAGTCTCCATCAACCATATAGTACACACACAAGTATGCATACATTTGGTTTCCGGTTTTGGACTTATACACTAATGCGCGAACACATTATATGCTTATATCCAAAGATGGTTACATGTTCTAAACTCTTTATTTAAATCATTGAAACATTTTTAGAGGATGTTAAATAGAGGTTATCCACACACTATTTTCATCCAAAACAATTTTCAAGATATTGAAATAATCAACATGACTTTTGTCTCTTGTAAAGATGAACTTGGCCAAAGCGAAAGCTTACCAACACATATTTCGAGAGCAGGATAAATTCAACTTGAAATAGAAAATGTGTATAATCGAAGTCTATATAGCAATACGACTTTTGTCTCAAGATAGGAGATAGAGTAGATAAACTTTTTGAGTGATAGATAAGTTCAAGTCTCCACATAACTTTTAGTCGATGAAGCTCCACCAGTTCCTTGAGTAGTTCGTCGTCTTTGTATGATGAACGTCGTGGAGTCTAGAGCTCAACTACACTTTTTATCCTAGTCCAAGACTTAGCTATAAGTAGACTAGAAATCAAGACTTATAGTTTTGGCAACTAAACTTGACAACAAGCTTGAGATAGCAACGCTTGCGAGTTCGATCGAGAAGTGCTATAACACCTTATCACCTTCCTAAGTGTTGACTCTGAAGGTGCTGGCTCCATCGATAGATGCGTTCCCAGCTGTTCCATTTGGTGATGACGCTACTCGGGTGTTAACCGCTCCGTTAAAGTCTTCAGATAGGTAAGAACTTCTCTCTGAGTGGTGGCTATGTCTACTTGCATTTCAGCCAAGGTATCTTGCCTTTTCATCAAATCATCTGTGGTTGGCAGTGCCTGCTCCTCTTTCCTGGCATCCTCGGTGGCAGGGGGAAGAGTGTTGTTGTTTTAGTTAGACATGTTTGGAGGAGTGATCTTTGGAATCTTGCCACCGGTGCTGTTGGGATTAGGAGTACCTTCTGAGCTTGATTCTTCACCGGTGTTGTTTGGATTAGGGGTGGATGTTGAGATTGCATTGGGATTGGTTACCAAACTAGACCTAAGATCCATCATTTTATTTTTTTCCCTTCAGAAAATTGAAGAACTAAATATGTAGCCAAGAGATTGATCTCCCACTGTTGTCGCCAATTGTTAATACCAAAATATCGTTCATATGTAAAACTATGTACTGTCAAAGTACTTTCTTTAGGTTCGAAAATCAAAATCGTATGAAATGAGCCTACACCAAGAAGTTGGTCGTTCACGTTTTGCTTCGGTTATAAAGAGATAAAATAGGTTGATCTTAGGGGAGGGAAAGCAAAGAAAGTTGAGGAAATCAGTGGTGAATAAATTGGGTGTGAGGTTATTGAACTATGGAAGAAGAATATCTTGGGAATGATAATCTTGTTTTATCTCTTGAATAGACAATGTAGTCTATTTATAGTTGTAGGGAACACTCATTGTTTCCTCGTAAGTAGTGGAGATTGTGGAGAGATGGATAGATGAAGATAGTGGGATAATGGTATGGTTACGCCCATTATATTAGGGAAGTTTATGTAAACCGTAAAATATCATTCTGTTACTTAGCCACTTCCTTTAACTTCTCTCAACCGTTTCCAAAATTTGTAACTTCCTTATCATGGGGTGTTGCCACGCCGCACATTGTTGTAAACCACCAGACCAGTACCCATGAATAATTCCCCCATGTATCATGTTTTGATTTCTCGTAGGAATTAGTAGAGACGTGGATTATCTCTAGTCTTTCCACGATACACTTGATTGAGTACTAGCCTAAGCTAGTTGGAATGACACAGCTTGAAGAGACAACTTAGATCCAAGTTTATGCATGGCTAATAATGAATCCTCCATAAGATGACATTGTAAACAACTAACCATAATAATACATGAAGGTGCGGGCACCAAACTAATAGCTAGCTAAGTAGTGGCGCAGGCGCGACCTAATAGATAGCTAGCCGAGTCGGCATGGGTGTTAGGCTTGGAGAAATATAGTAGTGGCCATATGTCTAGGCTAGGCCGAGAGGCAAGGATGTCGTGTCCAAGTACATGGTCAGGCTAAGAAGCAAGGTGGTCGTGGCCATATGGCTAAGCTAGGCCAAGCTAGGCCGACTAGTAAGGAAGTCGTGGTTAGGATAGGCCGAGAGCAAGGAAATCATGGTTAGCTGCGTAATGTGAATCAATAATGTTGTAGAAAGTGGTAGTAAGGTTGTCGTTCACTCGGACTTGATGAGATTGATTTTAAGAAATAATAAACTAAAATTAGATAAAAATATATACAAAATATTGTCACATGATGAAGAGATGACTGGGACTCGGGATTCCACCAATTCTCACATTCATGCAGTTCAACTATTAATTCCATACAATTAAAGCTCATAAAATAACAATCATCGATTCTAAATCTTTGCCAAGGTAGATTTTATAATGAATTATATGTAAATCACAAGCATGACGCATCTAAAGTACCTAAGACTAAGCATGCGACATCTAACGAAATCACAAATAATCAAGAAAAATCATAAATCGATTATAATAGTGCAAACAGTCATAAAGGAATTAAATAGAATTACCACGTGGGTGAAAAACAACTTCCTCCATCGTCCCAGTGATGGGTTCTAGCTCTGCATGGTGAAAACACACTCAAAGTATTTATTCATTGCTCAAATGGTGTTCACAAATGATGAAAAATGGGAGAAAAACAATAAAACCGGGTTTGTAACAGTTATATTTGTTACAAACCGAGATATTAAAGAGAACGATATATATATAAACTGTCACTGTAGCATTAACCACCGCCAGTCTGTCGCAAACAATGTAGCAAATACGACTACTCTTGTGCGTCTAATGTTCTTGGTGTTCTTGGTAGTAGCAGAAAATGGTGTATCACTGCAACTTGAATATCTCGACTCTGTGATGCTCTGCAACTATCCCCAAACTCTCCATAACCCCGCTGATCACCTCTAGCATGATTTATATACCCATCAGTGCGAAAATCTCATGATAATAACTCCAAATGTTTTCGGTTGAATGCAAGAATATTTTCTATTTACTCCCAAGGGAATCACCAGGATTTCCTTCTGTTTTTAACTCTTCCACACGTCTGCTAACATCACAACTCTGTTCATCATGCTTCTCCCTTATCTCAGACAACACTCAAATGCTGCAGCCACGAAATTTCTCACACAAAACTCGTGTAATCCCGAGTATTTCTCTAACTTCCCTGTTTGAGATAAAAACACCTTCAAAACACGTGAACGACGTGGGTACATCATGAGCACATAATACTTGTCCAAATACCTCGACAATCTGCAACAAAATCTTCTCTTATCTTCCAAAAATGGTAACAGAATATCCGAGTATTATTTCCTTCTCTGTTTTGTTGAAAGTCAAATATAATCTTCATTCATTCGAAATTATAGTTATTACCAATCGTGTTTTATCCAAACAGGATATTCCCAAACCAAATCCACGAAAAGCTTGCATAAAATCACGTCCAAAATCCTCTCTGAGAAGTCTGCATATCACCGGAGTTTCAAACAACATTTTCCCGCCAAATATTTCTCAAACCGTGAGGAAGAAGATAGTTGCCCCGATCCAAAAGTCAGGTGCCTTTATCAGTTGGGGTGTCTGGGATGCCCCTTATCCAAATTGAGGGTGCCTTTAGTACTTTTCACCGGTGGTCCAAAAAGCACTTTTTAGCAACGTTTTCCATACAAGTGTATTTTTCCAAAAACACCTACACAAACATAAAAACACCAAAAAAAGTACAAAAATCAAGAACTAACAATAGAGACATTGAGGACAATTTAGACACATAAATGCATCTATCACTGCGCTAGGCAGGTCGTGGGCATATGGCTAGGCCGAGACACGGGAGGTCGTGGTCATGGTTAGACAAGCCGGAAGACAGGGAGGTCATGGCTAGCTTAGGCTAAGATGGGAGACAATGGAGCCTTGGCCATAAACATAGCTAATATAGTAGGCAAGGAGGCTGTGGCCACGATCATGGCTAATCCAAGAGATAAGACGGTCGTGGATCACTAGGACATGCCGTAAGATAAGATGGTCGTGGCCAGTCAGGCTAGGATTATAAGTAGATAGTCGTGGACGAAAACATGGCCAGTCTAAGAGGCAAGGTGTCCGTGGACTGGTTAGTTAGTTGTCTAGCTAGGAAGTTGGTGGCCACGACCTGGATATATAGTTGTATAGCTAGGAAGTTGGTGGCCACAGCCTGGATAGCTAGGAAGTTGGTGGTCGTGGCTAGATTATGAGATACAACCATATTGGCCTGGTTATTGAGTACAACTAGGTTAGCATGTCTACAGAGTGTGAACATGTTAGCGTTGGCACTTCGTTTGTATCATACAAAACATATTCGAGGAATTCAGCCGTGGAAGTTTTGTGACTCAAAGTAATTTTCCAAATATTATGCTTCTGGTAATTCAGAATAACATTGTAGCTTATTCTGAATATTTATAATTGCACCATCAGTGTAGACTGATCAATGCATGACAATTCATAAAATAATGGTTCCGTGAATAAAATAATGAGAGATACACATTCTCAATTGAAGCTCTACGAATCTAAAATCTTGTAGGAATATACATATTTATAAGACTAGTATGGCCATTAACATGATACCAAAAATAATAATATTCTCATTCTCAAGCCCACAATTATTTTTCTCTTGACACCCATAATTATATGATATTAAGAACTAACTCGTTATGAATCTGGAAATAAAAGAGCTACGCAACGAGTACAAACAAATTTTTGTTTTTCGAAAAAATCGGAGGTGATGCCGAGGCATAACACATTATGCATTTGGATAACAAAATTATGCATCTATAACAAGTTATATTACCATTTTTTTGGTTGAATTTATACATATTTATATAGTATTATAGAATACTAAATTTGGAGATGCATAAGGTTATTGAAGAGAGTGAAGTGACCACGTTTCCACTAAATACTTCACAAATAATCTGGCCGAGAAGTCCAAGAGACAACTTTTGGTACAAAAAGCACAACTTTTGGATTAAGATTGGCAGTAGCACCACAAATTAGGCATCAAATTATCTCATCTCATAAGATATTAGCCTCCAAAGTGCTACCACTACCACTAGCACATATATAATTATAGATATGTCGAACCTCCAAATGTGACATTACTTCCCTCGACCACCAAGGTTCGAGAGAATATTTTTATAAGTTTTGACCTTATCAAAAAACCACCATCAATTTGCATCATTATTTCACAACATTTTGATCTTTGATCGAATAGAAATCAAAGAAACATATCCAAAATCGGTAGAAATTTTTAAAAATATAGGCTTATCTATGGGAGGTAGATTGTTTTGAAGTCTTCAATTAAGTTGAAGTTCTTATCTTTGAGAAGATTCTTGAAGATGAATAATTTTTTGAAGAGAAATCCATCCTCGTAGATCCGGAAGAAACTTAAAGTGAAGTCATCTAAGGGAATCAATTCGTGAGAAAGGGTCTCGTGGAGTCTTGTTGGAGAATATTTTTATAAGTTTTGACCTTATCAAAAAACCACCAGATTCAAGAGGCATAGAGAAGTCTTCAATTAAGTTGAAGTATCTCTTGGGCTGTAAAGGAAGTCATCTAAGGGAATCAATTGCGTGGAGTCTTGCGAGATTCAAGAGGCATAAGAAGCGCGACTGTAACTGAATTGTTGAGATTTTAGAATCGGTCTCAACTACATTCCAGTTTGAAGTTTTGATAGTAGGCTAATATCTGTAGCAGCTTAATATAGTTTGGTGTTCAAATCTGGACTATTTTTTTGTATTTTCGGTTTCCTCGCTAACAAAATTTCTAGTGTTTGTGTTATTTCTTTTTTCGCATTATATTGTTTATCTTTATAATTGGATTATCACAGGTTGTACGTAAATCAATCAAAGTAGATAAGTCCATCGCAATTGTTGGATATGACTTGATTGATCTTTGGAATCATCCAAGTACTCTCACAGAATAATCGGGTTCAAGGACTTGTCTCCGTTTACATTCTGATTGTGAGAGAATGAGATATAAGCTCTTCTTATAATTCCTGGTTGAAATTAATTAAGTTGTAACTCTCTGAATTATAATTTAGTGTAGTCCATACAAGTTGCCTAAGAAAACGTTGGTGGTGTATCTTGATACCCCGCGTTTTTAATAACAAGCATCAAAAGGTAATTCTCTACAAAAAGTATCGCTCATTTTATTTTTATTTTTGATTGATTAAATTGTTTAGACTCAAAAAAATAACATTTTTTTATCAATTTCAAACTCACTATTGAGTAGCTTGAGCAGAGTCGGTCTGGAGATAGGGCGGCATGTTCGAGCGCACATGGACGTGTTCTATCCATGGCCCTTTTTAGACAAATAAAATTCCTCCTAGCCTATTAGCCCATACATGTCCTTTTAAATTTTAACACAATTACTTATGCTTTTCTCTTAACCCTATAAACGAAGCCCATGCCCATCTAGCTGATTTTTTAATCTTCTCGTGTGAAACAGATAGTTTACCCTCTCTTCTTCGTCTCAAATCTAACAATCAATGTAATTTAAAAAAAGAAAAGAAAAAAAAAACTCAAATTTTATCGAGCAACACATGAATTTAACCGACAATTACACTAAAAAGTAATTATTGGTATTACTAGGTATCATCGGGGCAGGCCCTGGCTCAACCTCCCATGTTAGTGTCATTTTACATAATTTATTTCTTTCTCATTCCAGGGTAGGGCTTCACAAAACTGGCCCAACCCACACGCGCCAAAAAATACCCGTACCCAACCCGCCTAGGCGCCAGTCGACTATGGGTGACGACATCAGAACCCACCGTATGTTGGGTTGGGGGCGGGTAGCAACTCCTGTCACCCGACCCAACCCGCCAACCGCCTAAATATTCCCAACCCTTAGATTAGTCATAGGAATGGATCACAACCGTCGATGACTCATATATATAAGTGTATAACAAAAAGAAGAAACGGAGAACCTAACCTAAATACTAAATCTATCGGCTCTTAGTTCTCACTCAGTTTCTTTTCTCAAGTGAATGAATCTCAGAGTCAGGGTTTCTTTTCAAATCACTATTATCATCAAATTTTCTTCTTTTATTCACTCTTCAAAGTTCAAACCATCAACAATATTAGGAAATAAGACTATATTTAGTCTAGAGATATATTTGGGAATAGCTTGAGACCCAAGTCGGGTCTTTGTATAAATATATTGAGTTTTAATGAGAATGATATGACTTAACCGAAACTTAACATGGCATCATGAGCCTGTTTAAAACCCTAAAACCTTAAACCTAAAAAGATTTCTTTCAATAACTACACGATGGGAGATGAAAAAGTTGAACCATCAGGAACCAAAAGAAAGAATGTAGAATATGATTTGCCGAAGAAGAATCATGTGTACCATCTGGGATCAAGTGATGGTCCAGGTATTATTATTACTCCGATTATTTTAAAAGGATTCAACTATGATGAGTGGGCTAGAGCCGTTAGAAGATCGTTGATAGCCAAGAGAAAGTTTGGCTTCGTTGATGGAACCATTAAAGAACCTGAGGATCGTGATCAGTCGGAAGAATGGGTTGCAGTTTAATCAATGCTAGTTTCATGGATTAACAACACACTAGACTCTTCAATCATATCGACGCTTGGAGATTACGATGATGCAAGTCTTCTCTGGACACACTTAAAGAAAAGATTTTATGTTGTCAGTGGAACACGAATCTGTCAATTGAAAGCTTCTCTAAGTGATTGCAAACAAGGAAAAAATTAGAGTGTAACTATCTATTATGGGAGATTGAACAAAATATGGGATGAGATGGTGACATATATGAAGATATCACAGTGAAAGTGTGGTCTTTGCACCTGCAATATTGCGACTCAAGTAAGTACTTTGCGAGAAGAAGATTTTCTTCATTATTTTTTGATCGGTCTGGATACTGGGTACAATTCATTACATGAACAGTTGTTGGCAAGAGAACCCCTGCCATATGTCGATGCAGCATACCAAACCATTATGAATTCTGAACGACTGCGAACAGGTGATGTAGCTTTTCCAAAAGAAGTACAAGACAATGTTATGGCATTTAAAGTTGAACCTGATCAGCGAGCAACCACCAATACATATGATCCTGACAGGTTTTTCAAACACTATAATAGACAGGGACACTCTGATGAGGGGTGTTATCATCTAATTGGATACCCTGAATGGTGGGGAGACAGACCTCGGAGTGGCAGAGGCAATGGCAGAGGATGCAGGACAGGTGGTAGAGGTCGAGGCGGTTATGGTTCTGCATATGGCAGAGGTGGTAGAGGACATGGAAGTAGAAATCAAGTTCGTGCACATAACCTGCATATACCAGCAGGTCAGCAATCAGGTGGTGTGACGTCTGCATATGGAACAGGTTTGGTTGAAGTAACAGCGACACAACTTCAGTAAGTCCTTGAGTTTTTAAACTCAAACAAATCAAATTTTCACCTACAATGTAAGAATAATCATGTTTACTGGATTGTGGATACAGGGGTTACAAATCATGTCACATGCAATATTGATGACATGATAGAAGTGAAAGAAATTAAGGCATGTTATGTAGGCTTGCCAGACGGAAAATATGCGAACTCTGATAAAATTGGAACAGTCATTCTTCCTGGTGGTTTGAGGCTTGATAATGTTCTTTATGTACCACAGATAACATGTAACTTAATATCGGTTACACAAATGATTGATGAGTTACTATGTATTGTACAATGTAATAACAGTTTATGTCTTATACAGGAGCGATTGACGAGGAAGGTGATTGGAGTGGGTGAGAGACAAGGTGGACTATATATTTTCCATGGTGTGCCTCCTGTTAAAGTACTTGCAATTAGTGGGAACTCATATGAGCTATGCCATCAAAGAATGGGACATCCATCGGAGAAAGTTTTGCAAAAGCTACCATTTGTGAGTAGGTTGTGTCGAAATAATAATAATGCTTGTGATATTTTCCCACGAGCTAAACATCGTAGAAGTAGTTTTCCTCTTAGTTTGAGTAAAGCCAGTTGTATATTTGAGTTAGTTCATATGGATTTATGGGGTCCTTACAAGACACCTTCTTCTTGTGGAGCTCATTATTTTCTGACAATAGTAGATGATTTTTCAAGAGGTGTGTGGATTTATTTGATCAAAAGTAAAACTGAAGTTGAAATGGTGTTTCTTAATTTCATTGCTCTTGTGAAACGTCAGTTTGGTAAAGAAATCAAAATTATTAGAAGTGATAATAGAACGGAATTTAATGCATTGCATGGATATTTTAAGAATAAAGGAATAGTCTTTGAGACATCATGTGTTGGTACACCCCAACAAAATGGGAGGGTTGAAAGAAAACACCAACATATAATGAATGTGGCAAGATCCTTGAGATTTCAAGCTAATTTGCCAATACGTTTTTGGGGAGAGTGTGCATTAACTGCATCATACTTGATTAATCGTACACCAACACCTATTCTTAACAACAAAACTCCATATGAAATTATGTTTGGGAAGTTGCCTCCATATGATCATTGAAGAGTTTTTGGGTGCTTGTGTTATGTGCATAATCAAAGTAGTAAAGGAGATAAGTTTGCAAGCCGTGGAAGGAGATGTGTATTTCTTGGTTATCCTTTTGGTAAAAAGGCATGGCAAGTTTATGATTTAAACACAAAACAATTTTTAGTGTCAAGAGATGTGGAGTTTTATGAACATCAGTTTCCTTATATGACAAGTATTACTGAAAATACCACTGAGATTGTTCCGAAAAATAATGATGTTTGTTGGAGTGATGATGAAGATAGAGAAGAAAAACATTTGTCTAGAGGTGTTATGAAAACTCCTCAAGACGAGTTGCAGCAACAAAGCAGTGATGAATCATTACCTGAGACTGATGTTGACACTCAAGAAATGCAAGGGAAAGCTCAAGAACAACCTGAGGAGAATGGTACCGATAGCAATGAGACAACAGCTGAAGGTGTGGTAGAGAATAGTAGTAATGAGATGGGTAAAGGAAAACGTCAGAAGATTCCTTCTAGCAGACTCAAAGGTTTTGTGACCCACACTATACGAGAAAATAGTCCACCTTCCACTCATCCTATACAATCATCAGCCTCAGGTTCACCTTATCCTTTGACATATTATGTTAGTTGTGATCATTTTTCTGCAGTTCATAGAAAATATATTGCAGTTATTACTGCTGCAAATGAGCCTAAAAGTTTTAAAGAAGCTATGAAGTATCCAGGATGACAGAAAGCCATGGCATAAGAAATAAGAGCTCTGGAGGAATAAGGAACATGGGAATTGGTAGAATTACCACCTGGTAAGAAGGCACTAGGAAGCAAATAGATTTACACAAAAAAGCGTGATGAAAATAGAAATTTGGTACGTTTGAAAGCAAGACTAGTAATATTTGGGAATGATCAAGTTGAAGGATTGGATTACAATGAGACATTTGCACCAGTGGCAAAGATGACAACAGTTCGTACTTTTCTAGCTGTTGTTGCGATTAAAAAATGGGAAGTGCATCAGATGGATATGCATAATGCCTTTCTTCACGGAGATTTGGAGGAAGAAGTGTATATGAAGATACCACCGGGATTTGCCAAGGGGAATCCTAATATGGTATGTCGGATGAAGAAATCTTTATACGGTCTAAAACAAGCTCCTAGGTGTTGGTTTGCAAAATTATCAACAACTTTGAAAAATTATGGATTTAAACAGTCATACTCAGATTATTCTCTATTTACTATGACAAAAGGAAAGATGCAGCTTAATGTTTTGGTGTATGTTGATGATTTGATTGTAGCAGGAAATGATCTGGCTGCACTTCATAATTTTAAAACATACTTGGGACAATGTTTCAAGACGAAATATTTGGGGAAGTTAAAATACTTTCTAGGATTGGAGGTGGCTCGTATTAAACAGGGTTTCTACATATGCCAGAGGAAGTATACATTGGATATTATCATGGAAACTAGGTTATTAGGAGCAAAACCTGCAGAGTTTCCAATGGAGACAAATCATCGTCTGGGGAAGTTGAAATACTTTCTAGGATTGGAGGTGTCTCGTAGTAAACAGGGTTTCTACATATGCCATAGGAAGTATACATTGGATATTATCATGGAAACTGGGTTATTAGGAGCAAAACCTGCAGAGTTTCCAATGGAGACAAATTATCGTCTGGCTTTGGCAAAAGGTAAAATATTCGATGATATGGAGAAATATAGAAGATTAGTTGGTCGTATTATTTATTTGTCAGTCACCAGACCAGATCTTGCTTACTCAGTGCATATCTTGTCACAATTTATGTAGCAACCAAGAATAGAGCATTGGGAAGCAGCCCTTCGTGTGGTTAGATATTTGAAGAAGAATCCTGGACAAGGAATTCTGTTGCGCTCTGATAGTAGTCTCAGTTAAAAGGATGGTGTGACTCATATTGGACAAGTTGTCCATTAACTAGACGTTCATTGACAGGATGGTTTGTTCTTCTTGGGTTTTCGCCTGTATCTTGGAAAACTAAAAAGCAACATATGGTTTCTCGATCCTCAGCTGAAGCATAATACATATTTATGGCGGCAGTTACATGTGAATTAAAGTGGTTGAAACAATTACTTGGTGATTGAGGAGTTCATCATACACATGGGATTAATCTCTTTTGTGATAGTCAATGAGCACTATATATTTCTCAGAATCCAGTATTTCATGAACGAACAAAACATATATAAGTGGACTGTCATCTTGTCAGAGATGCTATCATACAGAAGATTATATCACCCTCTTACACTCCTACAATAGTGCAATTGGTGGATATCTTTACAAAATCCTTAGGGAAAGCTCAGTTTCAGTTTCTTTTGTCCAAGATGGGCATTTGTGACCTCCATGATCTATCTTGAGGGAGGGTATTAGGAAATAAGACTATATTTAGTCTAGAGATATATTTGGGAATAGCTTGAGACCCAAGTCGGGTCTTTGTATAAATATTTTGAGTTTAATGGGAATGATATGACTTAACCGAAACTTAACAAGCAACAACAAGGGCATGTAAGATTCATTAGAATTAGGATTTTCTTATTTATTTCAATTAGGGTATAGGATTGAGAAATCCATGGATTTGATTTTATTTATTCCCAAGATTAAGCCATGGATTCGATTTTACTCTGTTGATAAATGATTTGATGGGTTTAAAGGTGGTGAATTAATATGAGAAATTAGTGATAGTTGATAGAGATTTAGGGTTTGTAAAAGGAGAAAGTTGATGTTGCAATGATTCAATGAGTTGGGTACCAATTTATTTTAGTATTAGATGAGTGTGGGGTTGATGTAGTTATTTTCATTGATTTAAGGGTTTGATCGTAATGCTTTCTGTGTTAGAGTTGCAGTGTAGTTGAAGGATTTGTGTAATGAATTTCTGGCAGGTGTTTGAACTAAAGGAAAGAGAAAGGAGGAAGCTTAAAATTGATGGTCGGTAAAGATGACGGATATACCCGCCACCCACCCTATCCAACCCGCTGTAATGTGGGTCGGGTGAAAACCAGACCATTTTAATGTTGGGTTGGTTGCGGGTGACAACTCCTATTACCCGCCATCAATGGGTTGGGTGGTGGGTAAGACGAAAACCGACCCAATCCAACCCATGTGCAGCCATGTTCCAGGGTACTCATAATTTTATAACATTAGCGAACACCTAATAATATCAGTACTAATCGAATCAGTCTGCATTTAGACACCCATTTCTAAAAATAAAAATAAAAAATCAATCATTTGATTTAATTTCATCAATACTCAAATAATTGTTATCATTACTGGAACGTTTGTAAGCGAATTTTGAGGTTAGTGGTCCGTTTCTAATTAACCAAGACATGTGCCAACAATTGTATTTTTTTTTTACCTAACAAACCATTATACCTTGCAACAGGTGCACTTGCATTGGCAACTACCAATGCCTTTAGAGTATTGATCAATCTAGAGGTATGAGTCAATGAATTCAAGAAGAAGCAAGTTCCCAAAACAAAAAGTAGTACCATATCTTTTTTTGACTGCTAAAACCACAACATAAATTTACACGGGCTCAAATCCGGGGACAACGGAATCCCAATGACCGGCACGCCACAACCGGATGATCCCAGTGAAAATAGGAAGACTATTCAGGAAGCAACTTAGTTTACTTTAAAGATGATAACGACGAGAGAACAACAAATGAGATGTGTTTTTTCTCTCCCAAACATATTTCAATATGTTTAGAGAATGATACAAAACAGAAGTGCTCAAATTGGGTCAACTCCATGAAAGATTAAATTGCTAGTAATTTACTTTGAAAGTAAAGTATGTTAGTCTTTTACTTAACAAAAGACATGTAATAGAGCTTAAGAGCTAGAACAACGTGCTAAAGCATCACTTTGGTTAAAAAAAATGGTATAAGCATGCTCCATTTGGTAAACAATATTTTTAGCAGATAAGATTCTAATACGTTGTTACTTGTTTTTCTAATCATTTAATTAAGTATATGTAACCAATTTGATTGCTTACAAATTTTCCGAGCAGTTGCACGTTGATAAATTCTCCTGAACAACTGTATCAACTTTCTAATATAGCTTAAAATATAATACAATACAATACAATGGAAAAAAAAACATAATATGGAGATTTACTTAAAGAATCAATATCTAAAGTTTACATTAATTAAAGATTTAATACCTAAACAATAATAGAATTGAACATTAACTGAAAATACTAAGAACTTGAAATAGTAAAAATTGTCTCTCAAAGTTATTTAAAAAAAATTGCTCTCTAAAGAAATTATTGGGGCGGTGTTTAGGTGACCCGGTGAAATCGTGCCATAGTAGCCGTAGGTTAGAATTTCTAGAGTCAAATGTAGTCCCCACTTTAAAATTAGTTGTGATTATGTTTAAATCTATAGGGAGGAACCTAGAAGGAAGATCCCGATGTCTTGCTGGGATCCCTTTCTTGCGACCATCATCTTTTCCTCTTGTTACCGCATTTCATAAAATTATGTTTTCAAATTGATATCTAATTTAAACTTCCTGTATTTGCTTATAAATCTATAGACTATAATTGCAACAATGGTGGATGTGACTACTGATTGAAATGGTACCGCAAACCATCTCTAGATCTTCATGAACAAATGGAAGTTTCATGCACATCCATAAGCCATCATAAGATAGCAGGCATTGACTTCATTGATTCAATGACGATGAGCTTAATGACAATTGGATTGACGTGGGTCTAGCATTAGCCCATGATCTAGGCTGATTTTGTTTCCACGCATTTTCAATGTTTTAAAACCCAGACCGGACAGCGAACCAGTAAAATGACTGGGTCAGGGTCAAACGGTTTGACCTGTGGTCTAACCAGTGGGTCACTGGGTCATATTAATAATATACTAATAATAAACTATTTAATTTAATGTGAAAGGCCTAGATGACTAATCTGACGGCTTAAGACGGAGGGAGGAACAAATACTTATTAACTTTTACCTTTCTTATTTTAGTTAATTACATTTTCCACCCCTAGCCCTAATCTTTATATTCTTTCATTTTTCTTCTTCTATCACGTCCAAATGCCGCCTCTTCTAACTCTCTGTACAATTACCCTAACTCTCTGCACCATTACCCCATCTCTATCAAGAATAGCCGTAGCTTTATAAGTAAATTGAAGATTTATTCTAACAATTCTCTTTCTTTCCTAATCCAATCTAGAGAAATACTTTAATGTTTGGGGCTCTTGTTTCTCCGTCAAAGATCTGTTTTTTTTTTTTTTTTTGTTTTGTTTTGTTTTGTGATGTGATGAGATATGATTTAGGAAAAATTAAAGTTTCTATTAGTAATTGAAAACGAATTTAGAATAAATTTGTAGAACTGATTTGTGTTTTCTTAACAAAAGTTTATGTAAACCTGGTTTTTCTTCGTCTGATCTTTTTTTATTTTTTCTATTTTCTTCTGCAAAGATTACTGGGTCACTGGAAAAACCGGTTCGAAACCGGACTGGGTTGGGAGGGTCACTGGTTGGACCGTCCGAGTCGCCCGGTTCAATGGTTTTTAAGCATATTAATGGGTTTATGTTGAATCAGACCATTTTCCTCACATTTACGGTCAATCGGCTAGCCATAAGAAAGGGTTATGGTCCGGTCCGATTTTTTAAAACAGGTAACATTCACATTGGCTTGGTGTTTAATGGAAAATGAGAGGGATTACAATTATCATTGGGCATTGCGACAATTAAAATTATTGTTTCGTGATCGAAGGTCATCGCGCATTAGTCCTCTAAAGGATTGGGAGGGGAAAATGGTTGCCTCTCTTTCCTTAAATTATTCTTTCAGTTAACGGGTTTATAACCCCAATATTTTCCATCATTTGAATTGGAGTTTTCATTTACCATTGGAGATTTATGAAGTGAGGTATCAAGTGGTAGGTGTATCCATTCCTTTAAATAGGTCATAACGGCTCTTTTCCACTTTAGTAACGGCAATAATAAACTCAAGAAGGCGTTAGGTATTCAATGCACGAAAGCGGACTTTGGATGAGGTACGCCGTGTATGTTGCGATGATGCGATTTGTGAAAGAAATTCTATTGAGGTTGAGAACCAAATATAACTCGGTATACGGCATACGGGTTTAATACCTTGAATCTGACATTCTTAAAATGAATATTTTAGCCAACACAATAATGCCGGTACAAGGTTTATTCGCTAGTTTAATACATCAAATACATAATCAACATATATATTAATATATGATTATGTTTGTTTCTTTAACCAATTAAAACTTGCCACCATTCGAAAGTCTTGAGAGGTTGGGCCATCGTAGGTTGTGGAGGTGGAGGAATTTCAAGGAGGGTTTTCTTGGTGTGGGGCTTCCACGGAGGGAGGCGCGCGACATAAGGATGTGACCATTCCGGGTAATCCCTCATGTAGGCATCATCAACTTCATAACCATTTTCCATAGCTCCACTTACTAATATCTGAAAACGGCGTGGGTCTCTTTCCCTCCAAAGGTTAGGATCATACACTACATTTGTTGGGAGTTGAATTTCCGAGAAAAGTAAAGAAGATAATTATCATCGAAGGTCGACCAAAAACGGGATAATTGTTTAAATAGTATCCTCTAATCTCCTTATTTAGCGAACCACACAACATCTTCCTTCCTCATAGCATCGAGAGCCAATCTCATATCGATGACTCGACCTTTGTTACCGGGCCCGGATTCTTGTGGAAACTCGAACCTCTGAGCTCTAGGGATATCGGGTTCAGGAAGGTCTTTGATCTTCAAGAATGGGTAGTCCTTGAACAAGGTTGGGAAGTGTTCATAACACCACACCTAATCCAATGTGAACAATATACATGTGAACAAAAGTTAAATAAATACATGTGAACATAGATTAAAAAAATTGTACCTGGGTATAGTGAAATTCCCGACAAATTGGTTTGTTTTGCCAATGAAGTAGCCTTTGCCATTTTCAAACATCTTCTTAAGCATCGTCGGCTTGAATGTCTTGATCGTCTTACTTCCGTTCGATGCTATATGCTTTGGGGCTCTCGTGTTCAGCCAATCTCCGTCGAGAATTGAAAGATCTGAATTAAGCATTTTCAAAAGGTCATCTTTTTTCGGTTTTGTTTTGTTTTGTGATGTGATGAGATGTTATGATTTAGGCTTTATTATGATCCTACAAATAAAAAATTATAAGTTTCTACTTACATAAGTTTAATTGAAAGTTCTTGTATCCGAATTTAGACCCCAAATTTTACCAATAAATTTGTAACTTTGTGTTTGCCCTTGAACTAGTCTCACCAACTTCGGTTTTGTGGTTTTTCTTCGTCCTTTCTCTGAATAGGACCTTTATTTTTTCGATACTTTAGCTTTTGACCTATAACATTTCATCACAGTTTTTTCGCCATTGAAATTCTTGCAAATATTTCAAATTCCCGAGCACTGCCGGGGTTTTTCTTACTAAATGTTTCAAGTGTCAAACCGCATACACGAAAAACCGGTATTTCAAAACAAACAGCCGCGAAAACCGGACTGGTTGTTGGAAGGGTCCTAAAATCTAATTTTCACTGGTATGGTGGACTATCGTATCTGGGTATTGATATTTAGGTTCGGGAAGTTAACCGGCATGGTGTTCAAACCGGTTTTCTCTGCAACTCACAGTTTTCACAATTTTGCGATTCTTTTAAACCCATGGCTAAAAATCGATTAAAACAATCATAAATGAGGGTGATTGGTTGATTGAATGCTTCTTCCTCAGTTCTTGAGCAATGTTCTCGATTCGTTGCCTCACAATCGATTTAGTGGTTTTCATTTCTTTCGTGGAGGCATTGTTATTACCTGAAGAAATTTTTGATTCAACGATTAATCGTCAGCGATGAGAAGACGATGAAGCCGGTACAAATCAATTGGGGGATATATGAATTTGGTATTTAGATTTTGTTTTAGGGAAAGGGCATTACCATATGTTTTTAATTAATGAAGGGATATTTTTTAAACCCTTATCACACAAATGGTTGGGAAGTAATTCATATCCCCAATTAAAATCCATATCCCCAATTAATAGTTCTTTTTTCTTTACGATCTTTTTATTTTTTTTCTATTTTCTTAAAAGATTCTTTGGGTCCTAGGTTGGCCGGGCTGGGTTGGGAACTGGTTGGACAATCCGAGTGCCGGTTCAATGGTTTTTAAGCATATTAATGGGTTTATGTTGAATCAGACCATTTTCCTCACCGGTTCAATTATTCCTTTGCATTAGTCCTCGGGAAAATGGTTGAGTTTTCACTTAAGAACTAAAAGTGCAAATATAGAACCAATTAACATGCAATTACAGCGAAGCTAACTCAAGGTAAAAATAAAACATTAAAGGAGTCGTAAACTACCCAAGTCGGGGTAAGTAAACCGGTGAATGGGAGCACCTGCCAAGAAAAACAAAAAAATCACATCAGATAACTGGTAGAGTAAAAGACAAATGCAATCGAATATCTCGTCGCATCAGCAGATCTCAACAATCGACAATTGAGAAAACTCTTCTACATTTATACTCTCATGACTCAGATGACTCATGGGTAGTCATAATTTGACCCACTATTCATATTTATTTATTTATATGTACCTTATGTTATTCGTAAGTTCAGATCAATGCTTACATATTTGCTTAAGCTAGCAAACAAGTGACGGACCGCAAACAAGTGCCCGCGCAGAAGTTGGCCTACTCTCCAACTTTAAGTTTCCATCAAGGAAAATACTCTCCAATGAGTCCACTCCGCACAAGTCTCTAGAGTTTTCTCGGAACTTGCTCTGATACCAACTGTGACGGACCGGAAAATTACGCCTTTGGCGCGTCGCCCCGCAGGCCATAACTCCCCCAGTACGCCATGATGAAGCTACAATCCGGGCCTCATCCCCAGTCAAATGCACGCTCATTTTCCCTTGTAAGCATGCTGGTGGAGCATGATGCAACTATTTAAGATTCTACATCGTTCCAAAGTCACCCTCGTCCGCAGAAGGGTTTAAGGCCATAAGGCCAATGCACTTCTCATGCATCTCCGGCTTTGCCTCAACGTAGGGAATTCATCACTGAATTTCCTATCTAGCTGAGCAACCATCATATTGTCGTGTCTGGTCCAGACATAAGCTTTGGACATGGCGTGGGACGCACCAAGCCCTTGCCATTTCCTACGTTACTTCGCATACCCACTCTTTATAACTTTATAGGAAGTATGAGCATCCACTTATTGGCATGCAACTAAGCCTTATCAAGTATGTCCACAATCATCCCTTGCGTCGAGCTACCGAGCTTAGATGATATGAGGGGCCAACGTGCTGGACCTTCAATGCTGCAACTCATTGCGGCTGCCTACGTACCCTTCCCTACTCTAAAGGGATCAAGCACAAACCGTAGTTCATCCGGAAGGGACAAGCAACTTAATCCAACTCGTTTGCTAGGCCGTGGCCAAGCAATAGTGGTAATGGCCTAATCCGTATAGGCCGTTCCATCAAAATGCATAAGGAATATGCATCATCGAGTTTGCAACATGGCATAGTAATGCCTAAGCATCAAATGCCCTCTTCGCGAGGCTACGCAACTATAAATGAGCCTTTGGCATCATTTATACTCTTTCAGCTAAGCTGTGAAGCTTACTTGGTACATAGTCCGCATATGCACCTTCAACCAACTACCCCTCCATATATATGTTAATTTAACATTTTTAGAACTTTGATTAGGGGAGGAAAAATCTTTCATCAACTCCCCACAATCATTGCGTTTTACTGTTCATCGCAATGATTGCGTTTCATTGTTCATCGCAATGATTGCGCTGTAAGCTCAAGGTCACTAACCAACTAGCCTAATGCATCATGATGATGCAACATTGGCCCTCAGCCAAATTCCAAACATAATGCGCCATTTTGGCGCGGTATTGGCCTTAGGACAATCTACCTCTTACCAACCAACAGAATCTTTGGATGAAGCTCCATCTCAGGCCATGGCGCATCTTTCAGTGTGCGCCATGATAAAAACACGGGGTGTTACACTCTTCACCCATTTAAAGAATTTCGTCCCCGAAATTCCAAACAAAACTATTGTGGACAAACTCTTCGGTTTGGATTTCCTGAGCAAAAGTCCCATACCAGATGCTCAGAAATCACAGGTTTCTTCAAGTTATCATGAACAACAATTTAGACCTTCTGAGAAAATATCCCATACCACCTACCCAAGAATCCAAAAATTTCCCACAACGTTACCAAGAATCTCAATTGGCCAGTGCCAAGAGGATATCTCAACAAGGTATCCTAGATGGCGTCCCATACCACCACCCAAGAATCCCTAAGGTTCACAAGTTGCAAGGTGTCATCGAAATGACAAGATTTTAGCACAATACTGTTTGGAACAATTTTCCATTCGCCCACCGTCCCTGACGGTCATACAGGTTGACACTCGTAAGTGGGATGTTAGCCAGGCCTGACAACGCACACCATTGGACAGTTTCCAACGTGTGGGGATGATCAGTCCCATTGTCTGCCCACCATATCAGATGGTCTTCCGGATATCCACTCGTAAGTGGGGTGCCACTTAGGCCAGGCAAACTCACAGTACTCGAACAAGCTCAACTCGATTCACATAGTAACTGGCCTAGCAGTTACAAACTATTTCCCGCGCAGAAGTTGGCCTACTCTCCAACTTTAAGTTTCCATCAAGGAAAATACTCTCCAATGAGTCCACTCCGCACAAGTCTCTAGAGTTTTCTCGGAACTTTCTCTGATACCAACTGTGACGGACCGGAAAATTACGCCTTTGGCGCGTCACCCCGCAGGCCGTAACTCCCCCGGTACGCTATGATGAAGCTACAATCCGGGCCTCATCCCCAGGCAAATGCACGCTCATTTTCCCTTGCAAGCATGCTGGTGGAGCATGATGCAGCTATTTAAGCTTCCACATCGTTCCAAAGTCACCCTCGTCCGCAGAAGGGTTTAAGGCCATAAGGCCAATGCCAATGCACTTCGCATGCATCTCTGGCTTTGCCTCAACGTATGGAATTCATCACTGAATTTCCTATCTAGCTGAGCAACCGTCATATTGCCGTGTCTGGTCCAGGCATAATCCTTGGACATGGCGTAGGCCGCACCAAGCCTTTCCCATTTCCTACGTTACTTCGCTAACCCACTCTTTATAACTTGATAGGAAGTATGAGCATCCACTTACTGGCATGCAAGTAAGCCTCATCAAGTATGGCCACAATCATCCCTTGCGTCGAGCTACCGAGCTTAGATGATATGAGGGGCCAACGTGCTGGACCGTCAATGCTGCAACTCATTGCGGCTACCTACGTACCATTCCCTATTCTAAAGGGATCAAGCACATACTGTAGTTCATACGGAAGGGACAAGAAACTTAATCCAACTCATTTGCTAGGACGTGGCCAAGTAATAGTGGTAATGGCCTAGTACATATAGGTCATTCCGTCGAAATGCATAAGGAATATGCATTATCGAGTTTGCAACATGGCATAGTGATGCCTAAGCATCAAATTCCCTCTTCGCGAGGCTACGCAACTATAAATGAGCCTTAGGCATCATTTATACTCTTTTGGATAAGCTATGAAGCTTACTTGGTACATAGTCCGCATATGCACCTTCAACCAACTACCCCTCCCTATATATGTTAATTTGACATTTTTAGAACTTTGATTAGGGGAGGAAAAGTGTTTCATCAACTCCCCGCAATTATTGTGTTTTACTGTTCATCGCAATGATTGCGTTTCACCCTTCATCGCAATGATTGCGTTTCAACCTTCATCGCAATAATTGCGCTGCAATCTCAAGGCCACTAACCAACTGGCCTAATGCATTATGATGATGCAAAATTGGCCCTCATCCAAATTCCAAACATAATGCGCCATTTTGGCGCGGTATTGGCCTTAGGCCAATATTCCTCTTACCAACCAACGGAAGCTTTGGATGAAGCTTCATCTCAGGCCATGGAGCATATTTCAGCATGTGCCATGCTAAAAACAAGGGGTGTTACACTCTTCATCCCTTTAAAGAATTTCGTCCCCGAAATTTCAAAGAAAACTATTGTGGACAAACTCTTCGGTTTGGATTTCCTGAGCAAAAGTCCCATACCAGAAGCTCAGAAATCACAGGTTTCTTCAAGTTGTCATGAACAAAAATTTAAACCTTCTGAGAAAATATCCCATACCACCTACCCAGGAATACAAAAAGTTCCCACAACGTTACCAAGAATCTCAATTGGCCAGTGCCAAGAGGATATCTCAACAAGGTATCCTAGATGGCGTCCCATACCACCACCCAAGAATCCCTAAGGTTCACAAGTTTCAAGGTGTCATCGAAATGACAAGATTTAAGCACAGTACTGTGTGGAACAGTTTTCCAATCGCCCACCGTCCCTGACGGTCATCCAGGTTGCCACTCGTAAGTGGGATGCTAGTCGGGCCTGACAACGCACACCATTGGACAGTTTCCAACGTGTGGGGATGATCAGTCCCATTGTCTACCCACCGTATCATACGGTCTTCCGGATATCCACTCGTAAGTGGGGTGCCACTTAGGCCATGCAAACTCACAGTAATCGAACAAGCTCAACTCTATTCGCATAGTAACTGGCCTAGCAATTACAAACTATTTCCCGCGCAGAAGTTGGCCTACTCTCCAACTTTAAGTTTCCATCAAGGAAAATACTCTCCAATGAGTCCAATCCGCACAAGTCTCTAGAGTTTTCTCGGAACTTGCTCTAATACCAACTGTGACAGATCGGAAAATTACGCCTTTGGCGCGTCACCCCGTAGGACGTAACTCACCTAGTACGCCATGATGAAGATACAATCCGGGCCTCATCCCCAGGAAAATGCACGCTCATTTGACCTTGCAAGCATGCTGGTGGAGCATGATGCAGCTATTTAAGATTCCACATCGTTCTAAAGTCACCCTCGTCCGCAGAAGGGTTTAAGGCCATAAGGCCAATGCCAATGCACTTCGCATGCATCTCTGGATTTGCCTCAACGTAGGGAATTCATCACTGAATTTCCTATCTAGCGGAGCAACCGTCATATTGACATGTCTGGTCCAGGAATAAGCCTTGGACATGGCGTAGGACGCACCAAGCCCTTGCCATTTCCTACGTTACTTCGCTTACCCACTCTTTATAACTTGATAGGAAGTATGAGCATCCACTTACTGGCATGCAACTAAGCCTCATCAAGTATGGCCACAATTATCCCTTGCGTCGAGCTACCGAGCTTAGATGATATGAGGAGCAACATGTTGGAACGTCAATGATGCAACTCATTGCGGCTGCCTACGTACCCTTCCCTACTCTAAAGGGATCAAGCACAAACCGTAGTTCATCCGGAAGGGACAAGCAACTTAATCCAACTCGTTTGCTAGGTCGTGGCCAATAAATAGTGGTAATGGCCTAGTCCGTATAGGCCGTTCTGTCGAAATTCATAAGGAATATGCATCATCGAGTTTGCAACATGGCATAGTGATGCCTAAGCATCAAATTCCCTCTTCGCGAGGCTACACAACTATAAATGAGCCTTTGGCATCATTTATACTCTTTCGGCTAAGCTATGAATCTTACTTGGTACATTGTCCGCATATGCACCTTCAACCAACTACCCCTCCCTATATATGTTAATTTGACATTTTTAGAACTTTGATTAGGGGAGGGAAAATGGTTCATCAACTCCCCGCAATTATTGCATTTTAATGTTCATCACAATGATTGGGTTTCACTGTTCATCGCAATGATTGCGCTGCAAGCTCAAGGCCACTAACCAACTGGCCTAATGCATCATGATGATGCAACATTGTCCCTCAGCCAAATTCCAAACATAATGCGCCATGTTGGCGCGGTATTGGACTTAGGCCAATCTACCTCTTACCAACCAACAGAAGCTTCGGATGAAATTTCATCTCAGGACATAGCGCATATTTCAGCATGCGCCATGTTAAAAACACGGGGTGTTACTCTCTTCACCCATTTAAAGAATTTCGTCCCCGAAATTCCAAAGAAAACTATTGTAGACAAACTCTTCGGTTTGGATTTCCTGAGAAAAAGTCCCATACCAGATGCTCATAAATCACAGGTCTCTTCAAGTTGTCATGAACAACAATTTAAACCTTCTGAGCAAATATCCCATACCACCTACCCAGGAATACAAAAATTTCCCACAACGTTACCAAGAATCTCAATTGGCCAGTGCCAAGAGAATATATCAACAAGGTATCCTAGATGGCGTCCCATACCACCACCCAAGAATACCTAAGGTTCACAAGTTGCAAGGTGTCATCGAAATGACAATATTTTAGCACAATACTGTGTGGAACAGTTTTCCAGTCGACCACCTTCCCTGACGGTCATCCAGGTTGCCACTCGTAAGTGGGATGCTAGCCGGGCCTGACAACGCACACCATTGGACAGTTTCCAACGTGTAGGGATGATCAGTCCCATTGTCTACCCACCGTATCATACGGTCTTCCGGATATCCACTCGTAAGTGGGGTACCACTTAGGCCAGGTAAACTCACATTACTCGAACAAACTCAACTCGATTCGCATAGTAACTGGCCTAGCAGTTACAAACTCTTTCCCAATCAGAAGTTGGCCTACTCTCCAGCTTTAAGTTTCCATCAAGGAAAATACTCTCCAATGAGTCCACTCCGCACAAGTCTCTAGAGTTATCTCGGAACTTGCTCTGATACCAATTGTGACGGACCGGAAAATTACGCCTTTGGCGCGTCACCCCGCAGGCCGTAACTCCCCCGGTACGCCATGATGAAGCTATAATCCGGGCCTCATCCCCAGGAAAATGCACGCTCATTTTCCATTGCAAGCATGCTGGTGGAGCATGATGCAGCTATTTAAGCTTCCACATCGTTCCAAAGTCACCCTCGTCTGCGGAAGGGTTTAAGGCCATAAGTACAATGGCAATGCACTTCGCATGCATCTCTGGATTTGCCTCAATGTATGGAATTCATCACTAAATTTCCTATCTAGTCGAGCAACCGTCATATTGCCGTGTCTGGTCCAGGAATAAGCCTTGGACATGCCGTAGGCCGCACCAAGCCATTTCCATTTCCTACATTACTTCGCTTACCTACTCTTTATAACTTGATAGAAAGTATGAGCATCCACTTACTGGCATGCAACTAAGCCTCATCAAGTATGGCCACAATCATCCCTTGCGTCGAGCTACCGAGATTAGATGATATGAGGGGCCAACGTGCTGGACCGTCAATGCTGCAACTCATTACGGCTGCCTACGTACCCTTCCCTACACTAAAGGGATCAAGCACAGACCGTAGTTCATCCGGAAGGGACAAGCAACTTAATCCAACTCGTTTGCTAGGTCGTGGCCAAGCAATAGTGGCAATGGCCTAGTCCGTATAGGACGTTACGTCAAAATGCATAAGGAATATGCATCATCGAGTTTGCAACATGGCATAGTGATTCCTAAGCATCAAATGCCCTCTTCGCGAGGCTTTGCAACTATAAATGAGCCTTAGGCATCATTTATACTCTTTCGGCTAAGCTATGAAGCTTACTTGGTACATAGTCCGCATATGCACCTTCAACCAACTACCCCTCCATATATATGTTAATTTGGCATTTTTAGAACTTTGATTAGGGGAGGGAAAATGGTTCATCAACTCCCAGCAATTATTGCGTTTTACTGTTCATCACAATGATTATGTTTTACTATTCATCACAATGATTGCGCTGCAAGCTTAAGGCCACTAACCAACTGGCCTAATGCATCATGATGATGCAACATTGGCCCTCAGCCAAATTCAAAACATAATGCGCCATTTTGGCGCGGCATTGTCCTTAGGCCAGTCTACCTCTTACCAACCAACGGAAGCTTTGGATGAAGCTTCATCTCAGGCCATGGCGCATCTTTCAGCATGCGCCATGCTAAAAACATGGGGTGTTACAAAACACTTCCAATAATGTAAGGTACCCAATGCTTACAGATTTTCTTGAGCCAGCAAACACTTCCAATAGTGTATAGTACCCAAAGTGTAAGTTTAGATGCGTGGAGTTTGCCTGAGTATATGCCATCTATGGAAGTCGAACCCACAACTACATGGTTGAATTCCATGTGCTCTACCAGTTGAGCTAAGATAACAAGAGAGAAATTATTTCTAAACATAATCTACCTCGTCTCTAAATATTTACTTGAGATGAATATAAACTTATGTATATACAGTAGGACTTGAGCATTTCAAAATCCAACTCTGACATGTCTAGTTCATTTAAATGATGTTATGCATCTAAAAAACAAATATGATATCAATGATTTGAAAGGATATATGGATGTGAATAACAATTTAGGAGTGTAAGAGGCTAGATGCAGAGCCTCAACTGAACTCAGGTGCTTATCCTAACAAAGTATACCCCATTTTCAAACTTTCACCTAAATATAAAAGTTAGTTAAACAATACAACTGAAACATATAAGATCGAAGATTTTCTGAAAAGAGATATTGACGCTGAACATCTGATGGTTAGGCACATAAATTATAGGTGGTGACTTGTGAGATTAAATTCACCACAATATGTATACTACACAGATGATAAGTATGATGCTATTTAAAATTATTGGAGAGACAATCGGCTGCGACATTTTCAGTTTCTTAAATTAACCATTAATCTATATTCTTTCAGAAAAGACTGTGGTTTCTTCAAGTACGAATTCCTATTTGAGTGCCAGATATTTTATAATCATTATTTCTCATTACAGCAGATGAGGACCTTGGAACAAATTTCATACATATGTGACCAACCATGGTATCTCTCTTACCTTCCCAGACATCTAATTTTTAAACTTAATTATTAATAAGCTTTGTTAAAGGAATTAACCATCACAACCAATTTTGTATCTTTTGTCTCTTGAAAATATCTATAATCAGCTAAAGTAGCAACAATAGGGTTACTAAAAACCAATTTATAAATTGAAATAAACTACAGTAACAATAGATAAGTAGTCTTACCTGACCGGAATTCAAAGGCCTTCTTTACCTCATTGGAATAGTCCCGATCTTCTATTTAATTACATGTCTCTTCTAGCAGAAGCTTAGTCAGATGCTGAAGCAAATAAAAAAAAAAAATCTCCAATAAATATTGTTAAAATTAAAGCATGGAAATACGAAAACTCAACTTAGCAATAGAGATGTTTCTTCTTCCATTATTGGCAAAGAGACAAAAATTGCATCTTAATTTATTTCACTGTTTTAAAATCTTACCCAGAACCCCTTGCATTGTAGAATTGTCGTTTTTCAGTTTTACAAACAAAACATAGTCGCGCAAAGAGTAATAGCTAGAGCCTAAATAAAACCAAATAACATCTGCTCATGGATTTTAAAATTAATTAAAAGTTCTTATTAACTAAACCAAAATTCCAATAGTAAACACTTCAATTGTGTTACCCATTGTACTATAAAATTTTTAGATCATATATCTTCATTGATGTTGGAAGATTCAAATATCTCATCTTAGTGTCACACTCGACATGATAAGTTATCCAATCTAAGTCATACTCAATACTCTGACATAATAATACATAAAACTAAAAGATGGAAATAATCTAAATTGCAAACCAACTGAACTGTATGCAGCAAATCAGAGATATACATCTTCAGCACACCTTGAAATTTGGCCAGAGCATGTATTTAAAATGATTCCTGCGACCTCAACTCTAATTTAGCCCCCGGTTGTCCCTAAATACAACAAAATAGCTATAAGCAAAATATTTATTAGAGAAGCTGGTGTAGGTGTTCACAATTCATGATGATAAGTACATAATTGATATAATTTTTAAGGGCCTATTGATACTATAATGTACTCCTAATAACCCAGTGTTTATAGGTGAAAATAGTTTCTACTAATTTTGATAATTGCAGGTGTGAAGGTGAGAAACTGTTTAAACCCTAAACAAATGTACTGCAAGGGATTACTTTTAAGTTCGAGAGATCAATCTGTACAAGTCCGGCCTAAACCAAGAAATGGTCGTTCCAGACTTGCTTCAGTCACAAAGAGGAGAAGAATGGGTTGGTTTTGGGGAGGGAAGCAAGGAAAGCGTGAGACCAGAATAGTTGATTCTGGAAGAGCAATTGGGTTTCTACAACTTGTTTTCAGAAGAATAGGAGAGATCACGAGGAGAGCTATCCAGTAAGTATTCTGAGTATTTGTCTTGTCCGAATGAACTTGTTGTTCCAATAGAAATAGGTAAAACCTATTTATACAAGTTGTAGTAGAAACGTATCATGGTATCATTAAGGAGTGAGGAGTAAATAGGAGGAGGTGGTAACCGTATGCATGGACTTGATTATTCCATAAAGTGGTTAACGCATGAAATTTATTTTCATGAAACTGTTAACGTTATGGAATTGATGTTCCATAAGGTTATTAACTCACGGCTTTATGTCCCATGAACTTTTTCCCACATAACTCCCGTATTTACAAGGCGCCTCACTCTTATGACACTTCCTTATGAGGGGCGTAGTGTACGCCGCACGTTGTAGACCACCAAACCAATACCCAAAGAAGATCCCCCAATTTGTGTTGATGTCTCGAATGTTCTTGGAGAACATGTAATACGTTGTTGTGGCTTGGCAAGTCGAGCTCGGGGAACTTGCTAGCCTGGTGATCTTCGATGGTCGAGATTTTGTATCTTGAGAGGCGCGTTGCGTGCTTTAGTTTTGGTAGAGAGGGCCATCGTGGTGGTGCGACCAGGTTGGCATGCCGTTGGCATGGCGTGGCCAAACTTAGGTTTTGGACTCAAAAGTCATGAGGTGACTTTAGACGGCTAGGATTCGCTCCTGGGTTTGAAGGTTGGCCATTGATGGTCGTATGCCTTTTGTTTTGGTGGCCGCGTAGGGAAGGCGCGACCAAGGTGTTGTATAGACTTGGCGCGTAGGGCCAATGGTCTTCCATAGGCGTATGGAATGGCTTGGGACAAGGCAAGGGGTGCTTGGCTTGGCATAGCGTGACTAGCATAGCTAGGGCCAAGGCATGGGTGTTTGGCTTGGTGCGGATAGCTTGGATAGGTGCGGTTTGGCTTGGCGCGTGGGGCCAAGGGTTTTCCATGGTCGCATGGCATGACTAGCTTGGGCTAGGTGCGTGCCCAAGCTAAGGTTTTTGGGCCAAAGTCGTGAGGGGACTTTAGGCGGCCAGGATTTGCTCATGGGATTGAAGAGTAGCCATTGATGCGCGCATTTTTTTCAGAAACCAAAATTAGTTCCCTTCACTAGAATCGTTGTACAATTCTATTATGGACTCGGATTTTAACGGTCCGCCCCTCAAATCAACCGGAAAAGAATTTCCTATCTCCTTACACGGTGATATTTAAGTATTGAACTCGTTCGGGAGGATAAAACAGCCCGAGAGCGAAACTGAGGAAGAATTCAGGAGGGATGGCGGCATGGCCAGGCTATCATGGCATGCCTTGGCGCAACTAGGATGGCATGGCATGCCTTGGCGTGGTTTGGCACATGGGGCCGAGGGTTTTCCATGGTCGCATGGCATAACTAGATTTGGTTAGGCGTGTGACAAAGCTAGGGTTTTTGGGCCAAAGTCATGAGGTGACTTTGGGCGGTCAGGATTTTCTCCTGGGATTGAAGGGCAACCGTTGATTATTGCATGCCTTCACTTAGGTATCCGTGAGAAGAAGGCCAGCAGGGTGGCGCGGCTAGGGGCTACGGCGCGGCATATTTGGCATGACGCGACTAGCTTGGTTAGGTGCGTGACCAAGCTAGGGTTTTGGGGCCAAAGTCATGAGGTGACTTTGGGCGGCCAGGATTTGCTCCTGGGATTGAAGGGAAACCGCTGATTATTGCATGCCTTCACTTTAGTAGCCGCAAGGGGAAGGCCATCATGGTGGCGCAGCATGAGGAGCCATGGCGAGACGTGTTTGGCATGGCGCGGTCGGCGTGGCTAGCCTTGGCTTGGGGCGTGGCCAAGTTAGGGATTTGGGACAAAGGTCGTGAGGAGACCTTAGACGGACAGGATTTTCTCATGGGATTGAAGGTCAATCATTGATTGTTGCATGCCTTCACTTTAGTGGCCGTGAGGAGAAGGCCAACAGGATGCCGCAGATAACATAGCTAGGGACAAGGCAGAGCGCGATTGGCATGGCGCGGCTAGCTTGGGCTAGACGTGGCTGGCATGATTTTCCATTGGCACAAGGATGCAGCTATCATGGTTGGCATGCTTTGGCGCGGTTGGGTGTGGTTGGCATGATTTTCCATTGGCACACGAGACGTGGCTAGCATATCTAGAGCCATGGCATGGTGCGATTGGAATGGCGCGGCTAACTTGGGCTAGGTGTGGCTGGCATGATTTTCCATTGGCACAAGGGTGAGGCTAGCATGGTTGGCATGCTTTTGCGTGGTTGGGTGTGGCTGGAATGGTTTGTCATTGGCACACGAGATGTAGCTAGCATAGCTAGGGCCATGGCACGGTGCGATTGGCATGGCGCAGCTAACTTGGGCTAGGTGTGGCTGGCATGATTTGCCATTGGCACAAGGGTGCGGTTAGCATGGTTGGCATGCTTTGTCGCGGTTGGGTGTGGCTGGCATGGTTTGCCATTGGCACACGAGATGTGGCTAGCATAGCTAGGGCCATGGCACAGTGTGATTGGAATGGCGTGGATAACTTGGGCTAGGTGTGGATGGCATGATTTTACATTGGCACAAGGGTGAGGCTAGCATGGTTGGCATGCTTTGGCGCAGTTTGGTGTGGCTGGCATGGTTTGCCATTGGCACACGAGATGTGGCTAGCATAGCTAGGGCCATGACACGGTGCGATTGGCATGACGCGGATAATTTGGGCTAGGTGTGGCTGGCATGATTTGCCATTGGCACACGTGAGAATTAGGACTTGGTTTGTCTAACCCTAATTTGAAAAATATACCCTGGTAATTATTTAGAGACACATTAAAGGCTTTTATTTAATGCGCCTAGTAAATGCTTGTTTTAAATGTCTGCTAGGGTTTAGTGTTTTACGATTTTAACCCTATACTAAAAACCACCATCAACATTAAGTCCCCTGCTTAGCTCGGAATAGGTGTCTTGTTGCGGGGTAAGCATATGATGGTGACAGACAACGTAAATTATTGCAAAGACGGTTAGGAGAATCCGACTAACCTTTTAAGTGGTAGAGAGGACTTCGACTTTCCATGTTGGTAGTCCTTTCCGCGGCAAAGGTGGCACGGTCCTGGAGGGCGGAGCAGGTGGCATGGCTTTGATTACGGAAATGGCATGGTGGAGCATGCAGAGGCGGCTAGGTGTGATGGGCCGTGGCAATGGGGTGATGGATTGATCTGGCGTGAATTCAAGGACTTGGTTGCCTCTTTCTTTATTTGATTAGACCAGAAAATTCCTCCCCCTTTCTCTGCTTTTGTGATGCCACTGTCTTCGTTCCCGAAATTTAGCGTTGGTGGTGGGAAAGGAAAACATACTCCAGTGTGCCTCGACCACGTTATTCCACACTTTCTCGCCAACCATAATTATTCCCCGTAGGCAGTCATGGGGTTTAATTGGGATCTGATATCATGCCTTAACTCACGTCCGGTACAAAAATTTCCCTTTTGAGGTTGCGTCATTTTGTCGTGCATAAAAGACGATCTTGAGTTCTACATTAGGGTAGTTTGTCTTCGTCCATCCTCTTTGCAGGTATCGCCTCATGCTTCCTTTTTCTTCCCCTTTTTTTTATACTATTTTTTTCTATACGTGCATAGATGGGATGAAGTTTGATCATTCTCCCCGTTCTTTGTAGTGTATGATGGGATCCTCCAAGGACAGTCATGTCTTCAACTCTTTCGAGAAGGTTTCCAGAATTGGGTCCTCTTCTCATGAGGAGGCACTGGCTAGATTCGAATCCCTGCTACGTGAAGTTGGTGAGGTCATCCAGGACCTTCCTTCTATCTACCTCCATGAAGTGCAGGCGCGTGTTCGGACTTTCTTGGGTTCGGTGAGCATGGAGGAGGGATGGGAAAGCAAGAAGGAACCTTGGTGTGTTGAGAAGTCCTGGCGCGGAAAAGCTATTCCTCGGCCCAGTCGTAGGGCGAGTCGAACTGCTCTCAGGTTGAAGTAAAGGAAGATCGAGCGTGTGAAGCTTTTGGAGGAGAGCACCATGGTTCTTGGTTCTGATGCAGATGAATCGAAAAATCTTCTTCTGGGTGTCAATGAGAAAACTTTCAAAGGAGAATTTGTCAGAAACGAAGTAGCCCTTAAAGCTGGTGCCGGAGGTGTCGTTGGTGATACTGAAGGGGTCATGGTGGCATATGCCAGGCCGATTGTCGAAGCGGTCACTGTCACTGCTGCACTTACTTCGGGATGGGACGCTAAGGTTGCTATTGCTAATACCATTGAATGGGATCTTTGTTGCCCGAGAGATTGCTGGGGAAAGTTCTTGAATATGGCCTTGACCAAGGGGACCCATGTTCCATCATTCGAAGGCTAGTTCCTCCCCTTTGTTATTCCTGTTGCTTAGTCGTCCTGATGTCCTTGTAGTTTTTTTTTTTAAACTTTTCTTCACCAGTTAACGCTCCGCTTGTCTATATTTTTTTTTTGAATGATTGAATGAGGTATTTTGGTTGCAATATGATGGGTAATGGTTCTCTGGGTTAGTTTGATGTATTTCTCTGATATCTGGAAAACTTATTCAGAATGGGATTATTATTATTATTATTATTATTTGACGATAAAGAAACTCCGAGGAAGAATACAAACGGTGTATTCATCTTGGGGAAATACAAATATCAAGAGAAATTGTTGAAGGAAATGCTAAAGGGAGCGTGACTGGGAAGTACAACATTTTAAGGAACGGAGGCCCTGATCCATTGCGAGTGAATTGTCACACCTTCGGGTGCGTCTGCGTTGATGATCTTGCAATATCCTCCTAAAAGGATGTCTGCCACCAGATACAGCTCGTCTTCTCTCTCATTGGGCGAATCGATCTGAATAGCCATTTTTAGCGTCATCTCCCTAACTTGGAATGAGTTTGCCTTGACCACCACATCCCCGATTGAGAACGGGTTCAGACGTCGTACAACCGCTTGAGTCTTGGCTTTGTTGGTCTCAATGGAAGTTTCTAGGCTCTTTGCAAAGTGCTCAAATGGCCCAGCACCCCATTCACATTTCTTGAGAGCTTTCATGACGATAGTTGCGTCGAGTCACCATGACGGGATGGGTGGGAGGAATGACTAAGTGTAGAGGGGGTCGCTTGGTCAGACTTACTTGTGTTTAAAATCCATGAGCTAGCGTCAGCAAGCCTCCTCCGGATGTCTGGGTCCCTTTGGTAGTTCGTTGATGTGATGAACCGTGGGATGAGCCGTTGGAGACTCCTTCAGGCATGGACGTCGGTAGAGGATGCACATCGAGTTTCGCCTTGTTGTCGAGTACCCACAAATGCCCCAATATTATGTCATGACCCAGTTCTATGAAAATGTGGAATTTGCTATGCGTTACAACGTATCCCACCTTGATCTCGAGGTTAATGTATCCATGCGCGTTCAAAGCTTCTCCTCTCGGGTTCTTAATCACAGATGGGGAATGGGTAGCATCTTGTTTTGTGAATCCCGCTGCTTTTAGTGTCTTGAAAGTAATGATGTTGAGGTCATAGGCCATGTCAATGAGCGTGTCGTCAAGTTTGATACCTCTTAAACGAGACATGGTCAGCAGTCCCCAGTTCTCCCCTTTGAGTCCGCTTGTTTGGAAATCTTGGGTTCCTGGCGTGGTTTCCGGGGAGAGAAAAAGTCATTTGCCGGATACGACGCGATTTAGAGCCGTGAAAATATCTTGGCGTTGCACCTTGGAAAGATAAAGAATTTCGTTTACATGTTGCATCATGGATTGTACAGTCTCGTGCACGGAGTCCCAGAGGACCCGCAGTTTCTTATTTGGAGTGGGTCTCGATGTACTACCTCGTTTCCTAGTTGGAGCTCTCCCGCTTCTATCTTTTCTTTGAAAATATGCTTTAGTTTGTTATAATCACTGGTCGGGTGGTGAACGAACCTGTGGTAATGGCAGTACTTAGGGTTTTCCATCTCGGCCTCAGTTGCTGGACGTCTGGGAAGCGGCAGTCTGATAACATCATCTTGAACCCAGGCCTACAGGGGGTCGATCCCCTCCTCCATGGGGAACGGGAAGTCGAGAGCATTCCCTTAAGTTTCATGATGATGCATGGGGGTTTTAGTGGCAGTCTTCCGTGGTAGGGCCTCTCGTTGCGCCGGTGCTTCACGTTTTGGATGGTGACCTATAACTGGGGACTTCTTTTTTCCCTTTTTGTTCACTATGTTCACAGAGGGCGAGCCAACATTAAACTGCTTGCTGGTTAGGTGTCTATTCCCACGAGTCTCATTGGCGTCTTCAACTCGGGTTGACCTAGTTCTCTCCAGTAATGCCGGTGCTATCGTTGAGGATCGTCTAGCGGCTTCGTGGAGTTCGGAGAATGTTTGGAAGCGCAAGTTTTCTAGCAAGGCACGATAAATAGGAACCATACCATTGATGCATGTGTTCACCAGTTGTTGTTCAGTCACGTTTGGGTCGTGACAGTCGAGTGCTTGAACCCTGAACCTTTTTACAAAGTCGTTCGGGTGTTCGTTGTCCCACTGGTACATCCTTCCGAGGTCCGAAAAAGTGACTTGTTCAGACACGAATAAGTACTTCATGTAAAACGATGTAACCATGCTGCTCCAGCTGGGGATACTGTTTGGTGGGATGCTTTTGTACCATGTATACGCCCTTCCGGTAAGTGATTTTGAGAACTCCCTTAGACGAATAACGTGATTATACTCATGCTCGCCTAGGGATTCCAAGAAATGAGAGACGTGCTCATGTGCATTCCCGCTACCATCGTACATGGTAAATTGAGGAGAGGAGTACCTCCTTGGAAGAGGAATCCTTTGCTATTCGGATGGGTAAGGAGGTTGGTGTTGATGTATGTCCAGTTCATCATTCTTGATTCGGTTGCGGAGAAGTTTCTCCAAATCTTCCCGCATGACGAAGTTGGACGGCTGATTTCTTTCTACTGGGATTCTAGCCATAATTTCCTCGTCTGCGGAGGCGCGTTCCGTTGAGGTGGTGGCATCGGGACAGTTGGAGGCGTTTCTAAACGTCTCTGGAGTACGCGACTCACGTGGTAGCCTCTCTGTCAGGGTCTTGAGAAAGACGAGTACTTCCTTCTGTGTGGAAACCATATCTGTCTGGGATCTAGCAAGCATTTCTTGTCGTTCCATCAAATCAGTGATGGTGACATAAGGACGACTTCCCCTGGTCCCTCCGGTTTCTCGTCCCATCAGTGGGGTAGTCGGGACCTTGGTTGTGGTTGGAGGTGTCATGCCAGATGAGACGTTAGGAGCTGCAGCAGCGGCTCTATCACTGGTGACTTGTGGTGTAACGCCTGAAGAAGTGTTTTCGTTGCCGTGATTGGAGGGTTGCGCAGAGACATTAGAGGCAGCAACGGCTCTGGACCTGGTGATTGGCGGTGTAACGCTTGAGGGGACGCCTTCGGGGTTGCCATAATCAGTAGGTGAGGTAACGACGTTATTGGGGGAGACATTAACGTAAGGGACGTTTTCTGTGATGATATTCTCGACAATCGCTCCGGACCTGAGTTCCACCATATTGGGATTGACGTTTGGGAAAATAAACCAAGAGTTAGAGTTGGTATTGTGACCGATAGATCAATCCTCTCACTGTGGTCGCCAATTGTTTATAGGTGAAAATAGTTTCTACTGATTTTGGTAATTGCAGGTGTGAAGGTGAGAAACTGTTTAAACCCTAAACAAATGTACTGCAAGGGAGTACTTTTAAGTTCGAGAGATTAATCTGTACAAGTCCGGCCTAAACCAAGAAATGTCCGTTCCAGACTTGCTTCGGTCACAAAGAGGAGGAGAATGGGTTGGTTTTGGGGAGGAAAGCAAGGAAAGTGTGAGACCAGAATATTTGATTCTGGAAGAGCAATTGGGTTTCTACAACTTGTTTTCATAAGAATAAGCGAGCTCACGAGGAGAGCTAGCCAGTAAGTATTCTGAGTATTTGTCTTGTCCGAATAAACTTGTTGTTCCAATAGAAATAGGTAAAACCTATTTATACAAGTTGTAGTAGAAACGTACCCTGGTCTCATTAAGGAGTGAGGAGTAAATGGGAGGAGACGGTAACCGTATGCATGGACTTGATTATTCCATAAAATGGTTAACGCATGAAATTGATTTTCATGAAACTGTTAACATTATGGAATTGATGTTCCATAAGGTTGTTAACTCACGGCTTTATATCCCATGAACATTTTCCCACATAACTCCCGTATTTACAAGGAGCCTCACTCTTATGACACTTCCTTATGAGGGGCGTAGTGTACGCCGCACGATGTAGACCACCAAACCAATACCCAAAGAAGATCCCCCAATTTGTGTTGATGTCTCGAATGTTCTCGGAGAATATGTAATACGTTGTTGTGGCTTGGAAAGTCGAGATCAGGGAACTTTATAGCCTGGTGACCTTCGATGGTCAAGATTTTGTATCTTGAGAGGTGCGTTGCGCGCCTTAATTTTGGTAGTGAGGGACATCGTGGTGGAGCGACCAGGTTGGCATGCCATTGGCATGGCATGGTTTGGCGTGGCCAAACTTAGGTTTTGGACCCAAAAGTCATGAGGTGACTTTAGACGGCCAGGATTCGCTTTTGGGTTTGAAGGTTTGCCATTGATGGCCGTATGCCTTTTGTTTTGGTGGCCGCGTAGGGAAGGCGCGACCAAGGTGTTGTTTAGACTTGACGCGTAGGGCCAATGGTCTTCCATGGGCGTATGGCATGGTTGGGGCCAATGGTATTCCATGGGCGTATGGCATGGTTGGGTCCAAGGCAAGGGGCGCTTGGCTTGGCATAGCGTGACTAGCATAGCTAGGGCCAAGGCATGGGTGTTTGGCTTGGTGCGGCTAGCTTGGCTAGGTGCGGTTTGGCTTGGCGCGTGGGGCCAAGGGTTTTCCATGGTCGCATGACATGACTAGCTTGGGCTAGGTGCGTGCCCAAGCTATGGTTTTTGGGCCAAAGTCGTGAGGGGACTTTAGGCGGCCAGAATTTGCTCCTGGGATTGAAGAGTAGCCATTAATGTGCGCTTTTGTTTTAGAAACCCTAATTAGCGTCCTTCACTAGAATCGCTGTACAATTCTAGTACGGACTCAGGTTTTGATGGTCCACCCCTCAAATCAACCGGAAAAGAATTTCATATCTTCTATCGCGAGGATATCTAGGTTTTGAACTCGTCCGGGAGGAGAAAACATCTCGAGAGAGAAACTCAGGAAGAATTCAGGAGGGATGGCGGCATGGCTAGGCTATCATGGCATGCCTTGGAGCAACTAGGATGGCATGGCATGCCTTGGCGTGGTTTTGCACATGGGGCCGAGGGTTTGCCATGGTCTCACGACATATCTAACTTTGGTTAGGCGTGTGACCAAGCTAAGGTTTTTGGGCCAAAGTCATGAGGTGACTTTGGGCGGCCAGGATTTGATCCTGGGATTGAAGGGCAACCGTTGATTGTTGCATGACTTCACTTTGGTAGCTGTGAGGAGAAGGCCAGCAGGGTGGCGCGACTAGGGGATATGGCGTGGCATATTTGGCATGACACGACTAGCTTGGTTAGGTGTGTGACCAAGCTAGGATTTTGGGGCCAAGGTCATGAGGTGACTTTGGGCGGCCAGGATTTGCTCCTGGGATTGAAGGGCAACCGCTGATTGTTGCATACCTTTACTTTGGTAGCCGCAAGGGGAAGGCCATCATGGTGGCGCGGCATGAGGGGCCATGGCGAGACGTGTTTGGCATGGCGCGGCCGGCGTGGCTATCCTTGGCTAGGTGCGTGGCCAAGTTAGGGCTTTGGGCCAAAGGTCGAGAGGGGACCTTAGACGGCCAGGATTTTCTCCTGTGATTGAAGGGTAACCATTGATTGTTGCATGCCTTCACTTTAGTGGTCGTGAGGAGAAGGCCAATAGGATGTCGCAGTTAGCATAGCTAGGGCCAAGGCAGAGCGCGATTGGCATGGCGCGGATATCTTGGGCTAGACGTGGATGGCATGATTTGCCATTGGCACAAGGATGCATCTAGCATGGTTGGCATGCTTTGGCGCAGTTGGGTGTGGCTGGCATGGTTTGCCATTGGCACACGATATGTGGCTAGCATAGCTAGGGCCATGGCACGGTGCGATTGGCATGGCGCGGATAACTTGGGCTAGGTATGGCTGGCATGATTTGCCATTGGCACAAGGGTGCGGCTAGCATGGTTGGCATGCTTTGGCGCGGTTGGGTGTGGCTGGCATGGTTTGCCATTGGCACATGAGATGTGGCTAGCATATCTAGGGCCATGAAACAGTGCGATTGGCATGGCGCGGCTAACTTGGGCTAGGTGTGGCTGCCATGATTTTCCATTGGAACAAGGGTGTGGCTAGCATGGTTGGCATGCTTTGGCGAAGTTGGGTGTGGCTGGCATGGTTTGTCATTGGCACACGGGATGTGGCTAGCATAGCTAGGGCCATGGCGCAGTGCGATTGGCATGGCGTGGCTAACTTGGGCTAGGTGTGGCTGCCATGATTTGCCATTGGCACACGTGAGAATTAGGGCTTGGTTTGTCTATCCCTAATTTGAAAAATATACCCTGGTAATTATTTAGAGACACATTAAAGGCTTTTATTTAATGCGCCTGGTAAATGCTTGTTTTAAATGTCTGCTAGGGTTTAGTGTTTTACGATTTTAACCCTATACTAAAAACCACCATCAACACCCAGATATATATATCGAAGGCAAAGAAGATGGAGAGAAATCAAATTCATACTTGGTTGAGAATTCTTGTTTGCGTACCTATTAACAAATCAATACAATAGTGAGTCAAGATCACAGAATAGATGAGAAAGAAATAGATAAAAAGTGAGATGGTAGTAAGAAGTAACACCATGTCTACATTACATACGCGAACCGGGGTTTGTAAATATGGGTTCGCCTGCAAGTTCAATCATCTACAGCCTGCTGCTACTGTTGGAGCTCTGCTGTTGGATCCATAGGAATCATCACCGGGTTTTCCATATCTTGGTGCACTTTCTAGCATGGTCTTTACCAACAAAGATCATTATAAACAGACGGCTTCGCTACAGCTTATATTGAACAACTCCCACCAATTTCAATTGATGTGGGTTTCTTGAGACTGAAATAAAATTTATCTAATATTGACATCTCTGACTCTTCCCAGTGCGAAAGCTAAACTAACCTAAATAATTTTTCAAAAATATGTAATAAAACAAAATAAGTTGAGTTAGTGTAAAATCTTCGGGGTGAGCTTGTACATACCTTTGCTAAGTTCCTACAACCTGAATTGCAATGAACCTATAGTATATCAGTTCTTGTATCAATCTGTACATACAATGCCTATTTGTTAGAACCTAATCCCAGTCACGAATTGTATATATCCTAAAAAGTTTTCCAAGTCAAACTCATTGAAAACCCATCACAGCTCATATAATAAACACATATGACAAAACCCATAACTGATTTACACAATTCATCATACACTTCAAGAACAAATATATCTTCACCAATTCAATACAACATATTGCATGTACTCTCACCAACGACATAAATCCCAGTAAAAAATTACCAAGAAAATCCCAAAAATCACTAAAACCAAAATAAGGTGATATGGATAGGGATTTTTGAAGTAATGAACATGGTAAAATTCTCAAGGGTGATATTATCTTGATAACAAACAGAAAAAGATTTGTTTGAAGATTTATAGTAATAGCCTGAGTATAAGGATCATCAGTGAATGCTTCCATTAACATATTAATGGACAATAGACATGAAACAAAATCATATAGTAATCATATAGAAAATTTAACCAAATCCTTGAGAACTTTCAAACTTTCCCATTACTTGATGTGCCTTTGTATTTCCTTCTAATTGCGGTGATTCTGTAAGGGAAAAAAAAAAGAGAGCTATTGAATTTATTTACCCTGATAGCGTAAACTTAGTCGTCAGTGTCGTTGATGTAGTATACTTTCTACATCTTCTTTGAGTAATTTTCATATGAAAACCCTGAGATTTTCAATCCTTTGATTAATTGGATATACTAAAACCGAATGAAAAAGTCGAACCACTTAATATAAAAAGGTTACCTGGCGTTAATTTCAATGTGTGGCAATGATTCAAAAATAGTAGTTCAACTAATTCCTGTGATGAAGATAAAAAGGTGAGGGAGAATCGTACCAAACAAATCAATTAGGGTTAGAGACTGGCCTTCTTATAACATGTAAGGATTCATCTTCAGATCTAAAGTCATGGGCAACCTTCCCCTTAGACAAGGCAGAGTGTAGAAACCCAAAATTAAAAATGTTTATAGGAAAAATACCCAAGATTGTTTAGACTGCGTTCAATGTTTTGTGATTTCTACATTTTTAATGGCTGGGAGCTGCAATTTAGACGGAAGAGCACCTGATCTAGTGAAAAGAATTAATGTGCTTGAGCTGAGACATAACATTTAATTTAAACTTAGAGGATGAAGATGTGGTGGAGGGTAACAGCTTCACTTCAGGTGGACTGTATAGAGAGCTACCCATAATTAAGGATCTGTGCAATAGTAACTTGAATGATGCTTAACCAACTCCCTCCTAACCGTTTTTTCGTCATATGGCCAAGCATACAAATAAAAATTAAATTTTTAAGAAAAGTATATAATCATTAAGCACAGATGCTACGAAGAAATAAAAAAATCAATAGAAGCAAAAAAAGAAAAGAAATAGATTACCGATATAATTCCAGGCTTTTATGTTTACCTCTTTCTTCTTCTATTCCTCTCAATAGCCTTTTCTTTTTATTAATTGAGGAAAAAAAAAATATTTACATCCATGTTCAGGAAATCGACAGAAGATCAAACGAAAATGTCTGCATTTATTGCATATAACCTTGTTTATCTCCATCAGTCATAGTAGTGGCTTGAAATCCTCCCTGAGTCACAGTAGCAACTTGAAATCTTCCCTGAGTCACTTGAAACCCTTCTTATGACGGACCGGAAAATTACGCCGTCGGCGCGTCGCCCCGCAGGCCGCAACTCCCCCGGTGCGCCACTGATGAAGCTACGATCTGGGCCTCATCCCCTGGAAAATGCACGCTCACTTTCCCTTGCGAGCATGCTCGTGGAGCATGATTCATCTATTTAAGCTTCTACACCTTTCCAACTTACCTTTGTTCTGAAAAAGGGTTCAAGGCCAATGCCAATTCACTTCACATGCATCTCTGGCTTCGCCTCATCATAGGAAATCCATCACTGAATTTCCTAGCTAGCTGAGAAACCGTCGTATTGCCATGTCTTGTCCAGGCTTAAGGCATAAGCCGTGGACTTAGGCACAGGCCGAACCAAGCCCTTGCCATTTCCTACGTTACTTTGCTTACCAACTCTCTTTATAACTTTATAGGAAGTATGAGCATCCACTTAATGGCATGCAACTTATCCTCACCAAGTCTGGACACAATCATCTCTTGCTTCGAGCTACTGAGCTTAGATGATATGAGGGGCCAACGTGCTGGACCGGCAATGCTGCAAATCATTGCGGCTGCTTACGTATCCTTCCCTACTCGAAAGGAATCAAGCACAGACCGTAGTTCATCCTAGAAGGGACAATCAACTTATTCCAACTCTTTTGCTAGGCCGTGGCCAAGCAATAATGGTAATGGCCTAGTCCGTATAGGCCGTTCCGTCAAATACATCCAAGTGATGCATCATCGAGTCCGTGGAATGGCATAGTGATGCTTTAGCATTATATGCCCTCTCTCAAGGTTAAGCAACTATAAATGATCCTTATGCATCATTTATACTCTTTCGGCTAAGCTATGAAGCTTACTTGGTGCATAGTCCGCATATGCACCTTCAACCAACTACCCTTCCCTATATATGTTTATTTGACATTTTTAGAACTCTGATTGGGGGCGATAAAATCCTTCATCAACTCCCCGTTTTACTATTCATGGCAGTCGCCATGTATTTTCCAGAATAACCGACCAAGGTGGCTGTACATTCATCTCTGGCTCACACGCCAGTTACGATGCCAACTCGATGTTCATCCAGGATGGCTGCACTCTAGCTTTGGCCCGTAGGCCACTCCCATGCCCAGAAGTGATGGTTGTGCATTACCAACCCGATGTCTAGCCATGTTGGATGTACATTCTTAAGGCCATCTACCCAATTGGCCTGAAGTATCCTTTGTGAAAGATTTGGCTCTTGGCCAATGCAACTTCCAACTAATGTCATATTGGCCTTAGCCAATATGCATACGCGATGTGCCTTACATGGCACCCAATATTGGCCATTGGCCAAATGTATCCTTTGACACGAGAATTGGCTCTTGGCCAAATGCCACACATAATGCGCCGTTTTGGCGCGATATTGGCCTTAAGCCAATCTACCTCTTACCAACCAACGAAAGCTTTGGATAAAGCTTCATCTCAGGCCATGGCGCATCTTTCAGCATGTGCTATGCTAAAAATACGGGGTGTTACACTCTTCACCCCTTTAAAGAATTTCTTCCTCGAAATTCAAAATAAAAACTATTGTGGACAATCTCTTCGGTTTGGGTTTCCTGAGCAAAAGTCCCATACCAGATGCTCAGAAATCACGGGTTTCTTCAAGTTGTCATGAACAATAATTTAGACCTTCTGAGCACATGTCCCATACTACCTGCCCAGGAATCCAAAAAGTGCCCACAACGATACCAAGAATCGCAATTGGCCAATGCCAAGAGGATAACTCGACAAGGTATCTTGAATAGTATCCCATACTACCACCCAGGAATCTCTAAGGTTCACAAGTTTAAAGATATCATCTGAATGACAAGATTTCAGCACTGTACTGTGTGGAACAGTTTTCCAATTGCCCACCGTCCCTGACGGTCATCCAAGTTGCCACTCGTAAGTGGGATGCTAGCCGGGCCTGACAACGCACACCCTTGGACAGTTTCCAACGTGTGGGGATGATCAGTCCCATTATCTACCCACCGTATCAGACGGTCTTCCGGATACTCGTAAGCGGGGTGCCACAGAGGAATGGAAAACTCACAGTACTTTACAAGCTCAACTCGATTTGCAAAGTAACTGGCTCAGCAGTTAGAAACTCTTTCCCACACAGAAGTTGGCCTACTCTCCAACTTTAAGTTTTCCATTAAGGAAAATACTCGTGGACAAGTCCACTCCGCACAAGTCCCTAGTGTTTTCTCGGAACTTGCTCTGATACCATCTGTGACGGACCAGAAAATTATGCCTTCGCCGCGTCGCCCCACAGGCTGCAACTCCCCCGGTGCGCCACTGATGAAGCTACGATTCGGGCCTCATCCCCTGGCAAATGCACACTCACTTTCCCTTGCGAGCATGCTCGTGGAGCATGATTTAGCTATTTAATCTTCCACACCTTTCTAACTTACCCTTGTTCTGCGAAAGGGTTCAAGTCCATAAGGCCAATGCCAACGCACTTCAAATGCATCTCTGGCTTCGCCTCATCATAGGAAATCCATCACTGAATTTCCTAGATAGCTGAGCAACCGTCGTATTGCCATGTCTTGTCCAGGCTTAAGGCATAAGTCGTGGACTTAGGCACAGGCAGAACCAAGCCCTTGCCATTTCCTACGTTACTTCGCTTACCAACTCTCTTTATAACTTGATAGGAAACATGAGCATCCACTTAAAGGCATGCAACTTAGCCTCATCAAGTCTAGCCACAATCATCTCTTGCTTCGAGCTACCGAGCTTAGATGATATGAGGGGCCAACGTGCTGGACCGGCAATGCTACAACTCATTGCGGCTGCCTACGTATCCTTCCCTACTCGAAAGGAATCAAGCACAGACCGTAGTTCATCCTAGAAGGGACAAGCAACTTATTCTAACTCGTTTGCTAGGCCGTGGCCAAGCAATAATGGTAATGGCCTAGTCCGTATAGGCCGTTCCATCAAATACATCCAAGTGATGCATCATCGAGTCCGTGGAATGGCATAGTGATGCCTTAGCATTATATGCCCTCTCTCAAGGCTAAGAAACTTTAAATGAGCCTTATGCATCATTTATACTCTTCCGGCTAAGCTATGAAGCTTACTTGGTGCATAGTTCGCATATGCACCTTCAACCAACTACCCTTCCCTATATATATTTATTTGACATTTTTAGAACTCTGATTGGGGGTGATAAAATCCTTTATCAACTTCCCATTTTACTATTCATGGCCATCGCCATGTATTTTCCTGAATAACCGGCCAAGGTGGATGTACATTCAGCTCTGGCTCACATGCCAGTTCCGATGCCAACTCGATGTTCAGCCAGGATGGATGCACTCTAGCTTTGGCCCGTAGGCCACTCCCATGCCCAGCCGTGATGGATGTGCATTACCAACCCGATGTCCAGCCATGTTGGATGTACATTCTTAAGGCCATCTACCCAATTGGCCTGAAGTATCCTTTGTGAAAGATTTGGCTCTTGGCCAATGCAACTTCCAACTAATGTCATATTGGCCTTAGCCAATATGCATACGCGATGTGCCTTACCTGGCACCCAATATTGGCCCTTGGCCAAATGTATCCTTTGACACGAGAATTGGCTCTTGGCCAAATGCCATACATAATGCGCCGTTTTGGCGCAATATTGGCCTTAATCCAATCTACCTCTTACCAACCAACGGAAGCTTTGGATGAAGCTTCATCTCAGGCCATGGCGCATCTTTCAGCATGCGCCATGCTAAAAATACGGGGTGTTATACTTCTCATACATCATCAGAAGTTCTAAATGCAATTCATATCCCTTGGGCTTGGATGTCTCTCTGCTGCACATACCACCAGACTCCATACCTCGTTCAAACCGAAAGAAACAACACCATCACTATCTCTTATGTAGATACAAACCAACAACAACATTTCTTCATCACCATCTTCAATACTGTCATCTCCAACTCAGATTCAAATCTCATTCAATATTAACACACTGGCCGAAACGGTAACGTAAAAAGCCCTAAAATTTGTTAAACCGAGAAAACACCCAATTTGAAAAAAAATGCTAACTTTTCCTAAACCCATTATCCTAAATTGCAACATAATCTTATTAGAACCCATAAAAAACATAAACTCCATAAGAGAAATTCAAAACCCCAAAAGCCCTAGATATCATAAACGAAATTCAAAAGCGAGAAATTCTGCTGAAAATAATAATAATTGAACCATTTGAAACTAATAAGATTCAGAAATCAAACAGAAATTATAATAATTTGTATTTGGAAGTGATGTCAGGGAGGAGAAGAGGAAAAGGATTGCCGTGAAGTGGAAAAATTCAGAAAGAGGGGGTAATTCGTTGTGAAGTGGTTAACTTCATATAAGCTAGATCGTCCAAGCTGTGCAAAATCTGAGAACTTTCTTTACTCACGAACTGATCAGCCTAAAATAAAACGTGGTCAGGAATATTTCTTCCTATTTTGATTGTATATAAAATATGAAGTTTTTCTTCTCAGAACTTGTGCATGATCATTTACGCGTACATTAATCTAAAGATCAAAATAGTTTGAGGAAAAAAAAAGCTACCCAGATTTGTTGTTTATGATGAAACCTCACAGGTATTAGATTGAATAGGAAACCTTCATTGACACCTCTCATCTTGTAATGTTTCACTTGTAGCCAAATAGGAAAGTGTCTCTAGATAGTCAATCATATCATACAAAGGAAACATTTTCCAACATTTTTCACCAACACATGGCATCTTTATTACCAATAATCACAACATTTAAAAAAATGAAGTATCGAATACTCAGTCGGTATGACCGAATAAAGAGCAGTGGAAACTAAAAATTGCGGAGATGCAGATCAATTGAAGAGTAACGACTACAAAAAAAATGCGATAATCTTTTCTAGGAATAGGCAGTATGAATAAATACTCAAGATGAATCATATAATGCACGCCTGTTCTCCTAAAACTTATATTCACCTAAATTCTTTCATAGTTTGGATATGTTTCTTCCTCATGAACACAATACAAAAACAACATAAAAAACTCTCAAGTTTATCAGCAAATTGAATCTATCAATTTGATTTGATCCAGATGTTAAATAGAAAAATAAATACATTAACAATATAATTCTAGGGTTTCTATATGGTTACCTCCTTCTTCTTATATTCCTCCATCGTTTTTCTTCTTTAAATCTCTTACACATAACCCTAAAAAGCACCATATTGTAAGTACCGAGATATCTTAAAGCGAGAAAATTGCAACAAAAAAATAAGTCCCCCGTAATTATTCTCCTGAATGTACTCCATGATTCCACCCATATTTTAGTAGCTCTTCCAAATCACACAAACGTGAATAGATTCATTATTAAGATCCCTTATATCTTCTACGTACTGTTAAATCAATGTGGAATCACTATTAGGGAATACGGTAAAATTCTCAAGGGTGATATTCATGTTTTAAGGTTACCCAGTATAAAGATATTCATGTTTATGAATAGGGTTAACAGAGTTCAAATTTTAATGGAATGATAAGATTCAGAAATAATACCTATTTGAGACTGTAAATTTCACAGATTATGATTGATCCAACATCACCCCTACAGTGAATAAGATGGAACAATCAAACAGAACTAAAATAAAGAAACCAAACCAAACAAAATAACGGGATTTTAGGTATAGGGTTCGTAAAGAATCGATAACTAGGAGAAGAAATTGAATTTATTCAGGGTAACCACCGATAAGATATATAGAGTTACCATCAGGAAACAGAAAATTGAAAAAACACCGATTTTTTTTTGAAAAAACAGTGATAATTAGAGAAGATGAGAAACATACTGGTAATGCTCAATTTTGACTAAGAAGGCATTTCCATCGAACTGTAAATCAGTCTTAACTAATCATAAAGATGAAAAAACCCTTACGTCAACCATTAAAAGGTAGCAGGGTTCTGAATTTCAAAGAAAACACGATTAAGAAAACATGGAAATTCAGAGACAGGGTTAGCAGAAAGAGACTGGTGACTGGTGAGAAAAGAATTAGATAAGTTGTTAGCAGGAGTAGTCGAGTTACACAGGATGAGCATAATCCCCTAGTTTCGTGAATTTGGGGATTTGAAAAAAACAGGACCAATCATTCATGGCCGTCGAAGTCAAAGTTCGATCCGGAGGTTCCCGACCGCCGGGTGCTCTCCGGTGAATCCTGTCCACCGATTGACTATTTAATCAAGGAGATAATTGCCACATCTTTTTGTAACCATGATTGTGCAACAACTCTAATTTGATTATAATTGCTTTGTGCACAATAAACTAAATAATTTGGTGCACAATAAACTTAGTGATCCCAATTGTTTCGCTATACAACAAACTTAGTTACAAAAAAAACAACTAAGTAATTACTTCGGTTGATTATAATAATATTGGTGCCAAATTCTGTTGATATTATTGTTTTGTTACGAAATACACAAGAATAAATATTAACCTTAATTATGGATATATAGTACGCGTACACTAACAGTGTGAGTTCAATGGCTGGTCCATAGGTATGTATACCCATACACATTCCTACCCATTATCAAACTAAGCAGATGCTCTTAAACTATTTTCACAAATATGAATGGCATTTATATAACTCTCATAACACGTCTAAGAAAACTTTGATCACTAAATCATATTGTGTTCGTAAATCATGGTTTAAGCCTTAAGTATTAATGAACCCAAATTATGCTTGAAAACTCATACGGGGATATTTTCCAACACGAACTATCATTGTACAAGGTTTCAGAACCCTGAACCATATTGTATATTCTTCTGTTTGATTCCAAGGAGGAATTATCACATGCTTACATGAATTCCTAAAAAGAATCTCAAGTTATCTTAGTTTGAATTTAAAGCTACCCAGGGACTTGAAAGTCTATACATAGAGAGTCTCTTGCAGCATGATATCTCAATCCTTGGCACTTATGTGACCTAGTTTCAAACTAGAGTCGTCCTCTGTAACCTATATTTCTTCAGAGAAACGTTATTAGGTTACGACTTAAAAACTTCACTTAGGGATTTGTGAAGCCAGGTCAATACTATCTTTTACTTGTTAGTTCTTGTATCTAGATATTGTTCTTATTGATCGTTGAGATTTTTGTAATCTCCGATCAGGAGCGAGGTAGATATAAATCGCAAAGTTCTCTTCATCTCATAATTTGTGATTCCTCGAGATAGATATCTAAAACTCTTACTCTTAGATTTTTTTTGGATTGTTCCTGAAAGGTGGTTAGTAATCCAGATCTTTTCAGTTAACTGAGCGTAAGTGTTCCGGATTCGTGAGGTTTGCTAGGCTTTGTCTATTACAAATCGATTTCCAAAACTAGATTGAAAAATCAAAAGAGAAATCAAATAATTTTATCTGTTAGAGGCAGATTTCTCTTCGCTTAGGTTGAAGCAAATATTAAGTTGTAAAGGACGTCATCTAAAGGAATAAATTGCGTAGACCCTTGTGAAGTTCAAGAGACGTAAGTAACACCACTGCAGATGAATTGCTTGGAGGGTCAATTCGGCTTCAACTACATTCCATCTCGAAGTCTGATAGTAGATTAGTGTCTGTAGCGGCTTAATTAGTTTGGTGTGCATAGGTATACGAGGTCTCAGGGTTTTTCTGCAGCTGTAGTTTTCCTTAAGAAAACTTATGGTGTCTTGTGTTTTTCCTTTTCCGCACTATATTGTTTTATCTTTATACTAGGAATAACACAAGTAGTACATATTCAATCTATATATATAGTTTAAGTCCTCAGTAATTGTGATCAATAATGAGACTAGTTCTTGTTGACTTCGTATCTTGAAAGATAGATTACAAGTTTCATTCTTGTCAAAATTTGGACCCTCTTGATTTGGATACGACTAGATTGATCTTGGATATTGATTTGTGAAATCCCCCAAGAACACTTATACACAATCAAGTTCACGGACTTTGTTGTCTATACATATTCTATATATATATATATATATATTATTCAAGGATCTTTAATTTAGATATACTTAAATTGTATTAGGTTATCCATACAGGTTGCCGAACGAAAAAGTTGGTGGTATACTTGGTTACCGCTCCTTTTCAAACAGTCTTAGGAAACCTATTCCTAGTAAACACGATAAAAAGAAGTCCAATTACAATTGGAAAAATAGAATATTTTCGTTACATAATGCTACCACGATTCTCTTGTACTCGACTAGGTCTTGAATTTCACTGCCCCAGATGATAGGTTTATTCGGGTAGTCACTTGCAAATGCGAGATTGATTCAAACCATTGCTTTTATTTTATAGCTGCTCCGATACCTTCTGCCAACCTTGTACATCCATGTAACTTCCGGGGGTCTGGTCCCTTTCAACCCATTCCTTATACCCTACTTCCGGTTTATTTTGAACCGGACATTATACATGTATTTTGGTTTTTTACTTTTCTTCACGTTAAAATCAAAATTAGCATACAGTTTATGTTGGTGGTAACCAAGTTGGCGATGACTCTGGTTGGATTGTACAGTGTGTATCCACCGCAATAAATAATGGTCCATAGTACAGAAAAATTGGTTCTTTTCCATAAACATCTCTCATATCGACATAAGGGTCAATTTTTTCATATTCGTAGTGTCGTCCCACTTCAAGTTATCCAACGACAAGCTAATACATGCCAAGTCTCAAGCTTGATGGTGCGAAGACGTACCCTCTGTTTTGTACTGCATCGCAATGGGGACTCCGCAACCTAATCTATTTCTTTACTTACGAACCTCTTTCTCAATCCTGAAAAATATGTGTATATCCAAACCTATGTCCACATATGTTTACATACAACATTGTGATTACCCTCCAAATAAAAGTTACAAAAACTACTAATCAAGAGTGTGCTACTCGGTCTTGTTTAAATCTAAGGTAAAACAAAATAAAACCACATTAGAATTATAAAGGGGGATCAAATAATTCTTACTTGGAGAAGAGTTATATTAATTACCACCCATTTGCAGATACTTTTTTTGAGAGGCTTCTCTCAAATTATTGACTATAAAGGCAATGAAAGAAGTTCCCCATGAATACTGAAAGGTATTTGGCATCCACCAAGTTCCACGTTCTGTTCCGGAATATCATCGTACCAAGTATAAACATTAATAAAACCGTAGCAGTCCACTTGATTTCGCCTAGGAATAGAGGAATTATTCTTTTCGCGCTTCCCTTAAAATGGTTTTGTTAGCCTGAAGAATTTCAATATGTTCTCTTTATTCTTATTTGCTTCCTCAATAGGGGTTTCTTTAGGCAATTTAGCAGTAACCTTGAACTGAACCTCCATTTCGGCGCCATTTTATCAAAAAAAAAAAACCCAACTCTTTCACTGGTTTTCAATTAATTTCGAATCTTCAACCATGGGTACCCAAAATATGGACAACGTCGTATGTAATTATTTCCATTTCTCCGGTGAAGAAATAAAATGTGTGAGTCTCGAAATACAACTTATCCACGAATTCGGAGATGACAACTCTATCGACCTCATGATGGGCGGCTCTAACTGCGTTGTATATTCCCGAATTGAGCATAATTTCTTGAACCTCCTCGCATTCCTCGTCCAACTGCCAACTTGATATTGTCTCATAGAGGCTGTGGAGCTTCAATATCCTAACGCCATTTTCAGGACCTTATACCGTGAAAATACATTGGTCAATAAGTATAATATTCATATACAAAATTACCAAAATTATAACTTCACCATTACCAGACGACGCCAAATTTTGGCAGCGATGTGGTCTTCTTATCCAAATAAGACTTTACCATTATCCCCGGGTATCCCATCACCGACCTCTTAAAGTGGAAACAACTGATTAACAATGTTTTTATTAGTATTTTTCTTCTTTTCGAACACTTCTTCGCCCCCTTCTACTGAATGTGTTTCCTAAATGTCTTCCCCATCAATTTTGTCACCATATTATCTGATTGTTGTTCCTCGATAACTACTTTTGTTCCACCGACATTAGGCCGTGAAGGTTCTGCATCATTGGATGAATTGGAGTGGTGTGCAATTTATTCCATGTCAATAATTTTTTCCTCATTTGGAACAATTTCTTCCATTGTATTTGTAGTTTTGGCACAAAGTTCTTCATTTGTAATCCCCTGCTTCTGTAACTCGAATCAAATGTTTGGATTTTGTTAATTTACTACTAATGGGTAACGTCACAACTTAAATAACCGACATAAAAATACAAAAATTCAAATTTAGGGAGTGGAATTTAATTGGTTACCACCATGCGAGTGAGGAAGTTAGGGAATCGAAACGATTTGGTCTCTTCAGATTATGATACTTTCAAGTTGAAAGCATATAAAATACATAGCAGAAATCTCATATCCCTTTACTGGTATAACGATATATTCGTTTGTTGTATAACAAATCATGGCCGAAACACAATCGCGGTTAATCTCCTTAATCAATGAAGAAAATTTATGCTAAGCATTCTGAATGAATTAACGGCTTGGGAGTTAGAATGCACAACTTTTAGATATTCCCGATGTTTGTTTTAAATGGGTCGGTCATAATATCAAAAGGTGGTTGAATTAAGCATTGGAATAACTTTTAAAAAACAGACGAGTTTCATGCTCGATAGTGTTGTTCACTAGATGGACGAACAACCAACAACTATCCATGGGCGTTATTAACCAAATTCATTTTACAAAACTACTCAAGTCAAAACAAAAATTAAAAGAATGATGTAAAATCACTTAGAATTTCGTATTTATGCCATTTATTCATTTTCCTTTTATCTACTCGTGAAATAGGGAGTTCCTCCCAACCTTATTAGGAACGGTTATAAAACCAAAATGAAGTAGTACTTCAATTATCAATTTATTTCATTTTTTTCCATGGTTTTAATAAGAAACAAAATGATGGTTTGGTTATCTTCGATCTACAAACTTCATCGAATTTAAATAAAAGCTCAAAAAGCTTTCGGACGATGGAAAGGTTAGTTGAGGATTTAGTAAATGTTGTTGAAAGCTAATATACCTATTTCAGGATAAAATCTATAAATGTAATACGAACGATTCAAAGGTAAGATCCACATTTGGCATTTTAGAAGAGACATCTCTTAACATAATTGTTGGCTGGACTTAGACTAAGTCTTATGGGGTGCTAGTCTAGCACCTAGATTAGCAATCCACGTCAGCAAGCAAAATCGCCTAAGTCTTATGGGAGTACTAGTCTAGGATGCTAGTCGCTGAAACAAAACAGCGCCGAGAGCTAAACCATTCCGCGCAACTTCCTTTCGCGGAACAGTCCCGCGCTTGAGAGAAAGTTTGCATTGGTAACTGATTTTTGAATGGACAAATCATGAACACCTAATAGTATTAAAATAATGTGTTAGCTAAACTACCAAAGACTACTCGGGAGTCTATCATGACCCACTCTATTTTATTTCAATAATATAAAAATTATTCCGTATTTCAACAAAATGATTCTTTTGCTGAGGAATCGTTTTCATTTACAGAACATCATTCAAATAATTTTGATACAGCGCGTTCCGCGCAAAAAGTTTGCGCTGGACCATTCAGCGTAGATGCTTGGAATATTCTTCTGAGCATTGTTTCGTTCCGCGAAAGTTACTTTCTAGCGCTAAATCATTCTGCGTATCAATCTAGCATGCTACTTCACATGCTAGCAACTAGTAGGAAAGAGAACTAGTGTTAAACTTTTTGATACACTTTTTTTTTGGAATTGCAACACTTATGTGCTAATCTAGCACCTCCAATCTAGCCCATAAGACTTAATCTTAGTAGGATTTAGCGCAAACCACATTTTTTTCATGTAGAGGAAAGCAAACCATTTGTCCCAAAAAATCATTCCTAAAATGCTCTCTTCCGTCTTGATGATGTTGGGCCAAAAGAGAGAGCCCAAATTCAACTCTCACTTATTTCCCGCGTCCACAATATAAGAATTTGAATTTGAATTAAAGTTGTTCCCGTACATGTATAACAGCGACCGGGACAGATGGCATTAGGTGACTCGATCATCCAGCTCAAGTGCATTTGCAAACCAAGTGGATGTTTGTGGCACGGAACCGACTTCGATGAAATAATAAGAAGGTTGGGGCACGGAAGTCGGAACACGTAGATATAGTTGTAGTCTTTCTCATCCTTTCTCTACCTAAAAAGAAAATTTTCACTTCTAATTTCGATCAGAAAAAGTTCCAGGCTAACCATCCATGGATTCAGTAGAGTCGATGTTCTCTCTACTTAAACTCCATGCTGAATCTACTTGTACTATTGTTGTTGCTTACCTTGGCAGGCTTGGTGTGGTTCTAGCCACCGATGTAAGCATAATTCTTACAAAATCTAAGTTCTCAAAATTTCTAGATTAACTTGATTTTCTTTGTTTTTTTTGATCGGAAACTTGATTTTCTTTCTTAAAGGTGAATGTTGATTGTTGAGATTTGATTTGAAACCCTATTCATGATCTAAGTTCTCAAAATTTCAAGATTAACTTGATTTTCTTTGTTTTTTTTTTTAATCGGCAACTTGATTTTCTTTCTTAAAGGTGAATGTTGACTCTTGATTGTTGAGATTTGATTTGAAACCCTATTCATGAACTTATTTAGTTTCCTCTAATTTTGAGGTTGATTTCATAGTGGTGAGTAATTAGTAGCATGATGATAAAAGGGAGAATCCTAAACCCTCCTAATTTAGTTCCCTAATTGAATTTAATCGTCATATTCTGGTCGGTTTTGGTGATCTACATATTATTAAGTTCTAGTCTTATCTGAAAATGTCTCAGAGATGTCTCATCTGAAACTATCTTTGTATCCCGTCTGTCAGTTCTCTTTATTGTTTCTAAACTTGTGGAAATTTGTAGAAGAAAAGTCAGAAAACCATATTTGTGCATTTCTTTGGTGTGTGTGAGAGAGGGAGGGTCCTATAAGTAGAAACTTCCGCTGTGGATGTACACGTGGCTTATAATCTTTACATCTTCCATTACAAGTTTAGGATGTATTTGGTTGCTATTATAAGAACTGACTAAAGGTATACTATTCTAGGTGCATACTGCTGGTGATGGTGTTTCCCCTATAGCTGCTGGCACTACAAAATTAGCAGATCCTTGCCCTCTGCCATCTGCTGCCAAAATGAAAGGATTGAGCGAAAATGCTGGTTATATGCAGGTTCTTAAGCTTTCCTAACTTATATTTTTAATTACTATGCCGATTAAGTTCTAGTCTCATCTGAAACTATCTTTGTATCTCGTCTGTAAGTTCTCTTTATTGTTTCTAAACTTGTGGAAATTTGTAGAAGAAAAGTCAGAAAACCATATTTGTGCATTTCTTTGGTGTGTGTGAGAGAGGGAGGGTCCTATAAGTAGAAACTTCCGCTGTGGATGTACACGTGGCTTATAATCTTTACATCTTCCATTGCAAGTTTAGGATGTATTTGGTTGCTATTATAAGAACTGACTAAAGGTGTACTATTCTAGGTGCATACTGCTGGTGATGGTGTTTCCCCTATAGCTGCTGGCATTACAAAATTAGCAGATCCTTGCCCATTGCCATCTGCTGCCCAAGTGAAAGGATTGAGCGAAAATGCTGGTTATATGCAGGTTCTTAAGCTTTCCTAACTTATATTTTTACTACACCGAAGTATGTTGTACAGCTTACTTTACTGTTTGCTATACCATTTGGATGAAATTTCAGTTACTTCAGTCATTTTACATCTGTGAAATTTTAGTTTCTTAATGGACGGGTTCGACTTTCATACCTGAGTACCTATTTGTTTCAAAATCAAGGTTGAACTTGCTCGAAAGCAACAGACCTATAGACAACGACGTGCTATGGTCTTTCCTAAGGGGGGGCCTAGAACTATTAGGAGGTTGCATAAAGTCTATAAGGTAAAGAACTTATGTGCTTATCCAGCACCTTCCCATAATTCACCTTTTTTAGTTGCACGTGCATGTTCTCAGCATCAATTATGCTCTGTTTGCTGAAGATTATCAACAAATAAATCTGTATTTAGACCTTTTAATATGCTTTATAATAAAGCCTTATTTTCAGTACGATCCATACCCAGAGATTGTAAAATATGGAACGGCCATATTTCTTTGGTGAGTGTGTGTGTGAGAGAGAGGGAGGGTCCTATAAGTAGAAACTTCTGCTGTGGATGTACATGTGGCTTATAATCTTTACATCTTCTATTGCAAGTTTAGTATGTATTTGGTTGCTATTATAAGAACTGACTAAAGGTATACCATTCTAGGTGCATACTACTGGTGATGGTGTTTTCCCTATAGCTGCTGGCATTACAAAATTAGCAGATCCTTGCCCTTTGCCATCTGCTTCCAAAATGAAAGGATTGAGCGAAAATGCTGGTTATACGCAGGTTGTTAAGCTTTCCTAACTTATATTTTTACTACGCCGAAGTATGTTGTACAGCTTATTTTACTGTTTGCTATACCATTTGGATGAAATTTCAGTTACTGCAGTCATTTTACATCTGTGAAATTTTAGTTTCTTAATGAATGGGTTCGACTTTCATATCTGACAACCTATTTGTTTCAAAATCAAGGTTGAACTTGCTCGAACGCAGCAGACCTACAGACAACGACGTGCTATGGTCTTTCCTAAGTGGAGGCCTAGAACTATTAGGCAGTTGCATAAAGTCTGTAAGGTGAAGAACTATAAGGTAAAGAAATTATGTGCTTATCCGACACCTTCCCGTTTCACCCTTTTTAGTTGCACATGTGCATGTTCTCAGCATCAACTATGCTCTGTTTGCTGAAGATTCTCAAATAAACCTGTATTTAGAACATTTTATATGCTTTATAATAAAGCCTTATTTTCAGCATGATCCATGCCCAGAGATTGTAAAATATGGGACGACTATATTTACAATCAACTGTGGTATTGAAGGAGGTATCTACATAGTCGTTGATGGCTTGGGACACACACCAAGAAGACATGATGGCGAGGAGGAGCTCGAAGTACATGTTGAAGAAGCACATGAAATGGATGGTGATGATTCAAAGGATGGGGATGATGCGGATGACATATGTGGTTGGAAAGAACAGAAGGCATACTATCTTGGAAACAACTACATGGTTTCTGCAGTTGCGGGTAGTAATACATGGTTCGAACCTATCATCCAAAATCAGACAAGAAGGGTAATTTTTTTTTTTTTTTTTGAAAAGATAATTGGTTAGATTTTATTAAAATGGAGGAAAAAAACAACTTAGGACTAGTTGCCCAAGCCTAGTACAGCCTTCCAATTCAGAACGATGTCTCTCAAAGAGTACCCCTGGAACCAGTGGTGACTGGATCCCCATTGATAGATCATTCTCTTTTATTCATTGACTACTGTTTCATTTTCTCGTCCATTGCATTAGTTGCTCTTTTATGGTGGTTTTGTGAACCCGAGAGCTGTTCATTTTGGATACTAAATAATTCCAAATTTGCGAGTATGGGAATCCAGTCATTGAATCTCTGCCGTATTGTATCCCCTGTTGAGTAGATTATTGATTCTAGGGATTGCATTCTGGAAAGCTAACCAAGCAAAAAATTGAGCCTTCTTTGGAACAGACTTCCTCCACACATACTTGTAATCAATTGCACTTTCTCCTGCAGTTGATTTCATCCACCGTTCATAACCATCCTTTGTTGTGTATTTTGTATTCGAGCATACTAGAGTGTCCTCACCTTCCCCTAATTCTGGTGGGACTCCCAATGAATTCAAAGATTTGTGAATTCCATTTCTTTCTCACTGTTTGGTTGCTTCTTTAACTGAATTATCCTTTCCCTTTCTTGAACTAAATCTGCTACCTTTGCATCCTTGTTTGCTACCAATTTGAAAGCTCTCTGGTGAGAAAGATAAAATGGAGCAGAGTCCCACCATTTATCTTTCCAAAAATTTAAAAACTTTACCATTTGCAATTTTGATGGAGGAGTTCATCTGCAATAACCTTGTTATTTTTGAATCGTTTCCCAATAACCTTTTCCATGTGGTTTAGAGTATTTCATTTGCCAACATTTCTTTTTTACTTTATTTTGATTGCAAAACTAAATCATAACAGATTAGCATTTTACAATAAAGATAGTTAACTTACGTTTTTATTTTTAGATGAGGGGGAATAAGAAGTTAAACCCTGAGCAGTGCGCAAAATTCACCTATAACTACCTCAACAACAAGAAAAACAAGCCCAATCTACACAAGTACTCAATGACACTTGAACAGTTAAGGGAAGCTAATCAGATGAAATGTGAAATCATTTATGGGGCTTACATACATCACAAGGTGAGCGTTTGCCCAAAGTTAAGTTTCCTTTTAAATTATGACCACATTCATATGACTGTAATTTAAGTTTTCGTTAATGTATTTTAAGGGAGAGTTGGTTCCAAGTGTGTTTGTCGGAAACGAAACAGAAGTCTTAGAAGTTGAGTTTCCTTTTAAATTATGACCACATTCATATGACTGTAATTTATGTTTTCGTTAATGTATTTTAAGGGAGAGTTGGTTCCAAGTGTGTTTGTCGGAAACGAAACAGAAGTCTTAGAAGTTGTTCATCATCAACGTACTGGGAGGACACGTTGGAAGCCTTCATTTTTTGCTGGTGGAAGCGGGGGAAAGTTTGCAGAGCAGGTTCTCAGATATTACGCAGATCAAATTGCAAGTGACAGTCTTACTTCGGAGGAGATAAGGATGATTTGTTTTGAAGCCATGGAACAAGCTTACTTGCAAGATCCTGGGACAGGAGGGATGTTTACAGGTATACTGACAGGCAAAAAAATTGATCTGAATTTTGTCTATTTTCCTAATTAATGAATGAACTGCTGATATATTTTGTTCTTTTTATGAAACAGTTTATCATATCCAGTATGATACTATCAGCGAATTTTGCGTAGACTGTACACGTGTTCGAGCAGTAATCGAGAATTTTAACAAAAAGAAACACCAACAAAAGAGACGAAAGGTAAAGCAGGTAGAAAAGAGGCAAGCATGGCAACAAGCCAGAGCCCGTCGTTTTCGCAAAAAGAGAAAAAATTAGGTAAAGTTAAAATACTAGTCTTATGAAGAGTCCATATTTAGTTTGACAACAATACTTACCCCATGAATCTGTGTTGCAGTCAAGGTCAATGCTGGTATGTTGTGGCTAATTGTTTTCGTGATTTTGTACAAAGATGGCATTGGCATGATAGTGAGTTTCTCAACTCTTTGATATTTATACTTCTATTCACATTTGTGATATTTATAAACTACTGATCGATTCTCAGGTCTGATCTGATGCTATTTTCATTTGAAATTGTCTAACTGAACAGGTAATTAGAGAAATTGGAGTTGTCTAGCCTGTTGGTAACAGCACACATTATATTGGTCTTTTGCGTCTTTTATCTTAGGGAGCATTTTGATCTGGACGTTGAATGGTGGGATTTGTTTTTCATTTCAACATTCCTTCATTTAGATTTTCAGCACTTACATATTCGTCATCTCTGTAGGAAGCAACATATTCCTAAGAGGAACATGCTGCTAGCTTGTTAGAAATTGTGAAAAAAAACACTAGATACTTTTCTTTTGTTATGATCCTCATTAGAGGGTAAAAAACACCGATCGTATGCATAATGCATTTAAATCTCTCGAGAGATTCTTTCAAGAATTTACCAGTGCCACCATTTAAGCACGTCTCATTTGTCCTTTGCAATACGACTTCCTTGCCAACAAACGGAAGTCTTTTTACATCCTTCAGGAAGAACAAAAGATAAACTGGATAGTCATAAATATTTGCCACATGAGTAAAAATTTAATAGCTTGTGGTAGTTTTGGTAAACTATTGCTCCAACTGCATTAGTAAATATAAACGGGGGTGTCTGATCATCATGAAGAGCAGAAAAGGTTAGATATAATGATATGTCATACAACATGGCCAAATAGATGCTTCTGGAAAGCTAACCATTCTAAAGCATGTTAAGTAGAAGTAAAAGTACCATTGAACTTCCTCCCCAATACATTGGCCATTTCAACCAAGTCAACAGCGAACCATCAACTAATATATCCACACAAGGCTACACTTATGTCGGTAGGCTCAATTCAGGCAATAGAGACACACCTTGACTCCAATGAGCCGTGCTTCAGTGTAACACCCTTAGGACTGGAGGTCCCGCAACCCAATTCAATAAGTTGAACACTGCTAAATTTGCCTTCCACATTTAGGGGCGACTAAAACCGAATTAGGGGCGACACAAAACGACAAAATAGCAAATAATCGGTAGGTTATTTCACAATCGGAAGGTTATTTTCGGGGATTTTTTTTTAATGGCCAAACTACCCTTTACAATCGGTAGATAACAATACAATCGATAGGTAATCAACAATCGGGAGTAAATTTAGTTTGTATGACTTCCGATTATACAGTATTCCCAAAATAAAATCCTAAATCTTTTGAATTTTGATTATCCTATAATCGGTAGTAAATAAAGTTATCTTGACTCCCGATTATACAGTAAACCTTTGGCAAAAATGCTACCATAATCGGTAGGGAATTTAAGTTATTTAACTTCCGAATATAGAGTAGCCCCAAAATCAGATTTTGCAAAAATCCTCTTTTTTTTTGAATTTTGGTTGAGCCTATAATCGGTAAGAAAGGAAGAGTTATCATGACTTCCGATTATACAGTGGCTCTCTTTGAAAATATCCTACCATAATCGGTAGTCAATATACTTCGTATAACTACCGAATATAGAGTAGCCCCAAAATCAGATTTTGCAAAAATCTGATTTTTTTGGAATTTTGGTTGAGCCTATAATCGGTAAGAAAGGAAGAGTTATCATGACTTCCGATTATACAGTGGCTCTCTTTGCAAATATCCTACCATAATCGGTAGTCAAGATACTTCGTATAACTACCGAATATAGAGTAGCCCCAAAATTAGATTTTGCAAAAATCCTTTTTTTTTTGGAATTTTGGTTGAGCCTATAATCGGTAGTAAATGAAGTGTTATCACGAGTTCCGATTATACAGTGGATCTCTTTGCAAATATCCTACCATATTCGGTAGTCAAGATAGTTCATATGACTACCGAATATAGAGTTGCCCCAAAATCAGATTTTGCAAAAATCATGTTTTTCTGAATTTTGGTTGATCCTATAATCGGTAGTAAATGAAGTTATCTAGACTTCCGATTATCTCGGCTCTCTTTGCAAATATCCAACCAATGGTGTCTCTTGAAGAAACTCTATGGGAACAGACACGTTTTGTGAAAATTTTTGGAAAACCAAATAGGTTTTCAAATTCATTAACCGAAAAAAATTCATAATCGGCTACGCCCCCCGGATAGCGGCAAACAATCTTGAAAATATCCAACACATATAACTACCGAATATAGAGTTGCCCCAAAATGAGATTTTGCCAAAATCCTCTATTTTTCTAATTTGGTTGAGCCTATAATCGGTAGTAAATGAAGTTACCATGACTTCCGATTATACAGTATAATCTTTGGCGAAATCTTACCATAATCGGTAGTCAAAATAGTTCATATAACTACCGAATATAGAGTTGCCCCAAACTACCGATTATGAATTAACCTCCCGATTATGAAAGGGCATATAAATATTTTCAACCTATTTTGTCTTTTGTGTCGCCCCTAATTATGCTTGGTAAATTTGAGCTCGCATACAAAATAAAATAAATTTTGGGGGTACGCTTGTCGGGTATCCTGGGCAAAACCTCTGAAGAATAGAACCGGAACTGGTCATACACTGACTCATAAACTCGATTCTTATATAAAAAAAGAGGTGATACTAAATACCCCAGTGGAAAGCCCTAACTATCAACGATTCTTATAATGGTGTCTGCTTCGTCTTCTTCATCCGGTAGTACTCAACGAGAAGGTAATTCTGTTCCTGAAGAACCCTTAAAGAAAAGGAAGCGAGATGACGATGATGCCAACTTACAATCTCAAGCTACTTGTGATCAGAAGGATCAACAAATTGATCCGGAAGAAGAACAAGCTCCATACATAATTCTAGTTCAAGGACCTCCCAATGTAATTATATCTTTCAATTTTTAGTTTTGTTATAGTTTCTTTGATTAGTTTCTGAAGCAATATACTGTAGGTTGGGAAGTCCCTGTTGATTAAATCGTTAATCAAGTTTTATACAAAGCGAAGTCTCAATGACATTCAAGGACCCATTACCGTCATAGGAGGTATTTGTAACCATCTTGTGATTTTAATTGTCTCAAAAGTATTTAAGATTAATTTGTCTTAATTATGCTTTTGAATCTTTTGATTGAATGTGTTGTTAGGTAAGAAAAGGCGGCTACAGTTTGTCGAGTGTCCGAATGATGTGTGTGGCATGATTGATGCTTCAAAGTATGCCGATCTAGTGCTTTTACTTATCGATGCAAGTTATGGCTTTGAAATGGTAAGTCATCACTATATGAAGCTCAGAATATAAGAATCCTTTATGACTCTGGTTCCTTCTATACATTTATAGTTTTTGATTCACATACTAACTACATACATTACATGCTACATCATGTAAGTAATTGTGCAAACAACTGCACTACCATATACCAATAGAGAAAGCAAGTCGAATGTTATCTGATTGCATGCTTTGCTTCCATGCGTAACTCGTTTATGTCTTTTAATATGCTCAATTTAAATCCTAGCTTCGAAGGGTTATTTTTCTTATATTTTTCCTTTGAACCCTTGTTGGTTTCAGGAAACATTTGAGTTCCATACCCTTTTACAAGTTCACGGCACTCCAAAGGTTATGGGAGTTCTTACACATCTGGATAAGTTCGAAGATAAAAATAAAAAGAGTGAAACCAAGCAGCGTCTCAGGCTTCAATTCTGGACTGAAATATATGATGGAGCAGAACTATTCTACTTATCTGGTCTTGACCGTGGGATGTAAGTGTTTTCCAATATAGCAAAGAGTCTAGGCCCATATAGTTCCTGCACCTACCATATAACATTTTTGAGATATTGTTCATCAATTTTGAATTCAATAAACTCACTAGAAGAGGATTAAGAGAACTGTATATGTCAATCTAGTAGGAATGTAAGATTTCTGCTTGTTCATCGTGGTTTCTTATCCAGTCTATAATAACAGGTACAGGAAATCTCAAATTCACGAACTAGCAAGATTTATATCAGATATGAAATTGCATCCCTTGTCATGGCGAGCTGCGCATCCTTATCTGCTGGTAGATCATTTTGAAGATATTACTCCTCCAGAAAGATTGCACATGGACAGAAAATGCGATAGAAAGATATCTTTGGCTGGTTATCTTCGAGGCTGTAATATTAAGAGAGGAACTAAGGTACATCTTTTAGCATAGTTATTCCGACTCTCAGATCTATAGAGTGATTGCATTCTTGTACAGCAACCTTGTCATATATCATATCAAATTGTGTTTCGTTGTCCATTCCTGATAGCTATAACATACTGGCTAAATAGCATCTTGCATAGAAATGTCTCATCTGAAAACTATTTTGTATCTAGTATGTTGGTTCTCTTTATTGTTTCTAAACTTGTGCAAATTTGTAGAAGAAAAGTCACAAAACCATATAAGAATTGACTAAAGGTGTATTTTTCTAGGTACATATTGCTGGTGTTGGTGATTTCCCTATAGCTGGCATTACAAAGTTAGCTGATCCTTGCCCTTTACCATCTACTGCCAAAATGAAGGGATTGAGCGTTAAGAAACTCTTCTGTTATGCTCTAATGCCTGCTCTTATGGATCTTTTGTGGGACAAATGTCTAGACCAAATAGACACTCCTGATGAATCTGTTCAGTTTTCTAATGTCGACGAAATTGGAAAAGGGACTTATATAATGTTGGAAGTTTGTGATGTTCCCTTTGAGATGGTTGAAACATTTGATCCCTGTCACCCTATTCTCGTTGGAGGTAACAGTCTTGAAGAGGAAAATGTTGGTTATATGCAGGTCGTTAAGCCTTCTAACTTTTACTTTTATTACGTTAAAGTATGCTGTATTGCCTATTGTATGATGTCCGTCTACAGAATTTCTTATTCATGTACGTTGTGCTGTTCTTCCAGGCAAGGATTAAGCAGCAGAGTTGGCACACAAAATCATTGAAGACAAGAGATTCAATCACTATTTCAATTGGTTGGAGGCGTTACCAGACAACACCGGTGTATGCCACAGAAGAAACCAGACGAAGTGGTTCACATGAAATGCTCCACTGCACTCCTGAGAACACTTACTGTTTTGCGATGTTTTGGGGCCCTCTTGCATTCCCCAATACTGGATTTGTCGTTGTTCAGAATGTCGCAGACAATAAGGTTTGATGTATTCTACTACTTGAGTAATCTATACGATGGATATAAATCCAACTACTGCTAATTTGCGCGTGTTGAATTACTATTGTGTTCTGTTGACAACTTACATTTTTATTGCACTTGAACCCCAGGCAGCTTTTCAGATTGCAGCAACTGGTGTGATACTGGGTCTCAACCAAGCTGAAAAGATTGTAATGGAATGTAATAGGAAAGGAACTCTTTACAAGATTATTAATGGGAATACTGCTCTTATAATGGACATGTTCAAATCAGATCTTGACGTTACCAGACATAAAAATGTAGTAATTAATACCTCGAGTGGAGTTCGTGGAAGCGTTGTTGAGGTTTGTGTCCCCTGATTGGAAGTTTGAGACCATCACTAATCTAGTAATCTGCTATAGAGTTGGCTAAAACTGTTTTTTCTAGTGAATATCTAACTTGTAAACATACATGCTTGTGTTGAAATCTTTTGTTGTATTGGGAGATCCTGCATTCCTGTGAAGCTTGATTTCTGTGTTACTAATCATATTATCTTGGGGCAGGCTGCACGAAAAAAGCTTGTTTATAAACTAATGAGGAAGGGAGATCAACCTATAGAAGGGATTGCTAGATGCGCATTTTATCGCGAAGTCAGTTCAAGTGATGAATTTTTCAGAGTTGTATGGAAACCAGTTCAGGTTCCTCGCTGTTTCAATCCATTCACAGCATCCCAGTTCAGGGATTCACTTGACAAGGTTATCTTCTAATCTGAACTTTGGGCATGACTTACAAATTTTCATTCTGCCATATCTGACTTTCTATTTGTTCCAAAACCAAGGATGATCCTACTCGAAGGCGGCAGGCCCTTGGACAAAGACGTGCTGTGGTCTGTTCTGAGGGGGAGTCTAGAACTAGTGAACAGTTGCGTAAAGAGTACAAGGTAAAGAACTTTTGTGTTGCTATTATTATCATACAAACAGTACTCATCTGAAGTTTCAAAATTAGTAGAATTTGTTTTTAGGATTCTAGTATTGGGGAAACATCCTCGTCTGTTTTATTTTCTGGGCCCAGAAGTAGTGTACTAGATAATGCTAGTAAAGAAAGGGTTCGTCCCCACTTAAACTGCTTTCCTTTCGGTTTATGAATGTAGCCAATATCTTTACTAGTAAAGAAAGGGGACGAGGGTTCGTCCCCTCGTCTGCTTTCCTTTTTCGGTCTATGTGTGGTAGAGAGCCTTGTTCAGTACAGCTTTCAGTGTAATGAAGGTGTCAGACATTGATTGATATTATTTGACAGACTAAAAAGAAGCAGCAGGTAATGGAGAAGAAAAAATCACAAATGTTGGTGTTGCCCCAGGGGAAAAAGCGCTTTAAAAAAAGGGTGAAGTTTTACTAAGGAGAGAAACGGAAAGATTAAGGCTAGAAAAAATCGCAAATGTATTGCACTATACTTATTTTAGCTCGAAGTTTGTATCTGAAGGATAAAGTTACGATTCACATCAGCTTCAGAGAAAACCTAGTTGTGGAACATTTCAGTGGGGAAAGCTGTAATTCCTCACATTTCGGAGTCGTGTATATGGAACCATCAATGACAAATATTTGGGTCTGCTCTTGTATATTTAGATTCTCAGTCTTTGTCTATCTTGTAATCTGGTTGGTTTATTTTTTTTTAATAAGAAAAGAAATTCTTTTCGAAGTTTAATGAAAGACATTGTTTAAATCCTGCTGGATACAATCATTCATCCAGCTAGGAGTTTGTTCTAACCAACTTTCTCTAACAAAGTTTGAAATAGCATGTTTTGCAAGTCTATGCGCTGCTTTATTTGCCTCTCTAGATTCAAAAGTACACAACCAGGAATCAAAAGAACTCTCTAAAAGAACAATGATGTCTTCAATCCAAGAATTTGTTGTCCATTGGACTGCACTTCTTGCACCATTAATAGCGTTTACTACACAGCGACAATCTCCCTCTAGATGTAATCTTCTAATCCCTTTTTCCTTTGCCCACCTTACTGCCATTAAAGCTGCTGCAGCTTCAGCTCCTTCGGGTGTGTCTGCTGTTGTAAACCAGGATCTAAGTCCATGTTGCGCACCTGCAAAATCCCTAATTATTAGTCCCAGTCCTGCGTTACCAGTTTCTTTAATAAATGAAGCATCAAAATTAACTTTTAAGATACCAGTAGAAGGAGGTTTCCAACTAATTGGATGTCTACTGTTATCCAAACCATTACCAACAGAACAAGGAATACAAGTGGCTTTCCAATCATTATAATATCGGTTTATCAAGTTAGAGATACTTCCTACATGAGGCTGTGCTTTTTCAAAAACTAGATTGCATCTAGCTTTCCACAAGAACCATAGTATTACTCCAGCTTTTCCTTCTAGCATCGTACTGTGCTGCGCATGGACATTAGTAGGTGTAGCAAAAGTATGAACAATCCAATCATCAAAGCTAGCATTACTCACAGAAGAAGCAAGACTTCTGTCACACATAGACCACACCTCTTTCGAAACGTCACAATCAAAGAATAGGTGTTGCATAGTTTCAAGGGAGGCATTACAGAAGGGACATAATGTCGACCTATTACCAGCAAAACTAGTGAATCTATCTCCAATTGGCAAACATCCAGTTATGCATTTCCATAGAAAATGTAGAATTCTAGGAGGGACTTTCTGTTTCCATAAAGCTTTCCAATTAACACCATTAGAAGAGTTGGTAATACCATTTTGAGCATGATACTCATTAAGAATAACCCTATAGGCTGATTTTACAGTAAAAAGGCCATTATGTTCAGGGAGCCATCTTAAGGTGTCAGTACCACTACCTAGGATACAATTTTTTTAAGATTTCTCTAACTGTTTCATGATTAAACAAAGCTTCTAAGATATGAACTTTCCAAGAAAGGTTCTCTGTATCTATGAGTTGGTTAACATAGCACATTTCAGAAGACGCAAATGTAGAATCAACTAGCCCATCTATACCGGGTACCCATCTATCTTTCCAAATATTAATTTTTTCCCCATTAACTAATTCCCAACAGCTATATTTCCTAACATACTCTAGGCCTTCCAAAACACCCTTCCAAACCCAAGAGCCATTACTAGCACAGTTCCCATGAAGAGCATTGGCATTACTATAATACTTACCTTCTAGGATTTGTGACCATAGATCATCAGGAGATGAAACCATCCTCCAAGATAACTTAGTTAACAGAGCTTTATTCATGATATCTGTCTTTTTAATACCCATTCCTCCTTGACACTTTGGCTTAGCCACATCATCCCATCTTCTTGGGTAGCCTCCCCTGCCATTTTTCTTCTTATTCCACCAGAATTTTCTTTGGATGGAGTCCATTTGTTCTGTAAGTTTTTTAGGCATAGGAAAAACAGCAAGGTGATGATTAGTTGTGTTCCCCAACACAGTCTGAACTAGAATGGTCCTTTATGGTTGACTAAGAAACTTGGATTTCCAAGTGTGAAGATTCTCACCATATCTATCTAATAACCCACCAAAGGTTTGCATCTTATTTTTCTGAATAAGAAGAGGGACACCTAAATATTTATCATTTAAAGCCAGTTTCTTGATATGTAAAATATTTGAGATATCATTCTTAACAACATTAGGAACTTTGGGACTAAAAGCCATACCTGATTTGTCAAAATTGACAGATTGGCCAGAGAAGAGACTGAATTGATCAATAATCTTAGCTAAACTTCTAGCTTCACTAGTATTAGCTTTGGTGAAAATCAAACAATCATCAGCAAAAAATAAATGGGAAACAGATGGGCTAGAGTTATTTACCTTCATGCCATGTATACTGCCACTTTGTTCAGCTTTTAACAGGGCTCTAGAAAAGGAGTCCATACAGAGAATAAACAGGTAAGGAGACAACGGGTCTCCTTGTCTCAAACCTCTTTGAGGTTTGAAAACATCTCCAGGTGAGCCATTCAACATAATTGAAGTAGAAACAGTGGATAAACATTGTTCAATCATACCACACCAATCTTCACAGAAACCAAGTTTATTAAGAGTTCCTAACAATAAATCCCATTCTATCCTATCAAAAGCTTTAGACATTTCTAATTTTACAGCCATCCAACCTTTTTGGGCCTTAATTTTTTTCATAGTGTCAACAAGTTCATGGGCAATCACTATGTTATCTGTAATTAGTCTACCAGGCAAGAATGCAGTTTGATTAGGAGAAATAATTCTATTCAGTAAAGGTTTGAGTCTACTAGATAGAATTTTAGATATAATTTTATAAACTACATTGCATAGACTAATAGGTCGAAAGTCAGCTGCATTCTTAGGGAAATTGATTTTTGGGATCAAAGCAGTAAAATTATGATTCAGCTGTTTTAACATATGTTTAGAATGAAAAAAACTTTGAACCAAACTTACAGTGGAATCTCCTACAGTGTCCCACATTTCCTGATAGAATCCTGGAGGGAAACCATCAGGACCAGGAGTGGTCCAAGCCTGCATGCTAAAGACAGTAGATTTAATTTCTTCAGCAGTAGGAATTTTTGTGAGCATGGCATTATCTTCCTCAGTAATACATGGAATGATATTATCTAAATACTCAGCTGGGTTTGGGGGACTGGTAGTTCTGCTCATGTTTAGAAAATGGGATTTAAGAGTTTCAGCAATATCATTCCTATTGGTTAGCCAAATACCAAGATTATTCTGCAAAGTATCTATTTGGGTTCTTTTTTTCCTAAAATTGGCTTTATTGTGGAAATACCTGGTATTCCTATCACCCAATTTAAAGAATTCATCCTTACCTCTATGCTTCCAATAATCTTCTTCTGCATCATACCAAACAGTTAGTCTTTTATTAAGATCTAGAATAATATCGGAAGATATATTATAGCCATTAGCAAGGAGATTAGAAATCTGATCTTCTATTTTAGCTATTTGAGTAGAGATATTACCAAAATGGATATAATTCCATCTCCTCAGATCTTTCTTAGCACCATATAAGAACTTACAGTGTTTGAAAGCAGCAGACCCCTCATAAGTAGCTCGCCAGCTGTTTTTGATAACCTCCTTACAAGTAGAATCTCGAAACCAAGTCCTGTTAAACCTAAATGGTTTACTAGTACTACTCTCATTTGGAGCAGTAGAGAGAAGGATTGGGCAATGGTCGATTGCCATGGGAATTAAATGATAGACCTTAGCAGAAGGATAATTATTCATCCAATCTAAAGTTGAAGCTACCCTATCCAGCCTTTCTAAAATGAGTTCTTCCCCTTCTCTTCTATTGGTCCAAGTATAAGGATTACCTATAAAATCTAAGGAGTGAAGATTTGCATTATCTAGAATGTCTTTAAATTTGTCTAATTGTGCTTGACTAACCAAATTACCTCCCTCTTTTTCATTTTGATTAATAATAAAATTTAGATCTCCTATAACAGACCATGGCAATCTATAGTGTTGAGCTAAATTATTCATTATGGTATATCTTGAATCTTGATTTTGATTCCGTCTTTTGGAGGTACAAATGGAGCAGTTTTGGCAAGTCTTCTATTCATAGGTTTGGGAGTAGTGCTTGCAGTGCTTCTAACTGGTTGCTTTGTCATAAGTTTCCCAACTCCTCCAAAAGGTAACGGCTTATCATGAATTTCTTTCACATATATTGTTGCATCCTTACAAGCATCCTTGCAGTGGTTAATCATAAAACATTCTTTACATAGCTTATGAGGTTGCTTTTCATAGTAGAATTTGACCCATTTCGTGACTCCAGCAGCCGTGATTGCCAAAACCCCTCTTCTTAGTGGTGTGGTTAGCTCAATGTTCACACATAATTTTACTGGTGTGCCATCTACTGGTATTGCATTTGAAGGTTCTATTGCAAGTACTTCTCCTAATAGTTTCCCCATATCTTCCACTGATCTCATGTTCATGTGTTCCGGTTGTAGATACTTCAGTTGGATCCAGTATGCTTGCTTAGTCCAATTCAGATTTTGGTGAACTAATCCTTGATAGTAGTCAAACAAGATGCACAGATACCCATCAATGTTCCATGGACCCTCAGCAATTACTCGATCTACTACATCCTTATTATTCAGCTTGAAGATCATTATATTTGTATCAACATCGATAATTTGAATCTCCTCCGGAGGGATAAGATTCCAGGTGAAGACAATGTTCTTCTCCACAGCCGCATGACCTATTTTTCCTTCAGAGATTATCTTTCCTATCAAACAGAAATCCCATTCTCCATTTTCAGAAGTTTCATTATCAGGCACATCCTGTTGCAGTACTAGAATATCTTCCGCAACATTCAACTCAATTGTTGCTTTCCTGAATCTCATAGCTAGGTCAGAAACTTCCATGTTTTTGCTGGTTTCAATACTATTTGAAGTGTTGTTTCCGGCCATTTTATTGATGAACTGAGGGATTCTATTCACTTGAATAAGAATATGAGTTTTAGGGTTTAGATAAATACATTTCAAATTAGGGTTACTGAAATTATGAGGGGCATAAAATCCCTGAATATTTTTAATTGAGCGAAATTTATGCATGGTTGAAACAGAAAGGGAAAGAAATTGAGTTGTTATTGACCAAAACAGAAGGAGGGATTCAAATAATTCAAATTTGTACCGGATTTTCCTCTTTTTCCTTAAACGATTCACCCATCTATTTCTTGGATTGATTGAGACCACCTTGAATCGGACTATCTCCATGAGAGCACTGATAACGATGAAATTTCCACATGAAACTGTAGCTTCAACAAGCAGGAAAATAACAGCAGCAAACGCTATAATTACCACATTAAACCAGGCCAATGCCATTTTGGACAAATAAATCTGTAAACACAGGGGAGAAAAAAATGAAACCTAATTAGACATTAAGGTTAAAATCAAAATCAAGTTTTGAAAAGCATATAGATCGAATCAAAGGTTTTGAAAATAAAAAGACTCCCAACTCTAATCAAATAAGAAATTGGTTAAGAAAAGAGAGCAAGATGTCATGAAATCATAGAGGGAAAATAGAAGTTTGAAAAAATAATTATCTGCTGAGTTGACTCATTTTTCTCCCGATTTGCAGAGATTTTTGTGCTTTTTTTCCCTTAATCTAGTTGGTTGATAGTGGTAAAATTAAGACATGTTGTTAGCCACCTTTAATCTTGGTTGTGTATTATATGGTCCTTCAGCTTTATTCATGCTGTGCTTAATTTAGTCTAACATGAATCCTTGCTTTGTCATTCTTCATTATATTATATAAGCTTCGGAGTTAAATGTTGTGTGGATTGTTTAGCATAAAAGGCAGCTCTAAGGAATGAAGTGTTGGGTGTACAGTTCTACTGTTCTAGGCCTAGTTTTTTTTCTTCGGTAGACTAGAAAATCCTTGATTTAATGGGCTTGGTCAAATGCTTAAACTTCTGGTGCTAAAGACTTTGTTTAGTGTTTCCATGGTAGAATGTCCTTTTGTTCCTTATCTGGGGAAATTCTCAAGTCATTTTCTGTTACCCCATGAGCTCTACTTAAGAGTTCAGAGAAGATAATAAGATGAAATCAAGTAGGATTTGTATTATAATCTTCTCATTTGCAAAGGGCATTAGTTAGTTATTACTTTGAATTAAGTGTTCCCCCTTTCCTCATTCTCTCTTAGTCTATTGGCCTTGGGCTTGAAAAGACTTTAGAAATTTTGAGCCCAGTTGAGAGAAAGGGCCATTAGGAAAAAAGAAAGAAACTTGTTTCAAGGCATACTTAAATGTTTTAACATACAAACCCATTTCCTATCTATGGTGGTTAGTTATTACTAGTTTGGAAAAAAAAAATTGTAGCTTGAAAAAGCTATCGCAAATCTTGTCTCATCTTCAAAAGAGCCGGTCATTTTTGGTGCCCATCCAGAAACAACCTTGGATATCTTCTCACCCCACACTGATGTCTTAGCCTGCCAGATTAAGAACAAAAAATTGGAGCTTACCAAGAAAATTGATGGAAATTTCAGGAAAAACTCTCCAAGGATGAAAACTGTTGCAAGAACCAAGAATGCTAGTACCTCAAATTCTGACAATCATCCTATTGTTAACCCTGATGGAATTTTCCCACCCTCCCCATCTCCAAAGGCCTTCCCTTTCAACACTTTGCAACCCTTAGCCAAATCAAAGCAAGAATGGAGGCTAAACAGGCAAAAAAAAAAAAAAGGAAGCTTGGAAAGCAAAGAAGAAAACTCATGTGTTTGAACAAATTAACACAACCACCACTCTAGATATCATGATGGATGCCAAAAGAAAGAAACCCATTCAAGCTCAAAGTGGCATTGACACCAACTCTTTTGATTCTGACAGCCTCAAAAGATTCAAAGAACATGATACCACCTCTGCAGAGCCTCTGAAACTCAAAACATCTTGGTGGCTAATGGTGTCTTGGGAAATTTCTCAGCTGCTGACATGGTACACTCCTATACCCCTCACCATATATATCTATTGTTAATTTTGCTCAGATTGTCAATCTATCTTATTTTACTTGCTATCTATGACAACATATCTAGAATACTATCTTCAAAGTACGCTCTAGTCTTCTACTTTTGGCAATTCTTTACCACTCTGGCATGGAATTGTCAAGGCCTAGGAACAAAGGATGCAAAGAGATATCTTAATTATATTTTTAATAAACTAAACCTTGACATTCTCTTTATCTCCGAAACAAAACAAAAACAAGAGAAGATCAAGAGAACTATGAATGAGATTAATGTCCAAAATTACTGGTTTGTTAATCCAGGAGGTGCTAGTGGCACTGCTGGAGGTTTAGCCTTGATATGGAAGAACAATCTCAACATTGAGATTGTTGACTTCTCTCTCAACGATGTCAATGTTATAGTCAAGCCTGCCAGTGGCAATCCTTGGATCTGCACTGGTTATTATGGTAGCCCTTATGACACAGATAGTAAACTCACCTCTTGCAAAATACTGGAAACTACTACTGCTAACAACAACTTAACTTGGATGGTCATTGAAGACCTAAACATCATTCTGAATGACACTGAAAAATTCAATGTACATCCCATAGATTTGAATGAAGCTTCTATATTTAGCAACAAAATCCTGGAATTGGACCTAGTGGATTTGGGATCAACTGGTTGCCCATTCAATTGGTCAAACAAAAGAGATGGCTATAATCTTACTAAACAAAGATTGGATAGAGGACTAGCAACTGATAGTTGGCTTCTCCTTTATCCTAATACCACTATTTCTAACATGATTGCCATTAGTTTTGATCATCACCCCATTCTGCTTAACTTCAATCCTTCCTAACAAATTGGTAAAATTCCTTTCAAGTTCTTTGGTCCATGGTTAGATCATAATGACTGTAAGGAAATTATATCTGAGTGCTGGAGAAAGAATATATGTGGCTCTAGTGCTTTTCTAATTGCTAGAAAGCTTAAATATATTAAACTCCATCTCAGAAAGTGGAACAAGGAAGTCTATGGTAACATCAAGACAAACATTGAAGAATGAAAGAAACACATTTTCTGGCTGCAACAAAACTATTTCAGAACAGATAGAAGTCAAGTTGTTAATCTAGCCAGACAATACCTCAGAGATTGGTAGGATATTGAAGAAATTTTTTGAAAGACTAAAAGTAGGGATCAATTCATAAAACTTGGTGACCAAAACATAAGCTACTTCCACAGAGCTACAAAATGCAAAACAAGAAGAAACAAGATTGATACCATCCAAGACAATCAAGGAAATTGGATCAATGATTACCATGAGCTAAAAAACTATTTCACTCACCACTTCTCCAAAATGGCCACTACTGAAAACACCCTCATCAACCCAGAAATCATTAACGTAATTCCCACCACTATCACATCCACTGACAACACTATGCTTAATAGAACTCCAGATTACAATGAAGTCAAAAGAATTCTCTTTAGCATGGCAAAGAAAAAAGCTCCAGGGCCTGATGGCTTCCCTCCAAATTTTTTCCAAGCTAACTGGGACATAATTGGAGAAGACATTTTCAAGATGGTGCAACACTACTTCATATCTGCCCATATGCTAAAAGAAATGAATGCAACCTTCATATCTCTCATCCCAAAAGTGGATAACCCTACTTCCCCAAGCTATTTTAGACCCATCAGTCTATGCAACACTACCTATAAAATCATCTACAAACTCATAGCCCAGAGAATGAAACCTTACCTCAACAAAATCATATCTCCTTACCAATCTGCTTTTATCCCTGAGAGACAAATCTCGGACAACATTGCTATTGCACATGAACTTATTCATTCTATGAGATCCAAAAGAGGTGTTAAAGGTGAGAATGGAAGTGTGGGTATAAAGATTGATATGTCAAAATCCTTTGACAGAGTTGATTGGAAATTCCTCAACACTATTATGACCAGAGTGGGCTTCAATGATCAATGGTGCAACAAAATCATGCAATGCATCACCACCAATTCTTCAACAGTCCTCATAAATGTCTCTCCAGACTCTTTCTTCAACCCCTCTAGAGGATTAAGACAGGGAGACCCCTTATCCCATTACCTCTTTCTCTTTTGCATGGAAGCTAGTTATGGAACTATAATTCATGCTGAGGATTTGGGCATTATTTCTGGAATAAAAATTTGTGGAGGTGCCCCATCCATTAATCACATTCTCTTTGTTGATGATTGTATGGTCTTCTGCAAAGCTAACAAAGTTGAAGCTCATAATCTCATGGACATCCTCAACTTATTTGGTGAAACTTCTGGTCAACTGATAAATTTCAACAAATCTGGAGTGTTCTTCAGTAAAAATATTGATCCTTCTCTCATTCATGCCATTAACAATATTATGGGAGTCTAAGTTCTGCAATTGGATGATAAATATCTAGGCTCTCCTATATTCACTCACAAAAGAAAAATTAAGTCTTTCAGGCCAGGGGTAGATAAGCTAAAGCTGAGACTATCCAGTTGGAAAAATGTACCTCTAAATCCTGCTGGCAGGGAAGTTCTTATCAAAACTGTTACATCTACAGCTAGCATCTACCAAATGAATTGATTCAGAATCCCTAAACAAACTTGTCAGGATTTAAACAAGCTTTAAATAGATTTCTTTTGGGGGAAAAACCTGGAAAACCCGAAAGGCTACTATCCACAGGCATGGGTTGCATTATGCAAACCAAAGGATATGGGTGGTTTGGGTTTCATGAACTTGGAACTCTTTAACAGATCAATGATCAAAAAATTGGTTGGAGACTGGAACAAGAAAAATACTCACACTGATACCAATTAATGGATGCCAAGTACCTGCTGGGAAGAAATGTTCTAAATATGGATACAAAAAAAAAACTAGAGATTCCTGGATCTGGAAAGGAATTCTTGGTGGAATACAGAATATATAACAACACTGTAACTGGAAGATAGGCAATGGAATGAGAATCAACATATGGGAGGATTACTGGTTGCCAAACTCTACAGACAAGCTTCTCAAACCCAACCACTGTCCACAACAAATAGATTTGTTGATACATTTCATGAAACCATATGGGACCTGGAACTCTCAAATTATCCATCATATCTTCAACCACAACATTGCTCAAGTCATTCTGAATTTGGATACTAATCCAGGGGAAGAAGATATTATTCTCTGAAACTTAAATAAAACTGGCAAATTCTCTGTCAAAGCCTTATAAAGGCTAAGATAGAATATTTGTACAGAAATGATACACTCACAAGAAATTGGGAGGCTATCTGGAGCCTTAGCACTGCCCAAGCTATCAAGATCTTCATCTAAAAATGTGCTCATGAAATCCTACCCACAAATTCAAAGACAACAAGCATTCTACATTACATTGATCCTATCTATCAAGTTTTCCACAATGGGGAGGAAACTATGACACATCTCTTTGTAAATTGTCCTGCAGCAACTGCTGTTTGGAATGACATTATTGGAACATCTCATGGCAAGTTTGATAACACTACAAACTTTATGGACTGGTTTAACTCTTGGCTTGCACCTGGAGCAATACCTGGAAAATCTTTCCTATATGCTACCACATGCTGGCATATTTGGAAGGCTAGGTGTGATGTCGTATTCAATCACATAACACCAAATGCTAACCACACTTCTCAGTGTATTCAACAAAACTTATGTGATTATAACAGAGTGCACAACTTACCAACTCATCCCCTAAATGTTGGAGTGTAGATGATGCTTTTGATATGACTACGAAGTGAAATCGATGATGAGACCAAGTTATAGAAGATTAATGATTTCAAATCACAAACAACAAGATGATGAAAAACAAGTTACACAATAATTAAAAATTGATAAATTTTTCCGATTTTGAAAGTTTTCTGGGTGAGATTATGTGTGAGAGAGAGAAATATGGAGACATATGCAAAACCGTGAACTGAAAATGAAAGTGCTAATCATATATTTTTGTAGAGGTTATTTTGGTAATCCTATTTTTTAAAATATATTAGGGTCATTGAACTATCCCTCATGTCATGACAGTAGGCAAATGATTTGTAGGGTTATTAGAATAATTTACTTTTACTAGGTTACTGATGTGACCCTTGACTGATAATCATAATGTATTGTCGTGCAAAGGTGTCGAGCCAGTTTCTGAAACCAAGGATCAAGAAATTTCCATGTGACCAAAAATTTCCCCAAACTGCTATGAGATCCAATATCTGAATGTACTTGTAACCTGAAATTTACTTTGTGATCCTACTATTTGAATTTGTTGGCAACAACACTTCCATAAATTTCCCATGACCCAAAAATTATTTTGTGATGATTTTCTTGGATCACCCATTGAAGCTTTCCACGAAGACGATGAAAATAAAATAACTATTGTAGAAGATCTCATATATAAAATGCAAAACTATTTACAATGCGGTTCATGAAACCCTGGAAATGTTACTTACATTGACATGTTTATTACTAGCTACTTACGCAAATTGGAAAGAAAAGACGAGAAATGAAGTGATTGAGTTACTAAGAAAAGATCAAACTCAAAATATTCCTACTTATGAAAATATCCCACCAAAACTAAAAACTATAAGTAGAAAATACCGGTGAAATTCTTTTTAGTCTTCCAAATTTTGTATACTTATAAAATCAGGATTTGTTGATGGTCTAAATTACATTATTGATAGAGTAGTGGCTTATTTGGTCTCGGGTTATAAGTATTGTGAGTGCGTATTACCTAAGTTCGATTTATTTTCTTACATATGAGTATGATCATTAATGAAATATTAGAACTCTATTCGCCACTGGTTATTACAGATGAGTAGTGGCTTATTTTGTCTCGGGTTATAAGTATTGTGAGTGCATATTACCTAAGTTCGATTTATTTTCTTACAGATGAGTATGGTCATTAATGAAATATTAGAACTCTATTCGCTACTGGTTAAGATAAAAAGGATAGTCAAAAAAGAAACTCGAAGTTAAGAATCTCATCATTTCCCCCTCTCCATGACCCGAAGATATATGGGGAGAAGATTTTCAAGTTTTTAAACCAGAGAGATTTTCAGCATATTTCCAACTACATTAAACAAATTCGGTTTTGTTTCATTCAGCTCCGGACCTCGAAATTGTGTTAATATGAATTTTTAATTTATCCAAGCTAAAATTGCACACATCATGATTATGTAAAAATACAACGTTACTTTCTCCCCTGGAAATGTACACATCCCATATTCGTGGCCTGAAGAGTTACCCTCAACATGGTCTTCACTCGCTCTTCACCCCATCAAGTGACGTCAATTAGTAACAAGAGTTTCAGGAGGAGTACTGCTATTAGGGTAAGTAACATGTGTCTGAAAATATTGTATACCAGTGTGATAAAGCTTTGTATGATTTTTATGAGTGTGACAATGTTATCTTTGTTCTCTTATGAGTAAATTATTCAAATAACCCTAGAAATCATAGGGTTTACTGTCATGATTATTTCATAATATTTGCGAATTATTTTGGTGGCCCTAAGATTATTTCTAGAAAATGGGATTACCAAAATAACCTCCCCAAAAAAACAGGCAGTTACCACTATCATTTCCAATTCACGGTCTTGCATCTCTCTCTCCCACCCCTTTTTTTCTCACACAAAATCTCCCCCAAAAAACTTTCAGAATCGAAAAAATAATCGATTTGTGGTTCTTATGTAACTTTCTTCATCATCCTTGAAATCATTAATCTTATATAACTTACTTTCATCATCGATTTCACTTCCTCGTCATAATCAAAAACATCATCTGCACTCCAAAAAAAAATATGAAAAGAACAAAATATTATAATGTCAAAATTAAAATCAAAGCCTAATAAGAAAAAAACTTGAAGAAACTAGCAAACAAGTTGATGAAAAACAAAATCGAATCAAATGGTAATGAAACACTAAATTAAAAAAGAAACTGAAAAAAAAAGTTATGTATTATCTTTCTTCTTCTTCTTCTTCTCGCATAGATAGATCTATTTTATCTTGATATTTTTGCTCAACCTCATTCTTAATATCAGAGACATATGTATCGTATCTTCGTGTTTTAGTAGTATTTGTTTCTTAGGAACTTCATATTATAAATGTACATTTAAAAATATTAAGTCTCCCTGATTTATTCATATAAATTATTCTAAGAACCATAAAAATTCTGAGGCTTAATGTTATGACCATATGGTTATTGCATAATATTTGCAAATTATATCAGTGCCCTAAAATATTTAAAAAAATAGGATTACCAAAATAACATAAAAAAAAACAAAAAAAAAAAAACCAGCAGCTACCACTCTCATTTTCAATTCACGGTCTTGCATCTCTTTCTCTCTCACACAAAATCTTACCAAAAAAACTTTCAAAAAAAAAAAAAAATCGATTCTTAGTTCTTGTGTAACTTTGTCTTCATCATCATCGTTCTTTAGGATTTGAAATCATTAATCTTATATAAGTTGGTCTCATCATTGATTTCACTTCGTCGTCCTCATCAAAAACATCATCTACATTCCAAAAAAGAAGAAGAAAAAAATGGAATAAATTCGACTTATAATGTTAAAAATCGAGATCAAAACATAATAAGGAAAAACTTGAAGAAACTAGCAAACAAATTGATGAAGAATAAACCGAATCAGATGTTAATGAAACGCTGAATCAAAAGAGAAACATAGAAGAAAAAAATGGCATGAATTATCTTGTTTTCCTTTTTTTTTTGATATTTTTGTTCAACTCTCATTCTTGATACTAGAGACATGTTCGTGTTTTAGTAGTAATAGTTTCTTAGGAACTTCATATTACAAAAGTGCATTTAAAAAGATTAATTCTCCCTGATTTATCTCTTATTTTACTTCAGTTAGGTTTGATGCTGATGCGTGCAGATTTTCTGCATAAATATTAGTTGTGGGGTTATTTGGTTTTACAAGTGGATATATCATTACTATGAACTCAAATTGTTAGTTTTTGTATGTTTGGTGTGTGGATATTATCGGTACAAATTAATTCAATTAAGTCATGGTGGTCAATTGTTAGTTTTCGTATGTTTCATAACTTTATCACTTATATGCTCAATGGGTTGCTTCGACTTCCTTGTTTAATGTTCACTGATCTAGTTTGTACATATTTCCTTCATATATTTAGCTTGTGCATAATTCCTGCACAAGTCTTGTTAGTGCGTTGCTCAGTCAAATTGACAAGTGTTGTTATCTCAAGCTTGTTGTCAAATTTAGTTGTCAAAACTATATCTTGATTTCTAGTCTATAATTAGTTAAGTCTCGGACTTGGATAAAAATGTAGTTGATTACGGCAGTCATCATTGCGTTCTACCGTTTGAAGGCGAAGATCAATCGAAGGTTTTGGAGAACTTCATCAAGGTAAGTGAAGATTGAACTACCTATATCTCAAGTTATATTCACTTTCTATCATTTGAGACGATGTCACATATAACTAATTAGACTAGTATGCATAAACAAGAATTTCAAGTACACAACTAATTCTAGTTAACGATTTTCTCGAAATATAATGACTAATCTTAATGAAAATTTGTTCATACTTGATGAATTTCGGTTAAGGAAAATTTATTGTTCGGAATCAAAATTGTGATTCAAGTTTATCATTCGCTTGGAACAGTGATATGTGCCATTGATGTTATTCAGGAATGTTTCGAATTGATTTAGAGAAATATAGAACTACTATTGATTCAGATACAAAATAATGGTATCAGTTTTACTGGGAAAACTGTTATACGTCTGAACCCGTATTACATGTTCTCATACAAGTAGCGGGGAAGCTATATACATATCGACTTACAGATTTGTGATACGCATATTCTTATGTATATCATATGAAAATATGTGTAACCCGTGAACCGAATCAATATGCATACTCGTACGTAAACTATTCTTGAACTGTGGTTATGGAACCGGGGGTGAGTATCCAAACAGGTACGCAAGCTAAAACATTTCTGTGTTCCTAAACTCGGTAGCATTTCCACACTAGTACGCAAACCGATTTAGTTTTGTGAACTCCGAAACCGGCGATAGTTTTTAAGTTTCTAAACCGGTATGCAAACTTAAAAAGTCCCGTGAACTACGGAACTTTGGTTTGGTGGAAAGTTTGCAAACTAGTACGCAAACCTAAAAAGTTTTGTGAACTCCAGAACTCGGCTTTTGTTATAAGTTTCCAAACCGGTATGCGTACTGTGACTGAACCGACTTACGAACGACAATGGTATTTGTACCTTGTACACCTACTATCCATGTCGATTATATTTTCAAGTGTGTATAAGTTATTTCTTAGAGATAATTAGCATTTGATTAATTCTCTATAAACACTAGGCTTAATTGATCACATGTTTGTGACTTAATTAATGTCTTATGTGTTCATGAAAATGAAGTTTAAGCTTTTAAGTTCAAACCAGCTAGTTTTGGCTAACCATGTTGAACATAGTCTTTATACACGATTTGGTAACGGTTTCACCTAACCAGAGTGTATATCTTGCTTATGAAAATCAGATTCAAAGATTCATCTAACGGAGGATATTGTTTGCTCGGTTCCAAAGCTATATTAGCTTAAACCTAAAGCAACCTATGCTTTGAATGTTTATAAAAGGAGAACTTTGAGCAAATGGGATCTTTGAATCCAGACACTACTTTTTGGTGTGTCCTAGTTTTATCTAGAGTCGTCCACTTCCTAAACCTTTTAGGGTTTAGCGACTATAAAGATTTCATTGGGATTTGTGAAGCCAGGTCCAGTTATCTTTCCTTGATAACTCGAGTATCCCGATCTTGATTATTTTTAGAGCTTTATCAATCAATCAAGATAGATAAAAATCATCAAAGTTCTCTCCGTCTTAGAATTTGTTGATTCCACGGGTTTTATACTTGTGAGGTGAGTAATAATCTAGGATGCACTTCGGGTTGCATAATTCTGGATTTTGAGGATAGATAGACTTTTTTCAAATTGCTATCGATTTCCATCACCTTGATCATACATTTGATTTTGATCATAAGTTTCGATTGTAATCAGGAATTCAATTATATATGCTTAATCTGTGGGAGGCAGATTTGGTTTAAAGTCTTCAATTGAATTGAAGTAACTCTTAGTTGGTGTGACATCATCTAAGGGAATCAATTACGTGGAGTACTGCTGGGATTCAAGAGACGTAAGGAGCGTGACTGTATCTTAATCAATGGGATACCTTTTAGGGCTCAACTATATTTCAGTTTGAAGTTAATTGGTAGTAGGCTAGTGTCTGTAGCGTCTTAATACAGTTTGGTGTTCAATCTGGACTAGGTCCCGGGTTTTTTTTTTTTTTGCATTTGCGGTTTTCTCATTAACAAAACTTATGGTGTCTTTGTTACTTTTTCCGTATTATATTGTTTATCTTTATAATTGAAATATCACAGGTTGTAGTTGATCAATCATAGTAGAGACATCCGACCTAGTTTGTTAGATACGACTTCTTGGACATTGGTCATTGGTACCGTCCAAATTTGTGATTAGGTTCACATACTTGTTTCTGTAAACGTTCTAATTGCAAGAGACAGATATAATTCTATATACTATTCCTTGATTGAGTTTATCTCTCGGATTTGTATTGACTTTTGTCTATACAGATTGTCTAAGAAAAAAGTGGTGATGTGTTTTGGTACCCCTGCGTTTTCAATTGGTATCGGAGCATGAAAACACGCTAAGACCTAATAAGTTTGTGTTTGAAGCAGTCTGATTTTATGGACAGAGACGAAATCTCAAAAAAGGTATCACCAGTTCGGAATCGTTCAGACAAGATTAAATAGTTTGGTTCACATGAGAAAACTGTCACATCGGTCACATCATCTAAAATTGTGAATAACTGGGAGACACGCCTAGAAAAATACCAATTATTAAAAATAAATAAATAAGTATATTACAGTTCTTCCGATTGTGGGTTGCTCATATTAGAGATATTCTTGTCTATACTTGCCTAAAATTAACCAGGGTTTATAAAATTTGTGCCCAAACTTACCAAAATTCCGAAATACATTGCTAATGCCTGTCCAACATTCCGGTTGGGCGGGTTGACCCAACCCAAGTCCCACCGCTATGCCGCATGAGGAGATTTTTTTTAAATAAAATAAAATTTCATTGCATCAAAACAAAGCAGATACATGTTTTGCATCTTCCTGTAATAAAGAATTAATCTTAGGAGGAGCAGAATTAAACCAAGACTGGGTAATCTTATCAACTCTAGCTAACTTAGACAGAGAATCTGCTACTTTGTTTCTCTCTTTTGGCACATAATGACATTTCCAAGAGGAATGGCTCTTAAAAACTTACTTAATATCCTTAATTAACTAAAAAAGTCTCAAATCAATGGAGCAATGGCCTTTATTAACTGCATCTACTACCACTTTGCAATCCATCTCAAACAGGATGCTCTCCAACTTCATGTCTCTAGCACATTTCTCAGCTTCCCACGGACCCGTACATTCTGCTTGTTATACACTACTAGTTGTCCTCAGGTGGATGCACCTAGCCGCTTGCTGGATATCTGCATGATTACGAACAATTAGTCCAACGCCCCCTGTATTATCAACATTAAGGAATGAGCCATCACAATTCAGAGTAAGAATATTTAAATGGGGAGGTATCCAATGAATGTTTGATCTAATCACTCTAGGATTCCTAGGGGGAATAGATTTTTTTTGTAAATTATGTTCCTCAAAAAATAGATTGCATCTTCTTGTTATCTTCTATGGAGTAAAGTTGTTGTGCTGGAAATTTTTATCGCATCTCTCCGACCAAATGCACCAAGCTACAATGCATCTTTTAATCAATTCCATCTCTGAGATTTGCTTACTGTGAAGAGAATCAAACCAAATAGAAACCCAATTCGCAAGATTGTTTGAGTTGTTAGAAGACCATCCCAAGGTTGAGAACCAAGCTACTCTTGATAGGTTGCAGTTCATAATGACATGATTAGATGATTCGAGGTGCTGCTCACAGAAAGGACATGAATTATCCATTCCAGGTATGACTGCACTGAGAACATCTCTTGTTGGTAGAGGATATGATATACACTACCAAATGATTTGGCGGATTCTAGGAAACATTGGCAGCTTCCACAAATTTTGAGAACTTTTTGTGATCTTGGGCCCACCGAGTCTGTGAGATGAGTATCATCATACATTTTTCGATAACATGACTTGACTGAGAGGTTATCATTTTTCTCCAGAAGCTATATAAATCTAAAAATCAGTGTCTTGGAATTTTACAAATTTTATCTCGTTGGAAAGCTTTTAAAAAAATCTACGCAATGAGTACAACCAACAATATTAAATTTAGAGTTTTTTACGGAAAATTCGGAGATGTTCATCTTTTTAGGTACAATTTTGAAAATTGAATGCATAGTCATTATGCAAACTACAATTAAGGATGCATATTTTAATTTATGCATCAACTAATTTTCCGTTGCAACTAATTAAACGACGCGCTTCCTCCATTTCAGGAAAAATTCCGAGTTAACCCAGCTTTCGCCGATCTCGTAAAAATTAAGTTTTTGAGGACTTTCAAAATATTGCACAGGGAGATATTGTAAGTGAAAAGTGAAAAGTCAAAAAAAAAAAAAAAAAAAAAAAGGAAAAAGTTGTTTTTTCCATCCTTACCGCAGGAAAGTAATACGATAAATACTGGCGGTAATTCCGCCAACTATGTGTTCATGCGCCGCACGTGGTGGAGTTCGGAGAAAACACAAGTTCCCTTTTTTGGATGTCCGAACTCACTTTTTATCTGCAAATAATCCTGAAACTCTCTTCTGATCTGGGTTGCACGGACGCGACTTCTTTTTAATAACTCTCAAAAAAACACTTAAATGAGTTCGAATCGCCGAGTCACTGTTCGAACACGAGTCACCTGTCGATCGCCGAGTCACCTGTCCGAATCAAAATTCTCAAAAAACACGAATCGAATTATTCGCGGACGCGTATATACATATTTTATTTATATATATAATTTGATTCTTAACAAAGTCGAAAGTATTTCCATCCTAAAAATTAGAAAATGATGCTACATGTATATAAATTTCAAAAGAAAATGAAAGATCGTTACATATTTTGTTTATATATAATTATGAAGGTCAAGCAATCAATCACTATTAAACACATGGCACAATCAAATTGCATTCTTAGAACAACACATGCCCAACCAAGGGTATATGTGATGTATTTTCAATTACAAAATCCTAATAAAGAGTTACATGATTGATCTAAATGTTTGTCTTTCTTCATTTAGTTAATAATAGTAAAAATAAAGGAAGAAGTTTAAATGAAAATGGAAAAAAAAATGCTTCAAACCCAAGTCATCGGTGCGTCCAAAAAGGACGCACGCGGGACGCGTATTTGGTGCGTCGGACACGCGTCGTGTCAGCGTCAAACGCGGACACGGCACCAAAATCGGTGCGTCCGTGCATCCCAGCTTCTGATCTACCAGACAGAATCTAACAATTACTACTTCTTACTGTAATATCGGAGAAAATAAGGATATGTGGGTCGGTTTTGAAGGATGATACGTACGATCCATTTTTCTCAAATTGTTCATGCAACAAATCAGTAAGTTTATCTTTTTTTTTTTTTTTTGATTAATTCGCTGTTGTTTATTGAATTAACTCTTTGATGGATTTATCAAAAAAAAAAAAAAAGGGAAATTAGATTAAGTAGATTTATTTTTTATTATGTTAAGGGAGAATCGGAAATGTTCACGGCTGTAGTTGATTGTTATTGATAGAAATTGAATTTAGTCGAGATTTTTTGAAGAAAAAAAAAAATAGAGGTAGAAAAATTTGAGGACGAACAACAAGTTTATTGATTTGCTGAGAGTTAAGAGTTAAGAGTTTGATTGAATTGAATAAGAAGATGATTTTCTTAAGTTTTTAATTTCTATGCTCTGCGAGGATCTCAGAGTGATCTATTCATTCAATGTCTGGACATAACTCAACTTATTTAGTGCTTGTCTAGTTTGATCTTTGCTTCCCTTACACCCATAATCTTCCTATTTCCCTTACTCTCAACTTACAGGGAGGTAGTCTGTCAAATGAGAATTTTATAGTTAGTGTTAGTCGCTGAAATCGGCACAAATGAAAGAGAATCAATATACAATAGATTTGAGAACTCTCTAAAAATCCTTCCAATTCCTATTTAACTACCTCCTTGTTTGTGTTTGTCGATTCCTCCTTGTATAGGCTGCCCAAGTCTTTGTTATACAGGTCTCTGTTACTTTGTTTCCTTGTCAACTGCTTTCAGATTTTATATGATGTGTACTACGTCTTCAGTGTTCTCATCGTGTTTAAGGATGTACAATGCTTTTGGGTCGTAAAGTGTTTTGAATCTTTTGATTATGTCAAGAACTTTCTACATTTTGTATGATGTCTTTACTCTTCTCACTGGGTATTCGGATGTACCACCATGAACTAATTTCAATCAAGACTCACCAATGGTTAATGTTTACTACTTTGCAGTATGAAGTTAACAACTCTACGTTCAGTTTCTGGTCAGACCACGAAGAACCAATCATACCTGCAGCTGACCACCAAAGTACAAGATCAAGAGCAAGGTTTCAGTCCCAGGTAATACTTCCACATCTCTACAATCACCAATGGGGAGTGTTGTTAAACCACCAAAATTTCATTCAATGCATCTATGTTTTTGCCCTTAAAACTATTCATTCAATAGTATTCGAGCAAGCTTAATTAACAAGGCTTTCCTAATAAGAAGATTTGAAATAAAGCAGTTTTGTTGATGTTTGGTAAATATTTGTTGAAAGTTTTCAAGCAACATGGAATTTGTGTTTGGCACTCAATTTGATTATTCTTTTTATTTTGGAAAACCAGAAAGTTTTTAAAGCTTGGCCAGAATAGCAGGAAACTAAAGCACTTTCAAATCTTCTTGAGAATGTTTTTTTTTTTTGGGAAATCCGAAAGTTGTTTTGGAATAAAAGCAATTCAAATGATGTACTAACATATAGTTGACTATTCCCTATTTGACTCGATCAAACAGCTTTCTATTTTTTGGTTTTATGTTGATTTAGGATTTCCTTTTCCAAGTTCTAATAGATTTCCTGCTTTGGTTGATTTTCTTTTCCTGGTTCATATAGGTTTACCAATTTAACTGATTTTCTTTTCCTAGTACTGTTATGAATAATTGAAGCCTATATAAGAAGGAAGGCCTAGTATTGTAGATAATAACAGCCAACATTGAGTTATTTGATTTATCTGATTATTCTCTGGTTTTTGCTATTGCTACAAAGAACGGTGAACGACGTCCTAGTTCAATATTAATGGAGTTGAATGGTTTTACTAAAGTAGAAGATGAAGAATGTGAAATAGTTGCACAAGCGATTAAAAAATTATCATCTGATGCCATTTACGAGATACTAACCAGAGCATCATTCAGTACACTTCTACGTCAATCTCAATGGGTTTGCAAAGACTGGCAGAAACTCATTTTCTGTGATTCCAAGTTTCAGCAAACCCATTCTCAGAGAACAACTGCATCGGGTCATTTTCTTCAAGTTCTCTCGACTACCCGGAACTATGTAAGCTTCTTCGAGAGGAACAATGATCACGGGGAGCACTACAATCCTACGCAAGAAGTGTGGTATCCTTCTCTTGATTTCCTGCCAACGGCAAGAAGTACTACGATTGCAGGTTCGTCACTTCATGGTTCATTACTTTGTTGTTTCACTGAATCCAGCAGTACCCCAATCCCATCTTACTACATTTGTAAACCGGCGAGTCGAGAATGGAGAAAGCTACCAAACCCTAAAACTACATTCAAAACCTTCTTGATTGGAATTGCAGTGAAGCAGTCCTCATGTTCAATACTACATTACAAGATACTACGTTTATCGCGATCAAAAACTGGAGGATATGGTTATCACTGTCAGTTGTTCAACTCGGAGAAGTGGGCTTGGAAAACACTGCCGGTGGTTCAATTTAGGCCTCATGACACAATCTTAAAGTGGGGAGATGGTATTTGGGTTAACGAGGGGTTACATTGGTTAACCAGTTATGATGAAGTATTCGTATATAACACTGATCAAGAGAAATGGACGACTTTCGAGATTCCACACGGGATGAAAAATACTCCAAGATCAAACAGAGTTGTTGTAAGTTGTGATGGTAAGCTAGGAGTTATCCACCATACAAATGAATGGATGGAACTTTGGATATTAGAAAACTATTCGACCACAAAACCATCATGGAAGAGGAAGTATAGGAACGATACGAGATCGCTACATCAAAACGTAAAACATCTTTATGCGCGTCACATGTGGTCGAACAACACCGTCATGATGAAGAGCATGTATGAGCTCGTAGCATTTAATTGTGACAAGAATACCTACACTAGAACAAAGTTACCTATGACACCAGATATATTTAGCTTATCACCTTACGCGTTTGAACCCCAATTTTGTTATATTTAGTTCAAATCTCGTAGCTGATTCTTCTTTCAATTTGTTTATGTCATCATTTGCACATAAGATTCTTTTTTATAAAGTTTGTTAAATTCTTATTCAGTGAAATACGCATTCATGAACTCAGGGGAATCGCCATACTAATGTTTTCAGTTCCTGTTAACTTATGAAACCTAGAATCGGTTTTTGTTGTCGTCAAACTTTCTGTTGCTGCACATTTTGAATTTGATTAGCATATATGGATTTGTTTTTTCCCAAGTTGTATTTATACTAATCTAACAATCTCACTTGCAAGTTTCGTAATTTACCAATTTTAATTTCTTCGAATCTTATTATTCAGTTTCTAAAACCATTTCAGGTATGTGGTCGAACACCGTTATGATCAGCAAAGATGAGCTCGTCTAATTGGGACAAGAATTCCTAAGTAAGCCTTGTAGCCTGTAGGTGATCTCTTTTTCTGAGTTGTGGGTCTTTTCATTTGCACATAAGATTTTATTTTTATTTAGTGGGAAACACACACGTTGTCCTTGTTGTCGGGTCAATTTAACTTGACCAACCTCAGAGTTGTTTTTCAGAAACTCTGTAAGGCACCTAGGGGCCATCAATGAGTTAACACTAGCTCTTGTTCAGTTTGGCTGTCCTTGGCTTAAAGCCTTGTAATCAAACAAACTTGAGCTTAGAAGTAAGGTGTGTACTGTATTCACATAGGATATACAAGGGTACAGAATGCCTAGATCCTCAAACTGGTAGTATGGTCTGTACTGTTTTCTGCTCTTTCTCATAAACTCTGTTTCTAATCTTTCCATTCATATCTATCCTTTCATCTGGTCTGGCTCACTTCCTATAATTTCTTCTGATATCTCCTGACATGACTCAATCATGAAAATGCTCAAGTACCTTTCTCTGACACAACCCCTCCGATAGTGTCAGAACATTTTTCCACTACTCCTCTAACGGTGTCAGAGAATTAAAATACCATTTTTACCCACACAACAACCACTAGAACTCAGAAAGGTATCTTCAAGCCTTAAAATAATTCAATCATCATCATTAGTTGGTAATGGTCTTTTACAGGCGCATACGGAACACAATATTAACAACAACAGAAAAAGAAAACTCAAGTCTCAAAAAACTAGCAGAATTCAATTCTAAGTAAGATACGAAATCCAGAGAGGAACTATATATTTGCAGTAAGTATCCGCTATATGCAGTTAGAGCTAATTGCTTTTTCAGTAAAAACAGCGGCTTGGGCCCTGACCCCGGAGAAACTCTTCCAAATCTAAACCATCTTCGCGGCGAATTCTTAATGTCCCTGGACTCCTTGGACAAGGTGAACGTGCTTTTGACGTAATTACTTCATGATCAACACTTGGGCCCTCTGCATCTTCATTAGCATTGGTGGACGTAATTACTTCATGATCAACACTTGGGCCCTCTGCAACCTCGGCGTGGGCAACCCCTTCATCAGCCTGAACAACATTGTCACCAGCATTGGCAGCAACAGGTACATCATGTATGAACAGCAGACTTGGTGACCTAAAAGTAAAGACAAACGTAGGCATACATGATTAAAATTCATAAGCTTGTAAATATTAAGTACTGAATTCAATAGAAAAACTGCGACTTACTTTAGTATCAATTTCGCGAGACGGAGAAATGGTTTCTCAATGTCTTCATTGTTCTTAGTGTTAGAAATAGTCCCACATAGCCCGAATGCCCCCAAGTTCTCCAATCACCATTCCAACAAATAAGTCAGCACAACCACCCCAAGTTGTTCATGGCATCGTACCATCTATATCTCCAAGTCGTTTAATTGTTGTGTCGTCACATAAAGTAGCACCTAAGCAGCAACTCCCGAAAGGAATTGTACCATCCATGCCACCAAGTGTTCCTTCTCATGGAAAACCACCAGAGAGCGAGATACCTACCAAAATACCACTCATTTCCAAAGACCCGTTGGATCTCCACCGAACATAATTCCTAGAAAACCACCAGCTATGCACCCCACCATGCCAAGAGTAGCTCTGTCGCCGGCACCACCTATCGAATCGCCACCAGGAGAACATACACGAAATCCACCAACGCACACCCAACCTTGCCGAAAATAGCTCCGTCCAAAGTATCGTAACTCTTTGCATCACCATTATCAACTCCTCCGTCCAAAGATCAACATTATTGATTAGTTGTTATCACGCCGAGTCCTCTTTTAAAGATCGTTCAAGTTGTACACTACATTTCTCTCCGTGTTCAACTTGAGGGGGGGGGGGGTGTTAGAATATATCCTTCATATACAAGGCAACCATGAAGATATAGTCAAAGATATTCAAGATAATTGTTGGAATTACCTAATTTGTAATGTCTAATATGAACTAATGTAAACAAGGATTAAAGAAGTCTAGAGTTAGGTAGAGTTCAAAGTATCTAGAATGATCAAGAGAGGTTGCTCAAATACCATAATGTAAAACATGTGATAAAAATGTTAGTCTAGTTTGTAGGCTAAGGAAGTAGAACTCAATTTGGAGTTGCTCACTTGGAGGCTTAGCTAACTAGTATAAATAGGCATTTGTAGTATCATTTGTAGACACCCAAAATTAGTGAGATTGGGTCCTTAGTAAGGGAGAGATGAGAGGTCTCCTTATGTAAGTTTATGTGTGTGGGGTTTGTAAATCATCTCAGTGATTACTGATGATCAATATATCATTCACCCTACGGGGTTTCATCAGTGGACGTAGGCGTTAGTGCCGAACCACTTTAATCTCTTGTGTCTTCTTTATTTCATCTGATCCTTACTCTTACCACAAATATAAGATGCTATCAGAGCTCCAAAGTTTCATCTCAATTTCTATCATGGTATCAGAGCCCCGAAACATTTCACAATTCTATCACTTAGCAGAAATGTAATATTTTGGTATCTGGTATAATACATCAGCAGCAACATCCACTTTCTGAGGGCAATCTTTCTTGTTGCCAACCAGCACAATTGGCTGCTTATTAACCAACCTGCATTTTGAAATAATTATACTTTTATTACCAATTACAACTAAGCATAGAATTTATAAAACAAGGGTTAGCAACTATTACCTAGCAGTAAGGTCTCTGCATATTCTTTTGGAGAGCTTATATGATACGGTATTTGTCAGATCGAAAATAACTAAGTAGCCATCATAAATGCTGTTGAACCAATATGAAAGTTTAAGATCGACTTCTGAAACATAGGCCATAAAATTATAAGACATGAAATTAGGACAAAAATAACAGTTACCTGCTTTCACCATTGTAGTCTAAAGATTCGGAGCAAAGGAACCTAAGATTTCTGTCTTCATTCGTCACAAAATCAATGGTGCAAAGATTTGCGTTACCATGAAACTGCCCATTCAAGTGTTCCAGCAATGTACTCTTCCCTGTTCCCCGGCCTCCTACGACTAATATTCTGATTGTGTCCATCAGATACCTAAACGTTACAAACAATAAGAATAAGGCAAGACAGAGAACTATGAAACATTACAAACAATTGCATATTGTAACAGTATATTGTATAAAAAATTCATTCTTTTAGAACTAATATTACCCTATAACCAATTGGCAAAATAAATCACACCATTAAACAACAATAAACAAATGAAATTGACAGAAAACAAAAAAGAAATCTAGTGAATTGCCAAATAGAAGATTAACAGCTTTCTTAATATTCGAGCAGAACCCAGTAAACCCCCCTGCACATTGCACAAACCCAATTCATGAAAAGAAAAAACCCATCCAAAAAAAAATGGTGGGCAATGTATGAAAGTTTGTTCTTTTGATCAAACCCAACATGCGACGAATCAAAAAACTTAACCATAATTCATTCGTACAAGAAAAAAAGAAAAACCTTACAGAGGGAGAAACCGACTTCAATTCTTGAACGTACTAATCAACTTCAAGAAACTAAGAACCTGCAAAAGAAATAAACGCTGTTTCAAGATTCTAATTCACTACACAATTGACGAAACCCTAGGAATTTTTCCAAAGAAACTCACCACCAGAATTCAGTGTAGATGTTGTCTTGGAGGAGGAAAAGCTTTGAATTTGGGGCGAGGGAGTAATGATGGGCAGAATGGGATGATGATGTGTTTAGAAATATTGGACTCAAAATGTTTAGAAATGGGTAGAATGGGGCGATGGGTTTGACGAATCTCAGGTGAGTAGTGATGAAGATGAGGAAGAAGCTGATCACAGAACGCAAGAGAAGGAGGGACTGCTTGTTTGAGAGAGGGCGTTTTTATATCGTGGTCTGGTTTTAGGGGTAGCGGCTAGGTGTTTTAGTGGTGCTTGCTGCGCCTTAGCCGTGCGTGGTCCGTCTCCTTTATTGGGACACAAGTAAAGACCTCAGGCTCAGAGTAAGGACATTTCTTATCGGAGTGATTTCTACAATGGTAAAATGATGTTGGCGGAATGTGATAGTATAAGCCACTGGCGGATGGAATTTCATTGTTTGGTAAGCCTGTGGCTGATATAAGCCACTAGCGGATTAGCCAAGATCGTCAATGGCTACTTTTCTAATGGTCACCGGAATGATTATTTTCCATCCCGATATATACTACTCAATTTCATCTTCCAAAATCATAACAATTTTCTATATTTTTGCATTCTAGAAGATTTTACTTGGGGATCGTAAAGCATGGGCAAACTATCTTCTTTGATAGTTACGGAACATGTTCCTAAGTGTTTTTTATAAACCCTAGATTTGATAGAGCAAGATAACCCTAGTCTTTTCTAGGTGATCTTGTAAGGAAGATTCAGTTAGGGTTACGGTTCTGTAACCTAATTGTTGAGGTGTATCTTCTTATTTCTAAAAAGCATTGGTGTTATGTCAGAAGATTTCCAAGAGTATCTTCTAAAGAGAATTGGTGTTCTACCAGAAGATATTCAAGAGTATCTTCTAAAGAGAATTGGTGTTCTGCTAAGAGTTCTACAGGTGTATGAATACAACTGAAGCAGGTATTACATCTAGTCTGGATATTGTAACTCACTTTAGGTTTGGGTGACCCTGTTTTGTTTTATTGTTGGCCCCTAAATCCTTTTAAGTGGCCCCTAAAAACGCTAGGAAAAATAAAGCACATCATTTAAAATCTTCTTTGTCCTCCAATCACAATTAACATGCTTTCTATTCAAAGAATTCACAACATCTCTGCAATATGATCTTTTTTTGATATTCCTTTCGTCCAATTCCCACGCCCATTATACTGCCTTCTTGACAGCCAATGCTTCTGTTGTTGTTGCGCTTGTTGTCCTACCTGCAAAGACTTTGATGTTAGCAATTATATTGTTTCTCCAAAGAGTTAACCTTATTCCAAAGGATCCGTCGGATTCTTCAAAAGCCGCATCAACATAGAAAACAATATCTTTATATTCAACTGAATCCTTAGAAACGGGAATTATCTTGTTAATTCCTACATCATCTTGTAGATCCTTTTTTCCAAAAGCCAACTCCCACTCATTAAAAGACTTTTTAATTGAGGTTATGCATCCAATTGGATTTGGTTTAACATTTTGGAACACCATAGAGTTTCTATGATTCCAAATTTGCCAACAAATTATACTAAAAAGTTTCTTCCATTTATTTAAAGGACTAGAAAACCAAGACTTCACCCAATTCGAAACACCATTATTAGACAAGGGCAACTGAATCCCTAATCCAAACCAGAGTGCCTTTGTAAAGCTACACTTCATAAAGACATGCTGAGAAGTTTCCGGATTATCACCATTACAAGAACACAAAAAAGATCCCTTTTTTGAATTTTTCATGTATTTTAGCTTTCAAATTTAAGACTTCAGCAACAATTTTCCACACAAACAGATGTATTCTAGGTATAACATTAAAATGCCACAGTTTAAGCCAGAACTTATCAACATTTTCCCTTTCATTAGACAATAGTCTATAAACATATCTTGTAGAGAATTCCCCATTTTTGTTCCTTTACATCTAATTTTATCCTGACTATTACCATTTGGGTAAATAGATTTTTTTTCTACTAGAAATAACTGGATCAAAGGCAAGATCAATACGATTAACATCCCAACAACCATTCTTATCAATAAGGTCAGAGACAAATTTTAATTTATCATCAGGCCAGTCTGATAATTGACCAGTACTAGGGATCCAATTATATATCCAACCTATACTGATATTTCTACCATCTCCTACTTACAAATGCAATTTTATTTAACTATTTCTAACCCTTTTCTAATACTGTGCCAAATCCAAGAGATTTCATAATCTCTATTCTTATGCAGTGGATTATGTCTCGGAAAAATATTCTCCTTTTCAAAATTCTTACCCAAAAATCATTTGGGTTATTAAGCATCCTCCGCGCCGGTTTGGTAAGTAAGGATAAGTTAACATTATGTGGGTTTGTAATTCCTATTCCTATGCTCACCTTAGAAGTTCTGATTCTGTCCCAACCTTTAGAATAATAAGCCTTCTTGGAATTATATTTATCCCACCAAAAATCTCTTTTGGGCTCTGTCATAGTCTTAGGAAACTCAAAATATTGAATCTGATAGCAGGGAAAGGTAGACAAAGTTGAATTAATCAACACTGCTCGGTCGGCTTGAGATAACAGTTTTTCCTTCCAACCACTTGGAGCTTTGTAAGCTCTATCTAACAAAGGTTCAAAATTTAAGGCTTTTCTTCTATTAAAAAAACCCAGAGGAATCCCAAAGTATTTCTCATCATTAGATATCCTTTGAAATCTTAACATTCTTGTTATGATTTTTTCATGTCTATTATGCATTTTCCTGCTGAAATAAACACCCGACTTGTGGTAATTTTTTCTGGGTTATTTAACGGTTGGTACCCAGCAAATGTCCAACACCTAGCTTTGGTACCCAATATTAGAAATATTATCCGTTTGTACCTTGACCAGTTAAAGACCGTCAAATGAAGCCATTGATTTAACAATGCGTTTTTATTATCTTTTTTCTCTCTCCTCCGGCGATGAGCTCCGGCGGCGAGCCATGGCGACTGAAAGCCATGATTTTCCATCGGATTTGTCTCATCCGTTTTCAGTAGTTTTGGTTGTTCGATTTCTTCTTTGTGTTGGTTTGTTCCACGGCTTTTCCTTCATCTTTTTTCGATTTCGTTTTACCTTTTGTGTATCGTTTCCAGTAGGGTTTGCTCTTGTTTACGTTTTAGGGTTTATTGGTTTTTCCGTTTAGCCTTTGGCTATTGTTCATGGCTGCTACTTCCAGGGCTGCAACTTGGTCTTCCCTTAAACCCCCTTCATCACCTCTTACGACGTCTTCTTCTTTAGCCAGTTCAAGCTCCCAGGGATACGTGACCTGTCCGTTCAGGAACCTTGACAACTGCGGCAATGGAGTTAACAGTAGAGGGTATGTTGGAGGTTCCATATTGCATCATTTACGGACTAAGCATGCCTTTTCGAGAGATAATGCTCACTGCAGAGCTCTCATTGCGGACGATGCCATGGTTTTCAAGGCTTGGGAAGATTTGCTGCTGCAGCTTCAAATGTGGTTATGCTCCCGGTGTATGGATTTACATACCTGGAGATCACCCTGCAAAGGGAAAGGCGTTCATTGCGATATTTTCGCAGGTCCCTTTAATGGCAGTTCTGCGGATTTTTTGATTCATGGTGTTGACAGACCTAACGAGCGGATGTTGCCCCGTTGTGCGTCTGTCAACAAGGATGCTGATCGAGGTGCTGAGGTTCTCTCAGTTGACGCTATTTCTGCTAAGGCTCTTTCGGATGAAGAGGTAGCCTTGACACCAGATTTGTTTTGCATTGTCTTTCAACGCTCTACTACCACAGTCGCTAGCATCCTCCATAAATGTCGGTTGAGTTTTTCCCGCACCTTGAAGTCGTGCTTGGACAGTGTGTTATGCAATCCGTCAAACATCTCTACCTGGATTCGGCTAATTCTTCTCCCTCTTTGCATGCTGGCACGTTACGTTCCTACAACAAACGAGAAGACCTGCAATCGTAAGCGATTGCAAGTTGCGGCAATTCAGAAGGCTTTGATGATCTGGAGGGAACCTGGAGGTTGTTTTAAGTTGGTCACCAAGTTGTTGCAGCGGCCGATTCTCCATAGCTCCAAAGCGAATGTTGAGAAGAAGGCAGGTGCGACCAACCTTAGTGCTTGCAGGAAGAAGCTGGAGCTTGGTCATTATGCAGCTGCTATTCGGGTTCTCTCCTCTGACGGTGTTTCTCCTCGCAGCGAGACCACTTTAGTGGAACTACAAGAGAAACACGCCACTGCCCCATCTCCCTCCATTCTGGAGGAAGATATATGTGGTGAACCGGTCTCGGTGGATTCGCGGGATGTTCGTGGTGCTATCAAGAGTTTCCCTAGAGGGACTTCATGCGGTCGGGATGGGTTACGTGCGCAGCATTTGGTTGATTCCTTAAGCGGGCCGGCAGCGACAGTGGAAGATGATTTGTTGGCTTCGATCACGGGGGTGGTTAACCTTTGGTTGGCTGGAAAGTGTCCCATGGTTTTGGGGGAGCTTATCTCCAGTGCACCTCTCACGACCCTGCTCAAACCTGGTGGAGGGTTAAGGCAAATTGTGGTAGGCACTATTTAGCGACGTTTGATCTCTAAGGTAGCTGTTTCTTCAGTTTGCAAGGCTATGTCTTTTTATTTGGGGGATCATCAGTTTGGAGTGGGTGTGCCAGTAGGGGGAAGGTATTCTTCATGCTGTGAATGGGTTTCTGGAGTTGAAAGGACATTTGGATTCGAAGTCAATGTTGCTTATTGATTTTTCGAATGCTTTCAATATGGTTTGTAGGTCTCATCTCATCAAAGAGGTCCGGATACACTGTCCAGGTATTTCTCGTTGGGTTGAATTTTGTTATGCTAGGCCTGCTAAACTTTTCTACGATCAGCATATTTTGTTTTCCTCTCTAGGGGTTCAACAAGGTGATCCCCTCGGTCCCCTTTTGTTTGCATTGACTCTTCACCCTCTGGTGAAGTCTATTGTTTCTCAGTGCAAGCTCGATCTTCATGCATGGTATCTTGATGACGGAAATATTGTTGGAGACACTCTGTAAGTTGCCAAGGAGTTGCGGGTTATAGAGTCAGAAGGTCCGGCTAGAGGGTTGCACCTCAATATCTGGAAAAAAGAGGTTTTCTGGCCTACTCCTGATCCCCGTAGTCTTGAGGAGGGTGTTTTCCCTAAGGATATAGGGAGGCCGCGCAAATGGGTTAAACTTTTGGGTGGTCCTGTGAGTTTGGATATGGACTTCATGAGCGATATTGTTTTAGGTAGGGTGAACAAAACTATCCAACTAATGTCATCTATCAAGAAGCTTAAGGACCCTCAGAGTGAGACTTTTCTGCTTCGCAACTGTGTTGGTGTTTCTAGATTATATTTCGTTATGCGCACCACCAATCCTGCTGCTCTACAGCAAGCCACTGATCTTTTTGATGATCAGCTTCTCAAGTATTTGAGGCTTCTGATTACGGGCGATGGTGCTGGTTTTGGTCCTTTGCAACAGAGAATTGCTACTTTGCCTATCAAAGATGGCGGCCTTGGGATTTATACTATGGAAGACACCCGCAATTACTGTTATCTTGCTTCTCAGAGTCAGACGGCTCCTGTGAGGAAGGTGATACTAGGCAGTCTATTCCCAGCAGACAATGGTGTTGCTTACAAAACAGCTCTTCAGAAATTTATTCAGGTATATGATGATTTTCCCTCTTCATATTGCGTCGATGACACTGCCCCCCCCAATGCATTCCTTGGCAGTTGCTTATTTTGGTACGGTGAAGAAGCGAATCCCTGTCCAGTTTACTCTTTCTGATAGAGACGCAACACTATGGCAGTGCAACCAGATCAAGCATGCTCAGGACTATCTCTTGGCTGTTCCTATTAGTGGACTTGGACAGTGCATTGGTCCCCGTCAGTTTAGGGCTGTTGTATGTTATCGTCTTGGTATTATGTTGTTTGCAGAAGGCGGGCTATGATCTTGTTGCAATAAACCTATGGATATTTTTGGCGATCATGCGCTCCATTGTGCTAAGGATGTTGGAATTAAGTTCCGTCACGACATAATTCGTGATTTAGCTATCGATATCCTTTACAAAGCTTTCATCCCTACTCACAAGGAAGCGAATTTGGGTATTATAACTGATGATAACAAGGATCTACGTCCAGCTGACATCCTTGTTCTCAAATGGGAAAATGGGCAAGATGTGTGTATGGATGTCACATGAGTCTCTCCCTTTGCTGGTGATGGAGCTCGAGCTTTTATTCCAGGACAAGCTATTTCGAGAGCAATCTCGCGTAAACACAATAAATATTCATCTGAGTGTGCTGCTCGTGGCTACGGTTTGAGTGTCTTAGCTTTTACCACTTTAGGAGAGCTTAGCGATGACTTTATTTCTTTTTTCAAGCGTCTAAAGAATTGTTTGTTTAGTAAGGACGCTGGTAGTGGTTTGGGTTGCTTTATTTTTCATAGGTTAGGTGTTTTTATTCAAAAAGGGGTGGGATCTCAGCTTGTTGCTCGGCTTCCAACCAAGGGTGGTGTTATTTGATTCTCTTTTGATATACTAATTAATTCCAAAAATATATTTACATATTATGGAAGAAAAAAAATCCTTTCGTCCCCCCGTTCCTTCCTCTTCTCCAGCTTATCGCCTCCCTCTTTCTTTCGTATTCTCTCAATCTTTCTCAATTTCTATGCTTATGTCATCATCTTGACATCTTCTGTAACTTAAGATAAACAAGTTATTACTTAAGTTACAAAAAGAAGAAAATTGAATCCTTAGGAATTCATCCTCTGTTCTTCTTTTTTTGTTTTGTTTTTAAAACCCTACTAAAATCCCTGAACTTCAATTGTTTTTATTTGTTAGATTTAAGAGTTATGATTGATTTGATCTTTCAATTGGAGCAATTTCAAAAAGTGGGTTTGATTCCAAATTTAGAGAATTAATACGAGACTAATGTAAGAATCTAAATCAAAGATTGAAACTAGGGGCATTTCATGATCAATCTGCTCTAGGGTTTCTATATGGTGGGCCAAATTGAGAGAAAAGTGATGTTAGAATTTGCTTCTCATGGAATCAACTACTGAGGTAGGAATTTCATTCCCAACTTTTCTTTGAATTTGATGATTCGAGAGATCGATTGAGAAGTTTATGAGTCTTTGTTTTCATGTTGCTATTTTCCATTAGTCCACTGATTGTATGAAGTGGGTTTGTGGTTAAGCATTTACAATGCAACCTTGTTTCAGGTAGGCAGCGGTTGTCACTTGTTTTTGGTTTCTTATTTTTTGTTTTTAGTTTTGTTTTTGTTTTATTTTCTGGTTTTTAACTTTGGTTTGAGAACTCTTGTTTCAGGTACCATTCTATGGACGGAGCATATTGGAACAATGGGTACGGTTATCAACCTCAACAACAATATGATAACTATCACCCTTATGGGGAGTACAATCAAAACCAATCATTTGGTTATGGTCAATACTCCATGTACCCTTTTAGTTGTTCTCATACATTCCAACCTTCTTATGGTGGTTATGTAAGTGAGCAACCACAAAGAGGGGATGATACTTGTGCTCTTATTCATATTTCTTCGAGTTTGGTAGATGAGATGCAACAATTTATGGTCAGCATGGAGTAAGTTTTTAGCAACCAAGCATGGAGCCAGTTTCATCGACCGAATATGCTCATAGTATGTTTGGCCCAATTTCTGATCGTAGTTATGATCATTCACCCATTCAAAGGGAAGATAATTGGCCTAGCAATACTGAAGTAAGTGATTCTACTTTTTCTTTGTCGAACGAGCTTTACCAACATATGGAACGTTATTTTCAAAATTTGGATGGATCACTCCAATAGCTTCAAAAAGGTGTTTCCAGTTTAAGACAAGGCATTGAAGAATACAAAGAGGACATGCAAAATTCTGCGAAAGACCAATCTTTGGGAAGTGGTAGCCAATCTTATGTTAATTATGATAGTGACGATGACTATGAAGATACATCGCTTGAACCAATTTATGGTGACAACCCCGAGGAGTGTACAATGGTGTCTTTTTGTGATCAAGGTGAAGTTGAAAAGGAATATGATGACACTAGTGTAGCTTACTCATGCATTGATCTTTATAACGATCAAGAACCTATTCAAAAGGTAGAGCTTGAGGATGATGCAATGAGTGTTCTAAAAAGGTTCCTTATGGTGAGACTTGAATCCGCAGTGGAGTATGTGCCTTATAATGAAGAGGAGTATGTTGATAATGTGACCGGTATGATCAATATTGTGGAAGACCCAATTGAGCTTGCAAAGGATTGTAACGATGATGTTAATGTAGAGACTTTGGTTAAAGCAGAAACGGACGAAGAATGGTTGCAAGGTTTGATAGAGGACCATGATATACAATAGGTGAATAATTCACTTGAGTTTTTCAAGGATGAAGAGGATTCAGTGATACAAGAGATTGTGATAGGTTTGTCTAACCCTTTGCATATTGTTTATTCTCCTTTACCTCTTATTGGTTTGAATGTATGTGCTTCGAGAATATTGTTGAATGACTTTGTTTCTCGATATCCTCCATTAGGGATGCTTAATTCTCATACTATGCAGGTTTGTGAACAAGAAACCGTGGAAGTAGCCGACTTCTATGTTCTTTATACACTTCCAAGTGTGGACAAGAATAAGTGTGGGGGAAGCTTTTATCGGTTAATAGCTTCGTTTCTGTTTATATTACTAATATTTGTGTGAAGCTAGTGTTTGCAAAACAGGTGCTATGGAAGGATCCCCAACTTTTCAGATTATTGGTGTATGGGGAATGAATCTTGCAAGGATATAGTCGGGCTGACGACTTTAAAACAAGCGCTAAGTGGGAGGCAACCCACTGGTTTTGTATTTCTTATCCTTTTGTTTTTTTGATTTTCTTTGTGTTTTGTTTATTTATTTTTCTTGTTCCATATAATATTAGGATTTCCCACCTTGACTTTACTAGGAGGATTCAATTACATTGAGGACAATGTAAGGTTTAAGTGTGGGGGAGTGGTTAAGCATATATTTAAAAAAAAATTGCATAAAACCTCCAACTTATAGAGATTTTAGATTCACTAGCATACTTTTAGGTATGTTTACATAGAGAATTCTGACCGACATAAATGAACTTGGAAGTGTTAGGGAACTATATTCGGATTTCTTATGAATTGGAGTGTTAAATAATGAATTTAATCATGCTTGTGATGCAAATTATAAGCAGGGAGATGCATTATTAAAGCTGATAATCAATCATTAGTGGAGACTACCCATTTTCATATCAACCAAAGCACCGGCCAGAAATTCTTCCATGACTAAGGAGCTTTCTTTTGAGTGTGTCATCGTACGTTAATTCTGGGTAGAATGGTGAGCTGCCCAACTTCACACCAATTTCAGCATTATTTTTGATCTCTTGAGTGCTAATTTTTGTCAAACATGAGGGTGACGTCTATGGATGAAAGCCTCCTTCTTGTAGTTCGATTTGCAGTTAGCACCATTCTCTCTCGACAACAACGGGTCCATAGAAACACCATAATCATCAACAAAGAGCGACATCAAATCTACAAGGAAAGTTGAAGACGTTCAAGGTTTACAAGCAACAATGGGACAAGAAAAGAGCAAATTTCATATTCAAGTAAAGCAACAATATATGTTGAAGACTTACAATATGATGAGGTAATTTTATATCCAAGTATGAAGACTTATTTACAAGAGCAAAGAAAATCAAAAGGTGAGAATTATTGAAGTTTATGATTTCAAGGCGATATAAGTTGTGAAGAATCAAGCGGTAAAGTACTTTTCCACGGCCATGGTTTGTTTTATTTTTCACTTTGTTTTGTATTTTGTTTCTCTTATATCAAAAAAAAATGAAAAAAATGAAAAAAGAAAAAGAAAAAGAAAAAGAAATGAGACAAGAGAAATATCTGTTATTGTGTTTGTTTGTTTTTTATTTAATAAGCCGTGGGGAAGAAAAATCTATAAGGAAGTTTCAAGCGACAAGGATTTTAAGGAAAAGGGTTACAAATTGTCAAGGATCTACGAAGTTTAAGAGTTTATCACCAATAGTTGAAGCTGAAGACGAAGATCAAGACCAAGAAGATGAAGATGAGGAGCCAAAGACGTTTCTATTGGATGTCGTGAGAGTGGTGCTATCATAATTGGCAATCGGATGTGAAGGTGAGTAAGTAATCTTATCCTCGATAATAGTGGTTGATTTCCTTTCTTAGAGATCGTCAGAAAAATGGTTTTTCAAAATATTAAAAGATATGGGTTTTTAAAATATTTCGGAAGTTGTCCTTCCCACCATTCAACGTGTTGCAGGAATTCTCTCTTCATTCTTACCTGCACACATGTGAGACCCATAAAAAAGCCGTCTTTTTGAGTGCAATTTCATAAAATCCTTTTAAGTGAGGCAGAAGTTGAGGCGAAATGCTTATTGATCGCTCTCAAACACGCATTCTCTCATTATGGTGTGGTTATTTCTCACTCAAGATTTAAGAATGAATATGTTCTTTAATATTTCTAACTTCTTATTACTAGCATGCGGAAATTCTATGTCCTCATAGCTCTTAGGATGCTTGGGACGCTGGAACGCTTTGAAGTTGGAGTAGGTTTTGTGGGTATATCTCTAGTAAGCCCTCACGAGACTATAACTCGTCCACTAGGGACACCTAAGGGTTTAAAGGCCTGTTATTCATGCTAAGAGTAACCGTATCCTCGACGACACGGAGTTGTATGTATGTTTTAGAATTATTTTGTTTGATTTGCTCGAGGACTAGCAAAGTCTAAGTGTGGGGGAATTTGATAGGAGTGATAAACACCTAATTTTATATCTAGTATTTATGCTTTCTTTGCGAGTTTTCATGTAAATTATGTATCTTATGTGTGAGTTTGAGTTATTAGGTACTCTGGAGTCGCACGGAGGAAAAGAAGAAGAAATCATTTAATTAGAGCAAAAAGGGCAGAAAGGTTATTTCACAGGCAATATTATATGGATCCCGGTAATGGTTAAGGGGCAACTCTTCTTGCAGGAGTACTAAATACAGATCAGCTGTGGATAAGGGGTTGCTATTGGGTGGACATATCTCAGCAGTGGGTGTAAATAGTTGTCCCACTTTTATAACCCTAAAATTTATTTTCTCCCATTCATGTTCTTACATCTGAAATTGAGTAGAAAGGGGAATGAAGAGCAGCAGCGACAACAATTGAGATGGAAATGAAGATCTTTAGGGGGAATTGAAGTTGGAGATTGAAGCATACATGAACTATTGGTTGAAAGACAGAAACTGGTTGAGAATTGTTGAGGATTAAGATCGAGAAGCTGTTGTTTTTTGTGTTTCTTAAGGAGATCAAGGAGCATCCAGGGTTTGCTAAACTCTGTAAAATCAGTCGAATAAAGAACGATATATGGATTCGTAAACAGAATCTGCTGTCGAAGCTCGGTAAAATGGGTTAGAGGATGATGATCTCTGCAGAAGATGGGTCTGAGACAAATCGAGAGATGAGTTGAAGATCGAGAGGAGAAAGATGATAGAGAAATGGGTCTGTTGATGCTGAAAATTATATGGGTTTGCTAGAGATGAAGCTACAGTTGTGGGTGTCGATGTAGTACAAGAAGGGATTCGAAGAATTAAGAAATGGGTTTGATTCTGATGATGACAGAATGAGTATTTGCCGATGGGTTTGATCTGAAGCTGCTGATGTTGAATTGGGGTCGAGGATATGGCAAAGAATGGGTTCAACGGCCGTGACTCAAATAAGAAGAATCGATGCTTGCATCTTTCAGTTCAAGAGAGCTATGTTTCTAGTATGAGATAGAAAAGGAGTCAGTGGTGATTGCTGGAGTTGTAGGGTTACATGGAATGATGTTGTTGAACCTGTGGAGTTGTGGGCTGAGCAGAGAAGATTGAAGCAGTACTGAAATGTGTTTGAAATGTTAGATGAATGTTAGGATTGTTATAGGGAGAAGAATCGGCCTGAAATTAGCCTGCGAATTGTCGTAAAATCAGAGGAAACTCTGGCCATTTTTCTTCTCAGGCGAGTCGACTCATTGCCGGCGATGACCGATCCAGCCCTGCAACCCAGTTGAGTAAGACACAATGAGTTAGATTCAGACCAGCTGACTGAGTGTGACTTAGACCTTAACCCTAAAAGACTTCAGTTGACTAGTTAAAGATAACAGTTTCGTTAGTTTGACTCAGGTGATAGGTAATGCGTTCTAGGTAACCAGCGGTGCCGGATTCTGGTCAACTTCCGGCAAAAAACCCAATTTTCCGGCGACGGATTTTGGACAGAATTTTCACACGGGTATTTTCCACACATGGGCTTGGCGGACCTCTTGGATATGGGTTTTGAGAAGACCTAATATTGGAAGGAGTATCCTTTATGGAAATTGAGAAACATATAAAAGAGAATATTTTTACCTAATCTTTTCTGAATTAATCTATCTACTATTTTTTTTTCTAGGGTTTAAAAACATGATAGGTTTTCTATTCCTTCTTGTTATGAACTCCTATGATATGAGTACCTAGTTTTCTTTTAAATTTTGGTATGTTGTCAGCCGAGAAAAAATAATTTCACTTTCTTACTTAACTAAAATAAATGTAGTATGCGATAAGAAAGAGTTCGTATCCACAGAGAGGCTTTTGTTGTTATGCAAATTTCAGTTTCTTAGTAACCAATGGGGGGTTTTGATTTATCAAAGCAATAAAAATAAATTGAAAGCAATAAAATATTAAAATAATCAATAATGAGAATATATTGGTCACGGGATAGTTTCATTCACAAACATGTATTTTCATCAATGACTAGAATTGGTATTTTAATCTCTCATTTACTAAAAGTCCTAGGATACCTTGATCGCAAGTGTATCCCGCTAATTCCCTGATTTCATCACAACCACATTAAAAGATGCATATGTAAATTCTTCCTAGAAAGCAACCTAAAGTGTAAAAGCACAATTAGACTTAACTCCCTAAAAGAAATAAGTTATATGGAATAAGACTAATCAAGGCAATCAAAATGTGTAAAAGCACTAATTCAATTTAACCAAGGTTATGATTCATTTGTGACTAGTAGGATATATCACTACAAGCACTACCCACAATTATGCTACTTAGAATCAGGGATACACAACTTTTTCATATTGAAAACCCTAATATAGCTTTAGAAATGAAAGTAAATCGGATGATTCCGGACTCAACCAAACAAACAACCAAATCATATAACAATATAAACCATGAATCATAAATAATAAAGTATTGAGACAAAACTACATCATTGAATCAAATATCATTTGTGAAATCCATTTTATCCCATAACCAATAATATGTTTAGCTACTCATGGCTTTTGAGTTCATCATAATCATAATCAAAAATAAGATGAAAAACATGAAAAATAAATGAAATCAAACCCTAGTTTCCGCTCTCCTCCAAAACTCCAGTAGAAAAGATTATGTGATCCAAGAAAAATAAAAACTTTCTCTTTTTATAGCTTTCATCTTTCCAAAATTAGGTCTTCAAAGCCCAAACTCCAATAACAGGAAGTCCACCAAGCTCATGTGTGTGAAATACCCATGCGAAAATATGTCCCAAAAATAAGTCACAGGAAAACTATGTTTTCCGCCGGAAGTTGACCAGAATCCGGCCAGGAAGTAGATCAGGTGACCGGCAAAGTCCACCCAGTCACCGATCAAACGAGTCAACTGACTAACTCAGTCAGATCATGAGTCAGAACCGAGTTAGCTATTCTGGTGAGCTAATTTGGCTGATTTGGTTGAGTTTCCATGGCATAAGCCATTTGCACTGGCCAATACTAATGCTGCACTATCATTGTGCTTCACTAGTTAACTCCATCCATGATGGTTGTTCCATCATTCCACAGCTGCAATTGCAATCACCCCAGGCTCGAGCCATCTCTATAACAACAAATCCAACTCCAATCCCTTTATCTGCAGATGCCATTTCCATGTAATTCCATTAAGACAACACCAACAACTGCAACTCTACCAATTCAAACTCATGCCAGTCTTTTTATCAAACAAGCTGGTGCTCTTGACTGCAATTCATCACCTGTAGTTCATATAAACCAACAACATAATCTCCAACAGCATCACCAGCTCCATTATTCTATTCCATTGCACCTGCAATCATAGTTAGCTGACTTAAGACTCCCACTTCTCCATCCACCTGCACCATCCATTGCCACATCCCATTGCATGCATCCACTTTGCCTATCACCTCAACTTCTCCACTAGCAACAACAACCAAAATCAATTTCACTCACCAGCATCATGGCCTGTAAACCACTCAAACCCATCTCAGAAATACTACTCTGCAACAGCTCAATCTCTTGAGAATTAACACCTACTATTCAGTACCAGCATCAAATCCTAACACACAATTCCCCCGAACATCAGCAGCATCAGCAGTTTCAATCACCAACACCTCAATCGTATGCCATTGCACAGTATCTGAGCATTCGTACACAACACCAAGACTGTCATTACCATCTGAGATGCAACCACTAGCTCCAACTGCAACTCAAATATCATCACCAGCTACTGGGCATTAGTAAAAATACCATCTGCTCAATCTATCACAAAACTCCACAGTCCGTTAACATCATAACTATCTCAACCAAACCGAAGTTTCCACCACCACCAATAACAGAATTTCAGCTGCATATTCATGTACTTCTGCTACACAACAAATCTACATCTCCCTATATCCTTCTTTTTCTTTCCATGCTTTACTGCGTCAGTTGTAACTTCAACAGCTCAGTTCCACTAACATGTCTCAGCAAACTTGAAGCGGGTTTACACCCTCATTTACACACTGCCTCCATTAGCACTGGCCATAACTTGAAGCTGCAAGACTCATCTTCACTGCATTATAGTTGCACTGCTTGAGCCATTCTCCACTTCAGTCACAGCTGTAATTTCTCATACATATCTTCAACAGCATAATGTAAAAACTGCATATCTTCAACAGCATCAGATCCATCACATGCAGTGTAATGACTAATACCAACAACAACATCATTGACATTCTGCTGCTTCAGTTCTTCTTGGTTGAACATCTCTGAATTCCAGCTTCTCCATCTCAGTCACTCCATAAGATGTATCCAACACCAAATCTGGTACCACCACCAACAAATCAACCACCATCTCTTGCTTTTACTGCTCTAAATCAACATCAATAGCTGTTGTTCTTCTCTACTTCCGAACATAATCCATAACTCAGAACTCCCATCAATACATCAACATCAACACAAACCCATATCGCCAAAACCTCCAATTTCATTGAATCTGAACCAAACCCAAATTTACAGATCCTTATGTGAACCCAAGAACATACAATTCAACTTCAGAAACCCTATTTTCCTCATCTGTACTTCAAATCTCTCTTTCAGTTCTTCACAAACCCTTGTCTCAACCGTTTCTAGTAAACCCATATCAACTCTGCCATCAAATCCCTTTTCTCAGATTCAAATCTTTGATCTCTCTCCCATTTTCTCTATTTAACAGCAATAGTTCCAATTTCTTCTCTGAGACTATAACAGCATCCAACCTTTGAATTCAACCATTCAATCAACCTTCTTCTCGATTCAATTGCAGGTACATAACCGTCCAACCCTTACTGATTTCTCGATTTTCTCTTGAATGTCTCTAGCTCTCAGAAAAATAGAAGCCACAATGATTGAGAAAGAAATAATGAGTTCTCTGAATTCTAGGGATCTGTATGAAATGAAAGTGGATATAGCCACTTTGTTGAAGTAGATAAGGGGTACACACCCAAGGCACCCAATAAGTAAATATTGTCCACCAAGAAGCCAGACCGTTGCTTCTCTAAATTAAGCTTTTCCTTCTTGCTTCTCAGCCCGCTCCAAAAATATCTACCATATGAATTGGCCTCTTTGCCTTTTACTCTCCAAATGAGTAATTCCTTCTCCTTTCGCTTCAAAAGACTCCATCACACCTGATATCTCAAAACTAAACATAAGATATGCAATTCCCAATGATAATAACAAAGAAGCATAAATATTAGATATAAAATTAGGTGTTTTACAACACCTATCAAATTCCCCACACTTAGAGTTTGCTAGTCCTCGAGTCAATCAAACAATACTTATTCTAAAGGATACATACAACTCCCATGAAGGTAAAACCTACTTTTCCAACTTACTAGTTCTCTGAAACGATAGCATCAAATGCGCTAAGAAGACATAGAAATTCTGCACACTAGTCATAAGAAGTTAGACACAAATATGAACACAATCTCATTCTTAAAAGTTGAGAGAGAAATAACCATCCCTTATCGAAAGAAATTCGGGTTCTTGACTCTGCCTCACAAGATTGGGTTTTATGAAATTGCTCTCAATAATAAACAGATTTTTAAGGGTCACACATGTGTCCAGGTAGGAATGAAGAGAGAATCATGCGAAACATTGAATAGTAGGAAGGCAAACCCTCCGAATTGTTTTGAAAACCCACATCTTTTATTCATTTTGAAAACCATTTTTATGACGATCTCTAAGAAAGGAAATCAACCACTTAATGAAAGGTGGGAATATGCTTACTTACCTCATTATCCATTTGACGTGCAGTTAGCACCACTCTCACAGTATCCATAGAAAGTCTTCGGTCTTCAATCCTCGTCTTCGTCTTCGTCTTCGGTCTTCAACTCTTGATGATGAAATCTTGAACTTCGTAGAATCTTGACAATGTGATTCTTTCCTCTAATTCCTTGTTGCTTGAAACTTCACTATAGATATTTTTTCTTCCGTTGTCTTTATTGAATGAATATAAAACCAAAAACGAACTAAACAAACCAAAATATGATGCAGTGATTTTTTTTTTTTTAGAGAAACTAAAACAAATACAAAAAAAGATAAAATAAAAATGCAAGTACAAAGGCCATGGTGTGAGTACTTTACCGCTTGATTCTTCTTGAATTCTCATCTTGATAATCTTCACTCTTGTACAATAGTCTTCAACTTGTAAAAATTCTTCTCCTTGTCTTGTTGCTTTACTTGAATATGAAATCTGCTCATTTTTGTATCGTTGCTTGTAAACCTTAAACGTCTTCAACTTTCCTTCGAATTTGTGATGCTCCTCTTATTGATGATGATGGTGTTTCTATGGACCTGTTGGTGTAAAGAGATATAAATTGGATGGTGTTAACTGCGAACAAGAATACAAGTAGTATGTAAGTTAGAAATTTGATGTCACCATCACGATTGATAAAATAGCACTCAAGAGATCGAAATAGTGTTTTTATTGGTTGGAGGTTGGGTAGCTCACCATCCTACCAGGAGTTTACGTATGGTGGCACACACTCTAAAAGCACATATTTAGACAGGTACAAAGAATTGAAGGTCGATGCCTCTCATGATGTAACATGGGTAGTCTCCAATATAGGGGACTACTACTCTACTACCGAATTCAGTCTGCACCATATTTGCCACTGGCATGGTTAAATCCAACTTTAACTCTCATACAAGTAAGAAACCCGATCACGTTCTGTCATCTTTAAGTTCAGTCACTCTTATGAGAATCTCGATGTAATCTTAGCGACATGTATACTATGTAACTCTAAACTAACTACAAGTTGGAGTTTTTTATTTATTTATTTATTCACTAATTTACACAAAATTTGAAAAAATTGAAAATTTTACAATGCAAATGCTTAACCACTCCCCCACACTTAAACTTTATATTGTCCTTAATATAAATTGAGTCATTCAAAGTAAATCAAGGTGGGAAATCGTACATGAAACATGACAAGAGATCAGAAAAAGTAAATTCAAGATAAGAAAAACTAAAAACAAGACAAGAAATTACAAATAAGACAAGAAATACTCATCCTATGGGTTGCCTCCCATTTAGCGCTTGGTTTAAAGTCGTCAGCCCGACTATCTCCTTGCTTGCAAAGCCTTAGCTAGGGTCCCATACTTTATGGACACTTAAATGAACATCACTAGGATACCGCATGACTTCAAACATGTTGAAGCGAATTATCTCATCATCAAACCTCATTTTGAGTATTCCTTCGTCCACATCAATGACGGTTTTAGCCGTCTTCATGAAAGGTCTCCCAAGCAGCAGGGGTATGGAAACATCTGAGCCATCATCCATTTCTAGAACATAAAAATCAGCTAGAAAAACTAGTTGGTTCACCTACACAAGAACATCTTCAATAATACCCCTAGGGTAGACATTAGTACGATCCGCAAGTTCAAGCACCATATTAGTTGGTTTCATTGGACCCAAATTTAAAGACTCATAAATAGATGTCGGCATGATATTCACGGATGCTCCTAAGTCAAGCACAGCCTTTCCAATTCTTGTATTACCAATCTCTACGGGTATAGTGAAACTACCTGGATCCTTGCATTTTGGTGGGAGTTTCTTTTGCAAGACCGCCGAAGCGTTTTCCCCCACACTCATAACCTCATTACCGGTTAGCTTTTTCTTCTTGGTACACAAGTCCTTCAAAACCTTTGCATATTTTGGCACTTGATTGATAACATCAATAAGTGTAATTTTTACATGAAGCTTCTTGAAGATATCTAAATTCTCCTTTTCTAGTTCCGCCTTCTTAGAACTTACAAATCTACGAGGAAAAGGTATAGGAGGAACATAAGTAGAAATAGGAGTTTTAGAGTTGGAAGTAGGTACCTCAGAAGTTTTGGGGAAAATCATCATTCTTTTCCTCAAAAACAGGTTCCTCTTTTGACTTCATATCACCCACATCAATAATTTCAGGTTGCACAAGTTGTGTACCGCTTCTCAATGTAATAACGCTAACATTCTCTCTTGGATTAATGGGTTGAGAAGGGAGTTTCCCACTATTTTGTGCCTTCAATTTGTTTATATCAATAGCCATGGAGCCCACTTTTGTCTGCAACTCCTTGATTTCACTCTTGGTCTTTTGTTGGTTTTTTTTAAACATGGTATAAATACCTTGCATCATTGATTGAAGCTTTGCATCGATATCAGAACCTTGGTTTTGTATTGGTTGTTGTTGTGGTTGCTGAAATGGTTGTTGTTGTGGTTGAAACCCGTTTGGACGGTTGAAAGTAGGTTGTGAAACTGCACCTTTCTTGTTGGCATAACTAAAGTTGGGATGATCTCTCCATCTTGGATTGTACGTGTTTGAGTAGGGATCATACCGTCTTTGCTGATTTGGAAAGACCACATTAGCTTGCTCCAACTCTTTGTCACAAGAAGGTAAAATAACTGCATCCATCATTTGCATCATTCGCTCCATATTATCCATCCTTTTATCACGGTGTGATGATGATGAATCACTAACTTCTTGCACTCGCCTAACCATTGGTTCACTTCTTGTGTAGAATTGTTGCGAGTTTGCAGCCATGCTTTCAATCAACTCGGTAGCTTGGGCCACCGTCTTGTTCACTAGTGCACCACCACCCGCAGCGTCAAGAAGGTATCTATAACTTTCTTGGAGGCCTTCGTAGAAGTATTGGATTATCATAACATCGTTGAATTGATGGTGAGGACAGCTTGCCACCAATCTCTTGTATCGCTCCCAACATTCGTACAAAGATTCTCCCACATGTTGCTTTATACCACAAAGCTCTTTGCGAATTTGAGTCACCTTGGATGCAGGAAAATACCTTTCTAGAAAGAGTTTCTTCAACCCGTTCCATGTAGTAACACTTCCATAAGGAAAGTAATACAACCATTCCTTAGCATTGTCCACCAAAGAAAATGGAAAAGCTTTCAACATCGCTCCATCCGCATTAGTACCCGCTGGAAGCATGGCCATGATAATGTTGTGAAAATCCATGAGATTCTTGTTTGGATCTTCATTCGCCATACCATGAAACTTCGGAAACTCTCTAATCAAACCCGGTTTGATTTCGAAGGTTGAGTTGGTTTGAATACACCATCATTGTGTATCAAGCCGATGAGAATATAAATCCTTGAGTGTATGATTTGCATCACCTATTGCTTATTCTTCAACTAGTGGTTCTTCTACGAATGGAACCTCTTGTTCTTCTTCTAGTTGTAACTCTTCTTCCACTTCTAACTCTTGTGCTTCCGTTGTGTCTTGACTTGGTTGGAGTATTGTGCCTCTTCGAGTAGCTATCCCACACCTTGGATAGTTCCAATCTTTAGAAGCCAGGGATTAGGTAGCTGAAAACAATTCTCGCAAACAAGTGAGAATCAAGACAAGAAACGAAAAACAAAGATAAAAGAAGAAACTCAAAACTTAATAACAAGACTTTCTTACTTAACTAAAATAAATGTAGTATGCGATAAGAAAGAGTTCGTATCCACAAAGAGGCTTTTGTTGCTATGCAAATTTCAGTTTCTTAGTAACCAATGGGGGGTTTTGATTTATCAAAGCAATAAAAATAAATTGAAAGCAATGAAGTATTAAAATAATCAATAAGGAGAATATATTGGTCACGGGATAGTTTCATTCACAAACATGTATTTTCATCAATGACTAGAATTGGTATTTTAATATCTCATTTACTAAAAGTCCTAGGATACCTTGATCGCAAGTGTATCCTGCTAATTCCCTGATTTCATCACAACCACATTAAAAGATGCATATGTAAATTCTTCCTAGAAAGCAACCTAAAGTGTAAAAGCACAATTAGACTTAACTCCCTAAAAGAAATAAGTTCTATGGAATAAGACTAATCAAGGAAATCAAAATGTGTAAAAGCACTAATTCAATTTAACCAAGGTTATGATTCATTAGTGACTAGTAGGATATATCACTACAAGCACTACCCACAATTATGCTACTCATAATCAAGGACAAACAACTTTTTCATATTGAAAACCCTAATATAGCTTTAGAAATGAAAGTAAATCGGATTGATTCCGGACTCAACCAAACAAACAATCAAATTATATAACAATATAAACCATGAATCATAAACAATAAAGTATTGAGACAAAACTACATCATTGAATCAAATATCATTTGTGAAATCTACTTTATCCCATAACCAATAATATGTTTAGATACTCATGGCTTTTGAGTTCATCATAATCATAATCAAAAATAAGATGAAAAACTTGAAAAATAAATGAAATTAAACCCTAGTTGTCGCTCTCCTCCAAAACTCCAGTAGAAAAGATTATGTAATCTAAGAAAAATAGAAACTTTCTCGTTTTATAGCTTTCATCTTTCCAAAATTAGGTCTTCAAAGCCCAAAGTCCAATAACAAGAAGTCCACCAAGCTCATGTGTGTGAAATACCCATGTGAAAATATGTCCCAAAAATAAGTCGCCGGAAAACTGTGTTTTCCGCTGGAAGTTAACCGAAATCCGGCTAGGAAGTAGCTCAGGTGACCGGCAAAGTCCACCCGGTCACCGATCAAACGAGTCAACTGACTAACTCATTCAGATCATGAGTCAGAACCGAGTTAGCTATTCAGGTGAGCTAACTGGGCTGATTTGGTTGAGTTGCCATGGCATAAGCCATTTGCACTGGCCAATACTAATGCTGCACTATCATTATGCTTCACTAGTTAACTCCAGCCATGATGGTTGTTCCATCATTCCACAGCTGAAACTTCAGCTGCAATTGCAATCACCCCAGGCTCGAGCCATCTCTATAACAGCAAATCCAACTCCAATCCCTTCATCTGCAGATTTTATTTCCATGTAATTCCATTAATACAACACCACCAACTGCAACTCTACCAATTCAAACTCATGCCAGTCTTTTTAGCAAACAAGCTAGTGCTCTTGACTGCAATTCATCACATGTAGTTCATATAAACCAACAACATAATCTCCAACAGCATCACCAGCTCCATTATTCTATTCCATTGCACCTGTAATCATAGATAGCTGACTTAAGACTCCCACTTCTCCATCCACCTGCACCATCCATTGTCACAGCCCATTTCATGCATCCACTTTGCCTATCACCTCAACTTTTCCACTGGCACCAACAACCAAAATCAATTGCACTCACTAGCATCATGGCCTGTAAACCACTCAAACCCATCTCTGAAATACCACTTTGTAACAGCTCAATTTCTTGAGAATTAACACCTATTGTTCAGTACCAACATCAAATCCTAACACACAATTCCCCCGAACATCAGCAGCATCAGCAGTTTCAATCACAACACCTTTATCATCTGCCATTGCACAATATCTGAGCATTTGTACACAACACCAGGACTGCCATTACCATCTGAGCTGCAACCACTAGCTCCAACTGCAACTCAAACATCATCACCTGCTACTGAGCATCAGCAAAAATACCATCTGCTCAATCTATCACAAAACTCCACAGTCCGTTAACATCATAACTGTCTCAACCAAACCGAATTTTCCACCACCACCAATAACAGAATTTCAGCTGCATATTCATGTACTTCTGCTACACAACAAATTTGCATCTCCATGTATCCTTCTTTTGCTTTCTATGCTTCACTGCATCAGTTGTAACTTCAACAGCTCAGTTTCATTAACATGTCTCAGCAAACTTGAAGGGGGTTTACACCCTCATTTACACACTGCCTCCATTAGCACTAGCCATAACTTGCAGCTGCAAGATTCATCTTCACTGCATCATAGTTGCACTGCTTGAGCCATTATCCACTTTAGTCACAGCTGCAATTTCTCATACATGGCAACACACAGTACCTGCCACCATAATGTAAAAACTGCATATCTTCAACAACACCAAAGCCATCACCTGCAGTGTAATCACTAATACCAACAACAGCATCATTGCCATTCTGCAGCTTCAGTTCTTCTTGGTTGAACATCTCTGAATTCCAGCTTCTCCATCTCAGTCACTCCATAAGATGTATCCAACACCAAATCTGGTACCACCACCAACAAATCAACCACCATCTCTTGATTTTACTGCTCTAAATCAACATCAATAGCTGTTGTTCTTCTCTACTTACGAACATAATCCATAATTCATAACTCCCATCAATACATCAACATCAACACAAACCCATATCTCCAAAACCTCCAATTTCATTGAATCTGAACCAAACCCAAATTTACAGATCCTTATATGAACCTAAGAACATCCAATTCAACTCCAGAAACCCTAATTTCCTTATCTGCACTTTAAATTCCTCTTTCAGTTCTTCACAAACCCTTGTCTAACCCGTTTCTAGTAAGCCCATATCAAATCTGCCATCAAATCCCTTTTCTCATATTCAAATCTTCAATCTCTCTCCCATCTTCTCTATTTAACAGCAACAGTTCCAATTTCTTCTCTGAGACTATAACAGCATCCAACCTTTGAATTCAACCATTCAATCAACCTTCTTCTCGATTCAATTGCAGGTACATAACCGTCCAACCCTCATTGATTTCTCGATTTTCTCTTGAATGTCTCTTGCTCTCAGACAAACAGCAGCCACAATGATTGAGAAACAAATAACGAGTTCTCTGAATTCTAGGGCTCTGTATGAAAAGAAAGTGGATATAGCCACTTTGTTGAAGTAGATAAGGGGTACACACCCAAGGCACCCAATAAGTAAATATTGTCCACCAACAAGCCAGTTTGTTCCTTCTCTAAATTAAGCTGCTCCTTCTTGCTTCTCAGCCCGCTCCAAAAATAGCTCCCATATGAATTGGCCTCTTTGCCTTTTACTCTCCAAATGAGTAATTCCTTCTCCTTTCGCTTCAAAAGACTCCATCACACCTGATATCTCAAAACTAAACATAAGAGATGCAATTCCCAATGATAATAGCTAAGAAAACATAAATACTAGATATAAAATTAGGTGTTTTACAACACTTATCAGTTTGGTTAATGTGAAACTAAAGATTTGAGTTGGTTTGTACTGAATTAGAATTTGTTACATCTGTTGTGAAATTGAAAGCTAATTATTTAGCACATATTGACATTTTCTAAGAGCATCAGGATTAAAACTATGATTGATCATTCTCTTGGAATTAACAGATAAATAGGAAGCAATGAGGGAAGAGAAAGATTTTCCTAAGTATATAGATTCAGATTTTTTATTTATTTTTTTATAATTTGAATTATTCAAGTAACAGTTTGTTAGGTCAATGACTTCATTTGACGGTCTCTAACCGGTCAAGGTACCAACCGATAATATTTCAAATGTTGGGTACCAAAGATAGGTGTTGGACATTTGTTGGGTACCAAACGTTAAATAACCCGATAATTTATTATCTAACCAGAAGAACTAGTAAATATATCTAGAATATGTATAAGTTTTCTAACTTCAGACAAATCGGCCTTACCAAAAATAAAGCAGTCATCTACAAACAATAAATGCTAGATAACTAGGAAATTCTTATTAATTCTGACACCTGGGAAATGATTATTGTTTTCAGCATGAGAAAATAATCTAGACAATCCTAACGCGGTGATGAAAATATATAAAGATGGAGGATCTCCTTGTCCAAGACCCCTAGTAGGACAGAATTGAATTCTAGGAATTCCATGCATTCAAAAATCAAATCACACCATTTTGAACTGAACCCAAAATTTCCGAATATATGAATCACAAAGTTCCACTCCATTTTATCAAAGGATTTCGATAAATCCAATTAAAGAGCAAAGTGCTCTTTACTGGATTGGCTAGTTTTTATTCTCATGTGGTATAACAATATTATGCACTATCTGTCTTTTTGAATAAAGGATGATAGGTTTGGCTAAATTATCTTATCTAAAACCATTTTTATCTTAGTTGCTAGTATTTTAGAAATAAGCTTATATAGAGCATTACTTAAACTTATTGGCATGAAGTCGATAGGAGCGACTGGATTTTCTGTTTTCGGAATTAGAGAGATAAAAGAATTATTCAAGGATTTCTATAATTTTCCTGTTTCGAAAAACTTTTTAACCAACGACACAAAAACATCTTCAACTACATTCCAGTGAGTATGAAAATATCCTGGCGGGTATTAATCAGGACCCAGAGAACCCCAAGAATTCATTTCAAAAATAACAGACCTTATTTCATCCTTATTCACAATTTTCACTAAATCAACATTTTCCTCATTCGAGATAACACTAGGAATGATGACATCGAAAATATGATTTATTCGGTTTCCAGAGGAGGTACTGATATTAGCAAAGTGGTCTTTTAACAACTTATGTAATTGATTTTTACCCTCAATCTAAAGCCCCAATTCTTCTATAAGAGTGTGAATACATGTATGCCTTTTCTTATTCGAAGCTACCACATGAAAATACCTTGTGCATCTAGTCAATATATATTCTCTATCTTATTCCAGTTTTCTAATTCATTCAAAACTTTTTTTGAAACTATCTTTTTCAATATAATCTCTTTATTCTTAAAGATATTTTTAAACACATTCTTATTCCAATGTTTAAAATCCACAGACATTTTCAACAAGAGTTTTAATGATATCATTATCCGCTTCTTCTCAGTTTTTTTCCAAAATATTTTCAAAAAACAATCCATATTTCTTATGTTCTTTCCAACCTCTAAAATATCTATACAACCTACCTTGTCTCGATCTAAAATATCTATTCTTTCGGTAAAAGATAATCTAGTTTAGTTTTAAAACTAGAAGGCTATTATTGGGGCGTCACATTCCAATAGAGGGGCGTCACCTAATTGGACAAAAACGGGTCACTCATAAGTAATATTAAAAACCCCTTATCTAAAATAATTTTATAATGACTAAACAACCCTTATGTGGTTAGGTTAATAATATAGTTAACTAATAATTAGATTGATAAGATTTTTTATATAACTAGTGATAAAAAATCATATTAAGTGATTTTGGTGGGAAGAAAAAGTTGAAAAAAATGAGAAACTTTGGAGATTTTTTTCTAAGTAAACCCTAGATTTCAAATCACCCAAACAATGTTCTTTTTATTTCTCAAAATTGATGAAAGTAAGTAAAAAAAGTTGATTTTTTTAGCTTTTCAGAGCCGTTTACGGTTGGGTTTTTCCTTCGTAGCCAACTGTAAGACAAATTTACGGTTAGGTGATGATGAACTCTTAGTAGTAACTAGTTAAAATTAAGAAAACCCAATTTTAAACGATTCATTGGGTTTTTTGGTCAAAACCCAATCATAAATCGATTCTACTGGGTTTTTTGGTCGAAACCCAATGTAAATCGATTTGGTTTTTGTGATCGAACCTAGTGTAAATCGATTCTTACTGGTTTTTTTTCCGAACCCAACTAAAACGATTCTGTTGGAGTTTTTGTGATCGAACCCTAGTAAATCGATTCTGGTGGGTTTTTTTTGTCAAACCAATCGTAAAGCGATTTACGGTTGGGTTTTGTTGAGGAAAACCCAACAGAATCGGTTTACAAAACCTTTTTTTCTAAGATTTCAATCAATCTAACCATTTCAGATGCAATTAGTTTGTTGATTACCATCACTTCTATCAATATGCTTCTTACGCACCTTTAATAGAGAATTCAATCGAAGATTATAAGTTTTTCGAACCGTCGATTGATCGAAGATGGTGAAATGATTTTGATTGAAAAAAAAAGAGGGAATGATTTATGGTTGATGAAGGAGAGGAAGTTAAGAAGAAGGAGAAGAAGAGGAGGAGCAGATCTTTGAATAAGAATTAGGTTTTGATTTTAGCTTTAGTTTTTAGGTTTTGATTTTAGTTAAAGGGTAATCTAGACATTTTGTATTGAATCAAGAATACCCCATAACCAATTTTCTGGTCACTAGAAATCCAAGTGAAACCCCTCTATTGGAATGTGACCCCCAATAATAGCCTTCAAACTAACTAGAAAGAAATCGATCTTTTATGCACGTATTTTAGTATGCACAAATTCATACCATAGATTTTGATCTATGAGTGTATGTGTGGTTGAATTTTAAGAAAAATATCATGTGATGAGTAAGGTGACAACTCCATGGTTATGGTCATGGATTCCCTTTTCATGTTGAAGGCTTCTTTGTTGTTCCATACAAGAGTTTGTATGGAGGGCCCTTTGACTCCTCGTAAAATGAACACCCTATAAAAATACATTGGATAAAACCATACTTAAAGAAATTTTATAAGACAAAGGACGAGGTACACATAAACCGCAACTGTACTAATTATACCAAAACTAGCCATAACCATGAATTGTTTCGATTGGTTTGTGTATAGTTAAGTTGTGTAAACTATATCTTATATGTATATCTTAGAAATAATACTTTTTTTCCATCTTAATCATTAAACCAATGTTTGAATTGAGAACCGTAAAATAAACAATTCACAACATTATGGTTAAGAGATTTAAAATTTGGTTATGCATACCCTACTTTCTCGAAGCTTCACAGTTGTCAACCTACAGTGACGTGGAGAAGCCCCACCAATAGATTTTCAATTTTCAAGCCCACAACACATAATGCTTCAATGTTCAAACCAACAAGCAGAGCAATTCGTTAGTTAATAACTGGAAAAGTTTCCATTTTTATCCTTTATCCGACCAACATAATGGACCGTAATCTGATCCAAAATTTCAAAATGAATCCTGTAAATGTCAAGTAGAAACTATCCATTAAATAATTCGATGGGACTAAAATGAAAATAATTAGTGTTTGTACATATATAAATTTAGTAATTGGTCAAAACTTTTAAAATTATGTGCTTACCCGTTTTTTATATATTATTGTAGTTATCACTAAGTGTAAAGGCATATTGATTTTTAACTAAATAAACATTGTTCCAGGCACGTTTTTATTTTTCGTTAATTATATATATTAAGATAATATGAAAAAGTTTTAAGATTTTATTTTATTAAACATTGTTTTTACAAAAGGAACATGAGAAAATAAAGAGCTGTTAATTGGAGGGAAAGAATGGATTTTTTATAATTAAGTTAAAATTGTGAAATTAATTATATATATTAAGATAATATGAATATCAATTGTGTTTTTATTTTCATTGATAATCTTATAAGTAGTTTTCTATCGGTTATTATCGGGCGTGAATTTTGTATTGAAGATTTTTTTTATATTATGGCGTGAGGAAGATGTTTATATGAATCAAAATGGGAAAGGTCGTTATATCAGATATTATTCTCTTACTAAGAATAAAATATATGGCATTGAAAACGTGAAAATGATATGAAGAAATCGGTGAACAAAGTATGCAATTAAAGTCATTTACTAATTAGATATTCATATCATAAGCTTTTTATGTATACATTGAGTTTAGTATAATATTTTTTTACACATTCGAAAGCATAATACCCATAAATATGTATATAAATTTGGGTTTTTTCAAAGCATAAAATGAAAATCGGTTTAGGTTTTTCGAATATGTATATGTAAATGTTAATTAGAAAAAGTTTAATATGTAAAGAAGAATTTAAATTTTCTAACATGAGTAAACTAGGATATGACCCATGTCATTGTCTGTCCACGTTAAATATTTGTTTCGATAGTTTGTGTCTGCCATGGGTTTGTCCGTACAATTTAGGGAAGATACCACCACCACAAAGTTATGGATTTTTTAAAGATTCGTTTATGCCATGCAGTAAAGTTACCAATGCAACAATATTATGGATGTTTGACCGATGAGGAAAAGAGAATACTTTCGCTTAGTGCTTTGTGCTTTGTTTAATTCCCGTTGCAATTTTGGTAAGCTCATACTTGTATAGTGAGGTGCAAATTTTTTGTTAAGGAAACAAAGAAGCAAAGGAGTAGGGACCGTTTAGAGTATTATTTCTAGTAGTTCTTTGAGTAGGAGCACTTAGGGGCTTACAGTTTCGATTTCCAAATAGTCCGAAAATTGGCGATGGAGTGTATCAACTCTTAAAGGGGACACTTTCAATATCCAAATGATTTTAAACCTCAGATGGATAATTTCCTGAGCAACTGAGTCCATATGTAACTCCGGATATTTGAACTACATTAAGTTACCTTCTCAAGCGCCACTGTAAAATGTTTAAATTGTGTTGTAATGGTACTTGTAGGTGTAAATTATACATAGATCCAGGTGGCAACATCCTAGGCCTGGTGCACCTAAACACGAAAAGACGCGAAGCATGGAATGAAGATTAGTGGCGTGAGATTTCAGGAGCCATGTGGATCGGGCGTGATCGCTCTACAGCTATCGGATAAGACTTGATTCAGGCTTCTGACAAAGCTGACATGACAAGACGCGGCGGGACAAACGAGGTGCTATGGTCAAACGGATAAGAAAGTAGGGGACACATCGGCTAACCATAAAAGCAACGGTCAAAGACGGGCGACATTCAGAAACAGGCGACATCGTGTCAAGAGAGCATCTAGAGAGGTCGGCTCGGACGAAATACAGGCGAAGAGTCAAGATACATCGGCCATGTAAGGCGACATAAGTCGGTCCGACCGCAGAACTGCTGAATTGATGTAACATGACCAACACCTTAACTTGGTTGTATGGAACTTCTCCTATAAATAAAGGGACTTGTATTCATGAAAGTTAGGTTGTAATTTTGGGAGAGGAAGAGAGAGAAACTCGAGTAAACACTAGGAAGAAGTGAGTGAGAAGTAAGTTCATCTTGTAAAGAAATCCAACTAAGATCAACACCTTGAAGTAATAAGATTCATCATTTCACCCCCGTGGACGTAGGTAATCATACCGAACCACGTATATCTTGTGTTCATTGTTGAGTGTTTACCTTCATTTGAGAAGAGTAGTACGTTTCTATCCTTTGGATGTAGTTTGTAGTAAAATGCATCTACATTCTGGCGCCGACTAAGGGGACCCGACTAAGATCTCCGGATACCTTGCCGTTAAATCCTTCAGAGACGATCAACAGATCCTCAATACACGTTAATGTGTTGGAGTAGAAGCTACGATGAACTCTGTTGGCCGAAGTAATGGTTGTTTTGAGTCATTTACTGAGCATTTAAAGTCATAGCGATAGCAGCGTCTTCTTAGCGTCTTCAACAGTTTGATCATGGAAGATAAACTTCACGAGCTCACCGGCGACTAACAGTTCGGGTTAGAAGCTACGTGAAGAATCTGTTGAAAGGACGACTGTTTGTTCTTGATAGTTGTATGATTGTTAGCGTTAAGCGAGTTGTTTCTAGCAGCGGTGTGAAGTCGAGTGCTTGGAGTTACCAAAAGTTAGTGTTTTTAGATGTTTCATCATATAATAAACTGTCGACCATATAGAATTTTTAGCCGGCGGTGTAGCATAAGTCGTCGGAAAGGTCACAATTAAATCTCGAGAAAGTGGAGTTGGTACAAGTTTGATTTGATTCTATGGGTTACTTGCCATAATTTTTAAGAATCATGTGCATAAGATCAATGATTTGGAGCATGTAGAATAAAGGACAAACTAACTTAAATGCGTAAGTCGAGTACAGAGAGCGACTCCGTACGGAATGATAGTGACGGGGGAGTGAGTTCTGCCACAGATTCAGCATAGGAACAAAATAGGGTAGATAGACGGAACCCACCCGATAACCAAAGTTGACCCTACACGTGTGATGTAGTCGTAGAGTCGAACGTTTCGCCATTTTTGTCTGAACTTTTTGTTAGAAAATCAGGTCAAAGTAAGGGGTTCTTTTTGTATTTGCTGACGTAGGGATGGGCGATACTCGGCTTATCATGCGATGTGACCGATAGCTAGCACTTCAGGGACGATAAGGATGTTGAGGAATCGCACAGTCACTAGGAGCAGCATGCAGGCAGGGGTAACGGGCCCGAGGCAAGAAGACAGTCGCCAACCACCGCCCGAGGAATCTCATGCAGCTGCGCGAGGAATGCATGTTATAGACGAGGAAGTAGATTTGGGGCGAGATGATAACACCCTACCTTTGGACCAGGTTATATTGACTCAGAGAAGAGTTGACCAAGTCGATGGACTCACAGCTTCAGACACCGATGACGATGAGGAGGCGCTTGCAGCACAAGCTCAGAGGCAAAGGATGAGGCAACAAGCCGAGTACCAGAAATCCTTGGGGAGGGAACAAGAGCGTCTTAGGCAGATTCAGCTGGGGCGAGCAGCAGCAAGTAACATCGGCCCGACAGCTGTTCACGTGGTCGATCGTGTAACCAACCCGATACTACCCCCACCACCCACATCTGAACCATTACAGCCTCGTCCACACCAACCCAATGGACATTCCAGTCACGAAAGTATGGACCCAAAGTTGTTGGCCATTTTGGAGAGTCAGAGGAGACAAGAAGCGTCACTAAGGGAACTCCAGCAGCGGAATTTAGCCTTGGAATATGAGAACTACCAACTGAGGAACCAACGGACCAGATCAAGAGGGTCGTACAGCCGAGGGACATCGGGTTATCGCGGCCAATCCGGTCACTCACCACCCATGATGGGGCCAAGTAACCTTAATCAGCCCGATCAGTCAGGTCATCCACCATTACCTCCGGTACCCCCCACGCAGAGATATGGACCACCCGAGGACTCGTCCACCGATGAAGAAAGGCTAGGAAGGGAGGAGCAACAAGATCAGACAACTAAAGCTAAACTTAAGGAGTTGGAAGCAAAAATCAAGGAACTTTCGGGCGGAAGCGAAGAGAATAAGTTGGCCGAGATTATGAGTGAAGCCGAGAAAACGCTTTTCTCTCCAGAACTGGAACAAATGACGTTCCCACCTAAGTGTACTTTACCTTCATTCCCCTCTAGATTTGATGGAATGGGCGACGCGATCGAGCATCTCAAGATGTATACCATGTCACTGATCCAATGGAGAAGCAACCCGGTAGTTATGTGAAAATTCTTTCCAGCTAGTTTGGAGGGTGAAGCGCGAGATTGGTTTTATTCACTCGCACCTGGTTCGATTAACGGGTATGATGCGCTAGTCGAGGCCTTCCTTGAGACCTACATGCATAACAGTTGACCTCGGCCAAGAATGAAAAAGCTGTTTACTCTCACCCAAAGGTTCAGAGAGCCCTTGAGAACCCTGACCGACAGGTGGAGGAAACTGTGCACTGAAATTGGGAAGGTACCGGTGGACCAAGCCATCTTTGGGTTTGAAAACGCGTTGGGGAGATCGGACCCCATATGGATTGCCATGTTTTCCGAAAAACCTAAAACCTTAAAGGAGATGAGAAGAATGCAAGAACACTACATCGCCCTGGAAGAAATTCAGGCCGAATCAAGAGATAGAGGAGTACAAGAAGCCAGTGTTGAAGTTGGTACCGAAACTAAAATGGTCATGGGCGACCATATCAGGCGATCAGAAAAAAGATCGGACCCTCCCCCGAGGAGCAGCGAGAAGAGGGAATGGATGGCCAAAGGGAAGAAGCCAAAGCAGGAAGCCAGATCGTATACTCCCATAAACGCTTCTTTGGAAGAGGTGTTCAAGGAAGTTGAGAAGAGAAGCGATATCAACTACCCAGCATCGAGGGGGTTCTGATTCCAAGAAACCCGAGACCATCCCGAATACTGTCACTACCATCAGTATAGGGGCCATTCCACCAACAACTGTCGAGAAGTGAAAGATATTGTTCAGCACCTCATCCGCGATGGATATTTGAGGCAGTATGTCCGACACCCCCCTCGGCCGGAAGCAACACCCGACATACCAGTTCATCAAGTCCGCATCGATAGGGCGAGTCAGTTCGTAAGCACCATTTCACATTCGGCTATGCAAAACTACACCCTCGGCCCAGTAATCACCACTAGGATCCATAAAAGGGATCGTGAAGGTAAAGAGATATTTAGCGTAGCCAAGTCCCTTCCCATGGAACCTTGGATGACGCTGCCCATATTGTTCTCGGCTAAGGATGTCCCAGCAAACGGACAGGCACACAGTGATCCACTGGTCATCACGCTGTTGATTGAGAAGTGGGGAGTAAGAAGGATTCTTGTGGATAGCGGAAGTTCAGTCGAGGTGATGTTCTACGACACGTTCAAAAGAATGAAACTCTCAGACGACATGCTCGTCCCATCAACATATCGCATCTACGGATTTAGCTGCACAGTAACCATCCCAAAGGGCGAAGTAACTTTGAGAGTTTCAGATGGTGGTGGCTACCTCGACACACTAACCACTTTCTGTGTGGTCGACGTCGCTTCACCTTATGAGGCCATTATCGGGCGCCCATGGATTGCTAGGATTAAGGGATTAGCATCGGCCTACCATCAAAGGTTAAGGTTCCCGACTTGCAAGGGAATAGCGGAAGTTGTGGGCGACTCCCAGGAGGCACGACAATGCATGAGAGTGGATGTAGAAATAAATGAAGAACGGCGAGCTCGACAAAGGCAAGAAAAGAACAAAGCAAAGGAAATGAAGGCGGCAAAAGAATTAGAGGAGGTAATTTCACAAGCGGTCCTGGCACACGAGACTCGAGAACAAGACCCTTTATATCAATTAAAGGAAGCGTCCCCAGTCAGGGAAATCAAGTCAAACTTCTCGACAGTTGAGCCGACTAAAGAAGTAAACTTGGGAACGATAGAAGAACCCAAGGTAGTGAGGATCGGGGTGTTACTATCGGACGATCAAGCAAGTAAACTCACGATGTTATTAAAAGATAACCTGGATGCATTCGCCTCGGAAGTACATGATTTGGAGGGTATTGACCCGAAGGTATGCTGTCACCACTTAAAAATTGATCTGAAGTTCAAATCGGTTAGACAAAAAATGAGGCGTATCGCGCCAGAGTTACAAGCGGCGGTCGAGGTCGAGCTGAAGAAGTTACAAGAATCCGGAATAATAAGGAAGTCCCACTACCCACAGTGGATATCTAACATGGTCGTGGTACCGAAAAAGAAAGGGGGAGTCAGAATATGTATTGATTTTAATGACTTGAACAAGGCCTTCCCGAAGGACAATTTCCCCCTTCCCATCATAGATCAATTAGTATAATCAATAGTGGGATACGAGGCGATGACCTTAATGGATGGATACATGGGCTACAACCAAATACCACTGGCGCCCGAGGACCAGGAACACACCTTCTTCTTCACACCAAGAGGATTGTATTGTTACACCAAGATGCCATTCGGACTTAGGAATGCCGGGGCTATGTACCATAGATTGGTAGGCGACATGTTTGAAGACAAGATTCACGATACCATAGAAGTTTACGTGGATGACATGTTGGTTAAGAGTAGAAAATCAAAAAACCACGTCCGAGACCTTCGAGAGATCTTTCAAACAATGAGGAAACACAAGATGAAGATTAATCCTGCCAAGTGCGACTTCTGGGTCACGTCGGGGAAATTCCTAGGCTACATCATCACTCCCATGGGAATAGAAGCAGATCCCAAGAAGGTACGAGCCGTCCTTGAAATTCCATCCCCCGCAACGGTAAAAGACGTGCAAAAACTAAATGGTTGCATAGCCGCATTGGGGCGATTCGTATCACGGTCATCAGAAAAATGCAAGGCCTTTTACGACATCTTGAAGAAAGGAGAAAAATTCCAATGGACGGACGCAAGCGAAGAAGCTTTTCAAAATATCAAGCTATATTTAGCTAGCCTCCCGATTCTTCAAAGGCCTGAGCCGTCGGAAATTCTCACTCTATACTTAGGCGCGACACCCTATGCCATTAGTGCGGTATTGGTCAAGACAAAGATGGGCGTGGAAAAGCCGGTATACTTCGCCAGCAAAACTTTAAGTCCGGCCGAGAAGAACTACACCAGAATGGAGCAGATGGTGCTCGCGCTAGCCTTTGCTGCCTCTAAACTACGAACATATTTTCAATCTCATCGAATACGGGTGCTCACCAAATCGCCTATCGAAGCGGTCTTGGATAGCGCTGGGCGATCGGGGAGAATCTCCAAGTGGGGAGCCATAATCAAACAATATGACGTAATATACGAGGCAAGAACCGCGATCAAAGGACAAGTAGTGGCCGATTTCTTGGCAGACTTCCCCTTCAGTGATGAGGACGAGGTAGAAGATATACCGGGAATGGTCGAAGAACAAGAGGAGCCAGCGGACCTACTAGCCGCCAGTAGCGCAACACGATGGGAAGTATTTGTCGATGGGGCATCAAATAAAGACGGATCGGGCCTCGGGTTGGTGTTTACCACGCCAAAGGGGAGGAAGATCGTGCATTCGTTCAGGTTAGAATTCAAGGCGACGAACAACGTCACCGAATATGAGGCGGTGATCCATGCCTTATGGATAATTGTGGAAATGGGGCTGCATGAGGTTCGACTGACTAGTGACTCACAACTAGTGATCCGGCAAATTACGGGCCAATACGCTACACACAATCCGGTGCTGCAAAAATATTGGGAGCTCGCCCAATTTTACATCAAGCAAATCCCAGATATTAAATTCCGCCACATCTGCCGAAAGGATAACAGACACTCGGACGCTCTATCATACATCGCCTCACAACTTGTAGACCCGAGCATCGAAGGAATACGCGTTATGAGGCTTCTTAACCCGTCTATCCCTGAAACACCAGAGGTACGGATCGAGGTGGCCATTAGCACAACCGAGAGATACAAAGAAGGAGACTGGAGAAAGCCAATACATCAATACTTAGAGATGGGTGAGATTCCTAAGAGTCGTCCCGAGATGAACAAGATCAAAAGCAAATCGGGCGCCTACGAGTTAAGGGAAGGGATCTTATATTGGAAATCTTACCTAGGACCACTCCTACGATGCTTAAGCAGGGAAGAGGGCCATATAATCCTACACGAGCTACAATATGGGGCGGCCGGAAATCACAGCTTGGGAAGAAGTTTGTCGGTTAAGGCAAAAATAATGGGCTACTTTTGGATGTATATGAACTAGGACGCAAAGCAAATGGCGAGGGCTTATGAAGAATGTCAGCGTTTTGGGAAGAAAATCCATGCCCCCGGCGTGCCGTTAAACTCGATCATAAGTCCATGGCCCTTCGCTAAATGGGGTGTGGACATTGTCGGGCCATTACATGTAGGAACAGGGCAAAGGAATTATTTGATCGTGGCCACTGATTATTTTACCAAGTGGGTAGAGGCGGCACCACTAAGGCACATTCGGGACAAAGACGTTTTTAAATTTATTTGGGAACATATCATTTGTCGCTTCGGGGTCCCGGATGCAATCGTCTCTGATAATGGAAAGCAACTGCAAGGCGAGAACATTGATCTTCTATTCAACACTTACAACATCCGCAAGAGCAAAGCAACCCCGATTTACCCCTAGTATAATGGGCAGGCCGAGATCACAAACAAAACCATCGCCGATAACATGAAAAAGAAGCTAGATGGGGAATATGGTAACTGGTGTGAAGAATTATATAATGTTTTGTGGGAATACAGAACCACGCGAAGGGAAGCAACGGGATTCTCTCCTTTTATGCTCACTTACGGAGCCGAAGCGATTTTACCAACGGAAGGAATGATACCTACCACAAGAACCAAAGCGTGGAGGCGAAACGTGTCATCCGATCTGATCTTGGCTAAACTCGACGACTTGGAAGAAACAAGATAAATGGCGTTACAAAAAATGGAAAATTATCAAAGGAGGTTACAACGGGAATACAACAAGCGCGTTCGACCAAGAGAATTTAATCCCGGGCAGCAGGTATTGAAATTTCTAGCTGAATGGAAACGCGATAAAAAAGCGGGAAACTAGCACCAAAGTGGGGTGGGCCATATATAATCGAATCTAAGGCGGGCGAGGGATCGTATCGACTACTGCGACTCGACGGAAAAAGAGAGCTCAAACCATGGAACATCTGATTCTTGAAACTCTACCATCCTTGACGGGCGATGCGGAAAAACGGTAAGCAAACATGTCTTCTATCCTTGTGAAACCGTGAGGGGTATGGGATAGGGCATAAGCGACTAATGGTCATTCGTACTCGGGGCAATGCCAGTGAGGAAGTGCCGAGGTGACTTACACTCGAATGGTCATTCGTACTCGGGGAAAATCCAGTGTGGAAGTGCCGAGGTGACTTACACTCGAATGGGCATTCGTACTCGGGGAAACGCTAGTGTGGAAGTGCCGAGGTTCCTTACAGTCGCTTGGATATTCTAACTCGGGGCAGTGGCAGTATGCAAGTGCCGAGGTATCTTAAGGGTTCTAGTGGTTGGAAACCAATTCCAAAGGTTGTTTAGATGCGAGGTATACTCAGCTAGGTGGCCTACTTACATATGAAAGGTCACCACCATCGCAAGTGGGCGTGTCCACTTGCCCGAGATCGGTTGGTAGATAACCACTCGGGATTGTCGGGCCTAGAACTAGGATAAATGGTACCCTTCCAATGAATCCAAAGAGATAGTGATGAGATATCCCAATCAGGACATGGCATAGGGCCCGATGACCCTCCTTGTTGGGTGTGTTCGACAGAAATGGTTAGAATACTGACTTACTTAAACAATGATTGCAGGAATAACATATGAAACAAAGGAAAACTCGATTGCGTCATGCGACTATTAAGGAAATATGGAAAGCGTCATGTGACCAAGCGAAGCAAAGCGTCTAACGAAAATAAAACAAACAACATCGGTGACGCAGCACCCTCATTAAAACAAGCAAGCAAGGTAGCGAAAATTAAAAAGGGGAGAAGTGTTCAGAACGATTTACAACCCGATGGAAGGGGCAACATAGTGACGCAGCACCACAAAAAGAAAGTTTAAGCCTTGGGAGGAGCCGCGCCGGCATTCCTCTGCGCGACCTCGAGCCGTTTCTTCTCCACCCAGTCCATAATGCCCGCCTGAACCTTCTGGTCTAACTCCTCTACATGGGTGACGCGCTCATCCTCGAGTTGTTGGGTAATCTGGGAAGCGTTTTACTCAGCTTCAGCTAACTTGGAGCCCAAATCGATCTCGGACTGTTTTAATCGGTGAACCTCCAGATCCAGCTCCTGAGAACGTTTTTGCTCGGCTACAAAATCACAAAGATAGAATGTTATTCATCGGGTACATTTTTTCAAGAATAAAGCACAATCTAGATCTAAAAGAACGACCTCAACACATCGTCTAAGAGACCTGACAGGGCGGGTAACACCGACTGAAGCGACTCTACCGACTTGGACAACTCATCCTCGGCCTTGGACAACTTCAGGGTTAATTCGTTATAGTGTTGCTCATTGAACTCGTTACTGGGGCAATACTTCTTATGCTCGGTCCAATCGTCCATTAACCGATTACGCGACGCTTGGAGCACTGCAAGTTGCGATCTACTCCACACTAAATCGCCCATAACTTTATCAAATTCACTCACTCGGCCCAGTAAATCGCTATTAGCTCGCTCCACCACATCTTTATCTCTCAATATTCGTCGGCGGTCCTCGTGAAGGTCTCGATTCTGCAATTGCAGAGCGTCTACCCTTTGCTCCAAACTTGCGGCTAAAGCAGCTTTTTCAGCAGCAAGGCGCTGAGAAGATCCCAAGTGAGCCCGTAAATTGTCCATCTCGGCAGTATCATAATCAAACCGGCGACGTTGTTCTAACTCGTCCTCAAGTCTTGCAATTTCCTCAGCTTGACGGTCTATTTTGTCGTATTTGTTTGCCATTCGTTGACGAAGATTTTCCACTAGATCCTTCTCAATATCCCATTTTCTCTTCATAATCCTAAACTCCGAAGTAGCGTCTATACCTATACTAGATACCTCGGCTAGGAAGAAGGATACCCGACTCAGGATACTGGCACGATAAACTCAATCAACACAAATTAAGAATGATCATATACCTTGAGCTTTGGAAAGTTTGATCTCCAGCTCGTTCGCGCGACCCTTCTCATTCTGAAATTAAAGTTGGAGAGACTCTATCAACTGCTTATCTCGAAGGAGATTGGCGGCATCCAAGTGTACGCGGTTCATAATCTAACACAAACAAACGAGTTTGCATCATAGGCGACACTAAGAACAGAAATCAGAAGAGGGGAATTACCATACAGAAATGAGTCGCTCACCACAGTGTCAAGTGTCAGGGCGATGTCGCCATAATGGGGCACAGCATTCAACATTTCCTCATCAGTATAATTCCCAAATTCGGAGGAAGTAAGCGCACCCAAGGAGTTCATGATCAGGCCAGAGACAGTAAAGGAAGTTTCAGCACTAGAAGACGATCCCTCAGTAATCCGGGGCACACAAGGAAGCTCTACCGGTACATCAGTAACGACCTTCTCTACGACGGGCGTCTCCGAGGGCTCCTGTTGGTCGCCCATACATTCTCTCCAAATAGCTCATCCTCATCGGAAAGATCAATGATGGGGCCCGTTTTCGGCGGTGGCTTAGCAATTTGCTTACCTCTACCAGGATTACGCCTCAGTGGAGTGGGGTCAACATCGCACGCGTCATCATCATCGTGCCTTGGGTGTTTCTGCACAAGTGTCTCGTCAGAACATGTGAAGGCAAAAAACAGGGGCAAGTACATGTACTTATAAGAAAATCATTATGTTTGTTACCTTCCCCTGGTCTTCCTCAACCCTTGTGCCATCACCTCTTTTCTTAGATCCGATAGTCTTGGTGGAGCCGACCTGAGATTTTCAAACAACAACAAATGACTAACTGACGCCCGAAGCTAACAAGATAAAAATCAAGAAAAGCGCATACCTTATCAGCCTTGTCATCATTAACCACCCAGAAAGAATAGGGCTCGATGGGAAAAGTAGGCGACGGGAAGTCACCATGAAGGATCGGACCTCGGACTAGAATCGGAACTCGGGGATAAATCGGGTCATTAGAATGGCGGGCTCGCTTGTTGGAACCCTGTCCGATGGGATCGGTATCCAGCATCATCCTTTCAACACCCTCGGGCATAGTTTTGACCCGATGAGGACTAGCAGCAAAACCGGCAAGATCGCCTAAGGTTGAAGTACCAGCTCGATAGTTGACAAGGAAATTGGCAACGGTATACTCAGGAGCGTCCTCGGGCTTGTAGGTCGACCACTCGGCAGTAGAACCATGACCATCGCGGCGATCCCTCCACTCGTTCATAATTCGAAAAGTATTGCCAGTCCATTGAGCTAAAGCACGAGAAGGCCTAATCTGGGACAGAATCTCGTAATAAAATGGGCTATCAGGGTTGTATAAGGGAAGACGAATGCCCAGCTCCAGTTGACCTAAGGTGATGACCACACAATCAGCCGATTGCTCGTGCTTCTTCATATCGATTTTCTTCAAGATACCGTTTCGGCCCGAGAGAAGGGTCACTTCGTAATTTTGAAGATCGTACTTCTCCTTCAGCTGCTCAATGAACTCTTCATCAGAGAGATCCTTCACCCTTTTCTCGGACCTGCACGAAATAGAAGAAGAGCTATCAGCAAAAATAGATCTCATCGCGCGATCATCATACCTAGAAGGGCTTTCAAGCAAAAATAGAGAAGCAAGGGGAGGAACATCAAACTCGGAAAAAACGTCATCAACAGACCTCTTTTTAGCCATGGAAGGAGAAGAAGCCATTAACAAAGATAATGCAGAACTCGGTTTTCAACAAAGAAAGATGAGGCGATGGCAGCTACTATAACAATCGATGAGGAGAAGATGACGAAAGAAAACCAAGAGAGCTAGGGTTTTTTGAGAAGCGCAAAATGTGAAGAAACTTGGGAGAAACCACAGTAGAAGAACATAGAAAGAAATGGCAAAGAAGAAGAAGGAAGAAAGGAGCGGGCTATTTAAAGAATAAGAATTGTAACCGACGCCGACGGTTACCAGTCATAAAGTGGAGTTAGTGGGACACTGCATGGCGGGATTCATGGCATGAACAAAGACGTGGGAAGTTAGGGAGATGTTCTTCCACACGTGTCTCCCACACGAGCGGAATAAGGGGCATAAATGTAGGTGTAAATTATACACAGATCCAGGTGGCAACATCCTAGGCCTGGTGCACCTAAACACGAAAAGACGTGAAGCATGGAATGAAGATTAGTGGCGCGAGATTTTAGGAGCCACGTGGATCGGGCATGATCACTCTGACTGTCGGATAAGACTTGATTCGGGTTTCGACAAAGGCGACATGACAAGACGCGGCGGGACAAACGAGGTGCTATGGTCAAACGGATAAGAAAGTAGGGGACACATCGGCTAACCATAAAAGCAACGGTCAAAGACGGGTGACATTCAGAAACAGGCGACATCGTGTCAAGAGAGCATCTGGAGAGGTCGGCTCGGACGAAAGACAGGCGAAGAGTCAAGATACATCGGCCATGTAAGGCGACATAAGTCAGTCCGATCGCAGAACTGCTGAATTGATGTAACATGACCAACACCTTAACTTGGGTGTATGGAACTTCTCCTATAAATAAAGGGACTTGTATTCATGAAAGTTAGGTTGTAATTTTGGGAGAGGAAGAGAGAGAAACTCTAGTAAACACTAGGAAGAAGTGAGTGAGAAGTAAGTTCATCTTGTAAAGAAATCCAACTAAGATCAACACCTTTGTAACACCTTGAAGTAATAAGATTCATCATTTCACCCCCGTGGACGTAGGTAATCATACCGAACCACGTATATCTTGTGTTCATTGTTGAGTGTTTACCTTCATTTGAGAAGAGTAGTACGTTTCTATCCTTTGGATGTAGTTTGTAGTAAAATGCATCTACAATACTCATATCCTCTTTTCGTGCTGACTGAATTGTCATTCCTATCAACTTAGCATTTGTGGAGTATAGGGTGAATTTCCATTTAATAATGACATAATGGGTTGGACATGACGCAATGCATTGAAAAATATAGAATACGAAAGGAGATACCTTTATAGTTCTTAACAAAAATGGAGCATATGGGTACTGTTATAGCAATATTGCTCGGCCAAACTCACAAGTATTTCGTTCTCAAGCTTGTTGTCAAATTTAGTTGTCAAAACTATATCTTGATTGCTAGTCTAAAATTAATTAAATCTCGGATTAGGATAGAAGTGTAGTTGAGAAACGAACATCGCGGCAGTCATCATTGCGTTATACCGTTTGAAGGCGAAGATCAACCGAAGCTTTTGGAGAGATTCTTCAACAAAAGGTAAGTGAAGAGTGAACCACCTATCTATGAGACGATGTCACATAACTAATTAGACTATCATAAGCATATCAAGAATTTCGAGTCAAGATTTATCTTGGTAATTAGCTCTCGAAGTATGAATAAACTTAATGAATATTTTTCATACTTGATGAATTTCGATTAAGAATAATTTATTGTTCACAATCAAAATCATGATTAAAGTTTTATCATTCGAAAATAGCCAGGAACGGTGATATATGTTATTAGTGTTATTCGGGAATATTTTGAATATATTTAGAAAAATATAGAACTAATATAGATTCGGATATAAGACAGTGTATATACCAGTCTTACAAACTGGGAAAACCGTTATAAGTCGGAAGTTGTAAGAATGTACTCGGTACACGAAATGGAGTAAATGTAATAACCCGTCCCTCCACCGATATTATCCCCACTTATCCACTGTGGTTATCCGGCAGTGTGGGGTTTTAAACGGGCATCGCTGCAGTAATACAACAGAAAATTTCCGGATGGTCACCCATCCCTGGATCACTTCCGCCCGAGCACGCTTAAATGCAGTGTCTTCTGGAAACTCTGGAGCCAATTGTGTTGAAAATGCCTCGGTAATGTAGACGTTTCTTGCCTCTTGTGAGACCAGTATTTGGCATACCACTCCAGCATACTTTCCCACCCAAGCACAAGCAAAACTATCTATAGTTGTATCACAAATAACATCGATATTGTTCCCACTTACCCACTACGGTTATTCAGTAGTGTGGGATTTTTAACGTCACTACTACGGATATCCAGCAGCATCTTCCCGAGAGGTCACCCATCCTGTGACTACTCTCGGTCGAGCACGCTTAATTGAGAAGTTTTTTTCCACAACTCAATCAAGTGAACCCATCAAGCCTCGGTCTCAGGAAATGACAAATCATTACTTATATTTTATTCAGCCAACCACTGTCGAATATCGGGGTATTACAGTAACTATATGTCGACATACAGATGTTTGGTACGCATATTTGTATGCACACCTTTAAAAGTCTGGAAATTCATGAATGCAGATTGGTATGCAAAACAATATGCGTACTATAAAAGAACTGTGAGTTACGGAACCTGCTTGGTATCCATACCGGTACGCGTACCAGAAAAGTTTTGTGGACTACGAAACATGGCTATGTTTAAATGGCATCCATACCATTACACATACCACAAAAGTTTTGTAGACTCCGGAAATCGGTTATGCTTAAATGGTATCCATACTAGTATGTATACCGAAAAAGTTCCGTGGATTCCGGAACTCGGTTATCCCTTAAGGTTTACAAAACGGTACACGTAGTGTGACATAACTATTCACGAACAAGTTAAGTGTTTTTACCTGGTACACATACTTACCATGTCGATTAAATTCTTATGCACTTGAATTATTTCTCCGAGATAATTTGCATTTGAATAATCTTTAAAAATACCATAGACATATTTGATCACTTTATTGTGTTTCGAGTTAAGTCTTAAGTGTTTATGAAAATGCTCAAGCTTATAGTTCATTTGGATAGCTTCGGATAACCATTCATGAGCGTGGTCGTATACATGGTTCGGTTATGGTTCATCCTAACCATTAGAGTGTATATCTTGTTATGTAAATCATATTCAAAGATTCATTTAATGGTGCATATTATTTGCTTGGTTCCAAAGCTATCTTAGCTTTAACCTATAGAAACCTATGCTTCGAATATCTACAAAAGAGGAACTTCAATCAACTAGGATCTTTGAATCATGACACTACTTTTCTTGGTGTTTCCTAGTTGTTACTAGAGTCGTCCTCTTCCTAAAACCCTTTTAGGGTTTAACAACTACAAAGACTTCACTGGGATTCGTGAAGCTATTGTTTATGCTGATATATCGAATATCCTAATCTTGTTTGATTGTTGAGATGCTCACTTGAACAAGATAGATAGAAATCATCAAAGTTCTCTTCGTCTCAAAATTTGTTGATTCCACGAGTTTTATACAAGAGCTTGTCCCCACCCGTGTAACCAAGTTTGTATTGACTATAGGAAATTGAACACAGAACTAAGAAAGACCATTTTCCGCTGCCTTCATTGATCAAATGCTAGAAAAGTTATCGACATAGGTACTAATGGCAACCAAATTCATAAGACCAAGATCAAAGATAAGACCACATTTACTTGTCATGAACATTTGCTTATCGTCGTATGCCCTTTTGGGTTGTGTAATGCACACGCTACTTTTCAAGATGTATGATGAGCATATTTTAGGATATGATAGATAGTTTCTTGAAATCTTCATGGATGATTTTTTTGCGTCAGCTCTTCTTTTGATGAAAGTTTAGAAAGATACCTACATATACCGAAGTGAGTGTATATCGAACCCAGAGACTTGGAGAGTGTAGAAGTTGATTCTAAATGATTAAATCAAAAGGGTTTGATTTTATTCTGACGATATGATTTTCAAGTGACTAAATAATAAAAGTAAAAAGATGCAAATAACAAGATATATAAACAATGATAATATGGATACTAGGGTATTCAAATCCACCAATAACCTATGATATGCATTGCTTATAGTAGATTCAAGTCTACCGTATAACTAAGGTGTTTCTCCAATGGATAATTTAATCACAACTAAAGTATTTCTCCAAATCATTAATTGTCTAATTAAGCACAACTAATCTAAAGATCAATATCTAGCATAATCAACATAGAGATATTCTAACTACAATGGATACATGGCATTGAAAAACTTGGATTAAATTATATCTTTAAACAATAAACTTTCAAGAACAAGATACAAGATATGAATACATACCAATGAGATTAGGGCTTTTAAACCTAGTAAATGGAATTAGAACATGAAGAACATTACAACAAAATTGAAATTTTAAACCATGAACAAGCTATTCTTTGAGTTTTCAACACAACAACCCTCTCTATTTATACACAAAAATTCTCTCTCACTTGGATTCGAATTTTGGCAATTATTTACTCAACAAAACAGTTTTCTCACTTGATGGATGTTTTGGAATACAATGGGGTGAGGTGATGTTTTGGAATTTGGAGGTGGATGTTTTGGAATCCAATGGGTGAGGTGGATGTTTTGAATCAATGGGGTGAGGTGGATGTTTTGGAATCCAATTGGTAGGTGGAAATGGATTTGGGGTCTTGGGTTTGGATCATGGGTTTTGGATTATGGGTAGTTTAATCCCATGTAAGTTGCCACCGCTTACGAGCTGTTGCAATGCTTCCAACTTTCTTTCTTTTGTCTTCAATTCTTCCAAGCTTTATTTAGTACTTAAAAACACAAAATTAATTAATACCTTGAAGATGGTTGCAAAATTTGGGATAATATATGACTTTAAAGTAGCGAAAGATGGTTAAGTGCCAATGAAAAGGTGTATGAATATGCAATATTTGCACTCATCAAATCATCTTACTCGTGCTTATTCTAAAGAAAAGAATTTGATCTTGAATTGGGAAAAATGTCATTTCATGGTTGACTCAGGCATTGTTCTAGGCATATCATCTATAGATAAAGCCAAGGTTGATATCATTCAACACTTGCCTCAACCTTCTGTGAGGGAGGTTAGATCATTTATGCTGGTTTCTACCGTAGATTCATCAAAGATTTTAAGATCTCAAGGCCATTGTGTAATCTACTAGAAAAACATTTGTGTTTGATGATGCTTGTGTGCATGCTTGGGAGGAGCTCAAAACTCTTTTAACTTCCCTATGAGGCCGATATCCGATTGGAAATTGCCTTTGAAATCATGTGACGAGCATCTGATTTTGTTGTTGGAGTCGTCTTAGGTCAACGAGTTGACAAACAACCCTATGTGGCTAGTCTTTGAATGAGGCACAAATGAATTAGACAACTACTGTTTGCATTAGATAAGTTTAGATCTTATTTGATAGATCTAAAATCATTATATTCTAGCATTGAGATATCTTTTATCTAAAAAAGATGCCAAGGCTCGTCTAATTCGATGGATACTCTTGTTATAAGAGTTCCACTCGAAATTCAGATAAAAAAGGGTCGTAGAATGTTGTTGCTGATCACTTATCTAGATTGAATGGAGTTGATAAATCAGATATTATTAGAGAATCTTTCCCTTAACAACTGATGCTAGTTTCTTAAATGCCATGGTTTGCCGACATCGCGGGCATTACCTTACAAGGTGTAGGATCGTGAAACATTTCTATGGATGCTGTTCAAATACGCCCCCGATTAAATCATTAGGAAATGTGTCCCCAACTCTGAACAAAGGGATGTCATCTCTTTTGTCATATCTTTGATGCAAAGATCTTGCAGAGTGGTTTTTACCGGCCAACATTGTTTAAGGATAGCCATGAATTATGTATTTCTTGTGACCGGTGCTAGAAATTGGGAAGTATATCAAAACGAAACATGATGCCCTTACAACCCATTTTGATTGTTGAGCTATTTGATGTATGGGGCATTGATTTCATGGGTCCATATCAAACTAATGACCACAAGGTGGTACTTTCGTTCTTAAAGGAAAACATAATCTTGTTTGAGGTTTCAAATAGGGAGATTGCACATTTGAGATACAAGACCCCCATTGGTGCTTGTCATCTCCTGTAGAGTTCACCCAAAGGAAGCTTCAACTTGATGAAGGTGTTCCATGACAAAATCAAAACAAGTTCTAAATATGAACAATTTTCCCCCACTGTAGAATACAAGAATGTTTCAAGTCAATGAGTGTGAAACCAATTCCACTGAGATTGAAACAAAATTATCAATCTCTTTCCTTTGAATCGGCTTTTTTGTTTTCTCATGGTTTGTTGTTGTTTTATCATATTTTGAAACATTGAGGGCAATGTTAGATTTAGGTTTGGGGGAGTATTTGCATCTCAGCGGGTCTTGCATTTTTTTGTTTTCGTTATCTTCTCGTAGTCTTTTTGCATTTCTATGATGAAAAGTCTTTTGCTCTATGACCAGTCTCTAAAAATAAAAAAATAAAAAATTATAGTCTTTTCATTTGGATCATGATCACCGAAGTAGCGGTCAAAAAAAAATGGTCACAAATTATCAAGGTTCGTCCTGGTGTTCATCATCTACAGTTGGAATTTCTATGGTTGGAGAAGGTTTTGTGGGTGGCATGTCCATAATCCCAAACCCATGATCCAAAACCCAAGACCCAAATCCATTTCCACCTCACCACCATTGGATTCCAAAACATCCAACCATTGGATTCCAAAACATCCACCTCACCACCATTGGATTCCAAAACATCCACCTCAACCTATGAAAACATGTTTTGTTGAGTAAATAAAGAGGGTTGTTGTGTTGAAAACTCATCCAAGAATAGCTTGTTCATGTTAGTTTATCAAATTTAAGTTTTGTTGTAATGTTCTTCATGTTCTAGTTTCATTTACTAGGGTTTAGATGTTTTAGTACTTTAGTTGTGATTAAATTATCCTCTTCCTACTTGAATCTACTATAAGGACAAATAATATTACAAGTTGAATTATCATATTGGGGATTTTTAATCCATATTATCATTGTTTACATATCTTGTTAGCATCTTTACTTTTATTATTTCAACTCACTTGAAAATCATATCGTCAGATTCGACAAAATCAAACCCCTTTTGGTCTAATCAGATTTAGAATCAACTTCTACACTCTCCAACTTGCTCTATAGCAACCTATTGAATATCTACAAGGAACTTCAATCAACAGGATCTTTGAATAGACACTAAAGTTGTTTATCTTTAAAAAGTTTTCTCTGGATTTGAAGCTATTGTCTCATCTTGTTTGATTGTTGAGATGCTCACTTGAACAAGATATATAGAAATCATCAAAGTTCTCTTCGTCTCAAAATTTTTTGATTCCACGAGTTTTATACTTGTGAGGTGAATAATAATCTAGGTTGCACTTTGGGTTGCATAAGTCCAGATCTTGAGGTTAACTAGACATTGTCTATTTCTAGCGATTTTTATCACCTTGATCAAACTTTTTGATTGCAAAGGAAATCACATATATGATTATCCGTGGGAGGAAGATTGGTTTAAAGTCTTCAATTGAGTTGAAGCAACTCTTAGTTGGTGTGACGTCATCTAAGGGAATCAATTGTGAGGAGTCCTTCTGGGATTCAAGAGGCATAAGGAACGCGAATGAAACTGAATTTCTATGAGGGATTAATTCGATCTCAATTACATTCCAGTCTGAAGCTAATTGGTAGTAGCCTAGTGTCTATAACGGCTTAATACAATTTGGTGTTCAATCTGGACTGGTCCCGAAGTTTTTCTTCATTTGCGGTGAAATAATATAATCGAAATATCACAGGTTGTGTGTTAATCAATCAAAGTAGATATATCCATATTTGTTTGATGGATACGACTTGATTGATTACTTAGGAAATTGATCTTTGGAATCACCCAAGTACTTTCAGACGTATATCAGGTTCACAGACTTGTCTCTGTATACGTTCTGATTGTGAGTGATAGAGATATAACTCAAGATATTCTTTCTTGCATTGAGATTCATTAAGTTGAACTATCATAACCGAATTTGAGTTTTTCCATACAGGTTGCCTAAGAAAAAGTTGGACGTGTATTTTGGTAACCCCAACGCCTCCCCCCCACCCCACCCACGTTTTCAATTGGTATTAGAGCATGCAAATACGTTAATACCTAACAAGTCTCTGTTTGAATAAATATGACTATATGGATAAGAGTAAAATCTCGAAAAATGTATTATCAGTTTTGAATTATTCAGACATGTTTCTAGGGTTCGTTTCATGTGAGAAAACTGTCACATGTGATACATCATCTAAAACTGTGGATAACTGAGAGACACACCTAGAAGAACATTTAGATGAACTTGCAAATGAAAGTAATTCTGGTATTGATAAAAATGTTGATGAGGAAGACTCATAATATACCAAAGTGTTTGACTATCTCTTAGAGGAAAAAAGGCCAACATAATGTCTGATTAGTTTTCTGACCCCTCTCTGTCGAGAAAACAAAAAACTGAGAAAGATCATTAAATATTATGATTGTGATTATCATCTGTTACAATCTATTTTTAAGGATCACGAAGAATATGTGCATTCAAGAAACTATGAATGTGAAAATATTCATAGATATCTCATTATGTTGGAAGAAAAACTTGCAAAGAAGGAAGCAAGGTTTAACTCTCAACAAATTAGTTTTAAAGACAGGGAAAATGTTTTTCTCACTCGAGAAGGATAGCTAGAGGCAGATATAACTGCTTCTCTTAACAATATCAAGTTATTAGAAGAAAACTTGAAAACGTTCAATGATGGTTCAAACAAATCACCCATTGTGCTAATAGCAAGTAAAAATCATCGTTGCACACGAGGATTGGGATTTAAGGGAATAGATGCTTCAAGTATTAGAAAAGAGGTAAAATTTGTCAAAGATAGTACTTCCTCTCGACCAAAGGTTCCCACTAATGGAAAAAGTGAAAAACATATATCGGCAGTTGAAGTTCGAAAGAGCAAATTATAACAACCTCCAAACTCATCACATGCGAATCCAAGTAATAACACTCCTTTTGTTTGATGTTATTGCGGTAAAACGGTCATCTGCAAAAGGAATGTCGATTTCGCATAAGGGATGAAAAACTTCATGATGTTCTTATTTAGGCATCATAAGAAGTGATCAAACCTCAATCATATGTTAAGACTAACACTCTTGACATTATGAGTTGTGAACGTCCAACCTTTAGGTAAAGGAATCAGTACTATGATAAATATGGATTTGCCTATAAATGTCATACAAAGCCTTTTCACAATTGTAATGATTATTAAAAGGATAAATTTGTAAAGACTAATACAAGATATGATGCTCCCAATTGGGAAAAAAAATATCCTAAAAAATAGTCATTCTGATTTCACTTCAAGAAATCTTGAAGAGAATAATGGGAAGAAGAGGATGCCAAAGAAATCCGTCTCAGAAACACGTGACCACACAATTTTGAACCTTCAGATAGGGGTTGATCATATGATTTCTGATCTCAGAAAACATATTAACCAATTATAGGGAACTAGGAAGAAGAAAAGGCTGAATACATGTGAGAGTTCTACCTCCTTTTCGCTTAGTAATACAAATTGTGCTAGATATATAACAAGTACAAAACAAGGAAACTCACCAAAGAATCTTGTTGTTCATGATGGGCATTTGATGGATGCCTACCATAACATAAATTTATTATGGTAAATTGTGCCTCCTCCTGTAGTGTTTTTTGTGCTACACAAAAGAAGACTTCATCAACTAGCAATTTTCCTCACTAAATCACAACAATCTTCTACATTCAAGAAATTCCTTCACCGAAACTGGGAAGTCTCGACTCAAAGATTTGCAAGACAAGAAGTGCTCATCTGGGGAAGCACCATCATACACGAAATTCAGTTGAACTTATCAAGTTGTACTCTTTTTCCTTCGTCAAGGTTTTGTCCCACCAAGTTTTCCTTGTCGAGGTTTTAACGAGGAAACATTTGCATGTCCAACATTGTTGCTATTTTTTTTGTGCTTATGCAATTTCAGGTTTTCTCTTTTGAGTTTTCCTGATATGTTTGTAATGACTTGGCCTTAGTGGTCATCAGGGGGGAATGTTATAAACCAAGTTTATTTACTAAAAAGCCCTTCATGTCTAACACGAGGGTTTACATATCTTTGTCACCAAATCTTCTATATCTATATAAATAGAGACTTAAACTATGTATTATGTACACATTAATAGTATTCTCTCTCTCCTTATTCTCCTTTGTTTTGTGTCTCCTTCTCTATTTTCTAGTTTCACGGCAAATTGAATACAACCAATCTGTTTTTTGATCAAAATTGAAGAAATTTTCATGAAGAGATTCGTTTGAATTCATTAAACTAAATTAGAATCCTAAATTTAATCTTACGAACCTAATGTTTATTGGAAGTCGAAAACTCGAGAATCCACATTGCGACCATTTTCTCATTTCTCTTTCTCTTTCTCGATATGTTTCTATCATTCTCTCTTTCAATCTGTCTTTCCACACAAAAACCGACAAGGTTATTTTTGGTATATTTATTTCTTTATATATGACATCAGTAACTGAAATTATCTTTATCCTCCAATTTTTTTCTTTTCTCGCGCCCCTTTCTCTCAACTGGGCTCAAAAATTTTAAAGTCTTTTCAAGCCCAAGGCCAGGAGACTAAGAGAGGGTAAGGAAAAAGCTAAACACCTAATTGTAGGGATGAGCAAAAACACCTAAATCCGTGGATTATGCCCAAACTAATCTGCATTTTGGTGGGTGGATACCCAATCTGTTTCTCGGCGGATCTGTCGTAGGTGAAATTTTGAAATCGGTTGTTTTTACATGTTGGATGCGGGTGGAACATCAACAGATCCACCACCCATCTGTTGGATGCCCGACTCTCGAGATAATATTAGTATTACACACATGACAGGTAGTGAATTGGTTGTGGGTGAAAATCTCAAATCCGCCATTTGGATGGATTGGACGCCTTGTGATACCAAATTTGCATCCGCCTATCCATTGCTCACCCCTTTAAATTCCCACATACCAATCAACACATCAAAGAATATTTTTTTGTCAAACTTACTATGGCATGGGTAAGCCACGAGAACATCCCACAGCACCCATTGGGGGGCACAAATTATTGGGAGCCAAAACCATGCCTATGAGAATCTTGCCTCCTACTTATGAACTCATGGGTAAGCCACGAGAACATCCCACAGCACCCATTGGGGGGCACAAATTATTGGGAGCCAAAACCATGCCTATGAGAATCTTGCCTCCTACTTATGAACTTGGGAGGACCCGAGTGTAATCATTTATATTTATAAATGAGTTAGTTTACTTCATCTTACTTTTGGGGCATTTTCTTTTTCTTCACCTATCTAATTACTACTTTTCCACGTAGAATTTCATTGAATGAGGGCTATTCACTTGTGGGATTCCTTGGAAAATGCTAAATTCATTTGGGCATTCATCCATACTTTTGTTCATTTCTCAGTTTTTCGTGTCATAACAATGAAGTGTTGTTTCGTTACACAGTATAACGCTCATCTAGTTCAAGCACTTGATGTTTTTTGCAGCATCAGAAATGTTTTGGCTTCTTTTAGGGTTGGTACACTTCAGGAGTTTCTGAAGTTGAAGAGCAGCTTCGGGAAGGTTGTCCTCCTTAAGAGGCACATCCACTGAGAGGGCAAAAATTACTTCATTAACATCTTCCTCAAGCTGAAGATAAAAGAGGCTGACAAATACCTGAAAACACAAATCAGATGGCAATTTAACGTTATTATACAGAAAGTATTGAACTATAGGAATTCAATGGAGACCAAATGACATGAGAGTTGGCACTGAAGTAGTAAACTAACACATGATGAGGAGAAAAAGAGACTACCTAATGATATAGAATGAATCTAACCATCTATTCTTACCGATTGTTTTAAGGATTTAAGGCACGGCAACAGTCTAGTTTGAGTTGGATTAAATTACTCAAAACCAATGTCTATTTATATGCAATTGCTGCTTACATATTTGAGTTCTAATTGAATGGAAAATTTTATACGGGTGAAGCCAACTCAAATTCCTCAGCTTGCCGGAATTCTTTACAAACATTCCTGAGAATCTAAAAGGGATTCTATAAATTCTACCAATAGCTTATATTCCTAATGACTCAGATCTCGACTCGAGTCGAGATATTTGAAATACAACCTACAATTCATGACAGGTGACAACCCTACATATAAGTAGGCAATCACTTTAGCTGCTGGTACCATTGACAATCTTTAACAAACTACTAAAGTACTAATGCTCTTACCTTTTTCAGCTTAGAAACAACCATCTCCCTAATGGCTTTAGATCTTGCGACCAAATTAATAACAAAGAGACCTCCTGATGAAAGAGATTTTTTCACTGACAAAAGAAAAGATTCCTCCAAGAAGTCCTCAGGGGGGCAGGTCATTCCAGAGCTACACAAAAAGGAGAAATAGTATCATACACGCCAAAAAACACTTAGGTGGACTTCACATCAATGTAATGATAAAAGAAAAGTTATAGATAGTGACTGTTTTCACCTTGAGTCGGAGGAGTCTGCATCAATAATCAGTATGTCAATTTTCTCGCTAATATTAGTTTCATTGGAAGATGATGCAGCAGTAGCAGCATCTTCAATAAACTTGATCCCGTCCACCACATGTACCTACACCATCGTGAAGGGAAGTTACAAGATGAACTACGACAAAATAAGTTGATCTAAGACGGAATGGAGATGGCCCTTCGCAGCAACTTCAGATGGAGAGTACTTTTCACAAGCATCTGATTAAATGGTAATCATCTTATACAAGCTGGCCAAATTTCAAAATGTACTGCCAGATACTCCCAAAAGATATATAAATCCTCATCTCTTCATGGCATAGCTGAAGTCAAAAGGTACCCTTAGCGGCAGTGCATCTTGATGATGATGCAAACTCATGGTATCGATGTCTTCTTTTTTTAATGTCGCATAAGGAAAACTTACAAAACTTAAATATAAGTGACTCATTAAGTGCCAACTACCTAGAAGAATCTTATTCAAAATAGAAGGGAATAGTAAATACTTTAGTTGGGTCGTTTCTTAAACCTCGAAAAGCAAAAGTATGCTTATGTGATACCCCATCTATTACGCTCGATCTCACTCACAGGTCAATGCATATTGCATGTGTGCTAAAGCATTTAATTATAAGTCTGGTCCGTTGGAGCTTACACCATAATTTTTCGCAAACAATGAAATCAGCTTCTATAAGGAAAACCTAAAATAGGCTGAATTTTACTATTCTAATAATGATCCTTAAGGTGAGCCCCCTAAGCACAAAAATCATGACAGGCTTTTTGTATTAAAGTTGAATAAGTTGCATTATTTATAAATTTTATAATCTCATATCTCACCTAATTTAAAGCTGCTAGCCATAATATGAAGATGTCTTGGACAGGTGTCCCAAACCCATGATACACTATGTTGAAAGCTAAATGATAACTGAATGAACTATGGTGTTTCCTGAATAATGATAGCACTGGTAAACTTCACCTACAGTTGTGGAAGACTTTCATGACATTGGAGGACTTGCATGTAACAAACATAGGGTATCGTTCTTCCCCAATAAACCTTGCCATCCTCTTATGTTTAATTTAGATGAATGGAGGACATTGATAAGGTACGGAAACATTACCTTTAATTGATTATCCTCGGTAAAAGTAAAATAGTCTCTTGCCAGGGTTACAATTACAGGATCTAATTCAACCACCTGTGCAGATGAGAAAGAAGAGCATAAGCATTTCTCATGTCTGATGAATCCGTAATATTATATCCAAGTTATTGCATCTACCTCAATATCCAAAAAAGGAATACACCCACGAAGAAACATAGGAAGAAGCCCAGCTCCAAGACCAATGATAACAGTCTTCATCTGCCAAACATAAGATCGCGGATAGATAAATAATTATTAAATGCTGTACTAAATAACTAATGTCCAAGGTAGCAAGCATGATTAGTAGGCTTGTACCAACTGATAAATGGCTTGAGGGAATGCTCAAGCTCATAGCATGTAATGATGATTCACTTTCAAAAAATATCAATCACCAAAAGTTGGACTATAGTACATGTTATTCGCTTAAAGTATTATGTTTTGAATCTATTTTAGATTTTAGTTTTAATTTCGGTTTTTCTTTTCTTTGATGGAATTTATTCTGAACTCAACCCAAACAAAATAAAATTCTTAAGAAAGAATCTTTTCTTACCGTTCTTCCAGATGATGCCATGCTTTCGAGATTACAGGCAGCCAGCATAAAGCCAGATATAATCCCAGTATGATAAGAGCTGGCGAGGTAATGGTGATCAACCTTAAGAATTCTTTTGGGATCTACAAAACAGGTAAGAAAAGAAAAATAAAAAACGAAATAAAGGCATACCTGATTATGATAAAAGTCTTCTAAAAAAGATGGTAAACATTAAACAAGATGCTTGCTTGCATTGCTATACAGTTTTCAATAAGTATTCAAGCTCTCCATAGAAGAGATATACACCAACTGAACTAATATCATACGATGGACAACGAGTTGAACCTTCCTGCCACCAAAATGAGATGAACTTACAGTGAAACATATTAATAGGCAATAGTCGGTACAACAATCTGGACAATATTTGTCAACGTAACACCATTCCTTGGCCTATGGTAAATTTTAGAACTTCTCAGCTGTTTCTAGAATACGGAGTTCTAGTTAGCAAATTCTAGACTACATGTCAACCCTGCAAAAAGATGTTTTATGAAATCGATACACCAAATTTTATGTGGTGAACGCCTAGTTGCAGCCAGTCATCATGTGAGATTGCAGGCCAAGGGATCAGTTTTTTTGTAACTGCTCTTAAATGCTGAATGCTTTGTGCTAGACATTAAGTTTAAAAAATCCAAATGACTCTTAAGAGCATTTGAAGTTATAAGTGGAGCTTCGCACTCTTCACTCTTCTAATTTCCTTCCATATTATAATATATATTCGAAGTTTCCATGAGTTTGTCTGCACCAGAGCCACTCACGAAATTTAAAAATGAGAATATCAGTCAATTTTCTCAAACACCTAAGGAAGGTGACTGAACCTAGACACTAGTTCATCAGTACAGATAACATTTGATTCTGGAAAGCAAAACAGATCTAAGAAAACAGAGTAAATAATCACCAGAACTTCTTTGGTTTCCGTTTTTCCTGGATTTGGCTGAGTTACTTTTTCTCTTATCTGTTTGTTCTCTTGTTACCAAAGCTTCTGACTGCACCAACCCCACACTTCTTTCAAAAGTAAGCCGACGAAATGTCAATTCTTTAGATGGAGTGACACCAGCATCTTCACTATCCACATTTTCATAGACCACGTCTTCCACAGTAATGGGTCCAGTCATGGCAGATGTGACCTACAGTATAGTAACCACAGAATACGGGTCAAACAAAAAAGAAGAAGCATCAATATGCATAAAAGACAAGTGTTTGTAACCATAAAAGACAATTTAAATCAGGACGATCAAAGGGATACGAAATTAATGACTCTTTATAAAGGAGATCAAATGGGACTACACTTAGAATATAATGAACTGAAAAATGATGTTTCAATGCTCAAACAAGTCCATGCTTCACTCACACCGCCATAAACAAGACAGACAAGGATCCACCATAGAGGCAGCTTTAAATTACCTCCCCTAACTTCTTTCATATTCTAGCATGTCCTAGATGAAGCAAGTTTAGAAGAACATGAATCATATAGGAAAAGAATTACCATTTACAGAAATAAGAAAATATCATATTCATCTTAGCTAATACTAGGCGAAAGGCAAGCGAAACATTATTATATGCTTATCAAACAAATAAGTAATGTAGGAGTCTGTGATGTAACAAAGTTATTTGTTATTCGATAAATGAGACAAATGCAATGATTTCTTGTTAAATATTATCAGTAAATATTAACATACTGCACTTGTTTATGTATCTGCCATGACAATAAACCCTCAAGTTGACATTCCAATGTTTATTTTATCCCTAGAGAACGATAACCAGAAAAAGACCAAGTTTTATTGACAAGGTAATATTTTTTAGCAAAAATGGGAGCATATAACCTGGTGAACAACTTTCCTCCGCTTAACACCATCACTGGCCATCATGAAACTGCAAATACGAACTGTGAGAAGTTTGAAAACAGGCAATCTTTTTAATAAGCAGGGATGGATAAGCTTTGGTCATTCCAGGTTCGCACATATGTGTATATATATGCCGCATGTTTGTTTATGAGAAGATAAAAACAAATAGAGGAAGAAGGATTGGTCACAGATAATTTATCATCTAACTAATCTTTCATCCCTTCCCATGCCAATAACTAGAATTTAAAAAAAAAAAAAAAAAAAAAAAAAAGGGAATGTTAATGTTAATGTTAATGTTTCTGGAAGATTGAACGGAAGTATAGCAACATGAGCCGTCTAGGGAACAGAGAGGTAGCACAAAATACTAAAAAAAGGAGGAGAGGAAACAGACTAAAAAAGGTAAGTCAACATACGGTATTTTGGACTCATCATGATGCTCGCCAGGCGCCAAATCTTCTACTAAAGGGGATAGGTCCTTCTGAAAGAGAAAGCAGACTGAGTAAGTAAGTAAGAAGAAATCACACCATAACAGCCTATCAGAAAACATATAACTTCACCTAAATATCTTCTTTTTTTCCGAATATAAATGGAATCGTGTCCAAAAATCGAAATTCCAATAACAAGGTTATAATTACCTGGATTTCATCCATACTCGCATGAGTGTGTCTGGCATCTAAGAAAATCTAAATTAAAACAGAATTTTTTTTAAAAAGAATTACATAAATAAAGCAAATTGAAGGATATGTACAAATAGAATTCCAAAAAGTCTTGTAGCAAGTCATAGATATGATACCATGATTAGACGAGCTGCTTTGGAACTTTCCACAACCATCCATTGTCCTTCTTCCGATGAGAAAAGCCATTCTTGAGCTCGGACCTAGAATTTAATATTTTGTATAAACATCAACAGAGTCAAGAATTCACCAGCCTTTTCTTTAGAACATTTTTAGGTTGGAACAGTTGGGGGGATGAAAAGATTAGGCAGGTCTATCCGCGCCACAGATGTAGATGTACCTTTTGAGTAGATTCAACAGATATGTGTCATTTTAATTATAGCTGTTTGTCTGAAATATTTGTTCGTGGAATATACAATGGAATGTAAATGTGATGCTAAACTGGGTCTCACCTTTCATTTTTAAGGCATTGAATAATTAAAATGGAGTTTCAGTGCTCAAGTGTAATTTGTATGCTTGAGATAATTGTTTCCACAGTATATTAATTTAAGAGTGAAGGGCAGTACAATCGGAGAACAAAAGTAATATGATGATACAAAATATTAAACCAAGTAAAGCATTCGTCGAGATTACAAACCTTAGGGACGATAAAAACTCCACAGTGATAAATGAATGGGTCAGCTAATTTCTTAGCATCCAGAATTACAGCTTTGTAACTGAAACGAGACCCCCCTTCTTCGCCCAATGTAAGAAGGAACCTGCGGCCTAAAGAGATCTTCTTCAGATCACCTTTAGCTCCTAGCTTTAGATCTTCAAGAGAATACAAAATATCAGAACCAGGCGAGCATTCACTGCGTATTTTATTCTCAGCTTCAAGCGCTTCAAAGAGACCACGGCTCTGCAATAACACATCTTCACTTATTAACTGATGAACTATTTCAAGATGTTTGGTCAGCATGGAATCATACTATACCCATCAACATTCCTTAATACCCATATGTCCCCTAACAGGTACAGCATTGTAACAAAAGGATCCTATAAGACAAGTATCATACAACATACCTGATTCTTATCGCAATCAAGAGAAGCCTGCTCAAAAGACGATTTGATCTGGTATGAATCAGCCAATTTGTCTTTTTCAGCAATCACCATGAAGGTTCGAAAAGTTGGCTTGTTAGATGGTTTGCTAGGTACAACGTGAAGATTCATTTTCCATCCGAACCTAAATTTCGAGAAAAGTAAACCTACAAAAGAAACAGAAAATTGCATATGATAAGTTTCAGAATACCTAATGTGACAGCATATGCAAAATATGCACATGACCCTACATGAATAGATACTTAATTGGTAACTGGTAAGTAATCAGTCAAAAATGAATGCGTAATCGGTTTAACCAATTACACGCAAAACACTTAAAATTTTAGGCCAGCCTACAACGTCTAATCCGGCCTTGGTGCTGAGCTTTTTCTACATTCTAATTCCATAACCAATACTGTATAAAACTCTACTAAGGTGACATTGCTCAGATCAGTTTAAGGTTAAGGTTACTTGAATCGCTACAAAGAAGGAAATGAAGAGCATACCTAAAACATGAGACTCAGCCAGTGTGAGGCAGACAAAAGTACCTCCAGTTCTCAACACTCTTTTTACCTGGCAACAAATGCAAACTGCCCATGTAAACCCTAAATAAACTACATATCAATCCATTTTGAGTTCACTAAAACAAAACAATAATCTATATAATTGAAGATTCAAGTTCATCTTACCTCAGCTAAATACTGAGTTCCCAGTTTAGGTCCAAGCTCAGGCTCCATCAAAGCATCTAACCCTCCTTTATCAAGAACAACATCAAAAATCCCATCCTTAAACTGCATCTGTGTCATATCCATAACACGCCATTTCATACTCGGTCTCGATCGAATATTCCTCCGTAACATATCAGAGATGACAACTTTTGAGAAATCAATGTTAGTGATGTTCTGAAATCCAGCATCATAGACATTTTCAGATAATTTAGAATTTCCACAACCAGGAACTAGAATCTGAAGAGCCGACGGCGGTGGTGGTGGTGATTTTGAATTGGATTTATCTAGGGTTTGAGTGGTGTGGTTAGATAGATGAGAAAGAAGTGGGGTTTTGAGAAATTGCCATTCTGCGTACCATTCGAAGGTGTCGTCACTACCTCTGATACTGAAGAATTTGTCCCAGTTTTCTTTGCTTGTGAAATCACCAAGTGTGCTTATTAAATCAGCTGATGATGATGCTTCTGCTTTCTTCGCCATATCCAAGGATTTTAGAAAGAGTTTTACTGGTTTTGACTCTTGTTTGATTTTCTTGTTATGAAAAAGCGAAGGGGATGCTAGGGATTAATGCGGTGTATCTGGATCGGTTGGGTCGTATTTGAACGGAGTATATCCGTCTAAATCGGTTCTAGGGACAAGAAGGGGAATTGGGGAATCCAATTCGGTGTAAAATTTTTGAGCAGTTGAATTCTCTTGCCTTGACTTGGAGTTTGAATCTGACTTTATTCCCTGACTCATGGGACCAAGCTATTGAGTCAGATCCAGATGATTCAGGTGACATCGGTCAAATTCAGATGAGTCAGATTCAGACGACTCAGATGAGTCGGGAAAAAGCAAACAAGGTGTGAGTTTGAACATTCGTTGAAGAATGTGTATATAATCAGACTCTTTACGAGAGAGATGAGTATCCGATGATTTTTAATTGCATATGCCTTATAAGTTAGAACACGGGATATGAGATGAAATGCGAAAGGAAAATATTGTATCTTTTTCGAAACCAAATAGTAGATGGGTGAAGTAGTGTTTTTGGACTGTACTACAGACTTATTGTCATTTGGTAAAGAAAAAACTACCAAAACGGCAGAATTTCTCATGTTCGAGTTTTTGGTTGAGATAGATAGAAGAATATGTTTCTCATGAAATGAATATAATCTCACACACTACAGCTAACATAAACATATGAGAGTATAACTATCGCTAAAAACGCTCACAATTATTGGATATTTGCAAGAATGAGTAATATGGTGACCTTTCGAAAAGTTTTTAAAATGGAGAAAGAAATTGGATACTTCTGGTTAGTTACTTATTGATTGTGTAATTTAAAGTCATAAAAGTAGCTTTAATCAGAAAAATTCTAACCACGTCTAAAATATGCTTATGTTTGGCTTCAACCACTTCATTTCATTCAGAAGTATATTGGCAAGTGAATTCATGTTTAATATCACGAAGAGTGGTAAAAGTAGCAAGTTCATTATTAATAAATTCACCACCACCATCTATCCTTATCGTGATATTCTTAATTTGATTTTTGAAGTTAAAAAAGATTGTCTTAAAATCATACTTTGCATGAAGTGGAAAGAGCCAACACGATTTTGTGAAATCATCAATGACCCTAATAACATAATAGAGATTACCATTATTTGACATTACAAGTGCAGGACCCCACAAGCACATGTACAAAATCTTTAGTGGCTTAGTTATAAGTACAATGAGAAGAAATACTAAATAGTAGTTGATGAGATTTTCATCATTGGCGACATTCACATAAGAGTAGTGTTTTTTTTAGCACAATATTGTCAATAGACTGATAAAATTTTTGTAAAGTTTGAAATGAAGTATGAGTTCTAATGCTAGATTTATGGTGAAGATTTACTATGATTTCAATTTGGATTTCAAGACCATTGTCTTGAGGACCCTGCAACAGAATCTTCCCAATTTGAAGATCATGTATTATGTAACCAATGGAAAACAAGTAATAATGCAATTATTATCCGAGAAATTTATGAACTGGAAAAAGATTATTGGATGTTTGTGGAACATGTAAAACACTTGGAGAGTAAACTATTTGGTAGTTATAAGAAAAGAAGGAAAAAAAACAGCACAAATAATAGGCATACCTTCATGACAAGCAGTTTGAGTGTACTCGTATCCATCATATGAAGTATATTTATCAAGTTGGGAAGTATCAGAGACATTAAGGTTATTTGCTCCACTATCTACAAAACAAGGATTCTCCCACAAATATATTTATTGTTTTCGACATGGAATGAAGATTATGTGAAGGAGCACAACCTTGATAAGTAAAATTTAATTATTGGAGCATTCAACTGCAGAATGGCCATATTTTGTGCAAATTTAACATTGAATCTTATTTCCAAAAGTAATTAAAGATAGAGGAGGAACTGAATTAAATCCAGAATAAACAAGTTTAGACATTTGTTGGTTAAAAGCCACCTCTAAAGTTTGGATTAAAGAGTCGTTTAGATTTATATTTTTTGCTACATCCACCTCTCATCATTGGATGTGAATTTATAAATTGTTGACGTAATTATGTTTGGAAATTACTACGAAAAATTATGTTAGCCAGAAAAGCTTTATTCTCATAATCGGCAATGAGAGACTTGATTATGGAGGTAATGACAATTTATTTAATTTATAAGATGATTGTGAAGCTCAACACTAGTAACATGAGGGTATCCAACTTTGGTAGATGTAGGAAAGTTCAAATGAGGAGCTCATTCCAAATATAGTAATAACAACAATCTTTCTATCAATAACTACATACCTGACAGCCCCATACGTACGACTTTCTTGATCTCATTCGGATAAGTTGTGATGAAATCATTTCCTAATCAAATAAATTGTGGTTTTGTACGAGTTGAATAGTGTAGGTAGAAGATACTTGAAAAAATCCAATTTCAATATTTGTCCTTAATTCATGTGAAGAAATAACTCCATCAAAATATGGAATATTGTTGAATCTGACATTGTGGAATTAAGCCATAGAATAATTGTTGAATATTCATCTTGCCAGAGAATGTAAACAAGATTAACAATGATGTGCTTGTTGATGTCGATACGTCTTTAGGTTATTCAGAGTAACATGAGCATGTCTCAACATTCATAGACTTCCTATTCTAAACTAACGATGTTGAATTTAGTAATCTAATTAAGCGACCTTGAGTTTTGGGACTAAAATATAACAACCAATGTTTAGCGGGTTTAACCGACTAATGCTCTAACAATCCCCCCCCCCCCCCAACAAACAGAGACACACTCCATTAGAGACCCTTTCACACATATCCAAAAAAAAATCATTTCGATAAAAATTAAGAGTTGGCTTCACATTTTTATCATATCCTCATTTAAAATCAACGTATGTTTTCTTAGAATCAAGATACGTAGCATAAGCTTGGTATTCTCCAAAGGAAACAACAGTTAAAAGACTCGTCCAGATTCTGGAAGTCATGGATTTGAGGGTTGTTGTTGTTATTGATAGTGGTGGAGGTGAAGGTGGCTACGGTGGAAGAAAACCGCGGTATGGGGAAGTAAGTGCGATATGAAAGAATAAATGGTTCTATAGAGATTAAATAATATATAAATATATATAATTACTACGTGTAAGCAGATTATTCATACGATGAATGATTAATTCAAAGTAACAAGTTCAACAAACGTCTTCATCCATCCAACCGCAACTACGATTATTATCATTCATTCAATACCTCTATTGGATAATAACGGCGTTTCTGAGCTTCAGGAAGTAAATCTAAACAAGAACAGAGAAAAATAATGACTTAATACTTGTTAACCCTAACAGATTTAGAAAAATACAATTCCTTTCACTACTATATCTTACACCTCGGTTTTCCTACTATTATTTGTCAGTCTAATCCACTTCTAAGTCTTTATACTATTGTCGCATTATTACTTCTGCAACTCATATGTCACAAGACTAATCAGCTGCAAGTATATATAAATCTCCTATTTTTTCGGGTAGTTCATCTATGTCTCAAGATTAGTCAGACAAGATAAGGGACAAAATTGTTAGAGCACTGCTCCATTGAACTTGCATGCATTGATATCTCAAGCATGTTTGTCAATGTTAGTGATCAAAACTATAAGTCTTGATTTCTAGTCTACTATAGCTAAGTCTCGGACTAGGATAGAAAGTGTAATTGAACTCAAGAACTCCATGGTGATCATCATACAAGACGAAGGATTACTCAAGGAACCGGTGGAACTTCATCGACTAAAAGGTATGTGAAGACTTGACCTTATCTATCACTCAAAAGTTTATCTACTCTATCTCTTATCTTGAGACAAAAGTCGATTTGCAATATAGACTTTGATTATACACATTTGGTATTTTGAGCCGAGTTTATCTCGCTTATCTATTTCTTGAAATATGTGTTGGTAAGCTTTCGCTTTGGCCAAGTTCATCTTTACCTAGTGACGAAAGTCATGTTATATTTAAATTACTTGAAAATGGTTTTGACGAAAAATAGTTTGTGAATAACAACTATATAAAGTCCTCTAAGAATGTTTCAATGATTGAAATGAGATTTTATATTATATAACCATTGTTGGATATAAGCATTATGTGGAAACACATACATGTATAAGTCCTTATTCCTTGAACCAAAGTATGCGTACTTTGATGCTCGGGAAAACTGGAACAAAGTCCGCGAACCCAGTCTGCGTACTTTCGGAGGTTCTCTTCCCGAGAAAATCTGCTGGAGTTTGTAAAATTTTACAAACTTATGCCTGGTACTTGATTCCGCGTACTTAGGTTGGTTGTTTTCTAAAAATGATTATTCGTGAACTTATCTTATATTAACCAAGGAATACAAGTTTGCAAACCATGGATATAAAGTTCATGAATCGATTCGAGTGAATCAAATCGTTTTTGCTTTGATTGTGTCTTGTATACTTCTATAAGATCTAAGCAATTGAACAACTCTCTAACTAGTTCATTTAAGTCATTTGAACCAGTTATGGTAAAGAAGAATATGGTTAATATGAAAGTGATCATATGGCTAACCTTTTGGTTACCTCGTGTTGAACCAACAAATGTACATGTTTGGGTACGGTTACACAAACCTAAAACGTGCATTTTATTTGTATGTAACAAGCTAAGTTTTTGATCTAACGGTTTAAAAATATTAGCTTGAATCTAATCAGGTTTTTATGTAACGGTGAATATTGAATGCTTTGTTACTAAGCTAACATTGATTGCAAACCCTGATTTGAAAGACTATATAAGGGAGAACTCTAACAACTGGGAAACCTAATCCCCACACCTCTTGTATGATACTAGTTGTATTATCTAGAGTCGATTCTTATTTAACCTTAGGTTTCTACTAAGACCGTGTAGATTAACGACTAGAAGACTTCATTGAGATTGTGAAGCCAGACTGATACTACTTTCTTGTAGTTGTGTGATATGATCTTGTTATTTCTATCGTATTGAGTACAATCTTAATGATTGGCTTGAGATTGATATCTCCGATAGGCAAGATATAAAAGTAATAACAAACATCTTCGTCTCATCGTTTGTGATTTCACAATATCTTCTTTCGCCGCGTCGATTAAGATTATTGTGAGGTGATTGATAATACTAGGCATTTTTTCTGGAATATAAGTCCGGGTTATCAATTGGTTCATGTTCACCTTGATTTATCAAAAGATAGAACAAAACTCGTAGGTATTTCTGTGGAAGACATATTTATCTATTACCGTAGACTTTTCTGTGTGATACAGGTTTTTTTATTATAGTCTTCAACTTTGGGTTATAGAAACTCTTAGTTATGGGTGATATCAGCTAAGGGAATCAAGTACGTAGTATCCTGCTAGGATCAAAGACGTAAGGAGCGCAATTGTACCTTGTATCAGTGTGAGATTGATTGGGGTTCAACTACAATCCAGACTGAAGTTAGTTTGTTGTAGTCTAGTATCTGTAGCGGCTTAATACAATCTGTGTTCAATATGGACTAGGTCTCGGGTTTTTTTTTGCATTTGCGGTTTTCTCGTTAACAAAACTTCTGATGTTTGTGTTATTTCTTTTTCGCATTATATTTTGTTATATAATTGAAATATCACAGGTTGTGTGTTGTATCGATCAATTGTGAAATCCAACCTTTAGTTGTTGATTGGAAATTGATTGATCCTTGAACATTGGTCTTTGGCACCGTTCAAGTGTTTTATCTTGTATTCAATGAGACTCATAGATTTCTATTTGCTTGAGTAAGAATTGAATCGAGAAAGGGAGATATTACTCTTTGATATACTTTATTAAGATTGAGTCTAGTTGATTCTTTTGAAAGTATATTGGAGTTAGTCCATACAGATTTCTAATCGAAATATTGGGTGTGGTTGTTAGACTCCCACTTTTTCAATTGGTATAAGAGTAGGCAAACATGTTTAAAGACCTTACAAGTCTGTGTTTGTGGCAATCTGAGTCTGAGGACAAAATTATTCTCTCTAGCATATACGCATACCAAGATGTCTTCTAAAGCTTTTAAATATGCCAAATGTCTTAGGAACACCTCAAAGGATTAATCCTTAGCTGATTCTTCTGAATCCCGAGGTATGAAGGTTGTTCTATCAAATCTTGACATCTCTCTTCCTCCAATGAGATATTTGACACTATGGCAAAAGCTGAAATGGAGCTTACCAGAATCTCAAAATTTCTACTGAGGATATTGATTTTCAGGATCATGCTCAGCTTATTGATGAATTTGAAAAGTCTCTTGGTCGAGAACATGAACTCTATAACATCATTGAGTCCTTCTCTAACAATATTGAAAAATTTCTCCAAGAAACTACTTTACAACGTGAAAAGATTAGTGTTCTTGAGGATATTATCAAGGAAGACTCAATTAGAGAAAAATGTTTGATCGAGACACATTCATCAAATCTAAGCAGACTTCGTGTCGAAAAAGAGAAACTAGGTGCATCTCTTACTTTATCCCATGAACATTGCAGATTCTTGGAAAAGGAAAACTCTGTCTTAAGGAGAAATTCTTCTGTACCAACTAATTCTCATGAATTACAACACATGAAGAGATGTCCTCCAAAAGAATGTTGTGTCAAGAAAGTTTTACGTGACTTACAATTTTCTCATATGGCTATGAAGTTAAAACAAGTGCCAGCTATTGTTTCTCCTCCACGAACCTGTACTTTCTGTGGGAAAAATAATCATTATGCTATTCATTATTTTGCTAGGAGAAAACAAATTTCGAATCTTCATAATTTGCTTCTTTCTACTATCAATGGAGTAAATAGTCTGTCGACTTCTGCAGTGAATCTCATGCCCATAAAATACCAGAAATCTTATAAAAATGATCTCTTTTCTAGAAATCATCACAGGGTACATGTTCATCCCAATGGTATAAATTCATGTGTCACTGATGAACATATTCCCTATGTTTATAAGAATGAATTTGGTAAGTCTAAGTCTAAAAAATGGATTCCTCTATATCCTGATCCTCTTGAACCAATCTCAAGAGGTCCTAGATTTAGTCCTCGGAGAAAACCTTCTGACGGATATGATAAACAAGTTGTGTCTTACTCTTCTGGGATGAAAGTCAACCGAATAAAGGTGAAGCATACAAAGATCAAACTGTCAGATGATATGTATAACTCCTTTCTCAATGATCATAGTGGGATTATCTCTCACTCTACCAACTGATTTCAGGTATTATGTTCCTTGTTTCTAACTTGAGAGGTGCAAGGACAATAATTGAGAATTGCTCAAGTATGTTGTATATTATTATTATTTTGTTTGAGTTTTTGTACTGACGGTCCATAAACATTCACGTCATCCTCCTGCGAGTTCATAGGTTTTCCATAAGAAAGAGTTTCCCTCTCCTATTCACAAACTCATATATATTTACTCTATATTGTGTTGTTTCATCCCTAACAAAAAATTATATGGAGAACTATGCAAAATCTCAAGAGATTGTACACCTTGATATGGATGATGACACTCAAGGACGTCAATTAGTTCAAGAGCTGGTTCTAAAGAAGATGCTTGAAATAAAGGATCACAACTCATGTACTGATGATTTAGTCAAGGATTTAATGTGTTTTCAGAACGATTCAAAGGTCGAGTTTTCAAATATTCAACTGCAAATAAACCAACTCTTAGATGGTCAGGCCATAATCCTCGCTAATCAGAATATTCTGATACAGAATCAAAAGAAGCTCATCATGGACTGCGTCAAGGCTAGACAACTTGCTCGGATTATTAATCATAAAGTTAGTGTTCTAACTCGCGAACATGGTGTGTCTACGGTCAAGAGAATAAATGAAATCATTGATACTTTCTTTGATGGATTCATTGAAAGGTATGAGGTTCTCAATGAGCTTTGATTTTTGCCTAGTAAATCTTCGGATAAGAATTTTATTTTCTTGTTTTGTTTAGAAGAATAACTAGAGTTTGGAATAGCCATTATTGTGATTACACATAGCTATGTCCAACGTTTTCATCTTCATGTTTTTAGGTTTATTTGTTTAAATTCTAAAAAAATGTTTGGAAGATGATTTTTGCAGTATTAATCTTTATGGTTTTATTTATTGAAATTTGTTATGAAATATGTGTGTTTGCGTCCGTGAACTATGATTGTCCCATGCCTGGTCAAAAGTTAAGTCTTTCGTATGTCGATATGGATGTATTGATAAAAGAATGAATGAACTTTTGACATTACAAAAGTTTGAAGCCTATTATGTCATTATGCAAATATTGATGGAAGATAGGATGAACTTTTGTTTACAAGGATTATGTCTATTGTATGTCATTGTGCAAATAGTGATGGAAAAAATAATGAATCCTTATCTATTCCGCAGTATTGATCTTCCCCGATCAATATTTTATGTATATACTATGAGGCTCCGTAAGTTCTCTTATGTCGAGCAATTTTGATTATATTAATTATGGGTTCTCTTGTGGTTAATCTAATTGAGTATGTTTGGATTCAAATTCATATTCATATGTTATTTGTTATTTCAAAAGAAATCCTTCTTTTCTTATGAAATTAAGGTCGCTCTTGTTGTTCTTTCGAGAATGACATATTATGGGGGAGAGTTCTTAATTGAACTTGCGCTTAATTTCCAAATCTTTGTGGGGAGTGCAGCTTTGGAATATTATAGGAGTTATCTTGTATCTTTATAAACTCCTTGATGAAAGCATTTAGCTTCGGCCATATGATTGCATCTAAAAAGTTGATATGTACTTTCTTTTGGTCATGAAATGTCTCTATGGAAAATTTCATTAGGATCCCATTTTTGTATCTTTGCCAATTTTATTGACAAAAAGGGGGGGAAATAATGTGTAGTTCACACTACAAATACATATGGTTTTCGGATCATTATGTAAGAGGGAGTGGTTTCCATGTGAGATGGAGTATTGACTAAGGGGGAGTGATACATATCACCATAGTATTGTTGTCGAAGTTGTTATACAATTAAACTTTGATGTTGTATAATAATACTATGACACTGTATAACAATGATTGAGAATTCTTGTTTTCTCATTGTTATAGCTACGGATTTTCAACAACGATGATGCTAAACTTACAACCTTTGGAATCATTGGAGTACTTGGAAGTGACGAAGATTTCGAGTAATGTTGAAGATTAGGCATGTGGAAGAAAAGCTACAAAAGTTTATTTATCTATTCTTGTATTCCATATGTATTGATAGTTTTGTCACTAAAATTGACAAAAGAGGAGATTGTTAGAACACTGCTCGGTCGAACTCGTATGTATTATTATCTCAAGCATGTTTGTCAATGTTAGTGATCAACACTATAAGTCTTGATTTCTAGTCTACTATAACTAAGTCTCATACTAGGATAGAAAGTGTCGTTGAGATCTTAAGAACTCCATGACGATCATCATACAAAACGAAGGGCTACTCAATTAACTGGTGGAACTTCATCGACTAAAAGTTATGTGGAAACTTGAACTTATATCTATCACTCAAAAGTCTATCTACTTTATCTCTTATCTTGAGACAAAAGTCGTTTTGCTATATAGACTTTGATTATACACATTTGGTATTTTGAGCTGAGTTTATCTCGCTTATCTATTTTGTAGTTGCAGGAATTCCCACACTACACCCAACTCAAGAATTTATGACACAATTTGAAGATTAAGTACCTCTTTATTGATATGATCTTAAAAGAATTACAATAAACAAGAATACAATTCACTCAATAAGATTTTCTCTCTCCTAAAAACTTTCTTAGCACTCAAAAATTCATCTCTCTCTCTGGAAATATTCATTTCCTTTATATAGGCATTTACATAATGGATTACGACTCATGATGACTCATTTACTGAGTTAAGATTCCCTTTAATTTCGGATCTGAGTTCTTGCGATAAATCGCAGTTAGCACCGCCTTATTCATTCGCAAGTTTTATTAGTTCATCGCAGAAATGTCACACTTTACTCATGTTTCTGTCATTTTCATTTGATATGTCATTCCTTACGTCATTTTGAGACGTGTCGCAGAATATCATTGATGTGTCGCAGAACTGTTGTTTATTTTCTGCGAAGAAGATAAAGATTATGAGAATTTAAGTTTCTTGATTTGCCGCAACTCCTTACTTTTTACCCGAAAAAGTTCCCTATTTTACGTTTTACCGTTGGCACGTGTCAATTTTTACTTTTTTACCGATCAACCCGGTTACCCATACTTTATCTATAAATAGATGTCCCACTCGAGGAAAGATTTTCTTTCATCTTCTCTCTTTTCTTCAACTTCTTTCTTTTTCGTCTGCAATTTTTTGTTTCCTAATATCCTTCTTGCTGCTGCTCTAATGGAGACTCAAAGGTATGTTCTTATCTTGAATCTTATTTTGTTCATGTTTCATCATTTCTATCGCCTGATTTTCTTTGTAATCCCCATATTCTATATTATCCTTTTCAGTAACACTACTTCTCGGATTAAGATTCCTGTCAAAAACCCTAACCCTAAAGTTCCTCAAAAAAGGCGTGTTGGAAAGGCGAAAAGATCTGAGAATGATAAGGTAGTAAGAAACACTTATTTCTTTGAAATAACAATATTGTTGCCTCTGTTTCTTATCTACATTATTATTCGCAGGGTGAAGAAAATATTTCTAGACCTCTTAAGCGTTCTCGTCATATTAAAGCTCTTCCAGATGAAGTGGATATTCTTGATTTCTTGCCTGCAGACCCTGTTCCGCCGCAAGATAAATCTTCTTCTTCTCCTCGCGTAAATTATAATATTAACACCAATACTACTTCTTCATCAATTCCAAATGAAACTATTGATGCTAATATTTTCATCAATACTTCAAGAGTTGCGATGGATGAATATTTAATAGCTGGAACTAAAGTGAATGAATCAGCAGCCAATGATCCTGCGATTAATGAAACTGTGGTGAATGAAACCATGGTAAATAAAACTGCGGTGAATGAAGCCATGATGAATGAAGTTGCGATGAAGGATGTTGCAGTGAATGAGACTGTAACTGCGACTAACCAAGTTCCTTCTTCCACCCCTACTACCGCGAGTGATTCTAATATTCAAGTTATTGTCGCCAAAACCTCTTCCTCTACTTCTCTTCCTTCTTCTCAAGAAATAACAACAGGGGTTGAAGCTGCTTTTCAAATATTATCTGAAGTTTTGAATGATGCTATGAAATCTTCTACAGACCCTGCGAGACAAGATATTTGTATGATTCTAAGCAAGCATCTTGGATCCTGCGGTTCTTCGTCTAAGCTAACAGCTTTAGAAAGTGAAATTGAAACCTTGAATAAGAATCTTCAAGCAAAAATCTTAGAATGTGAACTTCTCGATCATAAGTTTCGCAATTCTGAATTAGACTGCGAAAATCTTCGCAGCAGAAATGATGATCTGAAAGGTACAACTTTCTTGCCTCTGTTTTTTCCTCAGTAATTCTTTGTTTTCTATGTACTCAATTTTTCTTTATTTATTTGTTGACGCATATTTAGCTTCAAAACATAACCAATTATTGAAGATACTTGAATGGGAAACAATCGCTGATGAGGCCCGCATTGGGAAAGAGTCTTGGAAGAATCAATTTGATAGATTGAATACTCTTCACACATATTCAATTGACGAGATAAATAATCTTAAGAATGAGAATAATCAGCTAATTTGTGAACGAGATCGCCTAAGTAATGAATCCACTCAACTTTTATATTCGCTAAATCAGACTAATTTGAAGGTGGAATCTTTATTTGAAGAAAACAAAACCCTATCTCAAGAGAAACGTAGCTTTGTGAGTAAAACAATGGTTTATTCGCAGCAATTGAGTAATCTTCAAAAGCTGTGTGACAACCAAAAGCAATTTCTTCGTGTATTGAAAGATGAGGTTAAAAAGATAACCGAATCATCTGCCGCTGAACAAGAGAAACTTATAAAAGGTAGATTAGCTCTAAGCGTAAAAGTCAACAGTCTCAAAGATGACTATACTCTACTGAATAACTCCCATTCCTCCTTAAAAGAAGAAAATACTCATCTTCTTTCTAAAGAAAAAAGTATAAAATCTCGTTTGAAAGGTAAAGTTGGTGATACTTTTGATGATACCATGAATCAATGGAAGAATTGATTCCTTAACATAATTCAAACTTTATCCTCGCAAAAGGAAGGTAGTCATTTTGACTGCCTCGTCTATTAATTATTTCATTGTATTTTCCCATCTTATTTCTTGCGAGAATTCCATCTAATATGCAATTTTTCTTCTGCGAGAATCGAGAAGCACCTTCAAGCTTCAATCTCTGATCTGTCTATGAGGTTGGCCAAACTTCGCAAAAAGAACACCGCGCTTTCTAACTCTCGCAACAGAGCATTAAGAAGATTTGATTATCTTGAATATTTCAAAGATATAGAGATCAAAAACCGGGAAAAGAATTGCCTCTGTAAGGCTCATTTAGGCGCTGAGGTTCTCGTAAACAATGTTCTATTCTCTCATTCTTTACCTCCTATGAAGATCAAACCCTTGGAGATAGATAATAACGAAGTCTGTCGTCTCATAGATGGAGATCTAAATTATTCAAGTAATGAAGTAAATTTTTCTGAGGATGAACAAACCCCACCTAAAGAAATAGAAGAAGAAGAAAACCCTCTCAATGATGGAGAATATCAATAAAATCCTCATAAAGAAGCAGAAGAACAGAATTCTCCTCACAAAACAATCACTGGTGATGGAGAGACCCAAACTAAAAAAGGTGTCGCTGATGAAGATAATAGTAGCGAACAAGAATGATAAAATTAAGGAAGAATATTCTCCGAAGTTTTATATTCTTGCGAAATATCTTGTTCTTTTCCTTGTCCTGCGAATGATTGTAATTTCTGAATCTCTTTTGCGAAACATTGCAGTTTTTGTAACTCCATCATCTTCTTCTGATTATATATTTTTATTAATCTGAATCTAAGCTTCGCTGATTCTTGTAACTTGATTATTTTTACTATCTTGATTCTTCTCAAGGAAGATAATGAAATATTATTTTATAATCCCCATATTTTCCCCTCATAATCTTCCTTGTGAAGTATGTAATATGTTACCATTGTAAGAAATCCCTTATACTTGGCTCTTTTTATCATTCTGCAATATGATGAATGAATTGTCGCAAATAATGCTGCGAAAAATCTGTTATATGATTCGCAAATATAATCTCTCTTGTGGTCTTATTTCGCCTTCCTAGTTAAAGGTCTTATTATGCCACTTTTATGCGACAAGATCGCAGGACATTCTTACTTTCATATGTAATAATCCATTGATCTTGTCTTACCATTTATTTTGATCTATGCGACAATATGACAAGTCTAAGCCATCTTTCAAGATTAATTTCTCTTTGCTTTTTAAGACTCATGACATTGGCGTCTTTTCGATGAAATCGCAGGACGTTTTTGCGATTTATATCCTCTTATCATTGATTTCATTTATCTCGTCTTTTGTTCTTATCGCAAAAACCCATTGATCTCATCTTAACATTTCTTTTTTTTGCCTTTTTTGCATATTATGCGGCAATATGACGGGCCTAAATATTCTTGCGAATATAAAGTCCCATGACATTGCTGTCTGTGTCACGCGACAATATGACGGGTCTAAATACTCTTGCGAATATAAAGTCCCATGACATTGCCGTCTTTTTTGATACACAGCTCCCTAATGGAGGGTATCGCCCTTATCTCTCCCCCTGGTTTCCCCTTCAAGGAGACGTACTTCTGCCATACAAGACTAGATCCTCCCATCCGGTTCTAGAAACAACCGGTTGTTTTTCGTAGCCTCTTATCCTTTATGCCTATATGGCTTATAGTTACGAGACTACACCCTAGTGGGGTTTTCTTCGGGCCGAACACATCGTAAGCCAAGACTTTCCGTGGATGGCCAGGGTAGGTTCATCCGTCCCGGGCACCCACAACTCAACTGTGTACCTCGGCGCCTTGATCATACGTTGCATTGCTTAGGAGAAACTCTCGGGCGCCCAACCAGGGTATAACCTTATATAGTCGGGAATCCAAGTTATCCCTCCTGGATGGATTTTCTATAATCCCAAATCTCCATGACTAGGTTCCAGCAGCAATATAGCCTTTCCCATAGTCATGCAAAGAGATACCCCCCTTATGACGTACTTTAAGGACGTTGCCTCTTACGGAATAGAATCCGCGAACTAAGATGTACGCCATAAAGGATCGTCCCATTTTCATATGTTTTTAGGCAATTTGAGCCCGTCTTATGCATTTGTATTTAAAATTCTTAATTATCTCGCAAGTTATTGCGAAAAATTACTTTGTATTTTGCCAATTTTGTTCTTGCGAATTATTTATTTTATTCTCTCGCAATTGCTTGCGTATAATCCCATCATCTTAGTCTTTCCATCCTTTATTGATAATATTTTCTTAGATATTGTCTATTCCATGGTTTTCCCAACCTTTGACCCATGTCTCTTCCTTCTGGATCCATTAACTTATATGCTCCAGTTCCAATTATTTCTTTGATAATATATGGCCCGTCCCATTTTTTCGCTAATTTCCCTCCATTTTCTCGCTGATATTCTGGTGTTTCTCGCAGAACTAGATCTCCAACTTGGAACTCACGCTTCTTTACTCGCTTATTATATTCACGAGCTAATATGCGATGGTAGTTCTCCATATGTTGTAATGCTTTTTCTCTCTTCTCTTCTACTTCATCAAGTTTGTCTAGAATCATATCAGCACTAAGATTCCTTTCCCAAGATTCTCTTTTTGTTGTAGGAATAACAACTTCTGTTGGTAATACTGCCTCAACTCCATATGTTAAACAAAAAGGTGATACCCCAGTTGCTTCTCTTCGTGTAGTATTATAAGCCCAAACTGCATTATGGACTTGTTGACACCATGTTCTATGATGCTCTTCTAATTTCTTCTTGAGGATATCTGCGATTGTTTTGTTAGTTGCCTCAGCCTGACCATTAGCTTGTGGGTATAAAGGAGTCGATTTTACGCACTTTATCTTGAATGCATTAAGTAGCATCTCTATATTTTGTCCTTCAAATTGCTTTCCATTATCTGACACCAATTGTGCAGGAATTCCGAATCTACAAATGATGTTTTCAAATATAAATGTAAAAATGTCCTTATCACGAATATGATGTACTGCTTTAACTTCTGCCAATTTTGTGAAGTAATCTGTTGCGACAATTAAATATCTCTTTTGCCCTGTTCCTGGTACAAATGGGCCCACAATATCTAAACCCCACTTTCCAAATGGCCAAACATTTTTTGAGGATGTTAATGTTTCACCAGGTGCATGTATTCTTTTTGCAAATCGCTGACATTCCTCGCAACTTCTTGATAAATTCTTTGCATCTTCATGCATATATGGCCAATAATAACCTTGCATTTTAGTTCTATATGCTAAAGATCTTCCGCCGCTGTGATTACCAGCATCCCCACTATGTAAAATTTTTAGTATTCGTTTTCCTTCCTCTTGTGTCAGACATCTGAGGGAAGGCCCATTTAAATATTTTCGATATAATATCCCATCTCTTAACTCATAATTTGTTGCTCTACTTTTTAATTTGTGTGCTTCTAATCTGTTTCTTGGTACCTCTCCTCTTGCTAGATATGCGTGAATTTCCGCACGCCAATCTGCGATAATTCGACTTGATTCTTCGCCATTTTTTTCTACTACCATTGCCTCAGCTTCCTCTTCATCTTCTTTATTAATTGACGGTGCTATGAGTGTTTGTATTTTTATATTTCTCGCAGTTGGATCTACCATCATACTTGATATAAACGCAAAAGCATCTGCGAGCCTATTATCTCTTCTTGAAATATGCCTCCACTTGAGTTTTGGAATTTTCGCAGATAATTCTTCAACAAGTTTCTTATATTTTTTCAAAGTTATATCATTAGTTGCGTATTCTCCTTCGATTTGGCGAATAATCAATTGTGAATCACTGGTAATTCTTGCATTCTCTACCTTCATCTCTATTGCAAATCTTAGAGCATGCACTACAACCTCATATTCTGTTTCGTTATTTGTAGATTCAAATTCTAACCGGAATGCAAATGCCATTTTGCCCCTTCGGGTGAAATAAAAACGACTCCCACTCCATTTCCTTCCCCATTGGATGATCCATATACTAATATTTCCCATCTATTTGGTTCTGTTAAAAGATCTCTTGGGTCCCCATACTCTTCTTCTATATCCATCATGTATTCTACACCTTCATCATCCTCCAAAGGAAATTCTGCGAGAAAATCTGCGACAATTTGAGATTTTGGCGAGGACAAAATTGCATATTGGATCTCAAAATGCCCCACTTGTGCGTTCCATCTTTCAACTCTACCTGATCTTTTTGAATTTTTCATTACTGATTCAATTGGTACTTTTGTTAGTACTTTGATTTTATGCGCTTGGAAATATATGCGAAGTTTAGATGCCGCATAAACTAATGCCAGAATTAGTTTTTCAATCTTTGAATAGTTTTTCTCCGCAACATTGAATGTTTTGCTGATGTAGTAAATTGGTTATTCAACTCCTGCATCATTTCTCAAAAGTACTACGCTTAAAGAATGTTGAGTTGTTGCAAGGTACATCAACAATTCTTCTCCTGGTTCAGCCTTCTGTAAAATGTATATATTTACCAAATATTCCTTAATTCCTTGAAAAGCTTTCTCACATTCATCTGTCCATTTAAATTTTGTTCCCTTTTTTAGTATGTTGAAGAAATGCTTGCATTTATCTGATGACCGCGAAATGAATATGCCTAATGAGGCTAAAAGTCCATTCAATTTTTGCACATCTTTTATTGTTGCTGGAGTTGGCATATCTCGAATTGCTTGCACCTTTTCAGGATCAACTTGTATTCCTTCCTTTGATACAATATATCCCAATAATTTCCCAGATGATACTCCGAAAGTACATTTCTCAAGATTTACCTTGATATTAAAAAGCCGCATTTGATCAAAAATCTCCCTTAAATCCTGCACATGATTCTTAGCTTCTTTGCTTTTTACCAACATATCATCTACATATACCTCTAAAGTTTTATGTATCCATTTCGAACACCTTTTCCACCATCCTTTGATAAGTTGCTCCTGCATTTCGTAACCCAAAAGGCATCTTTGTGTAGCAATATAATCCTCTGGGAGCATAGAATGCAGTATGTTCTTGATCTTCTTCCGCAATTGGGATTTGATTATAGCCCTTGTATCCATCTAACGAAGATATTCGATCATTTCTTGCGGCAGATTCCACCAGCTGCGGAATATCTGGCAAGGGAAAACTATCTTTTGGACATGCTTTATTTAGATCAGTAAAATCGATGCAAATTCTTATCCCTTTATTTTTCTTGGGAACTACTACCATGTTGGCGATCCATTCTGGATATTTTTCTTGCCTTATAATTCCTGCGTCTAGCATCTTCTGCAATTCTTCTTCTATCTTGGCACGATAAGTGGTCGCAATCTTTCTTATTCTTTGTTTGAATGGTCTGACATTTTTGTTAATCTCCAATCTATGGCACGCAACAGATGGATCTATTCCAGGCATCTCATCCATATTCCATGCAAAAATGTCTCTGTATTCTCGCAGAAGGTTTACAGTTTTCTCTTCTTCCTCCACATCCATCTTAGTTCCAATTTTCAGCATTTTTGGGTCTTCTTCACTGCCAACATTTACTTCTTTTGTGGGTTCTGCTGCAATATAAATGGCTTCATGTTCTCCCATTGGTGTTGGTGTTTTTATTATCTCCGCTGGTTCATCACTTTCTTGTGATACATCGTTAAATATTCCTTTTCCTTCTTCTGATCTTATCATGTAAATCTTGAATTCTTCTTCTTTCCTCATTTTTCTGCGCTGTTTTTGCAACTGAATTTGATTTTCACAATTCTTTACTTCATTCTGGAAACATAACGCTGCATAATCTGTATCTCCTCTAATCTCGCCAATTCCGCTAGGCATAGGAAATTTTATGCACTGATGTAGAGTTGATGATACAGCCTTGATTGCATGTATCCATGGTCTTCCCAACAGCATATTATATGGTGATTTCACGTCCACTACACACAAAGTTATATGCGTCTCTATTTCCCCTAGCGGAATTCGCACTATAATTTCACCTTTAGGTTTTGTTAGAGATTTTCCAAATCCATGAATATGATATGTTGGACTAAGCATTTCTTCATCTTTGTATCCCATTTTATTGAATGTGTGGTAAAACATTATATCCACAGAACTTCCTACGTCCACCAGAGTCCTATTCACAGCCCACTCTTCTGTAGATCTTATTGATTTCTCTTTTCTTGTTGGTACAACGATTAATCGTGATCACCAATGGAGATGTATGACTTAAATTTTCTTTCGGAATTTCTGCTGCCGTGAATGTGATCTTCTGTTTTTCCCAATCTTTTAGCGGTGATGCCTCCTCTTCCAACATGATTTTCTTTCCTTCAAAATCTCGCTTGTGTATCCTTCCTCTAATATCTTCATGGAACTTATCTATCATCATCTTTGTTATTACATCACACTCCAATTTCTTTTGATTATCTTTGACTTTAACCATCTTTTCTTCCATCAATTTTCTTGATATTCTTCTAACTCTTGAATAATTTCTTTCTTTTACCTAACTTTTGCTATGATTTTCAACTATTCATCCCTGTTTCTGGGCGCCAAAATGTAGTTGCATGAATTCCCACACTACACCCAACTCAAGAATTTATGACACAATTTGAAGATTAAGTACCTCTTTATTGATATGATCTTAAAAGAATTACAGTAAACAAGGATACAATTCACTTAATAAGATTTTCTTTCTCCTAAAAACTTTCTTAGCACTCAAAAATTCATCTCTCTCTCTGGAACTATTCATTTCCTTTATATAGGCATTTACATAATGGATTATAGCTCATTTACAGTTAAGATTCCCTTTAATTTCGGATCTGAGTTCTTGCGATAAATCGCAGTTAGCACCTCCTTATTCATTCGAAAGTTTTATTGGTTCGTCGCAGAAATGTCATACTTTACTCATGTTTCTGTCGTTTTTATCTGATATGTCATTCCTTACGTCATTTTGAGACGTGTCGCAGAATATCATTGATGTGTCGCAGAACTGTTGTTTATTTCGCAGGAATATTGTTGTGACAATATTCTGATCCTACATCTTTCTTGAAAAATGAGTTGGTAAGCTTTCGCTTTGGCCAAGTTCATCTTTACCTAGTGACGAAAGTCATGTTATGTTTCAATTACTTGAAAATGGTTTTGAGGAAAAATGGTTTGTGAATAACAACTATATAACATCCTCTAAGAATGTTTCAATGATTGAAATGAGAGTTTATATTATATAACCATTGTTGGATATAAGCATTGTGTGGAAACACATACATGTATAAGTCCTTATTCCTTGAACCAAAGTATGCGTACTTTTTGTCTCAGAAAACGAAACCCGATCGGTCAGATCTTTGTCGGAGGTTCTCTTCCTGAGAAAATTTGTTAGAGTTTGTAAACTTTTACAAACTTATTTCGGGTACTTAAGTCCCCGTACTTAGGTTGGTTATTTTATAAAAACGATTATTCGTGAACTTATACTTATATTAACTAAGGAATGCAAGTTTGCAAACCATGGCTATAAAGTTCATGAATCGATTCGAGTGAATCAAATCGTTTTTACTTCGATTGTGTCTTGTATACATCTATAAGATCTAACCAATTGAACAACTCCCTAATTAGTTCATTTGAACTAGTTATGGTAAAGAAGAATATGGTTAATATGAAAGTGATCATATGGATAACCTTTTGGTTAACTACTGTTGAACCAATGAATGTACATGTTTGGGTACGGTTACACAAACCTAAAACGTGCATTTCATTTGTGTTCAACAAGCTAAGTTTTCGAACTAACGGTTGAAAGATATTAGCTTGAATCTAATAAGGTTTTCATCTAACGGTAAATTGTTACTAAGCTAACATTGATTGCAAACCCTGATTTAAAAGACTATATAAGGGATAACAATAGAAACTGGGAAACCTAATCCCCATACCTCCTGATACTAGTTGTATTAGCTAGAGTCAATTCTACTTTAACCTTAGGTTTCTACCGAGACCCTGTAGGTTAACGACTAGAATACTTCATTTGGATTGTGAAGCCAGACCGATACTACTTTCTTGTAGTTGTGTGATATGATCTTACTGTCTCTATCGTATTGATTAAAATCATAACGATTGGCTTGAGATTGATATCTCCGATAGGCAAGATATAAAAGTAATCACAAACATCTTCTTCTCATCGTTTGTGATTCCATAATATCTTCTTTCACCGCGTCGATTAAGATTATTGTGAGGTGATTGATAATACTAGGATGGTCTTCGGGAATATAAGTCTGGGTTATCAATTGGTTCTTGTTCATATTGATTTATCAAATGATGGAGCAAAACTTGTAGGTATTTCTGCGGGAGACAGATTTATCTATTACCGTAGACTTTTTTGTGTGATACATTTTTGTTTATTAAAGTATTCGACTTTGGATCGTAGAAACTCTTAGTCGTGGGTGAGATCAGCTAAGGGAATCAAGTGCATAGTATCCTGCTGGGATCGGAGACGTAAGGAGCGCAACTGTACCTTGGATCAGTGTGTGATTGATTGGGGTTCAACTACAGTCCAGACCGAAGTTAGTTTGTAGTAGTGTAGTGTCTGTAGCGGCTTAATACAGTGTGTGTTCAATTTGGACTAGGTCCCAAGGGTTTTCTGTATTTACGGTTTCCTCGTTAACAAAACTTCTGATATTTTCTATTCTGCATTATATTTTTTTATATAATTGAAATATCACATGTTGTGCATTGTATCGGTCAATTGTGAAATCCAACCTTTGGTTGTTGATTGGAAATTGATTGATCCTTGAATATTGGTCTTTGGTACCATTCAAGTGTTTTCTCTTGTATTCAATTAGACTCGCAGGTTTCTATTTGCTTGAGTAAGAATTGAATCGAGAAAAAGAGATATAACTCTTTGATATACTTTATTAAGATTGAGTCTAGTTGATTCTCTTAAAAGTATATTGGAGTTTGTCCATACAGATTGCTAATCGAAATATTGGGTGTGGTTGTTAGACCCCTGTTTTTTTTTTAAAGGCCTAAAAATCTCTGTTAAGAACGTTGCTCATCCTCCTCGAGCTATCTATCACTATTGAAAAATAAGGAGAATCTGATAACACTTGTGTGCTAATTGAAACTAGTGAACATTTATTTTATCAATAGTACTTTTACTTCATCTTTTATTTTTTTCTCGGCTCCTTTGCTTAATTCTTGCTTCTCTTTCTATTTGGTTTGTTTACTTCTTGTTTCATTCTTGCTTCTCTTTCTATGATTGGACCAAGTATAAGGTGGACTAGAAATCACAATGTCCATGAGGCCCAACTGATTTAGTATTTGACGAATGACCAGTTGTTAGGGAGTGGTAACACTACTGTAGCTCGGCATCAGAAAGACCTTGCAATTTTACTTCTTCACTTGGGATCCCATTAAAAAGAACGCGCAATTGGGGGATACAAAATATTATTGGGGTATATAGATACAGGACAAAAATGGTGTCCCAATAGCAATTCGTGGTTACCCCTTTTCCAAATATTTTTTTAATTCCTAATCTACCCCTCACTAATCCTAATTAGTGTTTAATTATAATTAGTAAAACTGTTAATTATTTGTTTTAAGATTAGTGTTTATTTTTATATGAATTTGGGTGAGTGTGGTGATAGTAGAAGGAGGCAAAAAAATCTTTGGAGTGAAATTTTATTTGGGGAAAATGGAGGCAAGTATATTGATCCAACAAATGCAAAGCCGCTTGGTAAGGATACGTCGGAATACTATAAAATTCCTCCGGTATGTTACCAAATAATACTTTTCACCTAGTATCTTGACCTCACTAATGGATTGCTTGTAATGAACCTTCTAATCTCCCATTTTTGTCCTTGTGTAGGGAATAAAAGATCAAAAGGAAGCAATCGCTTGAGCTAAAGATACATCTCTTAAGAACATGTGTGTGTTGGTGAGGAATACCCAAGGTTCAAAGACTCATTTTGAGATGGTTTACGAGAGAAGTGGGCAATACAAGGAGAAGAATAGCCACAAGAGAAAGGGTTATGTATATCCAAAGAAGACTAATAAGGTATACAAGACTCGTACGAGGAAGGATAATTGCCCATTTAAGCTTGCATTCCATCTAAATGACATGAACAAGGAATGTGTTTGTGCGGTTTGGTTCGGCTGTCATAACCACCGGGATCCGAAAGATTATGTTGGTCACTTCCTATTTGTGAAGCTAAAACCTCATGAATTGGAGGATGTAAAGAGACTGACTAAAACACTTATCAAACCGAAACAAATTCTCAGAGGCTTCAAGGAAAAGGATAAGACCAACGTGTCTTCCCTAAGTACGATTTATAGCGCACAAGCAATAATTAGAAGGGTGGAATGGGAAGGGAGGAAAGTTATGAAAGAATTTGAGAAGATAGTTTGGGATCACAACTACACGCGTATCATTAAAAGAGGGTCGGATAACAAGCCCCTTCAAATATTCATTTCGCATCATTTGCTTTCACAGTTGGCTAATACATGTTGTGGTGTTCTTTTGATGGATTGCACCTACAGGACAAACAAATACAATATTCCGTTGTTCAACATCGTGGGGAAAACATCGGACCATTCTAGATCCGGACAATGATCGCCTTCTACAATTGATTTGTCAATAACATTCAAGCCTAAAATATTCTAAGCATCATCCGAGATCAAGGTCATCTCCCCGAACGGGAAGTGCGTTGTATCAGTTTTGCCATGATACCTTTAGATGAAGCAACTGACTATCACAGAATCACACTTCACATAATTTTCAACCAAAGCATATAGACTAGAATCTCTTACTAATGTTTGGACCTCCTCACATTCCAAAGACAAATCCCAATCGGAGGAAGCTTGGTTTCGGCAAACACGCACATCCTTCTTGTGATCCTACAATCAGGAGATAGTACGGTTAAAATATTTTACATAAATACACAAGAATACATATGCAAAATATTAAAAAAATTCTTACATAGGTTTGATAGATAGTACGAGCCCACAAGTGCTTGTATCCAAATAGAACTTTCGGATCGTGATCTTCACCCCAAATTCTGCCACGATCGAGGTCGGGTATCATGTCATCAACATGAGGAAGGTGGGAACCTTTAACTTTTACTTTTCTCTTGCCTTTGTGTTTGACTTCTGTGGGTTGTTGACTAGGCCCACCCAATTCTCTTTGGCTTGGCTTGGTTGCTATTTGACTTGGATGAACCTCATTATCTTCCTCCTCACTTCCCTCTTCATCTTGCTCATCGTGCTCAACTGTTGTAGTAGGTTCATTGAACACAAGTCGACTACGGTCACCCCCACTCTCCCAAGTTATTCCTCTAGACTGAGCCCCCAAACGCTTTTTGCGATTATCATCTTTCCCACGGGGAGGCAGAGTCTGAGGAGTATCAAGACCGTCCTTCCTCTTTCTCTTAGTGACATCATCTTTATTATTTCTTTTCTTAGCTCTCTTGGATTTTGACCTATATCATAAACACACGAAATGAATATAAGACATCTCATATTAGTAACGGCAAAGGCTTACTTAAAAAAACACGCCGGTAAACATCTCCCGGCATAAAAACTTAGTAATAAATTTCTGCCGGTACATTGTTCCGGCGGTGACCATTAATTATCGATAATACCGGGAGTCATATGTAAATCTCCTGGATACCAAAAGATTACTACCAACACTATCTAACTAAATTAATTCCATGCTGTAACTTAGTACCTGCATACAATGCTACCGAAAATATACGTCGGCACTGGTGACAAAATCAAAGATGTTCCTATAAGTTTTAAGTCCACTACTGGCATATGCGAATTATCAAAAAGGAATGTCGTTACCTAAAACCGGCATAGTATTCAACATAATGTCTATGCCAGTACATAACATTACCTTTCAGGGTTTGGAAACGTCTTTGCATTCATGCTAACATCTACGCCGTAACTTAATACCGGCACTGCATTCATCCTAGATTGAATGTCGTAACTCAGAACCGACATAGTATTCATACATAAATCAATGCCGGAACCTACTGAAACTCAAATTTTTCGTTTAGGTTTCGTGATTCTAACCTAAAACCATTGTTATAAATCACTCATAAAGGAGTTTAAAATCACTTACCTTCTCACATAAGCCATCCTTGCGAGCGGTTGATTGTCCGAGTTCGTTGATTCTTATTCTTCTTGCTCTTGAGCAATATTAGAAAGTATTTGTTTTAATTTCTCTTCACTAATCGATTTTGACTTCGATGAGGCAGTTGGTTTCTTTCGTGGAGGCATTGTTATGATTCGGCTAGGTTAATCGACGAATTTTTTTGGAATCGACGAAGAACGTTTGAAGAAAGATGAAGTACGATGAAGATTTTTCTTTTCAAAAACCTAAACCTACACACTGCCGGAACATATTTATAAGAATTGGGGGATATATGTTTTGGTTTTTGATTTTAATGTTTTAGGTGAAAGGGTAAAACAATCTTTTCATAAAGAATTTTAATTAACCAAAGGGTATTTTAGTACTTTCATATCAAATGGTCACCCCTTAGCAGAAATCATGGGTTGGGGGAAGTAATCAGTATCCCCCAATAGCGCGTTCTTTTTAATGGAATCCCAAGTGAAGAAGTAAAATTGCAAGGTCTGAGATCCCCATGGTTAAGTCATCATGTTTCATATTAATGGCCCACCTTTGAAATTATAGATGATCGTTTGGTCCATGCTAATATTTGTCAAGCTATAACTACTCATACTCTTCCCCTAATCTTATCGAAAAGGTTTATTTAATTTTCTTAAATCTTTCTACGTATCACGGTAGTGTATACTCTGTGTCCAGTCTTCGTTAAATATGAAACAAATTTATGGATGAGAAATTATCCAATTCTTTTGGAAGTTTCTGTATGTCTTAGTAAGAAATCAAAGTTTATTATATTTCTTTGGATAGGATATGCCAAACTTACAAAAACGTTACAATTTCTCTTTATGAGTATGATAATCTTAGTTTAGCAACAATGATTTTTCAATTTAAGAATTTAGTTTCAATCCTTAAAGTTTTATCAAATTGAAATATGGTAATAACACATCATATCAACAACCCAGAGGAAATAATTGAACACTGATCATTAAAGAACAAAAAAAACTAAAATCAGGAAAAAAAAAAGCAGAGACTTAAATGAATTCGACAAAAACGATAAGCCGAACATGTTTTTTGGTGGGTTTCTCCGAAAGATTTGAATGAACTTGATACAAATTAAGAAATGAACCTTATTTGACCTCAAAAGATTAAACAAAACACTCCTCTTAAACCCTAAACCTTGGAACCTTAAAACTCCAATTCAGTTGGAGAGATTATCAAAAACTTTTCATTTATCTCTTTCTTAACTATAATTTCTTTCATAATATGGAAAACAACCTTCTCTCTGTTATTAAAAACATCTTCTATCTCTGTAATCCTAAAATCCTTTTCATTTTCTTTTCCTCTTCCCTAGATCTTTTGTAATTGTCATAAATAGACCAGATGTGTTGGTTATTTGTTGAACTTTTGTGAAGATTTGAGGAGGATTTGGTGATAATCAAAGTGGGAAACTCTGTGGTTTCTGTTATATGTTTGGTTGAATTTATGATGAAGATTAAGAAGGTTTTTGATTGATAATGGATTGGGAAACTAATAGTTTCTACTCACTCTTTTATTTTATTTTATTAAACTCTCTCCATCATATTTCTCTCTCTACACATGGTCAATATAATAACATAGAGATAAGGTGACATGTGGACATCTATTGTCCATACAATTCTACTACTACTATTACTAATTAATTAATCGATCAAATCACATTACTCAACAGTATTATTTTTTTTGATGCAAAAGGATGTTTATTGAATCTGCTAAAGTAAGATTACATTGTTTATCTCAGCAATCACTTGCTGAGATATAAAAGTTGGGCATGATGATTTCCATAATTTAGAAATTTTGAATTTCATGGCATGTTTAGGCAATGAATCCGCAGGATTATTACATTCTCTACATATATGCTGACATATCCGGCTATTAAGATTATTCAGATAAGTTTTTTATGTCTTCTATTATTCTATGGTTTATTCTCACTCTTTTTTCATTCACTTTACTTAGTATTTCTTTCTTTGTTACATTTCTCTCTCTTTACTTGGTCAATATAATACCTTAAAGATAAGAGGAAATGTGGACCTCTAGTGTCCTTTCATTTCTATAAAACAATTATTGACTATTCGCTACTACTTAGTCTTACTGTTCTATTATATTTTTTACATCCTATTAACTAACAAGAACCCCCAAACAGAGACACCCTCCGTTATAAACCATTTCATATATGTTCAATTTGTTTATCTCCACAAAATTAATAGTTATCTTCACACTTTTATCATATATTTTTTTCGGATCAACATATGTTTTCTGAAAAGCAAGATACTTATCATAATCTTGGTATGCTCCAAAAGCAGCAACAATTGAAAGATACTTAATAATTCGTATAGTAACAAATATTTGGTTCAAATTACATAATATTTAGCATCTCATTAAAATGTATGTCGTATAATCATAATATAGTCATTATGACTCATAATTATTATATCGGTACTAATATCATTACTACACATAAATGTCAAAACAAATTCTCCGAAATGACCCTCAAATTCCACCAAAAAATTTATTATACTATGACTATAATTCTTCGATACTAAAATAATAAAAAGTTTTAGTCTGACAAGAATACTTTAAGACTACTAAAAAAAGTATATATTTTGAGTTTAAAAATAGAAAAAAATAACTTGGTCAGTGAAAAAATTTAATTTACTTGTGAATATGAAAGCATTAGTCATGAACTTTGATTATTCTTTTTGCCTCATAAATAAAGAGGAATGTACCCTATAACATTACATTTCAAAATTTCTAACAAAGATAGGAATATGATTCAACTATGATGCATTTTCATTAGAGTACTGAAAATGACAAATATTATTGAAACATGGCTGATTAAAACAAAAAATAAAAACGTAAAATAATTGAAAATATATATTCATTCTTACGAAGCTTGTACTTGTTATTAAGACTAGATGGTTCATGAGTAGAAGGAGTGACCTTAACTTCGTACTATGTATACTTCACTTAAGGTAGTAAATTTGGGCCGACAGTTGTTTTTGTAATGACTTTTCTTTAATGAATGTATCCATAATTCTAGTTACCTATGAATGGGTTACCACCCACTATCTGTTATCTCTTTCTTCTGTCCCCAATATTACAATTTTTTTCCTATAATTTAACATAGCCAGTTTACTGTGCATCCAAATTAGGTTGAGCCAAACCAACATCTGTTTGATTTATAATCTGATAAATATTGAAATTGTATTACGTGAGAGTGGTAAAATTTAAGTAGCATCAGTTTTTGATACGCTTGATCTTGGATTAGGTTACGATTTATTTTTGATTGGTCGGTAGGAATTAGGATGCTGACGGATTTTGCATTCTAGTTGTAGATATCAACATCTAATGATTTTACTACTCTACTAGAAAAACATCTGCATTGGTTTACGAACTTGAAGAAGCCGATTAGTTAAACTTGTTTGTTGATAATGTGTTCAAAACTGTTAAAGACGTTTCTCTAATAGAGTGGTAAAGTTGTTGGGTGTTGATATTCATGATCTGAGTTCAAAATTGAACGAGAAAAAAAACACGTTCTCCAACCTTCATTCATAGCTAGATAATGCAGCTGCTAGTCTGCGTCTGTTTGTGAGAGAGGGAGAGGTATAAATTTTCATGTATTTTTTTTTTTTTGTGGTCCATGGAAAGAAGTAGTTAAATTTTTTTTTATCTTCATGTTATTTTTAAGGAACTCAAGTTAACATCTAGTATCTATGGTCTTAGATTAATTATAAAAATGAATGCATTGAAGTTCTTAGGTTTCAATTTTCAGATACTGAACATGGGAGGACCTCAGCTCAGAGTAAGCTTTTGAGTTTCTTGATTGAAGTAGATAAAATGGCATGCTCAAAATAGTCACCATCAAAAGCTAAATAAAAAAAGGACCACCACCATCCCTCCTCCATTCTTCCTGCGTTGGTTGATTTTGACTTGGAAATTATTTTTTCGGGGAAAAACAAAACTAGCTAGTTTACCATATACAGAATAGGGGGTATCAAAGCAATTCACGTGATATATAGCGATGTGCATCTACCATATCAATTTTTCATGAACCGTTTTCTGGGCATAGCCCCATGCATGCATGCATCTTGTTTACAAGGATATGTCAAGCATGCTTCATGGCAGTGGTATTGTTCAGTTTTCCACCACTCCACCAATAGTAAACATCTAATGATTTTACTACTCTACTATAAAAACATCTGCATTGGTTTACGAACTTGAAGTAGCTGATTAGCTAAACTTGTTAATTGATAATGTGTTCAAAAATGTTGCAGATGTTTCTCTAATAGAGTGGTAAAGTTGTTGGGTGTTGATATTCACGATCTTAGTTCAAAGTTGAACGGGAAAAATAATAATACACGTTCTTCAACCTCTTTGTGATTTTCTTATTCGTATGTATTACTTGCTACTAGAGAGTGTTGCAATACATAAATTAGATGAGTTGTAATGTGTTTTTGTACAATAAATTAATGTATATTAATAAGGGGTTGGGTTGTTAATTAACAGAGAGGGTTTAGGTTGGTACATACTAGGTTGATCTTGATACAATTAGTAACAAGGATCTTATTTTAGAGATCTATATGTATTGATTGTACAACAAATTTCTATACAAGTTCACAAATAAAAAAGTTGGTTGTGTTCATCTCCCCTTTAAGGAAAGTTGTTTTTTATATTTCTTTGTATGACTGATAGGTGAAAGGCTCTAGTATTTTTCCGACAACAAAAAATCCAGTGGGATTTATTCCATTGCTCCCATAACTTATGACTTGTAGCTTCCAGGTTTCCAAATTCAATCTTTAGTTGTTTTTCTACGTCACTTATATCTTGCAAGTGCACCACTTCTAAATCTCTAATAGTTTTATTCGGGAGACTTCTATAACTTTATAATGTTTAGACTCTTTCTTACCCCATTTCATAAAGTATGTCATCATTTATTTAAGCCTAGTGAATCAATAGTAGTTGAAAAAGCGGGGGTCTAACAACCTCACCCAATATTTCGATTAGCAATCTGTATGGACAACTCCGAATTGTTTTCTAGAGAATCAACTAGACTCAATCAATAGAAAATACTCAAGGAGTTATTATCTCAATATCTCGATTTGATTTACTCAAGCAAATATAATTCGTGAGTCTAATCAAAGAGAGATAACTTGGATGGTACCAAAGACCAATATCCAAGTGTCAATCGATTTAAATCAACAACTAATAAGGTCGGATATTCTAATCAATTGAATAACGCACAACCTGTATTATTTCAATTATATAACAAAATATAATACGGAATAGAAATAACACAAACACCATTTTTTTTTTAACGAGGAAACCGCAAATGCAGAAAAACCTCAGGACCTAGTCCAGATTAAACATACACTGTATTAAGCCGCTATAAACATTAGCCTACTCCAACTTAACTTCGACCTGGACTGTAGTTGAACCCAATCAATTTCACACTGATCCAAGGTACAATTATGCTCCTACGCCTATGATCCCAGTAGGATACTGCGCACTTGATTCCCTTAGCTGATCTCACCCACAACCAAGAGTTGCTACAACCCAAAGTCGAAGACTTTAGCAAACAAATCTGTCTTACACAGAAAAGTCTACAAGATAGATAAATCCATCTCCCACGAATAAACCTATGAGTTTTGTTCCGTATTTTAATAAATCAAGGTGAACAAGAACCAATCAATAAAATCAGACTTATATTCCCTAAGAACAGCTCAGTTTTATCAATCACCTCACAATAGTCTTAATCGACGCAGCGAAAAAAGATATTGTGGAATCACAAACGATGAGACGAAGATGTTTGTGATTACTTTTATATCTTGCATATCGGATATAGAAATCTCAAGCCAATTATTACAATTGTACTCATACGATAGAAACAGCAAGATCATATCACACAACTACAAGAAAAGTAGATAGTATTTGTCGGGCTTCACAATCCCAATGAAGTCTTTAAGTCGTTAACCTGGTTTTAGAAGAAGAAAACCAAAGGTTAAAGGAGAATCGACTCTATATTAGCAAACTAGTATCGCACAGATTGTGTGGGGATTAGGTTACCAGTTGCTAGAGTTCTACCTTATATAGTCTTTCAAATCAGGGTTTGTAATCAATGTTAGCTTAGTAACAAAGCATTCAATATTCACCGTTAGATGAAAACCTGATTAGATACAAGCTAATATCTCTCAACCGTTAGATCGAAAACTTAGCTTGTCATACACACATGTGCTTGACGATTTTGGGTTTGTGTAACCGTACCCAAACGTGTACAATAGTTGGTTCAATATTAGTCAACCAAATGGTTATCCAAATGATAACTTTCATATCAACCATATTCTTCTTCACCATAACTAGTCCAAATGACTCAAATGAACTAGTTAGAGAGTTGTTCAATTGCTACGAGATCTTATGTACTACACAAGACACAATTGAAGCAAAAACGATGTGATTCACTCGAATCAATTCATGAATTATAAATCCACGGTTTGCAATAGCATTCCTTAGATAATTTAAATTAGTTCACGAACATCGTTTTTAGACATAACCACTCAAGTTCGCGGACTGGGTTCTCGGACTCACATAACCGGTTAGAGTTCACAAACTCCAGCAGAAATTCTCGGGTTTGAGAACTTCCGTCAGTTCACGGACTGAAACCGAGCTACAACTCCAGCAGAAATTCTCGGGTTCGAGAACTACGCACATTCGCGGACTGCGTTCGCGGACTGGGTTGACTGCTCAAGTTCTGGTTTTCACTTGATCAACAAAGTTCGCAAGCTTCGGTTCAAGTGCTAAGGAATTATACATATATGTGTTACCATAACAATGTTTATATCCCCCAATGGTTATATTGTATAAACTCTCATTTCAATCATTAAAACATTCTCAGAGGACGTCATATAGTTATTATTCACAAACTAGTTTTCGTTAGAGAAATTTCCAAAGTGATTGACACATAACATGACTTTCGTCACTAGGTAAAGATGAATTTGGCTAAAGTGAAAGCTTTACTAGCACATATTTCGAGAAATAGATAAGCGATATATACTCAACTTGAAATGTCACATGTGTATATCTTTAGTCTATATAGTAAAACTACTTTTGTCTCAAGATAGGAGATAGAGTAGATAGACTTTTGAGTGATAGATAAGTTCAAGTCTCCACATACCTTTTAGTCGATGAAGATCCACTGGTTCCTTGAGTAGTCCTTCGTCTTGTATGATGATTGACATGGATTTCTTGAGCTCAACTACACTTTCTATCCTAGTCCGAGACCTTAGCTATAGTAGACTATAAATCAAGACTATATAGTTTTGATCACTAAGATTGACAAACATGCTTGAGATAGAAACGCATGCGAGTTCAACCGATCAGTGCTCTAACAATAGTCCAATTCTCCTTAGCTATCTTCGTGAATCTAGAAATGCTCAATCCATACATGTTCAAGAATTGAGGCGTCATCATGCTTGTACGACGACTTTAATAGCGTCCGCCTTATTAATTTGAACACAAGATATGATATGAAGTGCGAAAATAACTTATTTATTTCTAAACTAAGTAGTAGATGGTGAAGTAGTGTTTCCAGACTATACTACAAATTGAATGTCATTTGACAACGAAAATTACCAAAATAACAAATTATTGTTGCAGTGGAAAATATGGAGAAAGTAAAGAGACAAAGAGAGGTTTCTATTGACCAGGATAATAGGGTTACATGGATACAATATCCTTTATATATATGTAAAGGTAAACTCTAGGTAACTAGATGGACCGCACATCCATGGGCCATAGACCCTATAACACTCCCCCTTGTGCGGTTCAATAACAAAACTTTATACATAGTTCTTCACATATAGTTCTTTGAATGTTGTTCTTCAAATGTCGTTCCCTCCTTGATGACTTGTGCCGAAATCAATTGCCTCATTAAAACTTTGATAAGGAAAAAATCCAGTGGGACAAAACCTTGGTATAACTCTTCACATGTATTACTTCACATGTTGTCTTGTACTTTACATGTAGTTTGTCACATGCAATACGATCTTAAAAGATCGACAAGTCTAAGTTAATTGTCTCGCAAAAACTTCGTTCGGAAAAACCCATAGGGACAAAACCTGAACTAAAGAAAATGAGTAAAATATCAAGCAAACTTAGAACATATATGGACTCAAATATGTTGCCTCATTAAAACCTTGACAAGGAAAACCCAGTGGGATAAAACCTTGACGAAGGGAAAAGAGTACAACATGATAGATGCAAGTAAAAGTGATCCGTTGCAGATGATCACTTTGCTCCGTTGAAGTTTACTGGTTGCTTGCAACTCTTAAGGCTTAAAATCCTCGTGGGAAAGACAATATCCTTAGATAGGAAATTACATTCCCGGTTTTTGTTGTTGTCTCATTAAAAACCTTGCTGAGTAACAAAACCCTGTGGGAAAAAGCAACTTCGGTGAAGGAAAATAGTTCAACACACCATTAGATGCTCCCCCTGATATCAAACAATTTTTATTAGTCTAATGCAGTCAAAAAGAGTTTATCACACTTTACTTTGGTGACTTAAACGTTTATAAAAGGAATTTCGTCTGTAACCTTTAATGATAGCCTTTGCGAGACCTTGGGGTATAGGATACTCTGCATTTGATCCTATTAAACATGCAATAACCATCAAGTCCTTTTGATGTACACTCGCTAGCATTTACAAGGGGTGGTGAGTCCTTACATGTAAAATATGTATTAGTAGTTTTCCAAAAGCAAATTTCTTTGGATCTATAATTAGTCCAAAATGTCAAAACATTCACTAGATCCATCAGTCACATCAATGGTCCGCATTCTGCATGAATATTTTTCTAAATTTCACCTTGTTATCTTTGTGATATGGATTGTTTACCATTTGAATCTTAGGATGGTCTCGATCCTGTTGTACTGAAAACTTTGTAAAATAAGTGATATGATCTCTTACTTAAAAGCATAATGGAAGGGAGAAGGAGGTTGTGCATCTGGTACTTTAGAAAACACTTATTGAGAGATATGCCGTGACTTCGCATTCTATCAATCTTTCTTCCGTTTTTGTTCACTCAAATAAATTGATGTTCGTATGAGTCATTTCAAAACAATCATAATGTGACAACCAAAGTGGATTTATGGTTATGTCAAAGCCTTTATGAGTCAATTCCCAACATTTCATCGTCGGTATCAATATGGATTCAATAATCCAAATACTATAGTGATTTACACTTCACTAGATTGACTCATTAGTTTCTCTAATGTCCTTCCAAATATATTAGAGACTAAAAAAATGCAATCAAATTACATTCTCATCACTGTGAGTTACCACATGATATCCACTTGCATGGGTTTCTGTGGAATTTAACAAGGTGTGATTATCTCTTAGTTCTTATAGAGCTTATGTAACTGTTAATCGTTATACCAATTAGGCAACAAAGATTGAGCATTCCTTCGCTCGGCTATTACATGCAATGATCCAATCATCACATGGTATTATATAAGGAAACAATTCAACAAGCAGTTTAGTATATTTCCTTAAGAGCTTCGTGTAATAAGTGGTGTGGCCTTATTATGTAACAAAAGAAAAATTATCTCATTTACTTTAGAGTGTTACAATTCATGTAGATGATATACTTTTCATCATAATGTACGAATGATCCTTTTAACTCAAGTACTTTTGAGTATATCTCAAGTGCTTTAGAGAATTTTAGTCTCATGGAAATGATATACTATGCATTCCGTAAGAGCATACAATGGATATAATTATTCGCAAAAAAAAATCTTTATTTTAGCTAATATAATAGGGGTTTTTAATAAAATGCCTATGTGGTGAAATGCATTTAAGAAAATGCCCACGTTTTTTTCATTATATATTTAATGCCCATACTTTGACCTTTTCCATCCCGTTTTTTCAAAAAAACGTTTAACAGAGTTTAGTGCCTAGGTGGCAATCATTCTATCCTGTAAAAAGACGTAAAACCCCTCCAAATCAAATGATAATGAACGAGTCAACTCAACCTAACTCACTTCTCTACCTCTTCTTCTTTCAGGCATTCGAACAAGCACTTATGTGCACTTTCCAATTTACCACAGCTTACACATACGTCACCCAAAGAAGTTCCAATACAAACATACAAATCAAATCAAATTTAAGAACGGTACCAACACCACCATCCCCTTCAACACTATTCAAATATCTTGCTTGTGGATGATTACTTTCATTGGAAATGAAAACTAGAATGATGTGGATCAAGTAACTAAACCAACTTAATTGACACTTGATCAAATTTTCACCATTTAAAAGTCCATATTCTGATTTGAGAATTCTGGTGGCTTGTAGGTATGAATTAGTAGGCATTGCAAACAGATGGAGTTGGGTGAGCAAAGAGCACTGGTTTGCGAGTTATGTCGAACACCTTTCAAGCATTTTTCTGGAGATGAAGAGGTGAAAACTGTTGGTGTTTGCGCTTCAATTGGTAGCTTCTTCTTTACCTGCAACTTCAAATCTAATAAGTACCCATCAATTTTAAACCAGTACAAGCTCTAAAATCACAATCAATTATCTCAATTCAACCGTAATTAAAGAACAAAGGTCATGAAGAACTACTGCTACTGGCTTGAAATACCAAAAAAATCACACGACCCAAACTAAGAAATTGATGTTAGTACCATAGAAGAACACGAAAAACGAGTCTTGTCATCCACAACATGGCGATTAAGAAATTTATAGTAGTAGTTAGATGACAAAAGTATCAACACTTGTACTGTTAGACAAGAATTAAATTCTAATAAGAAATTAAATTTTTATAAGAATTACAGTGGACAAGTATTAAATTAATTCCAACATAGACAAAAAAAACGAAGGAACTAAAGAAGCTTATTGTGATTTATCATGTTAGTTCCAACATAGAGCTAGCTTGATGAAAACCTCCGCAGCCAGCAAAAATGGTTTTAGTTGGATGTCAACATTTCTACACGCGGCACTATCACTGTACTTAGAGATGTAATAGTTGTCTTGCGTTCCAACTATCTGATTAAATGTGACACCAGCTTCTCCTGATTATTAGACGGAGGAGAAATTAGACATAGAAAGAAAGAGGCGGAAAGAATTAGGGAAAGAAAAAGGAAAGAGATATTCTTATGAATCTGGGGAAGGGTTAATAATGTAATTGCAACATTAAAAATTGACCAAGTCAATGAAAAAATACCAAGTAAGTTAAACATAACGGAATTGGTATGGGCATTAAATATATAATGAAAAAAACGTGGGCATTTTCTTAAATGCCTTTCCCCACATGGGCATTTTTTTAAGATTCCCAATATAATATCGGTCAAACTATCATGTAGACAATAGTTTAGGATCAAATCATGCAAAATATAGAATCTAACCATACGAATTCGATTGAATAAAGATAAACAATAAGAAAAATTGGCAAAGTTCTTGTTGCCATTAATGTTGACATCTAACTATGATATGACCTTCTCCAAGAATACAGTGAGTTCGTTTTCCTTTAAACTCCCTATAACTCTTATAGTTGACTACTAATATATGATACTTGCATTACAACACTTGTACCATTCTCAGTAAAATGCTTATACCAATATTTTCAACTCTCATTCATATGAGTCAAAATTACATCTCTGTCACATAATAGGTAGATACATTTACTTTGTATCATTATTCTTTGGATCAGAATTACATCTCTGACTCATGAAAACTTATGTGAGTTTCTTTTCACAAAAAGTGAGGTTTGCTTTTAATTACAACATATTATTGTCGAAGTTATTAACTCATTATAGTCTAACAAGTGGTTTACATCCCACTGAACATTCAAGTTTGGGGAAAAATGAATGTTTTGACAAACTTCCTTCAAAGCATTACATCGTCTGAAGTTTATATGTCGCCTTGGAAATGTTGAAGGAATGACTTCCGCTTTGAAAGGTGTATCTTTACAAGTTGAAGATTTTTATGATGAAAGTTTTGTACTTGTGCACACATACTTCCACATCATAGACTCTTTAATGGTGCTCAAGTACTTCTGAGTTCAAAAGGTCAAATTAGAGCCAAATTGGTTTAGTCAAAGTCTGGTCAACTATTTGGTCAAGACCTAGTCCATTAGGTTGACAAGGTCATGGCTAATGAATATAAACATATATGGTTCATTATATATGAAATATTCAGGCCCATTGATAATAAGTTTGAAACTATTAGTATATGAGCCCAAAACATATCGTTAACCCTAAAAGTTGACAAAATTCTTCTTTCAACTGTTCTGATAGACAGACAAAAGCATCGTCGTCCGATCATGATATATTTTTTACATTAGCTTTATCACAATGTTTTGACAAACATATTAAAATTTCAAAGATATCCAACGGCTCGATAAAAATATATTCATGACGCCATATGACTATTCCGATTCACGTTTCTATGGACACAGCAGAAACTATCACGTACTTTGTAGTACTTTCCATGGTTAGATCTTTAAGAAATTTTTACAGTACTTTAAGGAGAACAATATGTAACACAAAACAAAAATACAGAATCATCTAACGGTTGTAATTCCTAAAACATATGTTTGTATACGATGTTATAAATTAGGGTTTTCCTGAACGTACACAGATTCATTAAAATCCAGTTTTGGAGATTGCATCTTATTCCGATTGGATTGAAATTTTAACACAAATATTAATGACTTATCGGGTTAAACATATTAAAATTTCATGAAAATCTAATGGTGAAATATCTAGGTTTTATAATCATACGTTTGTGGAACCCTAATATATACTACGAAAACGAAATTTCTTTGTTCAAAAGAAATACCTGGTAACGCATCCATGATGATAAACAAATAGTATCAGAACCACTCTAATCTTCAAGTAATAATCCATAACCAATCTTGAACGAAGAATATTTTTTTTGCACCAGTTGGTAGAGTCGTGCATGATAACGTGTTGCAGTGGAAAATATGGAGAAAGTAAAGAGACAAAGAGAGGTTTCTATTGACCAGGATAATAGGGTTACATGGATACAATATCCTTTATATATATGTAAAGGTAAACTCTAGGTAACTAGATGGACCGCACATCCATGGGCCATAGGCCCTATAACAATTATCTATTATTTGAGTTTTTGGTTGAGATGTCATTTCAATAAATAAAAAACTATGTACGGTACAAAAACAAACAACATACAATTTGGCACACAATGTTCTCTTCCGAGCACTATTTCAACTGAAGTAGCATTCAAAGGAGAACATAAAAAAGTAGAATTGTCTCTACTCCGACAACAATAAGAAGGAGCCACTCCTTTTCATATGTCTTGATTTTAGCATACCCAACGATGTACCTCATAGTCATATTCGAGAGTGTACATTTATTTGTGTCCAAATAAAAATGGTTGATTTTACAACATCATGATGTTCAAGTAAATTAGTTATTGATGGTTAACAACGATCTAAGCTAGCATTGCCATTGCTTGGAATCAAGGTTAGCCTAATAAGTTGTATTTTTTTTTTAAATCAATCGACTGATCTGAATCATCGTATCTAAATTTTAATAATTATATCTGGTTCAAATTATTAGATACAGGTGGACTTGTAAAAAGCTTTTAAATTTATTTCGGTACGTGCCTAATGAGTCATGTATAAAACTATCTGCACAACATATCATGTACGCAACTGTATATATGACTCTTTGTTTTATAGGGTGGTACAATGATCCCTAGACTACATCTAACTCTTTCAAATTAGAGTTGGTTTGGCAATTATAGAGTTCAAACCCCTATCTCCGCGGTGAGAGGGAACACGAGACAAGGACTATCAGACCACTGGTGGTTCTCGATTACATATGACTCGATAACTTCAAGTCAGATGCATGGGCTGATTCAAATTTCTTCGTACTAAGTAAAAATGAAGAAAACAAACAATCTGACATCCCATCCTAACCGACTCAGACGCCAAATCATAATCAAATCTAGAACAAATCCATACCAATAAACCATTTCATTTTGGTTTCCACACACCAAACAAACCCTGGGATTTTTTTCTTCAAAGTCTATACGGCTACCCTACAAAATGTTTGCTTTAACGCTGTGTTAACAAACATTACTTTACCAAATAACCCCATAATTATCTCCCTTAATAATAATTTCTTCACACATTCTTCTCCTTCACTGACACCACTTTATTATTCCCTATACACACACATTTTCATTTTCTTAGCTTTTGGGGTTTTGAGTTCCAGAACCCATTTCTCCTTTCTCCTTCATCTCTCTGTAGCTCCATGAAAGGCAGAAGCTTTGAGCTTCAAATCAGGAGGAAAATCTTTCTTTAGATAGAAATTTTACAAAGAGAGACAAGGATAAAGGGATAGAAATAGAGATAGAGAGATGTATCAGTTATTAATCATGGTTTTGATTGTTGAAGGAATCATGGCATTTCTTCTAGTAGTAAAGATCGGACCATTCAGAGATTTAGTAATGAAAGTGATAGACCAGTTAAAGACTGGTAAAGGACCAGAAATCACTGTTAAGACTATTGTAGGAGTTATGTCTTTGATACTTGCTTCTAGTGTTTACAACTTTCTTTGGATCCAGAACAAAAATGTCAAGCATGGTACTCTCACACCAATGGATCAAGTTCTTGTTAGAACTCACCTTCTTGACTCCTCACTGATTGGTACTGTACCCTCTATCTCACTCTCTTTTTGAATTTTTTGTATTTGATTTTTGTTTGTTTGTTAATACTAGTGTAGATTTAATTACTTTGATGTACAATCTAGGGTTGTAGATTTGTTTCTGGATGTGTACTTCTTAGAAATGGGAAATTTTGGAATCTTATACAAAGCTTTATTTCATTTTGAATTAGAAATTAGGGTTTTGGGAGAAAAATGATGAGTAATTACTAATTAGGTTATGTAAAGGACATTTAAGTTACTGCAGAAGTCTGAAAGATATGCGCTTTCTATCATCTAGAGGTAGAATGCAGGGTCAGACAATTAGTTTGGACTCTTTGGACTAGGTAAGTTAACGGGAGATGATGGACGTATCAAAGTATGGATTTCGAAAGTGTTGTTTTTAATGTCCATGGTATATGGTAATCCAGATGAGATTAATCTTTAGAAGGTAACAAATTTGTATGCTTTTAATGTAGAAACTGTGTGAAGGTTCGGTAACTTCAATTAAGTGATTTCTAATTTTGAATTGGAATGTTGTGGCTTTAGTGTAAGAAAACAAATTTAGATGACGGACTTACTCAAAACCTGAATAAATAAATAGCGTACGATGGCGGTATTCCATAGACCCAATTAGTCTCTGATTGAGTTCTATGGGCCAGGTCAATTTAGATGCTACTCTATGGATGAATTGAAGCTTAATGGCGGTTTAGCTGGTGGAATTGTTTATTCATTATCATACAGTTAGCCCCTTCAGCAAATCCTCTTATTACAAAGTTGAAGCAATGAGCAAGAAAGATTTACAATCTAATTATCATATATAATTAGAAATTAGAATACGTCAACAGCACAACTTAAACCAATCACAGGGACTTGGGTGTCTTTCTCGTGGTTAGTGTTAGTGAACTGAAACTTGCGACAATGTTGCACCTAAGGTGTGAAAGTCATTGCTAGACACTCAATGCTGGTTTTCATGTTACAACATTGATACTAAATGGCAGTCTAGGATATGGGCATTCTTTATTTGTCCAAAGTTATTGTTAAGCAGAAAACAAAGCCAAATGATTGTCTTTACCCTCGATAACTCATTTAGTTCTTTCGCAACCGATCCTTAACGTTTAAAATGATCTTTCTACCACGAGGGAAATTAAAGTCAGGAGTACAGTAACAATCAAAAAGGTTACTGGTTCATGAGTGATATCACGACTAAATGAATATATTTATATTATGTGTGAGTGATTAAGTAGCATCAGTTTTCGGTAGGTTTGATCTTGGATTAGGTTAACATTTATTTTTGATTGGTCGGTAGGAATTAGGATGCTGACAAATTTTTGAATTCAAGTTGTAGATATCAACATCTAATGATTTTACTGCTCTACTAGAAAAGCATCCGCATTGGTTTACAAACTTGAAGAAGCATCCGCATTGGTTTACAAACTTGAAGAAGCCAATTAGCTAAACTTGCTCATTGATAATGTGTTCAAAACTGTTGCAGATGTCTCTCTAATAGAGTGGTAAAGTTGTTGGGTTTTGATATTCATGATCTGAGTTCAAAATTCGTTAGCACTCTAGTTCCTATAGACCGATCAAAAAGTAATTGTCTAGTCAAGTTTAAATGAGTTTGAAGTGTTCCCTTTCAGCTGGTAGTCTTGTTTTCACCAGCTTGCAGCATTACACTTTAGGCTAATTCAGCTGTATACTTTATTCTCAAAGTTTCATATCAAAGTTGCTAATTGGCATAGAGATTGAATTGCTTCTTCTATGTCAGTTTAGTTTCTTTGGTAGACATAATTAGAATCTGTTTACAGCTTATGTATGTATGAAACGTGAAACTAGTAAACCAGTTTACAAGGTAGCGGCATGAAATAGATATGTTTCAGTGATTTCCATGCATGTCGTCAGTTGCATAAGGTTTCTTTTTGCAGTATTTCTTATGCATTATGCGAAACAGTCATTGATTCATCTCTTTATGGGTTTTCATTTTCCTTCGCTACACTGCAGCATTCTCCCTTTTCCTCTGGTTCATTATTTACCGGTTGCACCACTATCTTACGAAAATGTGTGGTCTAAAGACTAAAGCCCAGTTTTGCAAAGAGGAAGTGGAAAAGCTTCAACTGAAAATCAAAGAGAAGGAAGAAAAAGCTTCAAAGGAAAGAAGACTGTTAAATGAAGAAGTCTCCAAACTGAAAGAGAATTTGAAAAAGATCAAATTAGAATCTGTAGAAAAGGATAAACGGGTACTTGCAGCAGAATCTGATGTTGCCGCCCTACAGAAGCAATCCAACGACCTGCTGCTTGAATATGACCGCCTTCTAGAGGACAATCAAATTCTTCAAAGCCAGAATCTTGGATACAGGTAGAAGTCAAACGATTTAAAACAATCTTGATTGTTCATATCTGTGTGGGCAGGAATTATTTTTTGTTGTTGTTAAGCAAGCAAATCTCGTTGATATCGTCCAAAACTGATCATAGGTTCCAATCTTCGGCAGCATTATTAGCTTATCAAAGGAAGATTTCGTTTAGCTGAGTTCCTGTTAAATTTTTTGTAACCAATCTCTTAACTTAGAAAGCTTTGTCAATGATGTTTTTTTTGGAAATTCATCTGCTTGTCATTGTTTTTTTTTTTTTTTTTTGAGCCAAAAAAAGATAAAATTTTATTGAAAGAAACAACTTGGACCCAATTGCCAGGAAAATTACAATCAATTGCTATCCAATAGATGGAAATTGGCTTCAGCAGCCAAAGCTTTTGGTTCTGTATCCGGAAGAATCAACGTTACACCATGAAATATATGTCTGGATTTACCACCAAATATCAGTACATCCCCTGATTCCAAGACTACTTAATTTGCTCTTTCATCATCTGCATGCTCTCCAATCTCCATACAGGAACACTGCTGAATCACCAATTGAAATAGACACAACAGGCAAACCTTTATCAAGGCTTTCTTTGGTTTCATCTTTGCTCTATTTCAGGTGGAAAAAAAGAAGAACAAGAAGCAAAGAGAGACTCATGAGACATTTGAATAGCTAGTTATAAAGACAAAAAACAATGTAGTGAAGAAGCAAAATAGTCATCCGGCAACAAGAGGAAAGTATAATGCAGTGCTGGATTGCAAACACACAATAGAAAAATGCTCACCAAAAGAGGTAATTAGGCAAGAAAAACTTAATTGGTCTTGCTAAGCAAATCAGTAAAAGAAATGGCACAGTAGAAGTGATGTTGCATCCTATCCTGTTCAGTTTAGCCACCGTGGTAACTGCATTTTGGACTGCCAACCAAGCAAAAAATTTGTACCTTGAGGGGTATGTGTTTTACCCATATGCTTTTGTAAGGTAAGCTACACACAGAACGCTGTTATTTAGTTATCCACAAGCAGCTCTCCTTTACCAGAGATTCTGATCCCAGTTTGCAAAGTAGTGTGTTCTCTTTTCCACTAGAGTTGGTGAGTCTCCCAAATCTGCAACAGATTATAGAATTCTTGCGTTTCCTGATCTAATGGTTGTTGCTTAAGTTGTATCTTCCATCTATCATTGTCGATTAGCTTCCCCAGTCTTGCCAATTTATTTGCAACAACATTGAAGGCTAACTTTGAGTTAGTGAGTGATAAGATGACTCCAAAACCAAAACGCACACTGATAGATGTAGAAACAGAATTCCCATCCTCATTTCACTTTCTTCCAAATCTGTGTTTGAAAGACAGAAACCACAAGAATCCCGTCCCTAATTTGAAAATCATTAGGATCCTAAATTTCACTTATCCCTGCTCGGGACTCGGGAGGAGCGTTAAAACAGACAGAAAAATTTAGTGGTGTTTTATTTGGCTTATAATATTTAGTCCCACACCGTATAAATTACTTATTTGGCTTTGGTATATATACAGAAAGATCTGCAGACGTATAACGAGTTAAGCGTACGGGATCTGTAGTTTAATCTCGCAGTTCGCTCCTGGCGGGGAGGTCGAGCGATCAATGCCCGTGCATTAGACGACCAAGCCAGTAGGTAATTTTTTTTTTCTCTCGCTTGTCATTGCCTTTCCTGGAGCTTAGTTTTTGGGGTGCAAATTCATTGATTACCGCAGCGTGGACGAACTCAATGTTTTTTTTTCTTCCCTTGTTGTGGCGAAAAGTGAAGCTGGTCTGTGATCAGTTAAACAGGTAATCATTGTTCGAGTCTGTTCTTCCAAGGGTTATTTATTCTGTGAAAACTACTTATCGGCGGCATGTATTAGTTTAGTTTAGGTATTTGTGTCTAATGTTAATGCTTGTATGTGACTTGTGTTGTATGTGATTATTTGGATGCATAGATAATGCCATGAAATTGTTCGACGAAATGTCGATTAGAATCTCTTAATTATGTACATATAGAGTGCAGTAGTTGAGTCAGTTTAACAGGTTGTAAATTTTCCGTTCGAAAGATTTTGTTTAAGTGTGTTTAAAATTTTAAATTATGAACTGAACAGGCTGGAGAAGGAAGAAAAAACAATATAAAGAGAGATGAATGGATTGAGGAATCTGTTGAAAGGAAAGGGCATTGAGATTGCAAAAGAAGCATTTGATCGAACAATTTTAGTTGGGAATTTTCTTTGCTTTCTTCATGTTACTAACACCTACATCTGCAGTCCTACTCTTGTGAGCCATTGATCACAATTTTCAACTCTCCGGCTCTGCAAATTAAAGGACAACTGTGTTTGAATGTTTTTTCTCGGCCTTTTTCTCTTTTCAGGTGTATGGTCCTAGTATGGTGATTTGGTTTTGGAGGAAAAGATATCGAAAGGTGAATAATGGAGATATAGTTATTGTACGCTCACCTGAGAATCCTAAAAAGACTCTTACTAAGCATATTTTGGGCATGGAAGGAGACTGTGTAACTTACTTGGCCAACTCGTGTTATTATGGTAAAGTAAAAATAATCTCACTTGGCTGTCTGTGTTTTCCTTTGTTGTTATTACCTGGGATTTTGGTTGATTTTTTTAAAGAACCGGATAAGAAAAGCAATAATCTATAAAAGAAGTTTTCAATTTTGTGTTGCTTATCTTTCAAGTTTCCCCCAAGTAATTTCAGTATCGATTTTTTTAAGTTCCTCTCAAGGATGTGTTTACTGATCTGAAACAGGTGCCGAGGGGACATATTTGGATCCAAGGAGATAACATATATGCCTCACAAGACTCACGCCACTTCGATCCTGTTCCGTACGGTGTTGTTCGAAGCAAGGTGTTTTCTAGGGTGAGTTTTCTTTTGTTTGTTATATAAGCATATTTATTGCCCAGATTTGAATTGTAAATGTGTTGTTGATCAGACTTAATGTAGAAATTTTATTTGGATATTAATTATAAGTATATACATTGTCTCGGACAGCACCCATCTCAACCGCTTAACTCTTTCAGTCTTGTTTCCAAATTCGCTCTAAACACTGTAACAGGTTCATCACATCTACTGTCACCATCCTGTCCACCAACAACACAACCTTGGATCTTCTAATATATAGGTTTTTTAATGCATTTTTGATGTCAGCTTAACCTGGCTTTGCTACAACGGGAAGCAATTTTGGTATTTTTTTTGGTTCCCAAACGTTTTGGTCACTAACTTTGTATTGGGAGTGAAAGCTTACTTTTGTTAGCTGCTCTTTTTGTGGATTTGGCCAATCTGTGGCTCTGGATCGCTGGGACAAGAAATCTAGTAGTAAGGTGAAATTTTTTTTACTCTAAGAATCTTACACTCTCATTTTGGATTTTTTTTCTTCACTTGCTTTTATTAAATGGTCCCCTTGGGGGAAATTGTAGCACGTAGTCAGTCTAGTGATTAATGTATGCAATTGTGTATCTCCTGTTGTTCTGGCTTTAATGTAACCTAGCTTAGGAGAACAAATTTACTTGACGGATTTACTCAAAACCTGAATAAATAAATAGTGTACGATGGGAATGTTCCATAGACCCAATTAGTCTCTGATTGAGTTCCATAGATCAGGTCAATTTAGATGCTACTCTATGGATGAATTGAAGCTTAGTGGATGTTTAGCTGGTTGAATTGTTTATGCATTATCATACAGTCAGCCCTTCAGCAAATCCTCTTCTTACAACGTTGAAGAATCTATTGATCGTAATAAACTGAAGTAAATAGCATGTCAAGGTAGTAAACGGTGTGATTTTACATTTGGTGGGTTTTCAGGTAACACAAACAGATTGGCTGGTAATGTACCTCCCAAGGCCAACTTATGGGATCTTCGTGGATTTGCAGGAGGCTGAATGGGTTGAACAGTTCAGCCATGATTGACGGAGGAAACTTTGATGGAGCCAAGGCCTAGAAGGATAGCAAAATCTGCAACATGCTTACCATGTAAGAGTTCCACAGACGTTATCACGAGGAGACCGGAATTACATTTGCTTCTCTCTACCCTGGTTGCATTGCTTGTTTGTTCCGGGAGCATATCCCATTGTTCAGAACCCTTTTCCCTCCATTCCAGAAGTACATTACCAAGGGTTATGTCTCAGAAGAAGATTCTGGTAAAGGACTTGCACAGGTAAGAAATGAAACCAGAACAATAATAATATGCTTACTTTGATTATAATTCCATTGATTCTTGCTTCAGGTGGTAAGTGATCCAAGCCTAGCCAATTCAGGTGTTTATTGGAGCTGGAATAGGGATTCAGCTTCTTTTGAGAACCAGCTATCACTAGAGGCTAGTGATGTCACAAGGCACGAAAGGTGTGGGATGTCAGTGAAAAGCTTGTTGGGTTGGCATGAAGAGCAGCAAAGGGCATATAACCACAAGATCAGAAAACAAGATAGAGATCAACCATAAAGGAAGAAAGTCCTGCAGAACATCATGGGGGTCTGATGAGTGTATAGTCGAGTAATAATGAGATCATCTTGTTCCACTGCAGTTTCAAATCTCATAATATACGAGTCTTGTGTTGCTGATTTATATCGACAACATCTTTGATGTAAACCAAGAATTGACTGTAGTTGTTCGAGCATAGCACTAACAGAAGAGTCATGTAGAAACAAAATCACCCTTCCCCTTCTTTCAAATCCAAGTAAGAAAAATCAGAAGAAGCCCACACGCCTAATTTAAGAATTACTATTAGGATTCCATAATTCCTAAAACAGACAGAGAAAGGTTTAAAAGTTTAGTGTGTTTTTATTTAGCTTACAAGTTTTAGTCCCACACCGTGTAGTTAACTGATTGGTTTTGATTTAAATACCACAAGAACAGGCATTTGAGCATCGTGCTAAGCGTACAGGATCTGTAGTTTAACCACGTAGTTCGCTCCTTGCGGGGATGTCGAGCGACCAGCCGGGCCGAACACGGTGCCCTGCTCAACTTTTTGCCACCGTGCGCACAATTTTATTTTTTTTGCTTTTTATTGCCTGCCTCTCTTCTCTGAAGTTTAATGCCTTTTAGTTTTTCGGGTGCGATTTGTTTATTCCACATCGAGATTACCGCAGCGTGGCCGGGAACTCAATGCCTTGAAGCTCAAGTGATTTTGTTTTCTTATATTTTTTGTTTTTGCCAAAACCATAAGTGAAGCTGGTCTGTGATCAGTAAAACAGGTAATCTTTTTGCATACCCTGTGTAGATTTTTACAGTTATGTAATCAATTCCTTGATCTGTTTACATTCAATATGAAAATTAGTGGCTGGCACTTCCATTATTCGAGTCTGTTCTCTAAAGGGTTATTCTGTTCAATTACTTTAGGGAGTCTGTTCTCTAAAGGGTTATTCTGTTAAAAATTACTTTAGGTATTGAATTGAGGCTAATGTTCTTGTTGGTAATCAAAGATTTGGGTTATATGTGATTATTTGGATGCATAGATTATGCCATGAAAGTGTTCGACGAAATGTCGATTAGAATCTCTTAATTATGTACATGTAGAGAGAGAGTGCAGTAGTTGAGTCAGTTTAACAGGTTGTAAATTTTCTGTTCGAAAGATTTTGTTCAAGTGTGTTTAAAATTTTAAATTCTGAACTGAACAGGCTGGAGAAGGCAGAAAAAGCAATATAAACTATAAAGAGAGATGAATGGATTGAGGAATCTGTTGAAAGGAAAGGGCATCGAGATTGCAAAAGAAGCATTTGATCGAACAATTTTAGTTGGGAAATTTCTTTGCTTTCTTCATGTTACTAACAACTACATCTGCAGTCCTACTCTTGTAAGCGATTGATCCCAGTTTTCTACTCTCTGGCTTTGTAAATTATTGAGGACAATGGTGTTTGATTGTTTTTCTCTTTTCTAGGTGTTTGGTCCTAGTATGCTCCCAACGTTAAGCATAACAGGTGATTTGGTTTTGACGGAGAAGATATCGACTCGTTTAGGGAAGGTGAATAATGGAGATATAGTTCTTGTACGCTCACCTGAAAATCCTAAAAAGATTGTTACCAAGCGTATTTTGGGCATGGAAGGAGACAAAGTAACTTACTTGGTCGACCCACACAATTCTGAGAAATGTCGTACTATTACGGTAAGGAAAAAATAATCTCACTTGGTTGTTTTTCTTTTCTTCGTTACTATTACGTGAGGTTTTGATTAATATTTTTAAAGAACGGGATAAGAGTCTATAAAAGAGTTTTCAATTTTGTGCTGCTTATCTTTCAAGTTTCAAGTTTCTCCAAGTATGTCTTAGTTTGGATATGATTTAAGATTGTGTCAAGAATGTTTTTAGCATATTAAGTTTTCCATTTTAACTGATTGTTCGAGTTTTCCATCTTACTGGTGTGCAACAGGTGCCAAAGGGACATATTTGGATCCAAGGAGATAACATATATGCCTCAACGGACTCACGCCAATTCGGTCCTGTTCCATATGGTCTTGTTCAAGGCAAGGTGTTTTGGAGGGTGAGTTTTGTCTTGTTTGTAGTATATTTTTATGTTTACTGCCGAGACTTGAATGTTGAATGTGTTGTTGAACAGTCTTAAGATACAATATTTCTTTGGATAATAGTCATAAATAAACAAACAACTGTTTGGGACTTAGATTTCCTCCCCGACTGAACCCCATTTCACCAACCTTATCCTCACGACATCCACCATTGTCTCAACTTCTGAACTCTTTCAGTCTTGTTGCCAAATTTTCTCTAAACTCTGCAACAGGTGCATCACATCTTCTATTACCATCTTGTCCACCAACAACCCAACCTTGGCTTATATTTGATGTATAAATCAACGTTTTTGGCTTTGCTACAACTGGAAGTGATTTTGGTATTTTGTGGTTCCCAAACGTTTTAGTCACTACTTTTGGATTGGGAGTCAAAGCTTACCTTTGTTGGCTGCTGTTTTTGTAGATTTGGCCAATCAGTGGCTTTGGATCGCTAGGAGAAGAAGTCTAGTATCGGTTTGATAGTAAAGGTGTTTTTTTTTTACTGTAAAACAATCTTACATTCACATTTTGAATCTTTTTGTTTTCTTTCCTTTTGTAATGCACTCTCTTTTTCACATGCTTTTATCATATGGCATCCTTGGGGGAGAATCTACATTTATGTATGCAAATTTTGTGTATCTCTTATTGTTTCAAATTGAGAAATAGTACTGGAGATGTAAGGTAAGGTATTGTGCACAGGAGTGGACAAAACATTTGTTTGCCAGTATTTGAAACACAACTTATTGTTCTTGCTATCTATAAGACCCCCAATCAGGGCCGGCCCTGACATAAAGTGAACTTTGGCCAATGTATTTTTAGGGGCATCATTTTTATTTATTTTTGTTAAGATACATTGGATTAATGATATAAATTTTTAACAAAAAAAGTCAAAACCTTTTTAGGGTGTATTCAATTTACAGATAGTTGGGAATTTGTATAAATCCGTAGTATTCAAACTAGAAGTAGTTTTATACAAATCCCAAGGATTCAAAACCATGGATATTTAATTCCACAAAAATCATATTCAAATTAGATATTGTAATGTTCCTAAAAAAAATCTTTGGTATTCAATTTATTATATGTCTTAATGATCTAAGACTTTTGTGAATTTTTCTGATCAAAATATGGAACAAAATATCTTTTTTTTCCTCCCCAAATCCAACTATGGGAAGAGAATTTTATGGATTTTTGAGAGAACATTTATATCACGAACATAAAATTCGAGATAACCTATCTATCGAGAATGATATCAGTTTCCCTCATTCAGTGAGTCGACTACAAATAAACTTCAATCTTACCACTTCGTCAGTACCCCATAATTTTATACTATTATAGTAGTTCAAGTCATATCAGTTTTCCTTTAAATCATCAAAACAAATATTGCTTTTTCAATTTTTCCTTTTTTATAATAAATGTCAATCAAAAAAGTACCCACGTATTCATCTTAATCAAAATTCACTTTGATAGCAAACCATGAACTTTTTTTTTTCATAAAAGAGGAGACCCTCCGGTGATACATTGATAGAGATGATTTTGGAGATCGGAAACCTTACAAGAGTTTTCCAAAATCATCATACATTCTTCTTCTAGGATATTGTATCTTCCCCAATTCTTGACTAGCAATTCAATTCTTACAGACATAAAAACTATTTCAGAATACCTTTTCTCTACCTCTTTCCAAAGAAAGAGACATGGCCAAACATCATCTAAGGGCCAAATTGAATTTCAAACAAAATCAGTATGAATCACAGTTTTGGGCAGTGATTGGATCAGATACAACCCAGTGTTTGCAAAAACATGTAAAAAACATGAACTATGGTTTTAAAAGTGAAATTGCCTAATGCAATTAAGGTAGCGGTGTCTAAAGTAACAGTAGCAGTAACAGTGTTGAAAGTAGCATAGGTTATCTGAATCGGTCTTTGGTGGCCTGAAGAGGAACGAATCGGTCTAAAATATCTTGGAAGATTTGTTAGTAGTTGTAGAAGTATAAGAACTGAATAGTAATGTTGATCTTGTTGTTGTTGATGTCTCTGTTTCCGAACAAAGAGTTGTTGTTGTGTTTGCACTTTTCACTTTAGAACCTATTTTAATATTCTCTCTTAGAAACAGGGGGATATCAAAACACCAACCTCGAGTAAACTCATCAGCAGTAACCGGTAAAAATAAAACATCTTGTCGGAGCTTCTTCACCGGCCATAAAATTTCTTCATCAAGGGTGGTAGGACAACAAACCACTTGAATTAGATCGTCCCCAAACTTGTGATAAACATTCACAACAACCCATAAAATCAGAGCAAAAGAAAAAAATTACAAGATCTAAATAAGAAAATATCAAATCAAGCATTAAAGTCTTAAAACTATTACAAATTACAGAGATAACTAGAAACAAAACATATAGATCTACTACTGTGAAAGTCCCATCACCACCAAAATCATTGAAAATTGCAGATCTGCGATGATGTGATGATGATGAATCTGATGCTAAACCTGCTGCTGTTGCTTTGTTGTGATCATGGGTCAGGACCTAAGATGTTGATGATATGTATTGCATTCTTCTTTGAGAAAGATCACAATATATACCCGCACAATCCATCACAAAAACCCAAGAAGAAAAACCCCAAAAACAACCAAAAATAGAGCCGAAAAAAATTTCCAAACGGTAAAAAGATCTAAGAACCACATAAGATAAATTAAACTAGAAGAAGAGAGTTGTGATGATGATGGATCTGCTCAGATCAGACCCAAATGAGCCGATCTGAGCAGGGAGGCGCTCAAGCAAAAGAGGTTTTCGTTTCTTTCTTCTTCTTTTTCTAGAGAGAGAAAGTCTTTGAACTTCGGTCTTATCAATTTACTCCCCAAACTTCGGGCAAACCCATGAACTTGGTAACTTGTTTTACCTCTTTTAATTATGTGCAAGCTAGAAACACAAATTATTAGAAGATCATGACATTAAACTTCAATCATATTTTATTAAATGCTAACCGCGTTTCATATGGACAACCTGATTTTGAACTTTATTATTCCAATACAAATCTCTAAAAGATTCAATTTTAATCCATGATAGTTTAACATAAGTCCATGGATATATAATGAAATCTTATAGATCCATATATTTCATGTAAAACAAAAATCCACACTTATCCTTAGAACTCTTGATCAAATACACCTCTGTTAAATAGTTTATTGGTATTCCTGGTAATATTGAACTATTGAAAGGGGTAGCAAAAAAATTTGTTTTATAAAATCTACCTAGATAAAGAAATCTTATTTACTCTTTGCAACCCATGCATTTTTTTTTTTTTACTTTTTGTCTTCTAGATCGGAAAATAAAAAGGGAGAGAAAAATAATTAGGGAATTAATATTCCTTTAAAACAATACAAGGTAACTAGGTAACTAGGTAATTTACTAGTTCTTTTAACAGATTATCAATTCACTAATCATCCCATCTTGATTAATTGATTTTTTTTTCTTGTTAAAATTAAATTTAGGGCATAAAGTGAATCAATCAATCAATACTTATCATATAAAGGAGGAACATTTTTTTTAACTTGGTAACACTACATTCAGTTTTACATTTTTTTTAAGAATTTAAAGTGCCGTATGGAAAAACAATGTGTTTACAATGAAGGACACAATAACTTTAAATACAGGGACACATAATTCATCTTCGTGTTTTTTTGCAAAATTATAGACATGTCTTTCACAAGAATCAACAATATTTTTCAAACAATGGGTTTAAAATGAAGAGACACAACTTATACATCAAAGTGCAAAATAACGGGTTGAAAATAAATGGACACAACTGATGTAGAAAAATGAGTGCGACTTTGTGCACCCCTGCTAAACCATGGGTGCACGTTCCCTTCACTATTATTGGTTGTTTATCTAACTGTGGTTATTATCTAGTTTAAAATTTTCTCTAGTCTAAAAATGGGTAACCTAGGGAATTGGAGAAATACAATTGAAAACCGAACCCCAATCATCATCTTTTCTCTACATGAATTTAAAATTTGCTCATTGCTTTAGCTTCACTTCTAATATTTTAATGGAACATTCAACTTCAACTTCAAATCTTTCTTATTTGATCCATACATGTCAAACTAAACAAGAACTTTTTTTTATGGATACCCAGTCTTTTTTATTTTTGGATAACATTTTTTTTATTTTTTAACTTCAAGATAAATTTAGATATGATAGAATGAGATCACAATTAGTGAAGTTAGTTATATTAGAAAATTGGGATTTTTATTCCTGAAGTCATACCAAAACGTTTTTAATGGAAGTGAATTTACTGTTTGATGACTTTTAACCATGAAGACAAATTATTTGATGGCTCTACGAAGTACCAGGTAGCAAGTATGATTCGAAACTAAGAGAGCTCTTCTTTTCAGTTCATGACATCCATGAAAACTAGTTGCAATTGAGTTATGTTGATCAATAAAAAACAACAAGAAATAATGATGGATAATAAGAAAATGAATCATTTGGTAAGGTAGCAGATCTTTTAGGTTTACCCTAGACCGATTGGCGGAACCTAGATTTTTAAAAGAAAAGGAAAAAATGTTACGCAGCGATATTTACAAGAAGGAGAAACAAATAATAGGGTGCTACTGTTAACAGGGAAGATAGAACCTGAATTCTGGTGTCCAATTTTTAGTTTTTACGATTTTCACGGTGGGTATTTAAATTTATATTTAAAAATACAAACATACCAAATAACTAGAGTTAAAACAAAAGCCAATAGACGAGGGAGGAATATGCACCCTTAACCAAGGGTGGTGCACAAAGTCTCACTCTAGAAAAATAATAGGTTTAAAATGAAGGGACTTAACTTATAATATCACAATTTTCCATGTTTTTTAAGAAAGATCACATTTATTTATTATGTGTTTATCATACAAAATAAATTTTTATAATTAAGTTAGTATTATTGCATATAGTAATAAACATATTATGGTAATATAAATTATGTTTTACAAAAGTTTTACGTCAATATGTTCGCTCTTATTTAATATATATTTTGACTTCATCTTTTTGTTCTGTTATATTTTTAATCAAGATCTAATAATTGCTTAGTTGTGTTAAGAAGATGGCCTAAAAAAATATCTAGTTTCTCTTGTTATTCTGTATATAGCCTTATATAGGGGCAACATCCCAAAGATTAACTTCGGGGCATCAATTTCCCAGGATCGTCCCTGCCCCCAATTATGCAAAGTCAGTAGAAGTTACTGGACTCTTAAGTTTATTGCAATGGTGGTATAATGTCCTTCCAGGAATGTATGGTTTGGATTTTAAACGAGCCATGATTTTTCTCAGAAAAGTGGTCATAAAGTAGAATGGTTTACCAACTGGTTTGTTAAAATGATGGATAGATATAATGTACATTATACCCACTAGACCACTGGTATTGGGCGTTATGGCCACTCAAAATGTTCAAAAAAAGGAGTATAAGATAAGGTCTACAAAGCCCATGTCCTGGGTTAGCGACCACGCTAAGAAGGTTGATGCAGAGTCCACACCATTATTTGTTGTATCCCTTCCCAATTCAATAAACCAAATCTTTCACCCTGCCCAATTTAATAATCCAAATCTTGCATTCTTGACGGGAATGTTCCAAAAGCTTATTTATCCACCGCAATATATAGTTCCAACTACTACTTCTGGAATGCCTCTACAGTTGCAATTTCCTTGACATACTTACACAACGTTTGTGACACTAAAGAAGCTATTTGACTTGCAGACAACATTTATGAATCCCATTATTCCTCCTTGGTAGGCAAGCGTAGAATGAAACCTCAAATCTCAGTTGAACTGAAGAATAATTAGTCCATCATAGACTAGGAAGCATAACTATACTCAGAATGCTTTGTATATAAAAAATATTTCACCCAACCTAACGATCCAAGCAGTTGTACGGTAAGCACAAAGCGAACTATTATTTCGCCTTTGACTAGAGAATACAATGTGATTGCCGCTTATAAGCGGCATACGCCTATTTTTTAAGGGTTTCTCTTTTTTAAGAGGAACCCAACAATATCCAAAACCAAAGCTTACTCCTTGGACCTTGCTATGATTAACCCGTCAATAAACTGATCATGCTGCATGCCCTTCGACATCTCCCGTGGAATCGGTATGTTCATTTAGATGCCATTTTGTTTTCAAGTGGTACAATCTCGCATCATTTTAGTTCAAAAAGCATGCCTATTTTTCTTCATGGCCTATTTTCTTCAATCTTAATCAATTTATTTGTGTGCCCATGTTCACTCCTACTTAATCATTCACAATTTATATCACCAAGCTCCATAATATTGGTTGTTTCTCTTCTTCCCGAGCAACCAAAACGGCAAACTTGAGTAACTTTTATGTAAAGTGCTTCCTGAAAAAGTGGGGGTCTAACAACCACGCCCAATATTTCGCTTAGGAATCTGTATGGACTAACTCCAATATACTTTCAATAGAATCAACCAGACAGTCAGACTCAATCTTAAGAAAAGTATATCCAAGAGTTATATCTCTATTTCTCAATTCAATTTGCAATAAAACAAATAGGAATTTGCGAGCCCGGTTGAATATAAGAAATAACTTGGATGGTATCAAAAACTGAAAAGGCGAGGGTAGCCAAAATATAGCTCAAGCTATTACTTTTCCTTCCTATAAGTCCTTTCCCCGAAAGTGATTGTCTATGGACTGAGTCGAGACAATACAACAAATCGGTTCACACTTTGTGTGATCGTCTATGGATACGAGAGACAATATAACAACAAAGTGTGTTTACTTGATACAAAGGTTCGGACTTAACCAAACTCCATAGGATTCACGTATCAAGTAAATAGTAATTAACGTTTGTACAATTTACTTTAATTATAATAAAACAATTATAATGCGGAAATATAAATTAAATGACACATCAATATTTTGTTAACGAGGAAACCGCAAATGCAGAAAAACCCCAGGACCTAGTCCAGAATTGAATACTCTCAGGATTAAGCCGCTATACAAAATAAACCAACTTTGTATAGTTGAGACCAAGCAACTAAACCTATAGTTCACCTAGTTCCGTCCGTATTCCCACGACTCCAACCTGTAAACAAGTCACGTACTTGGACCAATTCCTTTGGTTCGTATTCCAAACAATAAAGGAACAACAAATATGTTTGGTATCAACTCTCTTTAACCAAGTGATATGAGTTGAGCAAAGGTTCCCTTGTTTATATTAACATAAACTCCTTTGCCAGGTTCCAAGATCTATCTTATGTTCAATCACTCAAAGGCAATTGTTAAGATTAAGCCAATCAATACCTTTAATCACAAGGAAACGTATTGATGCCGATCTTCCTCAATTATTCTATCAAAATACCCAAAAGGATAAATCAATTATAGTCGGATCCTCTTTTTCCCAAACAAGTATTGTGCACACCAAAGATTATAAAAACAAAGTCAGAAATATTCAATGTCTTCTTAGATCTTCGATAAACACCTACACACAACTACTTGAATCTCTTGTGATCAATCACACACAGAACAGAGTATGTTAACAATGGATTATCACAAGATCGTCTTTAGATCTAACAACAGTTTAAAGATCCATGTCGAAACCTTGAACTAGTTTGAGTGAATCTTATATCAGAAGAAAAGATTCTCAAGCATAAACAAACTAGGTGCAATCAAAGTTCAACCACCATTAGTCAATCAAATCAATAGGAAAACTAAAGATAAACCGCAATATCTATATTCCCACCAACGGGTCGCCCTAGAGCTTCTCAATCCCAAAGAAGACTTTAAATTGAGCGGTCGTAAGAGATTTCACCTAATTAGATTACTCTCCTCTCCGATAGGTGGATTCACCAGTAACAAAGACAAAAGAGGAAGTCTATGTTGCGCATGATTAGTTTGCTAGAAATGCAAACTCAAAGTATTTATAGACAAGGAAGTTTTGGACACCAAGGAATTTCCAAAACCGAAAATATTCTCAAGATATTTTTCATTACTCCACCAAATTCGGTTTTCATAATTCCTGTGAATGCACTGTCCAAAAATAATGATCGAAATCTCCTTGGAAAATCTTTAATTAGCAAATGCACATTACTAATTCTTATTTTCCATATATTATTAAAAACTCTTAATTAAAAAGATTCTTAACTTATTTAAATTCGATCTTGGGATTTACTTCCTTCTTAGCCGTTAAGGAATATCTTTGAACAATATAGAATAAGCATTAATGCACTGTGTTCAAAGTGTATCGACATCTTAATCTTGCAAGTCCTTTTTCATACTTGCTCACTTGAAACCGATTTACCACGCTTCCAAACAAGTTTAGAATTGGTTCATCTGACTTTCAAGAACTACGTGATTGATCAAGTAACACTCAATCACAACTCATAGGTTTACGGTTCTACAAAAACAAGTTTCGGTTCTACCTCCATGTGAGTATTGTGCATAGTTACACTAGATTGCCAAAGATACGGCTGAATAGGTATTAGGATCGGTTCCCCACATATATTTTGTATCTAACTTGTATGCACTGCACATGTCCATAGGATCGGTCCCCCCTTCCCAAAAACGTGTTGCACATGTTCATAGGATCGGTTCCCCTTTCTTCCATAAACCTTGATGCACCTCATACAAGGATCGGTTCCCCTTGTGATGCACTTCACCTTTTACTAGGATTGGTTTCCCTTCTCATAGTAATAAGTTCAGACACTCACAACCCGATCATACCCCAGGTGATTACTTAAGATCGGCTTCACTAATAAAAGTCATACCAATACATAAGTCAGGCCTCATGTGAATACTTTTACCAAGAACACAAACAAGTCATGAGCGGTTATACTAATCACACATATTGGTCATTCATAAGATATGTAATGAAGAACATCCCCAATAACGCCTGGAGATTTCCTTTTCGGTTCACAACACATATCATGAACTTACTTCCTTAGAACACATGTAAACATTGTTCCCTAGGATGAAATCCTCACCTCATACCCATTCATAATCACAATAGCATTCATATGATTATGTCGATGTCTTATATACAAAGTTTAATGGTTAAGCAAGAAAATTCATATTGTATTCCTTAATACTATGTCTATCTAGAGCGTTCATGCTTCGCAGTTTTATGTTTTCAATATGCACGACTTGAAAGATACGTTAGGGAATAAAAAAATTCAAGTCAAATATCACTAACCTCAAGTGGAAGGATGATGATGTGGTTGTAACTTCGTACTTCTTCACTTCTTCAAGTCTTCGCAATACTTGTAATGTCTCACCCTAATACTTTCAAGATAACCTATACGAAGTTGACTCTAGTATATTTAAATCAAGCAACTCTTAAATGAGCTTTGGTTCACTAAAATATGACAACCAAACTTGACATACCAACGCTTGATGGGTTCAACCGAGCAATGCTCTAACAAAAACCAATATCCAAGTGTCAATCAATTTAATCAACAACACAAAGGTCGGATTCACAAACTGATTGAACTTACGCACAACCTGTGATATTTCAATTATATAGAAAATATACTGTGGAAAAAAAATAACACAGACACCAGAAATTTTGTTAACGAGGAAACTTCATATGCAGAAAAACCCTGGGACCTAATTAAGATTTGAACACCACACTGAATTAATCCGCTACATACACTAGTCTACTCCAAGTTAATTTTGGACTGGAATGTAGTTGAGCCCTAACCAATATCACACTGATCGTGGTACAGTCGCGTTCCTTATGCCTCTAGAACCACGCCGGATTCTGCGCACTTGATTCCCTTAGCTAATCTAACCCACAACTAAGAGTTTCTACGACCCAAAGTCGAAGACTTGATAAACCAATCTTCCTCACACAGAAAAGTCTATTGAATATATAAATCTGTCTCCTACAAAAAATACCTAGAAGTTTTGTTCCATCTTTTGATAAATCAAGGTGAGCAAGAACCAATTGATATGTCGGACTTATATTCCCGAAGAACAACCTAGAAATATCAATCACCTCACAATAATCTTAATCGTACGGTAGCGAAACAAGATATTGTGGGATCACAAACGATGAGACGAAGATGTTTGTGACTACTTTTTATCTTGCCTGTCGGAAATTAAATCTCGAGCAAACCTTAGAGAAGATAGTACTCAATATGATATAAAACAACATGATTAAAATACACAACTACAGAGAAAATAGTTGGGTCTGGCTTCACAATCCCAATGAAGTCTTCAAGTCATTAACCTACATGGTTTCATGAAAAACCTAAGGTTAAAGGAGAATCGACTTTAGTCGCAACTAGTATCACAATGAGGTGTGGCGATTAGGTTTCCCAGTTGCTAGAGTTATCCTTTATATAGTCTTCAAATCATGGTTTGCAATCAATGTTACCTTGGTAACAAAGCATTCAATATTCACCGTTAGATGAAAACCTGATTAGACTCAAGATAATATCTTCCAACCGTTAGATCGAACTTAGATTGTTACACACAAATGAAAACTGACTTCATTTAGATGTGGGTAACCGTACCTAAACGTGTACACCTTGTTGGCTCAACAATAGTTAACTGAACTTAGCCATATGAACACTTTCATATAAACCTTATTTATTTTAACCATAACTAGTTCAAATGACTCAAATGAAACTAGTTCTAGAGTTGTTCAATTGTTTATATTCTCATAGAAGTATATAAGACACAATTGAAGCAAATTTTTTGATTCACTCGAATTGATTCATGAACATTATAGCCATGGTTTGCAAAAGATTTCATTCCTTATATTATATAAATAAATGTATTAGTTCATGAAAAACTCGATTTTATAACTCAACCTACTCAAGTATGCAAACGGGTCCGCAAACCTAAGTGGCCGGACCAAGTTTGGGTTCGCCAGTATGCATACTTAGTTCCCGGACTTTCAATAACCAACCCGTACGCATAAGGGTATGTATACCATGGTTTCTGTACTTGGAATATCTTACACAAATTAGCATACAAGTACGCATACTGTGAAAAAGCGAGGGTCTAACAACCACACCCAATATTTCGATTAGCAATTTGTATGGACAACTCCGAGTTACTTTCTAGAGAATCAACTAGACAGTCAGACTCAATCAATAGAAAATATCTCAAGGAGTTTATTATTTCTATCTCTCAATTTGATTTACTCAAGCAAATACAATCTGCGAGTCTTAATCAAAGAGAGATAACTTGGATGGTACCAAAGACCAATATCCAAGTGTCAATCAATTTAAATCAACAACCAATAAGGTCGGATATTCTAATTGATTGAACAACGCACAACCTGTATTATTTCAATTATATAACAAAATATAATGCAGAAAAGAAATAACACAGACACCAGAATTTTGTTAACGAGGAAACCGCAAATGAAAAAAAAAACCCGGGACCTAGTCCAGATTAAACATACACTGCATTAATCCACAACAGACACTATCCTACTCCAAACTAACTTCGGTCTGGACTATAGTTGAACCCCAACCAATCTCACACTGATCCAAGGTACAGTTATGTTCCTACGTCTCTGATCCCAGCAGGATACTGCGCACTTGATTCCCTTAGTTGATCTCACCCACAACCAAGGGTTGCTACGACCCAAAGTCGAAGACTTTAATAAACAAATCTGTCTCACACAAGAAAAGTCTACAAGGATAGATAAATTCGTCTCCCACGAATAAACCTATGAGTTTTGTTCCGTCTTTTGATAAATCAAGGTGAACATGAACCAATTGATAAAGCCATACTTATATTCCTGAAGAACAGCTAAGCTCTATCAATCACCTCACAATAAACTTAATCGACGCATCAAAGAAGATTATTGAGGAATCACAAACGATGAGACGAAGTGTTTGTGACTACTTTTATATCTTGCCTATTGGAGATACAAATCTCAAGCCAATTATTACAATTGTACTCGTACTTATATGCAAGATCAGATCGCACAACTACGATAAAAGTAGTATCGGTCTGGCTTCACAATCCCAATGAAGTCTTTAGGTCGTTAACCTAGTATAGAAGAAGAAAAACAAAGGTTAAAGGAGAATCGACTCTAGCTTAGAAAACTAGTATCACACAGAATGTGTGGGGGATTAGGTTTCCCAGTTGCTAGAGTTCTCCCTTATATAGTCTTTCAAATCAGGGTTTGCAATCAATGTTAGCTTAGTAACAAAGCATTCAATATTCACCGTTAGATGAAAACCTGATTAGATACAAGCTAATATGTATTACAAAATAAATAAACTTTGTAGTTTCTCATCCAAATTCTTGATTTCCTTGGTTCTTCAACATTCCTTGAATTCTTCGTCACTCCAAGTACTCCAGTGATTTTGAACGTGTTCAACTCAGCATCATAGTTGTTGAAAATTTGTACCCATAACAATAAGAAAACAAATGTTCTCAATTATTGTTATATAGTGTCATAATATTATTACACAACATCAAAGTTCAATTGTATCACAACTTTGACAATAATACTATGGTGATATGTATCACTCCCCCTTATTCAATACTTCATATCACAATGAAAACCACTCCCCTTACATAATGATCCGTAAACCATATGTATGTAGTGTGGACTACAAAATTATTCTCCCTTTTTCTGTCAATATAAATTGGAAAAGGTACGAAAACTAGTGGGATTATAATGAAATTCTCAAAGAGATTATTCATGACTAAAATAGAACATATCAACTTTGTTTCGATGATTTTACATAGTCGAAACTTAGTGTACTCACCAAGGAGTATATAAAAATACTAGATAACTCCTACAACATTCCACAACCGCACTCCCCACAAAGATTTGGCAATTAAGCACAAGTTCAATTAAGAACTCTCCCCCTATAAAATGTCATTCCCGAAAGAACAACAAGAGCGACCTTACTTTTGGAAGAAAAGAAGGATTTCTTTGGACATTAACAAATCACATGAAACATAAATTTATATCCAGAAAACTCAATTAGATTAACCACAAGAGAACCTTAATCATTGATTTAATCGGAAATGCTCAATATAAGAAAACTTAAGGAGCCATACAGTACTTTCACATATAAGTGGATCGGGAAAAGATCAATATTGCGGAATATACAAAAATTAATTCTATCTTTTATCAATATTTGCATAAAGACATAATAGACTTAACTTTTGACATATATGGGACAAGCATAGTTCATGGGCGTAAACACACATATCCCATAATGTTTTTGCAATATATAAAACCAATAAAGATTAATACTGCAAAATCATCTTCCAAATAACTTAGAATTTAAATAAATAAATCTAAAACATTGCAAGATGAAATTCGTCGGCAATAGCTATGTGTAATCATAATATTTGCTATTCCAAACTCTAGTTATCCTTCTTAAAATACAAGAATAAATTCTCATAAAAAGTTTCCTAGACATCAAAAACGAAGAGACAATCTTGTAAGAAACAAACTCGTAAAGAGCATACAAGATGATTTTCCATTAGAATGTAGAATCACCAACAACACTCTTAAAAACTACAAATGAGCTTAGAAGAGAAGTACTCCAAGAATCCAAGTGCCTAAGTCCAAGAGAAGTGGAACAAGTGTGACTAAACGGAGCAAAACACTCAAAAATCAAGAGACGGGCCAAATACCAAGATTAAATAATTCAAACTCAAGATTTATCATCACCATATTGAATAAAATTCAATTACAAAAAGAATACAAAAAAGAATGAGGATATTCCGAGTTCGGATGAAGAAGTTATGGACAAAACAAGCTTTTTATCGAATACCGAAGACAGAAAAAGTTTGCAAACCGGTTTTGTTAGAGAACTGCTAGGTCAAAATCGCATGCGTTTCTATCTCAATAATGTTTGTCAATATTAGTGAACAAAACTATAAAGTCTTGATTTCTAGTCTACTATAGTTAAGGTCTCGGACTAGGATAGAAAGTGTAGTTGAGCTTAAGAACTCCATGGAACTCATCATACAAGACGAAGGACTACTCAAGGAACCAGTGGATATTCATCGACTAAAAGGTATATGGAGACTTGAACTTATCTATCACTCAAAAGTCTATCGACTCTATCTCCTATCTTGAGACAAAAGTCGTATTACTATATAGACTAAGATTATACACATGTGGATATTTCGAGCTAAGTATATCTCGCTTATCTATTTCTAGAAATATGTGTTGGTAAAGCTTTCGCTTTAGCCAAGTTCATCTTTACCTAGTGATGAAGTTCATGTTATGTTTCAATCATTTTGGAAATCGCTCTGACAAAAAATAGTTTGTGAATAACAACTATATAACGCCCTCTAAGAATGTTTCAATGATTAAAATGAGAGTTTAGACAATATAACCATTGGAGGATATAAGCATTGTTGTTGTAACACATATATGTATAATTCCTTATTGCTTGAACCGAAGTTTGCGAACTTTGTTGATTAAGTGAAACCGGAGTAGTGCGTGAGCTTAGTCCGCGAACTCAGTATACAAACTCAGTCAGCGAACCCATTCCACGAACTGACGTAGTTCTCGAACCCGAGAATTTCTGCTGGAGTTTGTGAACTCCGTACAGAAACGTAAGTCCGCGAACCTAGTCCGCGAACTTGAGTAGGTTATGTCTAAAAAAGATGTTTGTGAACTTATCTTAATAAACTAAGGAATGCTATTGCAAACCGTGGCTTTATAGTTCATGAATCCATTCGAGTGAATCCCATAATTTTTGCTTCAATTGTGTCTTTTGAAGTACATAAAGATCTAAGCAATTGAACAACTCTCTAACCAGTTCATTTGAGTCATTTGGACTAGTTATGGTGAAGAATAATATGGTTGATATGAAAGTTATCTTATGGCTAACCATTTGGTTAACTATTGTTGAACCAACGAATGTACAAGTTTGGGTACGGTTTTCACAAGCCTACAAATGTGCATTTCATGTGTGTGTAACAAGCTATGTTTTCGATCTAACGGTTGATAAATATTAGCTTGAATCTAATCAGGTTTTCATCTAACGGTGAATATTGAATTTTTTGTTACTAAGCTAACATTGATTGCAAACCCTGATTTGAAAGACTATATAAGGGAGAACTCTAGCAACTGGGAAACCTAATACCCACACATTCTGTGTAATACTAGTTTTCTAAGCTAGAGTCGATTCTACTTTAACCTTTGGTTTTCTTCTTCTAAAACCAAGTTAACGAATTAAAGACTTCATTGGGATTGTGAAGCCAGACCGATACTACTTTTATCGTAGTTGTGTGATCAGATCTTGCATCTTCTATCGTACGAGTACAATTGTAATAATTGGCTTGAGATTTCTATCTCCGATAGGAAAGAAATAAAAGTAGTCACAAACACTTCGTCTCATCGTTTGTGATTCCTCATTAATCTTATTCGCTGCGTCGATTAAGTTTATTGTGAGGTGATTGATAAAACTAAGTTGTTCTTCGGGAATATAAGTCTGGTTTTATCAATTGGTTCCTGTTCACCTTGATTTATCAAAAGACGGAACAAAACGCATAGGTTTATTCGTGGGAGACGAATTTATCTATCCTTGTAGACTTTTCTATGTGATACAAATTTGTTTATTAAAGTCTTCGACTTTGGGTCGTAGCAACTCTTGGTTTTGGGTGAGATCATCTAAGGGAATCAAGTACGTAGTATCCTCCTAAGATCAGAGGCGTAGGAGCATAACTGTACCTTGGATCAATGTGAGATTGGTTTGGGTTCAACTAAAGTCCAGACAGAAGTTAGCTTGGAGTAAGTTAGTGCCTGTAGCGGCTTAATACAATGTATGTTTAATCTGGACTAGGTCCCAGGTTTTTCTGCATTTGCGGTTTCCTCGTTAACAAAATTCCGGTGTCTGTGTTATTTCTTTTTTGCATTATATTTTGTTATATAATAGAAATAATACTGGTTGTGCGTTGTTCAATCAATTAGAATATCCGTCCTTATTTGTTGTTGATTTAAATTGATTGACACTTGGATATTGGTCTTTGGTACCATCCAAGTTATCTCTCTTTGATAAAGACTCGCAGATTCTGTTTGCTTGAGTAAATATCAAATCGAGAGATTGAGATAATAACTCCTTGAGATATTTTTATCTAGATTGAGTCTGAATGTCTATTTGATTCTCTAGAAAAGTAACTCGGAGTTTGTCCATACAGATTGATAATCGAAATATTGGGTGTGGTTGTTAGACCCCCGCTTTTTTAATTGGTATCAGAACAAGTAAACACGATAAAGACCTTATAAGTCTGTGTTTGTAGCGATCTGATTATGGACGTGTCTATCTCTAATAACGTACAAGTTCAGAAATTACCAGATGATTCTGAAACCTTGGATTCACCTGAGAGAACTGTCACATTTAAGTTAATATCTAAACATTCTCTTGATGTAAAAAGTGTTGATTGGGAAACTCTCCTAGAAGAACAGTTGGATGAAATTTCTGATGAAGGTGATTCAGATATTGATAGAGATGTTGATGAGGAAGTCTCATAGTATGATAAGTTTTTGGATTCGTTAAAAATGAAGAAGGTTACAACTTCTCATGTCATATCTCTTATGACTCCTATATGTCGAGAAAACAAGAAATTAAAAAGGATATATTATGGTCTTTATGGTCAGAATTGCTTTTGCGAAGCGGTCCTCAAAGATACCGAGGAAAACCTGAGTAGAAAATCACTTGAATGTGATCGTGTATATCAAAAATACTTCTTGTTGGAAGAGAAACTTGCATAAACTTAAGGAAGGATTAACTCTCAGTAAGCAAGTTTTGATGACAGAGAAAGCGCTTTTCTCTCTCGAAAAAAACACCTTGAGGCTGATTTAGTTGTTGCTCTTGATAAAAATCAAGATGTTGGAAGATGACTTCAAGCAAATTAATTACTATGCTAGGAACAAGTAAAAATCATCGTGATACACTAGGATTGGGCTATAAGGGAATAGATGCTCTAAGTATTAGCAAAGAGGTAAAATTTATCAAGGCTAGTGATTTTTCTCCACAAAAGGTTTCCACTAATGACAAAAGTGAAATACCTTCACCGGCAGTTAAAGTTAGAAAGAGCAAAGTATATCAACCTCCAAATTTAGCACACACGGATCGAGGTAAGAACATTACTTATGTTTGCCACTATTGCGGAATCAAAGGTCACCTGGAAAGGAGATGTCATTTCCGTATAAGGAATGAGAAACTTCATGATGTTCTCGTTTGGGCATCACAAGAAGTTGTGAAACCAATATCATATGTTAAGACTAATCCCCTTAACGTTACAGGTTGCAACTGTCCAACCTTTATGCAAAGGAATCAGTGTTGTGATAATCCTAGATTTTCCTATAAACATTATACTAAGTCTTTTCACAATTGTAATGGTTATCAAAAGGATACCTTTGTAAAGACTAAGACAAGATCCGATGCTCCCAATTGGAGAAAGACTAACTTGCAAAAGAATAGTCAATCCAATTCTCTTCCGAAAAATCTTGAAAAGAGTAATGGGAAGAAGGTTATGGTTGTTCCTAAATGCACTCATAAGTGGGTACCATAGAAATCCAATGATGCCTTGAGTGTGAAGAGGAATGATCTTCCAGAAAATTCCATGACTATGGAGAAGGCAGTATCCATGATGTTGGAACTTAACAAGTTTTTTGGAAAAATGGAATTGGATGTGAAAGGTTATAAAAGCGATCTTTTTCATGATAATCCAAAGGTCACTTGTGGTGAGCAAGACATTGTTCACCCCAACAGAACTTGATTGTGTTGTAAGTGCATCCTCACCAAGGAATGCCCTGCTATGTATACGGTGAGGGAAGCACGAGAATTGGGGAGCACATATTATGTTCGGTAAGGCTGTAGAATTCAATTGGACTTTTCTAAAAAGGTATGTCTATACACTTGAGCAAGTTTTATGTTTTTATTACTTGTTTAAGTACTTATAATGATCCATGTACCTTGATTATCGTTCATTTCTATCTAACTTGATCTATGTTTAAGGTTCTTATATGTGTAGGTGTGAAAATAATAGTTTGGGATGTTTGGACTTCATGGTAGACATACCAAGTATGCATAACATCTTTTAAAATCAAAATCCAGGGATTTAAGTTTGCAAACCCAGTTTGCAAACTTCTCAAAGTTATGAAAATTCGTTTGCAAACCCGTATGCATACTTTCCTGTAGACGTCGATATTCGGTAAACTTGTCATGGCCGTCATTTCTTCTTCCGAACTCGGAATGACCTCATTCCTTTTGAAATCTCTTCCTATTTGAATTATATTCAAAATTGAGATAAGAAACCTTGAATTTGGATGAGTTAAGATTCGTATTTTTCCTGTCTCTTGTTTTTGAATATTTTGCTCCATTTCGTTGCACTTGTTCCACTTCTCTTGAACTTGGGCACTTGGATTCTTGGAGTACTACTCTTCTAAGCTAACTTGTAGCTTTTAGAAGAATGTTGTTGGAAAACTTTTTATATGCCTTTGGTAGCTATTATTGGTGTAAATCCAGGCGAAAAAGATTGATTCTACCCTCTAAGGACAAATCATCTTATATGTGCATTACAAGTTTGTCTTGATGCCTAGGAAACTTCTTATGAGAATTTATTCTTGCTTTTGATAAGGATTACTAGAGTTTGGAATAGAAATTATTGTGATTTCACATAGCTATGTCCAACGTTTTCATCTTGCAATATTTTTAGATTTATTCTAAAGATGATTTGGAAGATGATTTTTGCAGTATTAATCTTTGCGGTTTCATATATTGCAATATTGTTATGGGATATGTGCGTTTACGTCCGTGAACTTGATTGTCCCATATGTTGTCAAAAGTAAAGTCGCTCGTGAATTGATATGCAAGTATTGATAAAAGAATGAATAGACTTTTGACAAACACAAAAGTTAAGTCTATATTGTCAATTATTGATATAACATAGGTTAAAATCTTTTGTGATTCAAGGATTATGTCTATTGTATGTCATTGCGCAAATGGTGATGGGAAATAGAATGAATCCTTGATTATTTCACGGTATAAGGTCGATCTCCGATCCACAATTTTTGTGTAAATACTGTGTTGTTCCATAAAGTGTCTTATGTTGAGCATTAGAACAACCAAAGTTCATTATTTTATGATTAGATTAGTTTTTGTTCCGTAAGGTACTTTGTGTTGAGCATTTTTATGTCTCCATAAGTCTTCTCATGTTGAGCATTTTTGACCAAGTTGATTATTTTCATGATTAACTTAGTCATTGCTCCATAGATTTTCTTATGTTGAGCATGGCCAATTAAATTGATTACTTTTGTGACTAGTTTAGTTATGTACTTCGATTAGATTAATTATGGGTTCTCTTGTGATTAATCTAATTGATTTATTAAGTCTCCATAAGCTTACTTGTGTTGAGCATATTTAGTCAAATTAATCATGGTTTGCTTACGGTTAATTTGATTGAATATTTATTTTTGGATTCCAAATTCATACTTATATGATATTTGTTGAGTCCAAAGAAATCCTTCTTTTCTTTTGAAATTAAGGTCACTCTTGTTGTTCCCTTGGGAATGACATTTTATGGGGGAGAGTTCTTTTGAACTTGTGCTTAATTGCCAAATCTTTGTGGGGAGTGCGGCTGTGGAATATTATAGGGGTTATCTTGTATGTTTATAGACTCCTTGATGAATGCATTTAGCTTCAGCTTTATGATTGCATCTAAACAAGATGATATACATTTACCTTAAGTCATAAACCGTCTCTTACGGAAATTTCATTAGGATCCAGTTCTTGTACCTTGGCCAATTTTATTGAAAAAAAGGGGGAGAATTAATATGTAGTTCATACTACAAATACATATGGTTTTCAGATCATTATGTAAGGGGGAGTGGTTTCCATGTGAGATGGAGTATTGACTAAGGGGGAGTGAAGTATCACCATAGTATTGTTGTTAAAGTTGTGATGCAATTGGACTTTAATATTGTGTAATAATACTATGACATTGTATAACAATGATTGAGAACTCTTGTTTTCTCGTTGTTATAACTATGGATTTTCAACAACGATGATGCTAAACTTACAATCTTTGGGATCATTGGAGTACCTGGAAGTGACGAAGATTTCGAGTAATGTTGAAGATTAGACATGTGGAATAAGAGCAACAAAGTTTATTTATATATTTTTTGTATTCCATATGTATTAATAGTTTTGCCACTAAAATTGACAAAGGGGGAGATTGTTAGAGCACTGCTCGGTCAAACTCGCATGCGTTGCTATCGCAAGAATGTTTGTCAATATTAGTGATCAAAACTATAAAGTCTTGATTTCTAGTCTACTATAGCTAAGGTCTCGGACTAGGATAAAAAGTGTAGTTGATATCAAGAACTCCGTGGCAATCATCATACAAGATGAAGGACTACTCAAGGAACCAGTGGATCTTCATCGACTAAAAGGTATGTGGAGACTTGAACTTATCTATCACTCAAAAGTCTATCTACTCCATCTCCTATCTTGGGACAAAAATCGTATTACTATATAGACTAAGATTATACACATGTGGATATTTCGAGCTGAGTATATCTCGCTTATCTATTTCTCGAAATATATGTTGGTAAAGCTTTCACTTTAGCCAAGTTCATCTTTACCTAGTGACAAAAGTCATGTTATGTTTCAATCATTTTTGAAATCGCTCTGACGAAAAATAGTTTGTGAATGACAAATATATAATGCCCTCTGAGAATGTTTCGATGATTGAAATGAGAGTTTAGACAATATAACCATTGGAGGATATAAGCATTGTTATGGTGACACATATATGTGTAAGTCCTTATTACTTGAACCGAAGTTTTCGAACTTTGTTGATCAAGTGAAACTGGAGTAGTACGTGAGCTATGTTTGGGTATGATTTTCACAAGCCTACAAACGTGCATTTCATGTGTGTGTAACAAGCTATGTTTTCGATCTAACGGTTGATAAATATTAGCTTGAATCTAATCAGGTTTTCATCTAACGATGAATATTGAATGCTTTGTTACTAAGCTAACATTGATTGCAACCCCTAATTTGAAAGACTATATAAGGGAGAAGTCTAGCAACTGGGAAACTTAATCCCCACACATTCTGTGTGATACTAGTTTGCTAAGATATAGTCGATTCTCCTTTAACATTTGGTTTTCTTCTTCTAAAACCAGGTTAACAACTTAAAGACTTCATTGGGATTGTGAAGCCAGACCGATACTACTTTTATCGTAGTTGTGTGATCTGATCTTGCATCTTCTATCGTACGAGTACAATTGTAATAATTGGCTTGAGATTTCTATCTCTGATAGGAAAGATATAAAAGTAGTCACAAACACTTCGTCTCATCGTTTGTGATTCCTTAATAATATTCTTCGCTGCGTCGATTAAGTTTATTGTGAGGTGATTGATAAAACCGAGTTGTTCTTCGGGAATATAAGTCTGGTTTTATCAATTGGTTCATGTTCACCCTGATTTGTCAAAAGATGGAACAAAACTCATAGGTTTATTCATGGGTGACGAATTTATCTATCCTTGTAGACTTTTCTGTGTGATACATATTTTTTTATTAAAGTCTTCGACTTTGGATCGTATGAACTCTTGGTTGTAGGTGAGATTAACTAAGGGAATCAAGTACGTAGTATCCTGCTGGGATCAGAGGAGTAGGAGCATAACTGTACCTTGGATCAGTGTGAGATTGGTTGGGGTTCAACTACAGTCCAGACCAAAGTTAGCTTGGAGTAAGCTAGTGTCTGTGTCGGCTTAATACAGTGTATGTTTAATCTGGAATAGGTCCCGGGGTTTTTCTGCATTTGCAGTTTCCTCGTTAACAAAATTCTGGTATCTGTATTATTTCTTTTCCATGTTATATTTTGTTATATAATAGAAATAATACAGGTTGTGCGTTGTTTAATCAATTAGAATATCCGACCTTATTGGTTGTTGATTTAAATTGATTGACACTTGGATATTGGTCTTTGGTACTATCCAAGTTATCTCTCTTTGATAAAGACTCGCAGATTCTGTTTGCTTGAGTAAAGATCAAATCGAGATATTGAGATAATAACTCCTTGAGATATTTTTATCTTGATTGAGTCTGACTGTCTAGTTGATTCTTTAGAAAAGTAACTCTTGTTAAACACCTTGAGTTTGTCCATTTGGGGAGCCAAAGTGTGGAAATAATAGATTGAAAAATCTAATCGAAATATTGGGTGTGAAAGGCTACTAACCTCACCCAACGTTTTACTTCTATACCCGTCAACCAAGTGAAGTCATTGGGTGAGTCCTATTTCAAATGTAGGAAAATGAAACGTGTTTGTGGATTTCCAAAAGCGCTCAACAATTGCGTGTGTGAGTTGTTGATCATCTTTCAAACATTAATCTCTAGTAACTGTCCCAATCCACAATTGTCTATAAACGATTTACATCTATCATTTTGGCATACAATTGCATACATGATATTCATATTACTCCAACCACCCCTAAAATACATCCAAGGTTTATCATCTTCCATGTTAAGTGTGTTGCAAACATGATTTTCTTCACTTCTAGATGACACACTAGTATAATCCATTGTTTCTATAGGAACCCTAAAACACATACCATGAATTATCTATTAAAATTAAACTAAATATCATACTTCAATAACATTCAAAAAAAATGAATTGGGTTCATTGTTCATACCTTCAATTAGACGAATTTGCTCTTAATTTTCTCCAAACCTTGAATTAGAGGAATTGAAAAAAAACAAATTAGGGTTTTATCAAAAACTCAATATATATTGAAATTGAAAGGAAAAAACACTAAAATTAAGGGTTAGTAACTCACCCGAATCGTTAATCAAACTATTCTACCAAACCAACATAGTTTTAGTAATGGAGAAGAAGGGGGAAGAAGGGGGGAGAATAAAAATGGAAGTGAAGAAGAAGAAAAATGGGACAAAACTCGTCTCCTGGATGTTTTGTGGATTTACAAAACAAACGGGAGACGGTCTCCCGTTTTTATTTTCTTTTGAAACCTTACGGGAGACTGTCTCCCGTAAAGTTATGGAAAAATTACTTACGGGAGACAGTCTCCCGTAAGGTTTTCAAAATTTTTTTTGCCCATAGTGGCTAGACTCGCTCATATGGGTGAGTAGTCTTCCATATGGGTGAGTTAGTCTCAATTTGGAGACTACCCATAGGAGATGCTCTTAGACCCCCGCCTTTTGAGGTTTGCAAACGGGATTTCGTGAACTTGAGAAATTTGCAAACTGGTATGCAAACTGAAGTCCCTAGATTTTAATTTTAAATGATACTATGCATACCTGGTATGTGTACCATGAGGGACAAACATCCCGAACTACTATTTTCAAACCTAAACATTTAAAAACCTTAAACACATATCGAGTTAGGTAGACATGAATGATACACAAGGTACATGGATCATGATAATCACTTTTAGCAAATAATAAAAACATAAATCTTGCTCAAGTTTATAGACATACATTCTATAAGAATCCAATCGTGAATCCTACGGCTTTACCAAAAATTCAATATCATACCTAACACAATATGTGCGCCCCAATTCTCGTGCTTCCCTCACCGTATACATAGCAGGGAATTCCTTGGTGAGGATGCACTTATAACACAATCAATTTGTGTTGAGGTGAACAATTTCTTGCTTTTCACAAGTGACTGAAACAGACCTTTCCATAACTATGGATTTTTCACCATCTATAGTTTTTGGCTTATTATGTTTCACTTTTGGATTATCATGAAAGAGATCGCTTTTAGAATATTTCACATCCAAATCCATCTTTCCAAAGAACCTTTTAAGTTCCAACATCATGGATACTGCCTTCTCCATAGTCATGGAATTTTCTGGGAGATCATTCCTTTTCACACTCAAAACATCATTGACTTTCTTTGGTATCCACTTCTGAGTGCGTTTAGGAACAACCAGAACCTTCTTCCCATTACTCTCTTATAGAATTCTCAGAATAAAATTGGATTGACTATTCTTTTGCAAGTTAGTTTTTCTCCAATTGGGAGTATTGGATCTTGTCTTCGTCTTTACAAAGTTATCCTTTTGATAATCATTACGATTGTGAAAAGGCTTCTTATGACATCTATAGGCAAATCTAGGTTTATCACAACATTGATTCCTTTTCCTAAAGTTGGATAGTTACAACCTGTAATGTTAAGGGGATTAGCCTTAACATAATATCTTGGTTTCACAACTTCTTGTGATGCCCAAACAAGAACATCATGAAGATTCTCATTCCTTATACAAAAACGACATCTCCTTTACAGGTGACCTTTATTTCCACAATAATGACAAATATAAGGAATGTTTTTACCAGGATTCGTATGTGTTGCTTTTGGAGGTTTATATACTTTTCTCTTTCGATCCTTAACTACCGGTGAAGGTATTTCACTTTTTCCATCAGTGGAAACATTTTGTCGAGAAGAATCACTAGCCTTGGACAAATTTTACCTATTTGCTAATACTTGGAGCATCTATTCCCCTATAGCCCAATCCTCTTGTATCACGATGATTTTTACTTGCTCCTAGCATTGTCGTTAATTTTCTTGAACTAGTATTGAACTTTTTCAAGTCATCTTCCAACATATTGATTTTATCAAGAGCAACAGTTAAATCATCCTCAAGGCATTTTTCTCAAACGAGATAAGCGCTTTCTCTGTCATCAAAACTTGCTTGCTGGGAGACGTTAATCCTTGCTTCAGTTTCTGCAAGTTTCTATGTCAACAAGAAGTATTTTTGATAAACATTATCACATTCAAGTGACTTTCTACTCAGGTTTTCTCAGAATCTTTGAGGATCGATTCGCAAGAGCGATTCGAAACATAAATACCTCCGTAAATCCTTTTCAATTTCTTGCTTTCTCAACAAAGAGGAGTCAGAAGAGGTGTAGCAAGAGAAGTTATCATCTTCTTCTTTTCCAACGATTCATAAGCTTAACATATTCCGAGACTTCTTTATCAACATCTATTTCAATATTTGAATCACTTTCGTCACAAAGTTCATCCAACTATTCTTATAGGTGTGTTTCCCAGTTATCAACAATTTAAACATCAAGAGAATGTTTAGATATTGACTTAGATGTGACAGTTATCTCAGGTGAATCCAAGCTTTGAAAATTATCTAGTAATTTCTGAACTAGTATGTTATTAGAGATAGACTCGTCCATATAATTAGATTGCTACAAACACAGACTTATGAGGTCTTAGCGTGTTTTCCTGCTCTGATAGCAATTGAAAAAGCGGGGGTCTAACAAACACACCCAATATTTTGTTAGGAAATCTGTATGGACTAATTCCAATAATATAATTCCAAGAGAATCAACTAGACAGTCGGACTCAATCAAGGAAAATATATCCAAGAGTTATATCTTTGTTTCTTAATGTAATTAGCAAATCAAACAGATAGAATTCTGCGAGCCTGATTATTATGAGAAACAACTTGAATGGTACCAAAGACCAATGTTCAAGTGTCAATCAATTTCAATCAACAACCAAAGGTTGTATTACCAATTTATTGAACTACGTACAACCTGTGATATTTCAATTATATAAACAAATATAATGTGAAAAAGAAATAACACAGACACCAGAAGTTTTGTTTACGAGAAAACCGCAAATGCAGAAAACCCCCGGACCTAGTCTAGATTTGAACACCACACTGTATTAAGCCGCTACATACTCTAGACTACTACAAGTTAACTTCAGACTGGAATGTAGTTGCTACTTAACCAATCTCACACTGATTAAGGTACAGTCTCGTTCCTTACGCCTCTGAATCCCATCAGGACTCTACGCACTTGATTCCCTTAGCTAATATCACCTGCAACTAAGAGTTTCTACGACCCAAAGTCGAAGACTTGATAAAAAAATTGTCTCCCACAGAAAAGTATATTTTGATAGATAAATTTGTCTCTCACATAAATTCCTACGAAGTTTTTGTTTCGTCTTTTGATAAATCAAGGTGAACATGAACCGATTGTTAATCCGGTCTTATATTCCCGAAGAACATCCTAGAAATATTGATCACCTCACAATAACTTAACTATATGGTAGTAGAACAAGTTATTGTGAAATCACAAAGAATGAGACGAAGAGCTTTGTGATTAATTTTTATATCTTACCTATCAGAGATAAATCTTGAGCAAATCTTAGAGAAGAAAGTACTGAATACGATAAAAAAAAAAGTAAGATCAGAACACGTAACTACAGAGAAAATAGTTGGATATGACTTCAGAATCCCAATGAAGTCTTTAAGTTATTAACCTATAATGGTTTTAGGAAAAACCTAGGTTAAATAAGAATTGACTCTAGTCGCAACTAGTATCACATATGAGGTGTGGGGATGAGGGTTTGATAACTTTGTGACAAAGAAATCAATATTCACCGTTAGATGAAAAACCTCATTTAAGATTCAAACTAAGTTTCCACCGTTAGATGGTCTTATTTTGTTATACACAAATGAAATGTACATTCAATAACAGTTAACCGAAGTTAGCCATATGAACATTTTTGTGTTAACCATGTTCATCTTAATACTTCTAGATCAAATGATAATCAAATGAATCTAATTGTGTTAATCATAGAGTTGTTCAATTGTTTATGTTCTCATAGAAGTATACAAGACAAAATTAAAGCAAAATCAGATTGATTCAAAAGAATCAGTTCATGAAAATTTTAGCCACGGTTTGCAAAGATTGCATTCCTTAATATATAAATTTATTTGTTCATGAGTATGAATTCATACTTAACCGATTTTAGAACTTAACCACATAAGTTTGCAAACGGGTACGCAGACTTAAGTTCCGGACCTGATCCTTTCCGACAGTTCGCAAACGGGTATGCATACTATCATTCCGGACCGAACTCAGGTGAATAAGTTTGCAAACGGGTACACAAACTTAGTTCCCGTAATTTGACAGTCAAAACTGTTCGCATACGGGATACTTGGTTCTTGGACCTGAATCATTCATACAACAGTTTGCATACGGGTATGCATACTGTGCTATATCCAGACAATGATTAATTGTTCTAAACTCCCATTTCAATCATTGAAACATTCTTATAAGACGACAATAGCTGTCTCACACAAACTATTATCTTATAAGCAATTTTCAAGTGATCGAATGATCAATACTAAACATTCCGATTCTACATCAAATGACTGTCTCACACAAATCTTGTAAGATGTTACCATTACCAGGTGATTTTCACATGATCATCTTTTGACTTTCGTCAAGAATAACGATGAACGTAGTTATAGCAAAAATCTTTCCAACACGTATTTCTAGAAAGATATAAGCAAGTTAAACTCAGCTCAAAATATCAAATGTGTATAATGTAAAGTATATATAGTTATACAACTTAGTCTCAATCGGAGATAAAATGGAATAGACTTCTGAGTGATAGATGAGTTCAAGTCTCCACATACCTTTTGTTGATGAAGTCTCCAATACCTTAGTAGATCTTCGTCTTCAATCGATGAATGTCGTGCAGTCTAAAGATCAATTACATATTCTATCCTAATCCGATACATAGCTATAAGTAGACTAGAAATCAAGACTTATAGTTTTGAGAACTAAACTTGACAAACAAGCTTGAGATAGCAACGCTTACGAGTTTGACCGAGCAGTGCTCTGACACTTAGGACTAGTCGTTCTGCAAATATAGGCCAACGAAAAAAATGAGCTCTTATTTATTGACCTGCACCTGAAGCTAAAACATTAGACTAACTTCAACATGAGCAAGCTTAGCTAAAACATTACCTGATCATACCATATATTAAATGCTAAAACATTTATCACTCCACGATAAATAATTGTCGCCCTATTAAGCTTTGATCTCATAATCTGTACTTACCTACATTTTTTTTATAAGCAACTAATAGTAAATTACATAAGATCCTCCCTATGGTCCTTACATAGAGAGGAAAGGAGCCACATATGGGGTAAAAACCAAGCCATATGGCTGACATTAGTTTTAGCTCATTGAGCTAGATCATGAGCAACTCTGTTTGCAAAACAGTTAGCAAATACAAAGGATATAAACTTAAACTTAGAAATTAAGGTTTTAATATCCTGTAACAAACAATGAGTTCTATGATCTCCCATGAAGGTATTCTTGTTAATTTGCTCCAAAATAGCTGAAGCATCACTCTCAACAATGATTCTATCAAGTCTCTTCTCCAAAGCCACCATAAAAACATCTCTAATTGCTCGAGTCTCTGCTTCTTATGCAGAAAAACAAACTAAATAAGTTGACTGAGCATAAACAAATTTATGGTTTGAATCTCTAAAAATGAAACCAATTCCCCCATTTGGAGAATTTGGGTTCCAAGCACCATCGGTATTTATATTGGTTCAATCCTTAGGTGGAATCACCCAAGGTGAAGCTTGTTGTGGTGGAGAGATTATAGATATTCCTTGTAACGATGGGGTTTTAATAGATCTCAACATCATTGACTTTGCTCTTGCTAGAACAACAGCTGGTTCTTCTGATTTCTCATTATGGACTAAGTCAGTTAGGTTTGTATAGATGGACCACATCAAGCACACAATCAATGGGAATTTATCAGCTCTATCAGACGCATCCTTATAAGGATAGAGCTGAGGCCAAAATCTAACCCACTGGTGAATGTTAAAATGTTGAAACTAAGTAGTTTTTACATTTCCGAGTCTCCAAACTCTAATAAGACATTTGCATGTTACTAGAGTATGTATAATTGTTTCGGTTTTAAACTTGCATCTTGGACAACTAAAATCAGATATGTGAATGCGTTGTAAAGAATTTCTCTAACTAGGAGAGCTCCTTTTAAAACTTTCCAAACAAATAACTGAATTCTTGGCGGTAGTTTACATTTCCACACAGGCATCAATAAGAAGATTTAGTATTGAAGTTACCATCCTTAAATGGTATCCACACCCTTCAATCTCTAGTGGGTACAATACTGAGAGGGATTTGTTCAATCTTCCCTTTTGAGGGTTGATAAAAAAACAACACTTAATTTTGATGTATCCCAAGTTCTAGAGTCATGATTTATCAAATCATTTACTCTAAATTTTTTATCAGGACTAGTATTGATTTTTGGTGTGGCGTTCCCTTTTCCAGGTATCCAATTGTCACACCAAGGGTCAACAAAGTTTCCTTCCCCCACTACCCATGAGATAAAAGGTTTTATCTTACTCATGGTACGGTGGAGGCACTTTCAAGCCCAAGAGGCATTTTCGGGGAACTTAGAATTAATCACATCCACGTCAGGGTAATATTTTGCTTTCAACACCTGTGCAAGGAGGGAATTTGGGTTTTCCACCAGTCTCCAAATACTTCTTGCCATCATGGCCAAGTTATTGGTTTCACTGGTTCTAAACCCAAGTCCCCCTTCCTCTTTTGACTTACACATGTTTTCCAAAGCAATCCGATGTAATTTCCTCTTTTTGGAATTAGGGTCTTCACTCCACCAATACCTATTCAAATAGAATCAATTTTATGACATATACTCTTGGGAATTAAGAATATTGCCATTTGATAAAGTGATATGGCTTGACCAAGGTGGTCCTTCCTTCTTGGAACAGAAATTGGACCAACCAACCATTAACTCTCTTCTCCACAACATTTAAAAGAGGTAAATGAGTAAGTTTTAGACCTTAGAAATGTAATTGGGGCACCCAAATACTTCTCCCCAGGGCTAAAATTAGAGATGTTAAAGATTTTGGCGAGGTTTCTTTTATGCTTTGGATGGACCTTACTGCTAAAGAACAGTCCAGACTTTTCAAAATTTGTCTTTTGACCACTTGCATTGCAATTTTGTTGTTGTTGCAAGTAGTCTCTTATAGAATGAAATTCCGGATGGTGTCTCTAGTGAATAACATCTGCAAACAACAAAGGACTGATAGGAGGAGCGGAACTAGTACACTTAATTCCATGCACCAAATTTGAATCTTCTAAATGTTTAATATAAGTCGATAGTGCCTCTGTAAAAATGATATACAAGTAGGATAACATGGGAAAGTGTCCCATTGGACTACCATTAAGAATGAGGGAGTAAGAAATAGAGCTCAAGCAATTCACACTGTACTTACCTACATCAAGCCAATTATTGTGCTCCAAATAAATTGGACCCATACCATGCCCACGGATTCATCTCAATTCCCAATTAAACTAAACTCGAAATTAAATTATAGTCCCACATGGACAACTCCAAACTCAGAGCAGAGGAATTGAAACAAGACAATATATAAGGCTAGTTTGGTATTGCCATGAGTTTTAGAAAAGTGTCATTCTGTTGTGATGTGCCTTGAATATAATTTAAAAAGCACCGTGAAATTAACAAACTGTATTTTAAAGTGCTAGTGAACATGTCAAACATACACTCTTCAGAGGAGTGTGCACAAAATTGGACTCCATATATGTTATGTATATATATGTGATCAAAATGTTTTACAGAGGAAGGTAAAGGTATTAATGCTGAGTGTTCAAACTTGTGGCATTCAAAAAAACATTATCAGAAGCTGCCACTGTTCCTAGTCTCTGAGTGTGTCAAACTTGGGGCATTCAAAAAAACATGCTTCTGCTAGAGAGACTCACTTTTTTCACTTCTGTTAGAGAAACATAATTTTATCAGAGGAAACTACAACAGATATCCTAAGGAAGAATCACATCAACAAAAATAAAATTGCACGTATCAGCTGAGTATACCTGTTTCAGAAAAAAAAAAAATCATCATGTTCACTCATGGCCCTCCACTTCTTCTCCAAGCAAGTCATCATAAGTTACAGGTACCCGAATCCTATTCATAACAGATATACGTTCTCTTTTTATATTAGAAGTTGCGGCTCTGCAGTTTAGGGGAGGTGCAAGGGCAGAACCAGCTGATGTGTGGTTAATCATTGGACCAGCAATTGAGGATTGTACAGTGTTTTGCAAAGACGGGTTTAATTCCTTTGGCGCTTGTTGTTTGAATTGCCTCTGCATTAGAGAAAGAGATGATATCCAAAAAAAATTTAGAATGAAGTCATTAACACGCATTAAAATCTCAAAATACGTAAGAGCCTGGAGAAAGAAATATGTAACGAAATATGTAACGCAAGAATATTTTAGTCAAACCTCAATTTCCTTGCCCTTGGCCATGATCTCTTTGTAAGCATTAGGGTCACGTTTCTTCAGAATGCCCCACAATATGCCACCACCATAGCAATGACGCTTTCCATCAGCAGTCATCTGTCCTCCACATGCCTGAATTGCATCCACCTGCAAGTTAAAAATTTCAATTTACAAATTCCAAGAAGATTCTGAAAGAATAATGACAAGTAAGTTCGTTTTCAGGATATTAAAGTGAAAAAAGATTATCAAACAGAAAGTAGCACATACAGGTGAGTTTATATGCAAGATTCTTCCTTCTTTACTTTCATTCTTGGGAACAACTCTAGAATATAGCATAACTAGTAAGGTCTTATCTTTACATTTGCATTTCTCTGTGTTCCTTCTTGTTCCACGGTTTCTTTTTAACATAATGTCCAACTTGCATGTCTAAGCTTACATGTAGAAAATGTGGTGGAACTCAGGTTTACCGTTTTACCTAGATAGCTGCGACAGTCAGCTGGATTCTCTAGTTCGCAGCTATTGGAAACAAATCCTTACCCTTGACTGCAAAGTTTCCAATGATAGTCTATAGTTGATAATAACACCAAAAATGAGTCACTGGATCAGAAACCAACATTGACACAACATATAGACTTAAAACAACTTTAGAGCATTCAGCTCAATTACAGACATAGACGTACCATGTTTGAAACCACTCATTCCTTGGATCTGTGTAGAAACCTGCTAAGGAGTATGAATATTTCAGCAAAATATCTTCTCTCACCCTCCAGTATCTCTCTTTAAGAAACTACAATCATAAAGCACACTATGAATTAATTGTCACTAATGTTGTCTTTACCAATGCAAAATTCCAGATGTAATGCAAGCACAAATCAAGTTCAAAACAAGTACACCACCAACTTTGGTACTAAACTATGTTAACCATGCATACAATGACTCTTGGCCTACACCATTAAACCAGTGGAAAATAAGATCATTAAACAAGTAGATAATAACTTAAGCTGACATTTGACGATAAGGTATAGAAAAATACAGTTTTAACTCGATGACTAATTGTGGGGTTATAAGCTGGACAACACACCCACTGTGAAAAGTGTCACTTAATAGTTTTATTCCTGGAAAATGTCACTCAAAAAAGAACATCATGGTCACAATTCACTAGCACAATATTGTGAAAGAGAAAAAACATCTCACCTCGTTGACAATATCACTCAAAGCAGAGACACCAAGAACACCCACAGCATTCCAAACCAGATAAGTTTTTCTCTCCTTCAAGCGTTTACAAGTACCAATAACGAACCTACAGACACAGAAAAACCAAACCTAATCAGAACTAAGTCGTATTGTATGAAATCAAATAATCCCACACCTTACATAGAAAAGGTAAAATTAGAAATCAATTTAGTCAAATAAGAACAACCAACTTCTTCTCTAACCAGAAGACAATTCTATTTCCTTTCTAATGTATTCTTTTCTTTGTCAGTTAGACAATTTATCTTACTAAGAAAAAGAAAAATGGTACGAATTGATGGTAAGCTTACTTATTCATGTTTTTGATAGCTGGGGCAGGACCAGTCTTCTTGCTTTTATTCTTCTTCTTGTTTTTATTCTTCTTCTTCTTGTTTGTATTAGATGCTTGGTTTACTGTAACGTCACCCCTGCTTCCCATTTCTGTCAATCCTAAGTCTCCAATCTTCCCCGTGCACTCTCCTTCCTCAGACTTACTAGTTTCAGTCAACTGCAAACTTCCAATTTGTATCCTACACTCCCCTTCTTCTAAAGTCTCTGAATCAAGCAAGTCAGCATCTTGATAATCTTCTAGACTATCGTCTTCGTAGATAGCTTTTAATAAATTCTCACTCCCCTCCATGAAACCTAAATAACTAATAACCTAAACAAGAAAGCGAAAAAGGTCATCAAATTGAAAAAATGCGCACAAAAAAACTCAGAATTTAAGAAGTATGTGCTGTACAAAAAATCTGTAAAGCATAATTAGCGAGCACTGATGATGAGAAAAAAATTAAGACATCAAACTTCTTTATAACTCTAATACTAAGCTGTGATAGTAGCATAACTTGAACTACAATTGTTAACTATTTTATAGACAGCTGATTCTGTTGTCTTTGTTGCAGGTAAAATCATAAATGGAATTAACGGAGATATCACCATTGATCGCTATAATCTGGTACGCATATTCAGTATTTGACATGACAACAATTCCCCATCAGTTTATATGATTTCACACACTCCCAAGTCACCACATGTCGACACCACAATCATTCTAGATTTTGGTGAAGCCATGTCAGCACTAACTATCCTGATTGGCTATTCATATAAGACAAAATCCAATAGGCAACCCCAGACACAACAGACAACCCAAACAGTCACTTAAAAAATATACATTTGCATTTAACAGCCGCTTAAAAAAGATACAGTACATCTGTATATATTTTCGCACCTATGTGTGGTGGCTTTACTTAGGATCTCTTAAAAATGTCGCCAAAGTAACAAAGGTCACATCTTTCCGGATGATTTTTAACCCCCTCAAAGGAAGCAAAAAAAAAAAAAAAAAACGTAACCGTAAAGAATACTATTACCAAAAGTCAACAAGGTAACTCTTTTTCTAACTGGCACAATCCATGAAGATATATCCCCTGTTCCAAATCATAACCTTTTAGCTTTAGATTTAGAATATCACATCGTTTTGTATAAATACACATGCACGCTACAGCAAAACTACCAAACCACCACTTTGCATTTCCAAAATTCCAAAAGAATGGACGACGACAGAGAATGGCATGAGGCAATGGAAGAGGCACCCATCCAGTAAGTTGTTACTAAAATGTTTATTAAGTTGTTACTATTTTGCGAAATAACAAATGCAGAAGAACTATGGAACCGGTAGTGGAGACTCCTATCTGATGATATTAAACATCGACAAAAAACTGTATTACACAATGAAGATTTTGAGATCGAAGATGAACAACTCAAAGAGAAAACATGCTCATCGGCCAAGAACTATATGGCACTACAAACCTCCACTTTTGAGGTTTTTCTATGGCTGCACAAGGGATTGAACATCGAGCAAAGAAAGGTGCTTGGGGCAGTAACAAAGGCGGTACATAAAAGGTAAAAATGGGGAGTGGTTTTCGTCTTAGGAAGTGGTGGGACAGGAAAAACATATCTATGCTAAATCTTGGCAGCCGCATTAAGATCAAGATCAAAAATCATTTTAAGAGTAGCTTATAGCATCACTGTCATTGCCTGAAGAGAGGACAGTGCATTCAAAATTCAAAATGCCCCTAGAATTTGATGAAACTAATGCTGTGACATACCGAAGGAAACACGTTTGGCGGTGTTAATATGCAGGGTATTCTAATAAAGCAAAGTGATAAAGAACCAACGGGTTTCACACAAAACATTGTGTACAAAAGTCTTCAGTAATTTACACTCAGGTAGCAGTCAATACACAGTTTGATTTGGTTGATTGTAAAATATACCTACATAACATAGAAAATGGCCCAAAATTACTTTTGAACAGACCAAAAATTATCTTGGCAACATCCTCATACTTGAGATATTCTATCCCGCAGTCAGATAGTAGAGCAGCCAATAGCTCCAATTAATGATTCCCAAACAACTATTATTTATTTAGTGAATCTAGGAGCATCAAGGAGATAGAGTAGGGAGTAAAGGCATCTCAATTACTCATCCAATTGAAATATCCAGACGGAAACATTTCAATACAGTTAATGATGACGATTTGGATGACAAAATCAAAAAGAGATTAAAATTCAAGTAAACTGCATAATAAAATGATATTCGTCTCAACATACAATTCAGTAACTTAAGAGCTTGTTGAAATAGAAATGAACAAGTGCTCCAATTTAATGGTCAGTCCTTTTAGACCCATCAAAACCCTAGTGATGAAGAAGACAATAGATATAGATGTGATGATGAATTATCTGGGTGTCAATAGTTACCGATTCTAGAATTCACGGGAGGGACAAATTATACCTAGTTAAATACCAATACCATGACTTCAAATCAAGAATTTCATTTGATGGAAGAAAAAAATAAATCACAAACTAAAATTGAAGACAAAGATAAACCCTAAACCCTTGATTTAATACAAACCCAATAAAGGAAAAAAAATAAAAATAAAACTCACATAATCGAATACCAGAGAGTCTGATTAAAAGAGAGGAGTAAAGAATTAGGGTTTCGAATTGATCGTACCTTAAATATGTAAGTGAATCCGAGATGATGATGCAAGCAATTTCCCACCAAGATCGATTACTAGTCTTACGTTGGATTGTGGAGTTCCTTGGTTGATTTTGATCGTATATTATACCGTCATGTTTAGGAATGGTTGATGTAGGTTTCAGAGCATTAGAGAAAAGAAAGAAAAAAAAAATGAGCAGAAGAAGAAAAGCCACAAGATCACTGGTGCTGAACGTTGTAACATCTCGGTGTTTATTTTCCTACCACACAGATAAAAACCAATAGGTGTTTTTTCTCTCCGCGAAACAATTAGTCCCACACTGCTTGTGTTCATTCAAGAGACAAGGAATGAGCGAGTATAAGTAAATGAGACATGGGCATTGGAAAACATACTTACCTGGACGGGGTCTATGGATGATCAAGAAGGTTCATGGCCTAGGTTAGTGACTTCCATTGCACTTCGGAAGGGCGCTCGCCTAAGATCTCCCCAATGAGGGAGAGTCTACGTCATAATTTGTTCCTGAGGGGGAACGCGTCCGCGCGGCCCCTGCCAATTTCAAACCAAATCTTGCCCTACTTTTTGTGCTGGCCACCAACTACTGTGCTTGGAATTGAATGTCCACAATAGCAGGCTTAGGTTCCACAAAGAAAGATTGTAATAGAACTATGCAATTGAACATCTTAAGTACGCAATCGAACTAATGACACCACAGGCGTCATTTAGAAAAAAAACTTTGTAGATCTGCTCTTCTCCATGCTGAATCAGATAACCTTTATCAAAGGAGTAATTTTGGCGAGAGTGACTTGGTCTTGAAAACATTAGTTAATATAGTTGGTGACTTGGTCTTGAAAACATTAGTTAATATAGTTGATGCTTGAAGTTTTTGGCGGAGACGAAACCTCTGCAACTGTCATAGAATGGATTATGTCAGAACTTATAAATAATCAAAACTTGACCAAGAAAACACAAGGAGAAGTAAGAAATTGTTTGGAAACAAAACTGAAGTGCCTGGTAGTTTGCTAGAGAGTACTTATAGCTAGGTTTTTTTGCAGTGAAATTAGCAAACCTTTAGCTTCACATCTGAGCAAGGAATGTGGATGAAGGTATTATAAAAACTAGTCGATGCAGTTTGTTCAAATTATCTTTGCGCTTGGGGCAATGACGTAGCTAATGAGGTAATAACCGAGGCGTGTCAATTGCTGGTTGAAAGCTATTTCCAAACCCCCTCCTCGGCCTTAGGTCTCCTAGGGCCGTCGAGAATTTCTGGAAGGGCTCCCTCTAATCAAGGGTAAAGCCCTACAATACTTGGAAAATAATTTTTTTATGTAGGGGTAAACAAAAGCAGATTAAAATTCAGTCTCTGCGCTATTTCGCTCTATTAAAAATGAACTCATCCCATGCCCATGGACTCATCTCTACCCAAATTTGCTCCATGTAAACTCATATTTTTCGCATAGACCAGTAAAGCAGAGCAATGGAAATCAGGATAAGCATACCCTCTAGTGATGAGCTCTTTTGGAAATGCCATTTGAGGGGGCCAGTGATATGGTCAGTTAATGATTCAATACAATATTTACAGCTTGATACGGTAAGTAAAATTTTATTTTTTCAAACACTACAAAGGTATGTAAAAGAGTGTTGTTCAGTACCTTACATGATACTTGGGAACCCTGTCTCACTGCATTCACAAACAAAAAAGAAAAACCTAAAAATTCTTACAAAAAAATCAGGATGTAGAAAGAACAACAGAAATGTGAAGTTCCAAAATGGAGATACATAAGGGCTTAAGACTTTGAAAAACAGTTCAAGCAATAACTTTGTACTTTATAAGCTGTGGCAGTGCCGGTAGACAAACACTTCTGGTGCAGAAGAGCTTCAATAGAGGCAGGTGGTGCTTCACAAAGGTACAAGAAGCTTGATGTATTATTATGGTTTCTCAAATAAGAATACTGCCTATTTTATTCAACATAAAAGATTGTCTCGCACAACCAAGACATTAAATTGGGTTTTACAAGGAATTGGCATATCAAATCATTTCTTTCTTGTGCTTCTAATTAGGCATCGACAAAGGCCGAAGGAGATGATGGTGCAGCAGCAGTATCCGTACCTGCACTGAACTATTTTGCTCATACATCCCATGCCCATGAACTTCTACACAATTTATAGCAGAGAAACGGTAACCAAACATTATAAAAGGATAAGTTGAAAAATAAAACCAACATGATGTTCTTGGCCTTTTGATAGACCGTCAAACCAATCTCTCCTAATGCCATACCCTCTATAACCCTTATGGGAATGCATCTCATTTGAGGGGGTGTGGAAATGTGGTCAGTTAAACTAAAGTTTGATATGGTGGTCAGCTAAACTTGTGTTAAGACCTGCAACAATGAAAGCAAAAGTAAGATTCTTTTTTTCAAGAGAGTCTAGAGCTTCTGCAATGAGTCAGTATCAATTACTCTCTATTCCAAAAAACAAAGGGACAATTAGACTTTGGGTCTCAACTTTGTGACCACCTTTGAGTTTGGGTCCTGTCAAAATTTTAATTAGAGTTTGGGTCTCAGGACCGTCATTGACCGTCTTGATGAAAGATTAGCCTACTAATCGTCAAGACGGTCAATGACGGTCCCTGAGACCCAAACTCTAATTAAAATTTTGACAGACCCAAATTCAAAGGTACTCAAAGTCTAATTGTCCAGCCTTGTTTATTTTCGTTTGAGTTGTTGTTGAATTTGGATGTCCTAGGCTCAAAACACTATGGTATATTAGTTTGTTGTTTTTCACACTCTTGTCAACTTCTAGTGTCATCAATACAATTGCTTGTTTCTATACCTCCAAAGATATCACTTACAAGAAAGCCACGTGTACTTCGTAAGTGTTGGGGAGACTAATTTACATGCTTGTTGTTTGGAATATTGCGTAAGTGTTTCTATACAATTGCTTATCGCTTCCTTTCTTTACTAGGACTAATTTACATGCTTGTTGTTTGGAATATCATGACAATAGTTACGGTATTAGAAAAGGATTATGGTAGAAAAGCTTTGGCAAAGAGTATGAGATTGATTGCAGGTAAGATATGGGTTTCTTGTCTTGTCTTTGGTTGGCTTGAAATTGCATTTGTGTGGTATTATTTTCACTTTTGCTTACCTTGTGGTTGGTGGAAACAAAATGAGTGTGGTGGGCAAAGTGTTTGTGGGAATTGGTTGTTATTTGTTGAGTGTTTGTGGGAATTGGTTGTTATTTGTTGATGACTGTTTCGATTCATCTCTCGCTTGTTGTTCACACCGTGGTTTACTTCGCCGCAAATCTTACCACAACGAAGACATATCGATCGCCACTAATATACCATAGTGTTTTGAGCCTAGGACAACCAAATTCAAGAACAACTCAAACGAAAATAAACAAGGTGGACAATTAGACTTTGAGTACCTTTGAATTTGGGTCTGTCAAAATTTTAATTAGAGTTTGGGTCTCGGGACCGTCATTGACCGTCTTGACAAGTTAGTAGGCTAACTGTCAAGACGGTCAATGACGGTCTGGAGACCCAAACTCTAATTAAAATTTTGTTAAACTTATGCACCTGCAACAGTGAAAGCAAAAATAAGATTTTTATTCAAACAAATGTCCAATTCTTTTCTAGAGGTACGTGAGTTGGAGATTACTTTATTTTGGTTTAGGCAATTCCACACACAGTTAAGAGTTCAATAACTAAAACGAACGAAACCACATCCAATTAGGCTGGCATGGGATAGAGAATCTGAAATCAAACATACATCAATCACTATAAAGGTACCTAAAAGAGTGTTGTTCAGTAGCCTACATGATGCTCGGGTACCCTATCTAACTGCATTCAGAAACAAAAACAAAAAATCTAAAAACAAAGAAGAACAGAAATGTGAAGTCCAAAATGGAGATACATAAGGGCTCAAGACTTTGAAAAACAGCTCAAGCAATAACTTGGTACTTTTTGACAGCTTTGCACAAGCTATGGCAGTGCCACTAGACGAACACGTCTGGTGCAGAAGTGCTTCACAAAGGTACAAGCAGCTTGATGCATTATTATGACATGAAATTAGATTGTTCTATGAATTGGCATATGAAAGCATTTCTTTCTTGTGCTTCTAATTAGGCATCGGCAGAGGCTAAAGGAGATGATGGCACAGCAGCAGGTTCCGAAGAGTGATTCTGTTGTTTGAGTGATTCAATCTGTTTTCTTCTAGCAGCCTTGTATCTTTCCATTAACATGGTTCTCACATTCGACCTTGCGTCATAGAGCAGATAAGATCCATCATTTAACCTAATTAATCACAAAAACAAAAACAAACAGACAGACAGTGCATTGCTATCAGATTAAGGATCTTAAACCCTAATTAATGAATTAAAATAAGAAATTAAAGTAAAAATTAAAAACCTGATTATTTCCGGATAATCCTTAATATTTCTGCTCTTTCTTACTCGTTTTTTACTTGACTCCCCCCTGATCTACATGTTTTGATTTGTGCAGGTTCGGAGGTGGTAACTTAGCACGAACAACATCCATCTTGAAGACATTGTCTTCGTTTAGAGATATCATCGACACAGGCACATAGTGTTTCCTTCTTAGAATTTCCTCCGTCCATGGTGAGGCTTGAAAACCCAAAGCAACCAAAGTGTCAAAAGAATCTTCTTTATGCTCTGATTATTGAACTGTAGTACCTTGTTCCTAGAATGCCTATGAGATTAGGGCCAATGGGGGTACTCTTTAAGATGAGAGTTTATCGGAACTCAAGTCAATAGAGGGTATCTTTTTTGCCCAGCATCTAAAAGAGCTTGCCCCTGGGTGCTGAAATGCTCCTGTAACCCCAGCATACATCAAATTAAGCTTCAATGGATTTAATAACAAAAGATGAGAGTTTATCGGAACTCAAGTCAATGGATTTAATAACCCCAGCATACATCAAACTCTTTAAGATGAGAGTTTATCGGAACTCAAGTCAATGGATTTAGCTGAAGTGTTCCTTGCCAGATTGTTTATTTTAAAGGAATTGCAAATTTTGATCATGACTTGATGCAAACAGACACCTGCTATCAGGAAGAAATACACTACTAACTTACCATCATTACCAAGTATCTCTTACATTCACCATTACCAACTCATCTCTTCACTTAGGCACATAGTAATATGTCGCATAGCAACAAAAGAAAAAGACTACTCCTCGGATGTTGGGCAATATTTTGGGTCACTACATAGTCAAACTGCTGTTGTGAGATGGAAAAAAAAAGATTTTTCATTGTTAATCTTAGATGCTACTATGCTTTGTGGAAATGCCTAACTGAACAGACAGCCGATTACTTGAGCTGTATCAAAACAAAAGCACGTTTCAAGATAAGCTCGAACATGTGCCAATAACTCTGGATTAGAGATGCCCAAAATGGGTCAGTTGTCTTTTGGTGTCTCATTTCGTAATCCTACATCGGCGATCACCTGCGTAGTTCATCTCCATAGTCCATACCTTGAGTAAGAAAGTTGCTCGAATATCACCCAATCATATAGATTATTTCAAACCTACAGAAGAAGGAAACAAAAGAACTAAAGCTATGACAGTGCGTTACCGTTCAACTAAATCTTAATGAACTGAAGAATAATTAGTCCCTCATAGACTAGGAAGCACCACTCTACTCAAAATGATCTGTATAAAACTAGCACTCCACTCGACCAATTGATCCACGCAGCCTTGCGGTAATCACAAAGCAAACTATTCTTTCGCCTTTTACTAAAGAATACCGTGTGCTTGCCGTTTATAAGCGGCATACGCCTATTTTTGGTGGGTTTCTCTTCTTTAGAGGAACCCAACGATTTTCAAAACCAAATTTTTCATTTCCATGTCTTTGAAAAAAGGTGAAGATTTTTTCTTAGACGTCGCCCACAATCCTGGTTTTTGACTAGACCTTTGAAATGCATCTATTTTTTATTTTTTTTTGAAACCAAACTATTTATTAAGAAACTTAAGTAACAGTGATTACACGTTGGAATGTCATTCCAATTTTGTTGTCTTGGATTACAAATTTGTTGATTACACGTTGGAATGTCATTCCAATTTTGTTGTCTTGGATTACAAATTTGTTAAGAAACAGAGGCTGCCTATTAGTCCAAATATGAGTTTTTTCTGCGTGCCCGATTGATTTTACCTCATCAGCTGCACAGCTGCAAAGTTTGCCAAAGCATCGGCAACTTGGTTGGCTTCCCTGTAGACATGGAAAATCTCCCAGTGCGGTATTTGAAGTAGTAATAACCTGATTTTGTGGATTAGAGGTTGGATGTTCCAAGGAGGAGGAGTGTTGGTGGTGAGATAGCATACCAGATTCAACGAATCCGATTCGATAATTAGAGATGTTGTATCCAAAATGCAGGCTTGTTCCATCCCAATCACCATACTTCTCGTCTCAGCCATGATAGCTGAAGTAATACCAAGTGGCTCTGCAATTGCGCAAATAACATTGCAGTCTTCATTTCGAAGCACTGCTCCTGCTCCAGCAAAGCCTGGGTTTCCTCTTGATGCCCCGTCACAGTTTAACTTAGTGGAACCTGTCGGAGGATGGTTTCATCCAACAGAAGCATTAAATTGTATGTTTCTGGTACTGTTGTTGTGTTCTGAAGGTTGTAGCCCCGGGGCTAATGGTGGGTGATGATGTTGAGCCCATTCGAATTCGTTCTCTCCTTTAGAGATTAAAAGCATGGTGGTGTCTGGTGATTCCTGGATTTGTTGGAAGCATATTTTGTTTCTGCGATTCCAGATGTGCCATAAAGTATAACACAGGAGAGTTATCAAATCAGGTGGCATCTTGTGATGTGTTTGAGCCGGGTGTAACAGATTTTGAACATTAGTGAGTGTGGTAATGGAGAGATGATTGGTAGGATATTTTTGGTTCATTGTATTCCTAACTTTTTCCCATACTAAGCTAGTTTGTGGGCATAAGAATAACAGGTGGGATAATGATTCTGGATACTCATTGCAGTAAGGACAGATCGGGGTATTTATGATATATCTACGGTGAAGTAGTTCTCTAGTAGGTAACCCATTGTTAATGGTTTTCCAAATGAGAATTTTGATTTTGGGAGTGCAAGGAAGAGACCATATGAATTGATGGGAGATGGTGCTCTGAGTTGGGTTTAACTGTTGATGAAATAGCCTATATGCCGATTTAGCAGAGTATGTTCCGTTTTTTGAAGGGTACCAAATGAGAGTATCAGGAGTTGTGTTTGATGGCAAAGGGATGGCTATGATTTTTAATGTTGTTTCTGGGTTAGTGATGGTCTGTATGAGTTGGGTGTTCCAAGTGTTTGTTGATCGGTTGATCAGTTGTGATACCATGTTCAAGTTTTGGGAAGAATTGTTGGGTAAAGAGCTGACATCTGGGATCCATTGTTGAGACCAAATGTTTGTCTGCTCACCAGAGTTTATTTGGTGGAACAAACCCATGTTGAAAAAAGGCAGAAGCTTGTTGACATTCCTCCATAGAGGACTTGTTGACATTCCTCCATAATTTGAAATGCATCTATTATAAACACTTCAAATTGCTTTAGCTAATCTGAATGGCATCAAGCCTAAAGTTCTCTTCAAAGTCGCCTGTTCAAATTTTCGTCTTGTTTTATGCTTCGGCTTGTCAAGGAGCTTCACTAGGATGTAGATAATTGCTTCCTTGTTCCTTTTAAACAGTATGTACAAGAGTGATATCAGTTTCAGTCCGAAAAGAAATACTCCATCAGAGAGAAGGAACAAAGTTTAAATGGACCAATTCACGTTTCAGACTAAGAGCTGGGTTTATCTCCTTGCTGCAAATTGACCAACAGTGAGACCACATTGCCCGGAATTTTCGAATTGTCACATGATTCCGTGCCAGAACGATTGATAGCCTATGCTAAGGGTACTACTATTCTCATCTGATAATACAAACTGGCATTTTTGATTTAGAAGATTTTTAGCTAGGCTGAAAGCTCAAACTCGTGTGCTAGGAGTTTGGGGGTACAATCAAAAATTGATTTTACTGTAGTTGTTTGATCACTAAAATGAGTCATTTGTTGTCAATGCTACTTCAAAGTTCAAACACCTGTCATTTGCAAATCCCATCGCAGAAGAACCTAGGATTTAACAATCTTTAACCACTAACGTTTTATTCAATTAAAATGAAAAAAGAGAAAAGGAACAGATGTGAAAACGGAAAACCCCTCCAATCTAACATTTCCCTTCATCCAAATCTGTGTGTTTGAGAGAGAAATTATAAGAAACCCATTCCTAATTTCAGGATTATCAATTTATCATTAGAAGACCCTTCATCAAACTAACTTTGACATGAGCTCACTTAGATAGAACATCACCTTGTTCTACTATCAAGCCAACTATTGAATGCCAAAGCATCGTTAGTTAGCAATAATTAAATGTCACTCTGTATTTACCGGCATCAGGCGAATTATTGTGCTCCAAATAAACTGGATTCATACCGTGCCCATGGACTCCAACTCAATTTCCCAGTAAAACTCAACTTGTCTGCGGCAATGAAATTAAGATTTAGTCCCACACGGACTAGTCCAGAGCATCGGAATGGAAAAGAAACGATATAAAACTGGAAGCCAAGAACGAGATTAAGCATACCTTTCTCGGCCTTTTGGCTAAGATCAAGTGTAGTATCTGTTCTTATCAGTTTAATATCTGATATGTGAACCATCGGCTCACACGATATTAAATTAATTTTTTTCATGGGGGAGTTCTCATCACAGTACCTTGCTGCTGGGGTTCTCATGCGTCGCCTTTGCGTTGCACTATTGCAAAGGCTTGGCGCACCCCCACCAAAACTAATGAAAACATTGAGTTCATGCTTTGCCTGTTATGGCTTACGAAACCCAAAATGCAAACATCTTAACTTAGAACAACTTTTTTCTTCTATCTGGATGGAATCTCAAGGGTCATCACCACCATGTCTAATAATCTTGTTTCAGAAAGAAATTTGCTTGTTTGGTATTGTTGACCGTTGAGTGTAACTCCCTCTCATCTGCATCTTTGAATCAAGACTAGAATTTTTATTCTGCTTGGGAAGCTGTGCAACCTAAATTGATGTACCATTCTCATTTTCTGTAGTAATTTTATATGGATTTGTTTTGGTTCAGTTGGGATCTACCTTGAAACTTGAAAGTCTTAATAGCTTCTCTGCCAGGTGGTGAGTTGAGTTTCCGGCTCTTTCCTATCTCTGTATTTTTTTTTCGAAGTGTCATGACCATTTTCATTCTTTGGTTTAATGACTTAATATTAGGTTTACACAATTCGCCGCTTTTTCTCCCAATTTTTGGGTTTCTTGCTCCTAGTTTTTCCATCTAGTCAGGTGACTTGGTTCGGTGACAAGCACCAACCAATAATGATGGAAGTAGAAGGCTTTGAACCTCAAATCCCACGCAATTGACACCATCATTAACGCTTGCCATATCAAGCAAAGAGAAAATGCATTATAGATTGAACACTGTGTTACTTAGAATGCTAATTAACCAGAGAGCATAATAATGGATCAGTGGATCTTGTAAATTTATCTCAAATGGGATGGAAAAGTGTGATAATCAAAGAGGTGGGCATGTTCTACGCTATTTCAATCAACACTTGTTAGCCGCGCGAACATCGCACTGCACACAATTCTCTACCGCGCAGGTTATCAGATTGGCTATCTTTCTAATTTATTTCAAGGGGAACAAATTGCAAGCACAGTATTTTTCAATCTCCCATGCTAGATGTAGCTCTGTTGTTGGCCGAGTATTAACCAACATAATCACTGCCGGTAACAATAATGCAAAACATGGTGACAGAACTAGTCCAATATCCCCACGGTATCATGGTTGGCGCCCACTGTTTGCGTGCTGATCACACATCCACAGCTTTGCAGAGCAAAAAAGCAGCAAAAGAAAAAAAAAACAAAGCATCAGAGCCCACAGCTTTGCAGAAAAGAAAAAAACAGAAACAAAAACAATGCACCAGCCGGGAATCGAACCCGGGTCTGTACCGTGGCAGGGTACTATTCTACCACTAGACCAATGGTGCTTAACGTGGCAACATGTCGGTGTTTATTTTACTCCAAGCATAGTATAAAAACCAGTAGATGGTTCTCCCCAGCAAAACGAAGCCACTCCTGTTATCTTTTACCACTATGTCTGGAATATGTCTCCAGCTGCAGTTCCATTTACAAACTTGCATTCAACATTCATGGTGCAGATAACTACTTAGTTGTCTTTTACCATTTGCACAATACATGAGAATGCTCAGAGGGGAAGACAAACAAGGAGGAAACAGCAATGGAATCAAAATATGATCATGCAATATTCAACCAAATCCCTTCATGAGTTTCTGATCCATGCCTCATGAATTAGAATCATTAGGAAGGCAACAAAATGAGTATATTTTAGAAGCTTTGAAGGGGTAATAATTCCTCCTTTCGGCAACAAGTCCAAGAAAAAAAAAAACTTGGACTAACAACTTTTAATCTTGGTTGAGGTGAATGATTAGTCCCAACATGGAGTACAAATCTACCCAAAATGGTTCGTACATTAGTTGCACTTCACCCTAGCAATTAAGTTACGCAGAAGTACATGCCTATTTTTGGAGGGTTTCTCTTTTTAAAGAGGAATCCAACAATCTTCAAAACAAAACTGGTTGCTCACGCGTTGTTAAGGTCCTCAAGGAAACCTCAATCTTTAAACGGCCTGGTAGTTTTGCTAAGGCTGTTTGGGCAGTGAAATAATCAAACCTTTAGTCCCACATCATTCAAATCTGAGCTAGGAATGTGAATGAAGGTATTATAAAAACTAGTCGATGCAGAGCAATCCAGTTATCTTTGCGCTTGGGGCAATGACGCAGCTAATGAGGTAATAACCGAGGCGCGTCAATTGCTGGTTGAAAACTATTTCCAAACCCCCTCCTCGGCCTTGGGTCTCCCAGGGTCGTCGAGAATTTCTGGAAGGGCTCCCTCTAATCAAGGGTAAAGCCCTACAAACCATTAAACTAAAATTTTATGTAGGATTAACAAAGGCAATCCCTGCACTATTTTGAACTCACCTCATGCCCATTACTCGTCTCTGCACTCCAAGCAAACTCGTATTTTTCGCATAGACCAGTGTAAAGCAAAGCAAGAGTCAAGGGCTTCTGCAATGGGACAGTATCGGTTACTCTCCATTCCAAGAAACAAATGACCATTTTTTTTTTCTTTTTTGGAGGTACGGTGATTACTTTATTTTGGTTTAGGCGATTCCACATGCAGTTAAGAGTTCAATAACGAACGAAACCACATCCAATTAGGATGGCATGGGATAGAGAATCTGAAATCAAACATGCAGCAATCACTATAATTGGGAACCCTGTCTCACTGCATTCACAAACAAAATTGAAAAATCTAAAAATTCTTATAAAATAATCAGGATATAGAAAGAACGACAGAAATGTGAAGTTCCAATGTACTTTGGAACTTATAAAAAAATCAGGATACATAAGGGTGATGGACTTTGCAAAACAGTTCAAGCAATAACTTTGTAATTCTTTGAAAGCTTTGCACAAGCTGTGGCAGTGCCAGTAGACAAACACTTCTGGGTGCAAAAGTGCTTCAAGAGAGGTAGGTGCTTCGCAAAGGTACACGCAGCTTGATGTAGTATTAAGAATAAGAATTACTAAAACATTAAATTAGATTGTTCAACCGATCCAAAAAAAATAAAATAAAAATAAAATTAGATTCTTCTATGAAAGCATTTCTTTATTGTGCTTCCAATTAGGCATAAGAATAAGAATTACTAAAACATTAAATTAGATTGGATCCAAATAAAAAAAAATTAAATTAAATTGGAGATGGCTTCCAATTAGGCATCGGCAGAGGCAGAAGGAGATGGCAGAGCAGCAGGTTCCGAAGACTCTTTTTGTTGTTTGAGTGCTTCAATCTGTTCTCTTCTTAGCATGGTTCTCACATACGACCTTGGGGCATAGAATAAATATCCATTACTTGTCCTAAACAATCACAAAAACAAACATACAGCGGTATCATATTAAGGAAATAACAAATTTCTCCCCAAAATCATGAACCCTAATTAATGGAAAAAAAAGAAAGAAAAAAAAGTAAAAATTTTAAACCTGATTTTTTCCGGATAATCCTTAACCTTTCGACTCTTTTTTACTCGTTTTGTAGTCGACTCCCCCTGATCTACATGTTTTGATTTGTCAGGGTTCGGAGTTGGTAACTCAGCACGAACAGCATCCATCTTGAAGATACTGTCATCAGCGGGAACATGATGACCTTGTTCATTAACTTCATTCAGACTCGCACCAAGATCTGCTTTTGAGATGCCATCGTTACAGGCATATGGTGTTTCATCATTTATGTTCTTAAAATTCCCTCCGTCCATGGTGACCTATTTCTGACTCGAATCTCGAAGGAAAGAGGGCTCTTATTGTCATGAAGTTACCGGCTGAGGGCAAGACTGTCTATAGAGCCAATGGGGCACTCTTTAAGATGAGAGCTTATGGGAACCTTAAGTCAATAGAGGGTCTTTTGTTTGCCCGGAATCTAAAAGAGCTAGCCCCTGGGTGGTGAAATGCTCCTGCAACCTCAAATAGCAGAATTGAGTCATTTCATTTTATTAACCTTGTATGAGAAATAAACCACAGATAACGATATTTGATATGCATGGTGTACTTTTGAGGAATCGTCAGCCATGACTGTGGTGGAGAAAACGATTCCTGCTGTATTTTTTTTTTGTTTGAATCGGTAGCCAATTTATGTTTGTTTAATGATTCTTGAGATGTATGTTTAAATCGGTAACCAATTGTTAAGGATTGAACGATTCATGTGCAATGTATTTTGAACCACCACTCTGTTGGAATTATTAGAAAAGTCGTCCACATAATAGCCACTGGTTAACGACCTATGTGGATCTTGAAATTATGTGTCTTTCATTTGTTGCCTGCTGACTGCTGTGTTGCTGAATTATCTTGTTAAACTATGTCTTTGTTATTGTCATTAACTTGATCTTAATTAATGTTGTATAAGAGTCGTCCACATAAGTTGTGTCCAGAGTCAAAACACCCTAAATTATTAATGCAAAGTTTTCGTGGCTACATCGCACCACATCTTTGTGATATATACTAAAGCTTACAAAGAAGATTCTCGTCTTTATTAAGCAAAGAAATTCTCATTTCTTAACTAGGCGATGGAGTTCAAGTTCTTGTTCAAATTACCGACCAGCAACGGAGGTACTGTTGGATTCAAGGTATGGAGTGTTCTAATGGCGGAAGTAATCGCAGGTGGAGTTCAGTTCATCCGTTACACTGTACTCGGCTTGTAAGTGCAGCAAGAAGACAATGGAGCTGTTGACAATGGGTATTGTCTCGAGTTTGATAAGGAGACGGAATTGGGTTTTGTCTAAAATGAATGGTTTCTGGAGATGGGTATGTAAACGCTGGCTGTAGAAGTGATGATTGTTGCTCACGGAAATGGAAATGGGAATTGTGCTTGCGAGACTAACAAAGCGGCAAGGTTTGCAGAGATTGGTGTTGTGCCGGCCGGTGGAGGACTGTTCTCCTACCAATATCAAGATAATGAGACCCTAGTGGACTGAAGCCGGAAAGAGCTGCTGTGGACTGTACTAAGGGTTAATTCTCGAAATAAATAAAGATGGAGTTGAGCAGTGAAGGAATAAATGATGATTTAACAGAAGACGATGATGGGTTTGTTGGCAGAGATAGATGACGAGATCTCACAGAGAGACACGGAATGAGTGTATCAGACAAATGGGTCTCATTGTTAATGGGAATACTCACAAGGTCATAGCTTTACCATTTTTTTGTGGCCGTGTTTATATGTCCTGAGTTTGAAAAAAATGGATGCTGGGTTGGTGTTGAGCTCGAACTGAAGATGGAGAAGTTTGTATGAGATGCTGATATTGTTAGAGGATAGGCAGTGGTGATATTTTTTTTTTGTTTGTTTGAATCGGTAGCCAATTCATGTTTGTTTAACGATTCTTGAGATATATGTTTAAATCGTTAACCAATTGTTAAGGATTGAACGATTCATGTGCAATGTATTTTGAACCACCACTCTGTTGGAATTATTAGAAAAGTCGTCCACATAATAGCCACTGGTTAACGACCTTTGTGGATCTTGAAATTATGTGTCTTTCATTTGTTTCCTGCTGACTGCTGTGTTGCTGAATTATCCTACAAGAGTCGTCAACCTTAGGAAGAGTCGTCAACCTGTCAGTGAACACGATGCAGCAGTGGTCAATGGGTAAACAAGTGCAGGTGAAGTATTTTCGTCTGGTGGTGTAAGCAAGAGGGAGAGTCGAAGATATACAATCGATTAATGCTTCCGGATTCAACAAAATACAAACGGGGTGGATTGTTGGTGCTGGTTCGGTGGAGATTATGGGTCTTCAGAGCTTGAAAATGATTTACAGACGTGAATGGAGATGCATCTGCAAAATCAAGGTTAGAGTTGCCATTCTTCCATGGAACTGCGGATTGAAAGGCTACATAGAAGTTGCCGGTGAACTGAAATTAGAGGAGACATGGCAGCGAGACAAGTAACTGAAACTAACGATCTGTTCAAAAAATAGGAAGGGTCGTCCTATGAAATCAGAAACGACAAAAAAAAATGAGTCGTCAATATTAGAGTCGTACGTAACAACGACTCTCATTCAAAATGAAAGGGTCGTGCGTTTATAGTATTTGTTAAACTAACGACCCTTAGAGTGATATCTACATAGAGTAAAATGTATTTGAGTCGTCAATTTTTAATAATTGTTTTGACGATTTTGCATGGGTACATATAAGAGTCGTCAATTTTTTGGAACATCAATGACGATTTTTCATAACTCCACATTAGGGTTGTTTATGAATTTCATACAAACCTAACGACTCTTAAGGGTCGTTAGTTTGTTATACTATCGAATTTAACGACTTTCACTCTGAGTAGTTCCATAGTGACCATGAATCGAGCACTTGGAGCAACATTCAGACGATTTGAAGATTATAGGAAGTTTACCTCATTGTTTTGAGCTCCGGGTTCTTCATATGGAGGATTGGTTCGTTCATTTTGAGCAATATGATCTTCATTTGCATCATTTATCAAAGCTTCCTCTATTAACATCTCTTCATCAAACATCCAATCCATAGGATTAGATGAGACAATCTCACCCTATTGGGAGATTTACTATTCAGGCCCCCAATTAGTTCTCCCGGCCCCCAATCATTCCTTGATTATAATTGGCTCCATTTTCATTCAAGCTGAAATTTAGTTTAAACCACATGCTCAATCAAATTAGAGTTGGAATAGACTTCAGGTGAGTTCCTTGCCAAGCAGGAAGAAATACACTACTTCTCCAAATGCTTGTACAGACTCACTATTCACTCACCATTATTACAAAGCCATAGTTGATATATTACAACATTATTTCTAGACAGAAAGGCGGCAAGCTCATATATATTTTGGCTTTTGCACAAAATTATGTCTCAGAATAGATTTCAACTTTTCAAGCACTTCCTCGAATGTTGGGCGCCATTTTGGGTCACTACATAATCAAATTGCAGTTACAAGTTAGAAAAAAAAAAAATCGCTGTCAATTTTAGATACTGATGTGTACTCGAACTGTTTTGTGGAAATGCTTAACTGAACATAGAGCTGATTGTTAGACTTGTATAAAAACAAAAGCACGTTCCAAGATAAGCACAAACATGTGCCAGCAACTCTGGATTAGAGATGCCCAGAGTGGGTCAGTGTCTTTTGGTATCTCATTTTGTTGGTTCATGAATCCTACAGCGGCCATCACCTGCGTAGTTCATCTCCATAGTCCATACCTTGAGTAAGAATATTACTTGATTATCACAGAATCATATCATGTGATGTCATTCCAAGGGATTTTTAGTGTGGCAAGCTCCCATAGAACAACTCCAAAGCTATATACATCCGACCTAATAAGTTTCCAATGTATTAGTTAGAATTTGCGGATCGAGCAAGAGAATAAAAGAGTAAAGTCTCAAGATTTGCTCGCCTACTTCTCATCTGCTGTCTCATTACGGATAACCTCTGGAGCCATCCACTGTAGCTGCAAAAAACAGCAAACAAAAAGGATCTTATTTCAAAGCTACAGCCAAAGGAACAAAAGAACTAACGCAATGCTTATTATGACGTGTTACCGTTCCATTTCCAGTACTCGTTGTTAGGAATGTTGCATGTTTCAGCCGTGAGAGACCAAAATCACCAACCTAACATGAAAACAATATCAAGGAGGTTAATGAATTATTTTCCTTCTCCCTATTAGCATACTATTAGCATCCCAGAAGATAGTATAATAAGTACCTTCACACTCCAGTTCTTATCAACCAAAAGATTTGATGACTTCAAATCACGGTGAATGATTGGTGGGTTGTGACGATGAAGGTAATCCATTCCTCGTGCCTGCAAAAGAGGTAGACAGAGAAAGATATTTATAACTGAAATCTGGTTCCTGATGAACTTTCCTTAATAGAAGTTGTTGAAAGGAATTGAACGACACTCACAATGTCCAAAGCCACGAGAATACGCCGTCTCCAATTTAATGTAGTAGCAGTACTGTGACGTCAAAGAAATTGAAACAAACTCCCACTGCAAATTGGAAGGTTATACGTATGCCAAGTAAGTAGAAATAATATGAAAGGTAAATTATCCAGTAAGCAAACAATGAAAAACGGCTAAATGTAGAGAACGAACCGTGGAAGGAACTCAGTGACAATACACAGATGCGGAGGTGAAGTTACCGCCCCCATAAAGAGTACCACGTTTGGATGCCTCAGTCTCTTCATCAGGAATACCTTCATTTTTAATACAGTACGTACTTTTAGGCATAAAAATTTAATCCAATTCTACAGATGACAGAAATCTGAAACCTAAGCAATAGATTCACAGCGAAATCCAGTAAATAAATAGCTTCTTTAAGCAATATAATTATTTGATGATAAAACTTAGCTTGAGTTCATAAACAAACCTCTTGTCTGAAGGAATGTTGCATTAGCAAGTCTTCTGAGTAATCAAAGTTCAAAAATACTTTGATTGCGACATCCTGCGAGAAATGGAAATGAGTTCCTCTTAACAGCTTGATGGAATACAATCCATCTGCGCCATTCTGGGCCCAGGTTGGGTGACAAATGCTAGATCCTACAGTATATTGTTTGCTCCATTGTTTTTGAAAACCACGTATCGATTCAGGTTTGACCCTAACCTGTGCAGGGTTGGTAGGTCATGGGTAAAAAGTATGTGCTTCTTTCTCTTTACCTTCTAATTATCTGTCGGAGGATATACCTAATCATTTTCAAATTGACAATGTAGTCTGACAGAGATGCTCCATTAATGTGAATTCTATAAGATGTGGTACTTCTATCAAGAAATGAAGATGGAAAGATGGAAAGAAAAATATACCGTGCCGCACCAAAGACCATGGTAAACAGTTGCACATGAACCTGAGACCCAACAACAAGATATTATAGATGAAACAAAAGAACTTATAGTTGATAAAGTAACACAGAAGTAAATTCTTTAGCAATAATGTAAATATTTACTACCTCGCCCAATCTGTTTACCAAATGTCAAATTGTTCAACGAGATATCATAATTTAAATAATCTGTTTCCATATAAAATTTACGACGAGTTCTGCTTCTACTACTGCCTGTGCTTCTACTGCCCATGCTACTTGGTCCATCACTGTTAGTAGAATAGGACAGGGATCTGGAGACTTCATTGCCACCCTCAACCTGCAGGATGTGTTGGCTGTCCCAGGACCATGATATTCCCTTCACCATAGAAGTTATCATCTTGTAGACACCTGTCTTACTTGCATCCTTGTCATCAGAAGAATTTCCAAAAGGATTCCTTGGGCATATGTTCTCAAGAGAAGAGTGCACCCTGTGATCAGAGAGAGCGGTTTCCAATGTTTTCATTTTCGGACAGACTTTATTTTTCGATCTCGATATCTGATACAAAGTTGTGTTATTAGAGAGAGAGAGAGAGAGAGAGAGAGAGAGAGAGAGAAGACACATAAAAAAGAAGAAGAAGAGATGGCTTACATTTTGAATAGATCAAAACTTACCAATTTTGGTATCAGCCAAGATGTCATAGATTTCAGAGGTTTGTGCCGAGCATCAAAATCAGGTTTGGTTGTTGTTAGACCACCATTATGCAGCCAACTAGAACTGGGATAGGAATTATCTTTTAAAGGTTTTGTACCAAGAGAATCTGGTACCAAGGTTTCTTGAAAAGACTCCGAAGCAATTGTTACACAAATAATTCCAACCAAAGTACCACTATCATCATATAACGGGGCACCGGTGGCAAGTACTTGAAATAGCCGGCCTTGCTTATTCCTGGCAGGAAAAATCCCTGTCCAGTTTTCCCCTGAGGCATTTCTTTGAAGTATTTCATTCGCTGCATTGATGTCTTGCTCCTCAATTATGAAGCCATTGATATTCTGACCAAGAGCTTCAGATGCAGAGTAACCATAAATTTGTTCAGCTGCTCTATTCCTGCAATATCATTGTAAAACGTTTAAGATCCGAAATTCTGATCTACTATCCATAAGCATATTTACAGGTGGAAGTGTAGTATATATGTTACGTAAATTGCAGTATGTGAACTGAAAAAAGCATCACTCTGAGCTCAAATTTGGAGGGGGCTAGGAAATAAAATGAATGAACCCCACAAGTTTTATTTGGCGTCTTCCTTCACATCCCCTCATTTGTTACTTTTTCGGTTTCTTTTAGGTGGTTCAACCATAGCTAAAAACACTCACCAGTAAACTATCAGACCATCTTGATCAACAATATGGAGTGCCTGACCCATTGACTGCAAGATATTCAAATACTGTTTATTCATGAAATCTATACTTCCTCTTGGAGGATTATTTGGAACATTTAGGCTACTAATCTCACTATGTTTACAACTCCTAACACCCATACTCATTCTCCTCGGATTGGCAGATCTTGATTCCTCAGTTACTTTTGACTGAGATTCAAATCCGATCCCTGGAGTGTTTGCTTGAAGGATTAACTTTGACATGCTTTCTTTGAGGTTGGCATTTCCAGCCTCCAGTTCTTGAATCCTCTTCTGCAGTAGCTGTGCTAGTGGAACATCCATATTACCGGGGCCAGACCTTCATATCACACTTAAAGTGGAACTCATAAAAGAAACATTAAGAATCTAAGATTCTTTATATAGTAGTGCTGTTTATAAGTTTCTCTTTCTCAAATTATTCTTGACTCTTCATAACTTAATAAGTCAATCGTGTTCTTTGAAATTCCATGTTTAGAGCTCCAACATTCCAAGATTAATAGCAGGTTTGGACATTCATATCAGTTAGCCTTGTACCATAACATGGTTTGTGCACAGACAGAAACATACAAATTTATAAATTAATAAAGGCTCGTCTTACTAGCATACGCAACAAGGTTGTAATGTGTGCACAATGTGTCAATGAATGCAACCCAAGTATGGTAACACTAAGATAGGACAACAATATCATCCATTGAAATAGAAAGAGACGGCAAATTGATGAATTGGTCCAAAAACAAAATATGTAACAAGATAAGCACCTGCACTTGAGTAGCTAGAGTCCTCATTGTCTGACCATGCCTTTTCGGAACCTCATCAGCTGCCTTGCCTAATAATAACATTTTGCAAGTGCTCGGAGACCGAATTAGTTGGTCTTATGTTTGGCATTTGTTGATGGAGGATGGAATTCAAGCAAGGACTTTGGTTGTTATTGGTCGGCATTAGTTTCAGGATACTCTTGGGGATCATTTGATATCTCCAAGATGATATACACCACCTGCACCAGAGCCACCACAACCTACACTAGACATGCACCAGAATTTCGTCAAATTGCTGCTACTGAAATTGAAACATTTCTCCAATCATCAAAATCTATGGTTAAAAAACTAATGATCAAATTAAATGAGACCTTAATTATTAGTACTATTTTTTGGGAAATTCAATAAGTTTGGAACTACATTTTCTCTCACCTGTAGCAACCATTCAGGAAACATTTTTTTTCGAAAAAATTTGGAATTTTGATATTCATGAAACATGATTTTTGCTTTGTGATTCGGTGATTCGATCCGTTGGTGATTCGTTCCGTTGGTGACTCTATATGTTTGTGTTTCAACACGTTTGTGATTTTATCCGTTTGTGATTATATACGTTTAAGTTTCTGTGAGTTGTTTAACGCACGGAAAGTGTTTGATAAAAAGCCTGAATCGATGAGCAATGGCAGGAGGGTTGTGGTGAGCTGCGTTTCGGCTCCTTTGGTCATGACAAGGGAAGGACAACCATCTTCTCCCTTCCAAGACTCTTCTTCTCCTTCGTCCGTTATTAATCACTTGGATGATTCAACCTTCCATTGTCCTTTTAGGATCTTTGATGATTGCCGGGATGGGGTTAGGGGTAGAGGCTTCACTCAAGTTCTCTAATTAGCCATATTCACGATCGACATTTTGGTTCTCGCTGAGAGCGAGGGGTGTATGCAGAGCACGTATTGGTAATGATGCGAGACATCTATGATGCTTGGGAGGTGGGTTTAAGACACCTGAAGATGTGGTTGTGCGGTGAGTGTATGCACCTTCGTGCCGGAGCCGTCCCTCGTCGTGATCACGGTGATACTATTGCGGGTCCCCTAGATGGAAACAATGCAACATTTTTGATTCATGGCATTATCAAACCTTCCATAGGTTCCCCGGACGCGGGCATTGAAGCAATTGATGAGGAGGCGAATGTTTCGACCTTAGAAGTGCTAGATGCAATTTTTAAGAAACAGTGCAGACGATTGCTAGCATTCCTCCATCGTGTAGGCTAAACTTCTCTCGAAATCGAAAGCGACGATAGACAAGATTCTGGCTAAGCCTCTCGAGGTAACATCTTGGATCAAATTGTTGTTATTGCCTAGCTGCACTCTAACTTTGTACTACCCCAAGAATACAAATGAAGCGAGATCTGCTAATAGAAGGAGATTACAGTCTAATAGCATAAATCGGGCCTTGAATGTGTGGAGGGAGACAAATGGCTGCCTTATCTTAGCTCGGAAGTTGTTGGGTCCATCGGGACAAGACAGTAGACAACCTACTCAAGGCACCAAGAGGAAAAAAACCAATCTTCAAGCTTGTAAGAGAAAGTTGGCTTCAGGGCACTACGCAGCGGCGGTGCGTATTCTTTCTTCCGGTGGTGTCGCACCTAATACATCGAAACAGTGAACTTAACCGAGGCGTATGCACCCGGCGGCTGAACCACTTGACATACCTTGAACAAATTAATTCAAGGAAGTTTATGTGGATGCTAAGGAAGTATTAGTCACTATTAGGAGTTTCCCTAGGGGACTTCTTGTGGGAGGGACGGTCTCGAGCCAAAGACTTGGCGGATGCTCTTAGTGGGGGCTGCTACGGCGGTGGATGACGATCTTCTAGCATCTATGGCTGGGGTAGTTAACTTATGGTTGGCAGGTAGATGTCCATCTGTTCTGGGTGAGTTTGTGGCCAGCGCTCCTTTAACTCCGTTGCTCAAGCCAGGAGGTGGACTTAGGCCAATAGCAGTAGGCACGATTTGGAGGAGGATGTGTTCAAAGTTGGCAGCGTCGGCGGTGGGAAAGGAAATGGCGGTCTACTTGGGTAATCATCAATTCGAAGTGGGTATCCCCGGCGGAGGAGAAGCAATTCTGCACTCGGCCAATAGGTTACTTGAGTCGAAAGGGAGGCAGGGGAATATGACCATGTTGTTAGTTGATTTCACAAACGCCTTTAATTTAGTTGACATGAGCACTCTCATCAAGGAGGTGCGGAGCAAATGCCCAGGTATCGCGAGGTGGGTAGAGTTTTGTTATGCTAAGCCCGCAAGGCTTTATTATAACGATTTCAATTTATCTTCGGCAAAGGGGTTAAAGCAAGGTGATCCTTTGGGACCCTTATTATTTGCTCTAGCTTTACATCTGATGGTCTGTATGATTACTTCGCAATGCAAGCTTGACCTACAAGCGTGGTACTTGGATGATGGCACTTTGGTAGGGGATACGCTGGAGGTGTCAAAGGCTTTAAGCATTATTCAGTCAGAAGGCGACAGCAGAGGTCTTCATCTTAATATCAAGAAGACTGAGATTTTCTGGCCTGTTGTTGACCCTAGGAGTTTAGCCGATAACGTTTTTCCAACGGACATCGGTATACCTTCTAGAGGGGTGAAACTGCTGGGCGGCTCGGTTAGCCTAGATCTTAACTTCAGCAGCGACATAATACAAGCTAGAGTTGACAAAACAATTTATCTAATGGAAAGTGTGAAGAAACTGCAAGATCCTCAAAGTGAGCTTCTTACATTGCAGTGATTCTTGCTGGGTGTCAAGATTATATTTTGCTATGAGGACTGCCAGCCCCTTGGCACTGCTTCAAGCTAAATCCTTGTTTGATCAACGTTTGATGCTTTTTTTGAGACACATTGTCACGGGGGATGGCGCTGGATTCGGACCAATGCAACAACGTCTCTCCACCTTGCCAATGAAAGATGGGGGTCTCGGTGTATACACAATGGAAGATACTAGCCAGTATTGTTACATCGCTTCTTGTTTCCAGACTATGGGCTTACAACGGACCATGCTAAATGTTTCCCCTGAGGAGGTGACTAGCGAGTGCTTCAAGCAAGCCTTGACAAATTTCCTAGAGGTATGTGGATTGCCTTCTTCTACCTTCAACATTAATAATATTGCCCCACATCCAATGCGTTCGTTGGCAGTGTTATATTTTGATGTTGTGAAGAAGCGGATTCCGTCAATGATACTATATGTCCAGTCGAGATTCAGTTTGATGGCAAAGCAACAGGATGCCACATGCGTTGGATTTCCTTAAGGCGATTCCCATTTCTGGTTTAAATCAAAGTATAGGACCGAGGCAATTTAGGTCGGTGTTAAGTTATAGATTGGGAATACCTCTTTTCGGGGAAGATAGTACATGCTCAAGTTGCAACAAAAATATGGATATTTTCGGAGATCATGCTATGCATTGCGCTAATGATGTTGGAAACAAATTCCGCCATGACCTCGCAAGGGATGTTTTCGCTGATATTTGTTACAAGGCTGGCGTACATGTGAGGAAAGAGGTAGATCTTGGATTATTATCAGACAACAATACGCCCTTGAGACCCGGCTGATATACTTGTTCACGGTTGGGAGAATGGCCAGGATGTTTGTTTTGATGTTACGGTTGTTTCACCGTTCACTGGCGGGGAGCGTACATTTTTATACCCCGGTCAGGCAATTTCGATAGCTACAACGCGTAAACGAATCAAATACCTGGATAAGTGTTCCACTAACGGGTACGGGTTTGCTGTTTTAGCCTTTACAACTTTAGGGGAGTTGGGCGAAGATACTATCATTCTCTTGAAGAGGTTGAAGAATTGTATCACCAATCAGGATGTTAATCATAAGATAGGAGGTACTCTTTTTAATAGAATAGGTTTAGCAATTCAAAAGGGTGTTGGTGCCCAGCTTGTTTCCAGGCTACCCACCAACTTTTTGTAATCTGACATTCAAAGGCTTTTTATAAAAAATTGGAAAAATTGAAAGAAAATAAAAGAAACTCTGGCAATTTGAGAAAATCAGGAAAATTGTATGAAACTATAATTCCAAATCAGTCAAACAAATTCCATAAAAAACAATAAAATCAAACTTAAAATCGGCATACATACATTCCATTAGATTCCCCTTGTAAATTAAGAATAGATGAATAAGAATCTCCCATTGAAGCTCTCTTTTCTCTTTTCCAACCACCAAAACAGTTCTGTCCTCTACATCACTCTCTTTTCTGTAGTTGTTCAATCATGTAGAAACAAAATCAAACATTTCCCTTCTTCCGAATCTGAGTGAGAGAAATCATAACCCATTCCTAATTGCAGAATTGGATTTCAAATTTTCACTTATCTCCTGCCCAGGAAGAGAGTTAAAACAGACAGATTGGAAATGTAAAATTTTGGTATGTTTTTTTAAAGCTTACAGAAGTTTAGTCCCACATATTCTACATACTGATACGGTTTTGGTTTATATTCCGCAAGACCGGAATCAATGGCATTGAGTTAAGCGTACAGAATCTGTCATCGTAGCTCCCTCTTTGAGGACATGCCGGTGCCGGTTGTTTGACTGCCCTATTTTTTTTCGTTTTTGTGTGCTGTGGCTTCACCTTAAAACACATTTGTTACAAGCACATGGTAGTACAAGAATAGTGCAACTTGCTATTCTCTGTGGACTTGCTAACGCTTCAAAGCTTCTAAAATGTACTCATTCTGCTTCTATGGTGATGGTGAAGGAAAGTTTGCCTTCTTACTGATTTGCCTCTGCTCTACAAACCAAAATATCAGCCTCATGATCTGTAGTTAAGTATTTCGTAGCTCGCTCTTCGCAGAGATGCCGACTGCCCGGCCTGTTAAACAGCTGTGTCTTTGCGCCCAAGTTGTTGGTTTTTCATTGCCTCTGAAGCTTAATGTTATGCCTACCTCATTGTTGTGTACATCATTTTCTTAGTTCTTCACGTTCGTCTGAGATTTAAATTTTCTGTTCCAATTTTTGTTTTTGTGGGCTTGCTAATGGTTAAGAGTTTCTAAAATGTACTCACTCTGCTTCTTAGATGATGGTGAAGGAAAGTTTGTCTTCGTGTTTCCCAAGTTTTTTGTTTTTCATCGTCTCGGATACTTAATGTCAACTTCAATTTGCGCTTCTAAAATATACCCATTCTGCTTCCAAGGTGATGGTGAAGTAAAGTTTTCTTTCATAATGGTTCCGCATTTGAACATTTCTATGCGTGAGGTATAAAACGTAAAAAAGGACTCAAAGAGTCATATTCACTTCCATCCATCACTATTTCCAAATGGTAAAAGAAAACAAGTATTTTTTTCATGTACCAAAAATCTTTACGTAAATCTGTATATGGAGCTAGAATACCAGACATAAAAGTTGGATCTAATATAGCAGAAGCTCAGTAGCTTCTAATGCATTATTATATGTTACTCTCTTATAAGCATACAGGTAGACTGGACAAGGTATATAATCTTAGGTAGCACTGGTCTAAGCCTATTGGCTCAGAAAAGGAGTCTGAGATTATCATATTCACCTTTCCAAAAAATAAAACAACTAAAGTCTGAGGAAGAATTTTCGGGTGTCCCTTACATCATAAGGCTGATCACTGATCTTCTTTATGCATCGGAACTGAATCACTTTCCCAACTAGTTGATGTATTCCGCTTGAAATATCTTTGCGCTTGGGGTAATGCCGCAGCTAATGAGGTAATAACCGAGGCGCGTCAATTGCTGATTGAAAACTATTTCCAAACCCCCTCCTCGGCCGTAGGCCTCCTAGGGCCGTCGAGAATTTCTGGAAGGGCTCCCTCTAATCAGGGTAAAGTCCTACAATGCTTGAAATCGATATTTTTCAAAGGAAGGCAAATTCAGTCCTGGGCCTCGATAACACAGTCCTGATAAGTATGACGTGCACCTAATGATAGACGCAAAACATGTTGCTCTGTATAAGATGCACTAATCACATGCCCATGGACTCGCCTCAGACCAAATTTGTTCCTAGGACACCCATATTTTCTAAGGCAGACATGTACCGCATAGACTAGTCTAAAGCAGAGGAGTGGAAATGAGGCATTCCGAAAGCAAGAGTAAAATGTCAACAAAATGATGGTGATGCAAAACTTAACTACGCGCATATTTTCAAAATTAGTAACATCGATTTATCTTTTTACAGAGGAAATGGTAATTAGAACTGATAGACCACTCTCCCAAATATCTAATAAGAAATCAATCTGAAATCAAATAAACATTAATCACTACAGAGGTACATCAAACAGAGTGTTGTTCAGTACCTTACATGAAGCTCGCGAACCCTGTCTAACTGCACTGGCAAACAAAAAACAAAAATCTGAAATTCTCCAAAGGATCGGGATAGATAATATAAGCTCATGGTGAATAGAAAGAACAACTGAAATGTGAAGTTCCAAAACTTAGATACACTACATAAGGGTTCAAGACTTTGTTAGATTCACTGCCAAAGATTAATAAGTCTCACACATAGATTACATACGGTATAAACACCACCATGACAGACCAAATTAAGAGATTAAATTAGATTGTTCTATGAAAGCATTTCTTTCTTCTGCTTCTAATTAGGCATCGGCAAAGGCTGAAGGAGATGATGGTAGAGCAGCAGGTTCCGAAGAGTGATTCTGTTGTTTGAGTGCTTCAATCTGTTTTCTTCTAGCAGCCTTGTATCTTTCCCTTAACATGGTTCTCACATTCGACCTTGGGTCATAGAGCAGATAAGATCCATCATTTAACCTAATCAATCACAAAAACAAAAACAAACAGCGCTATCATATTAAGGAAATAACAATTTTTCCCCCAAATCATAAACCCTAGTTTATGAATAAAAATAAGAAATTAAAGTAACAATTGAAAACCTGATTATTTCCGGATAATCCTTAACCTTTCTACTCTTTTTTACTCGTTTTGTAGTTGACTTCCCCTGATCTACATGTTTTGATTTATCAAGGTTCAGAGGTAACTCAGCACGGACAGCATCCATCTTGAAGATATTGTCATCAACCGGAACATGATTCTCTACAATAACTTCATTCAGACTCGCATCAGGATCTGCTTTTGAGATATCATCATATGGTGTTTCTTCATTTACGTTCTTACAATTTCCTCCGTCCATGGGGAGGTGTGATTACAAACCCTAAGAGAGATAAAGTGTGGAGTCAGCGGTGGTGAAAGAGAAGATACTGAAATAGAAGAGGCTGTTTTCGTACGTTTATATGTTACTCCCTAGTTTGAGCCCTATGACTTTTCTTCGAGGCCAATGAATTTCTTCCCCCACCTGTATGAGCAACATTGCTAATTGGGGTACCGGATTTCACAGGAAGGTACCAAATGCATATAAGACACGGGATTTTTATTTTATCTTATATGCAATTTGGTACCTTCCTGTGGAATCCAACATCCCATTAGCAACATTGCTATATTAGGTGGATAAGGCTTAGAGTGTATTGGGCAAGGCCAAAGTCATTAAATAGGAGAGCTCTGAGGATCGGCAAATTTTCTGAGTCAATTCGGTTTTATTTATTTTTTCGTTTTAATGATTAATCCTTTAAGTTGATCTTCCAAATAGGTTTAAATCTTTGCATCATTGTTTTATTTTACATCTTTTGCTAGTATCTGTGATGAAACTTGACTTATAAACATTATATCTCAAAATATGATCTCAACTCTTATCATAGTTTCTTCATTCTCTACTATGTGTAACTAACTTATTGATTCTCCATGTATTTTCAGTTTCCTATGTCTCTAATGGCGTTTGCCTTAATGTATGTTGTGTTTCAAGCGTTTGCAGAGTATATTATTAAGCGTTTGCTTACAGGATTGTCCAGTGATGTTATCTCGGTTATCAATGGAGTCACTAAGAAGAAGTTCAGCTACTGTGTCAACTCGGAGAATCGTTGGTCTAGATTATCCCGCCTTCAACTCAAGTTAACGAAATTCAAAATTCAAAAAAATCCTTATAAAATGAAATTTTGTTACTTATTCTTACTCCTGTTAATAGCCAGTTGTCATTCTTTCTAATCTAAAAGAGATTCTAGCGTAATCTGTTTCCTTGATTATCGACAGAATATCTTTCTGCATTCAGTTCCAACTATATTTCAAAACCATTATACTTATACCCTTTCTAAATCCATTAAACTGTATCCTCTTCTAAAACACAGAAACCCTAATACTCTGTACAATATGGAAGAAGAAAGCACTAGTAACATGGGTGAATTGGTTAATACGTTTAAGAATGCTACTCAAGAGTTGGGAGATATCAATGAAGCAGTGGTTGTCGGGAAGGATGTCACCAGTGATGATACAGAAGATTCAAACTGGGAAGCAAGTGTTATTGGGAAGATCATCTTTGAAGGGAGAATGAGTTATGACTCAGTTGGAAAATACATCAAGTTCACTTGGCCTTTTCTAGCTCCGGAAGATCTAAGAATTGTTGAGATTGAACCAAATCTTATGATTTTCAAGCTTAGCAAGTGGGAGTTTCTGAATACTGTGATTTATGAAAGACCATGGATTATCAATAAGCAGCTATTAAATATCCATGATTATATCCCATATATGATTTATACTGAGAAGTACTGGGGTTTCCAACAATTTTGGATTCAGCTGCCGTATCTATTGCCGGAGCTAATGAATATTGCCTCTATAACCAAGATTGGAGAAATCATGGGTGAAGTTACGGGAATCGATCCAAAAGATGATATGCCAAATGGAAAATATCATGTTAAATCCTATGTCAATGTAGATCTTTCTATGCCATTACGAAGGGGAGTTAAAATAATTATAAATACTGGAGTTACTAGTTGGCAGAGGTTTTTTTATGAAAGGCAGCCTAATGATATCTGCACTGAATGTTATGTCATTAAGCACTGTAAATTTGCTTGTAAGTATGCAGCTGCTTACTTATCAAAAGTGAAAAGCCATATTATTTTGGTAAACCCAATACTCTTAGGAAGAATATCTCCAGTATTAATTCGAATGTTGCTCCTATATCTGCAAAAAAAAATCAGAAATTTTTTGTCAAGAACACTGTTTTGTACCACCAAAGGATGGTGTTGCTATTAATCTGAATTTTTTACTTAAGAAAAGCTCATCAGAGACCACTGAAGATATGAGGCTTAGAAAACGACATAGGGTTAATGGAGAGGATGATAGCAGTTTCAATGTAGCTGAACTTTCTTCCCATAATAATGCAGGGGATAACATCACAGGCATCCAAAATACTCACATGGGCACAACAGGAGACAATCAGACTGATAATACCAAAAAGAAGAACCAGGTAACCACATACTCTGTCAGTTCAAATTTACCTTTTCATAGTTTTACTCATCGTAATTGCAATTTGTTTTTTAAACCAAAAACTTGTTTCAAGATGAAATTTATATCTTGGAATGTTCAGGGTATTGCTAATAGTTTTGCTTTCCAACAATTACAAAATTTGGTTCAATCCCATAGTCCTGATTTCATTTTCCTTTTTGAACTGATCCTCAAAGAATGACTTTTATTGCCCAAAGTTTACATTACCATAACTATACTTGGATTAATATAGTGGGTCTGGATGGTGGTATTCTTCTTATGTGGAAGGATGGTATAACATGTGATATTGCTAGTTCAGCTGATAATATTATTTATACTCTCATTAGAATTGATCCTAGCAAACCAGAAGTCCTAATGTCATTTGTGTATGGTTCTACCTACACTGACCCCTAAAAAGAAGCAATGAAATTTTCTTCATGAAATTAGTGAAGTATTTTACCAACCTTGGCTAGTAATAGGTGATCTGAACTTCTCCATTTGACCATAAATAGCAGTATTTCTGACACTTGGGTTCAAAATAGGGTTGGGGATATTGGCCTTTTTGATTTGGGTTATGAAGGAAATGACTATACTTGGACTTGTAACAGTTTTGGAACTGGCACCAAAAAATCTAGATTAGATATGGGCCTAGGGAATACATATTGGTTTTTGCAATTTCCCAATGCTAAAATTTGTCGTTTGAACCATATTGCTTCAGATCATTGTCCTATAATGCTTATTACAGATCCCATCCCAAGGAAACTTTGGAGACCTTTTAAGTTTTTTGGTACTTGGATGGAACATGATTCTTTTAAAACTCATATGGAACAAGATCGGAACATAGATGTTCAAGGTAGTCCTGCACATAAATTTAAAAACAAGTTGAAGCATACTAGATTCACTTTAGCTAGGTGGAACAAGCTATAATTTGGAGATATTCATAAGAACATTAAGCTATTACAGGATAAGTTGGACATAACTCAGAAATAACCAAATTCAGCTAGTCAAGAAATGAAGGTCAAAACTATTACTCATGATTTGAAAAATTGGTATAAGATTCAAACTAGTTTTTATAACGAGAAATCTAGAGATAAGCACATACATGATATGGATAATAACACTAAATATTTGCATTCCTTAGTCAATAAAAGGTTACATAGAAACAATATTAGTTTTCTTAATGATAATGAGGGGAACTGGCATAGACACAGAGATAATATTAGTAGTCTCATTACTACTCATTTAAGTACCATTGCTTGTACTAGTAATCCTGTTTTGCATGATGTTGTTTTTGATGTTATTCCTACTATCATTAATGATTATGACAATGTTGTTTTGATTGTTTTGCCTTCTGCTGATGAAATTACTAGTGTTATTAAATCTATGCCAGCTTGGAGTTCTCCAGGTCCTGATAGATTCCAAGTTGGTTTTTATCAATATCAATGGGAAATTATGGGTAAGGATGTCATTGATGTAGTTCGGCAATTCTTTAATACTGGTTTTATGCCCAAAGATCTTAGTAAGACTTATATTGGTCTTATTCCTAAGGTTAAACCCTAATAGGATAAAACCTTATTTAAGATTTTAATTTCTCCCTATCAAGCTGCATTTTTTCTAGGAAAATCTATTCATGATAATATCATAACTGCAAATGAGATTATTCATACAATGAAGCAAAAGGAAGGCATTTAAGGTAATATGGCATTAAAATTGGATCTTACTAAAGCTTTTGATAAGCTTGAATGGCCCTTTCTTCTAAATGTTTTTTATCTCAGTTTGGCTTTAGTAAAGATTTATATGGTTTAATCTATCAATGTGTTTCCACTACCAGTATAAGTATTTTACTGAATGGATCTCCATGTCAAGAGTATGCTCCTTCTAGAGGCATAAGACAAGGAGATCCTCTATCCTTTTTTTTTATCATGGTAATGGAATATCTATCTAGGAAATTGAGTTTTGTTGAATCTAACAAAGAAATTGCAGGTATTAAAGTTGCTAGAAGAGCTCCTCTTATTTCTCATCTTTTATTTGCAGATGACATACTCATCTTTGCAAAAGGTGATATGAACATGCATTTTAGGCATTTTGAATGATTTTGGCACTCTCTATGGCCAGACTCTAAACTTTGATAAATCTTGTGTTTATTTTAGTGGTAACTTGGGCCCTGTTGTCTGTGATTATTTGGCAAAATTACTAAATATGAAAATAGTTAGTGACTCTGAAACTTATCTGGGAGCGCCTCTTCTATTAGGACATTCTAAAGTTAAGCTTTTGACCCTTGAGGTGAAAAGGCGGGGGGTCTAACAACATCACCCAATATTTCTATTAGAAATCTTTATGGACTAACTCCAATATAATTTCAAGAGAATCAACTAGATTCAATCTTAATAAAGTATATCAAACAGTTCTAATATCTCTATTTCACAATATAATTAGTAAATCGAACAAATATAAATCCGTGAGCCTGATTATTATGTGAAATAACTTGAACGGCACCAAAGACCAATGTTCAAGTGTCAATCAATGTAAATCAACAACCAAAGGTTGGAAATTCTAATTAATTGATCTTAACGTACAACCTGTGATATTTCAATTATATAACAAAATATAATGCGGAATAGAAATAACACAAACACCAGAAATTTTGTTAACGAGGAAATCGCAAATGCACAAAAACCCCGGGACCTAGTACATATTGAGCACCACACTGTATTAAGCCGCTACAAACACTAGCCTATTACAAACTAACTTCGGTCTGGAATTTAGTTAAACCTTAATCAATATCACACTGATTCAAGGTACAATTGCGCTCCTTACGTATCTAATCCCAGCAGGATACTACGCACTTGATTCCCTTTAGCTGATCTCACCCATAACTAAGCGTTTCTACGACCCAAAGTCGAAGACTTTAATTAAAAAAATCTGTAAAAGTCTATGATAATAGATAAATCTGTCTCCCACAAATAAACCTATGAGTTTGTTCTTCAAGGTGAGCATGAACTAATCGATAACTCGGACTTATATTCCCGAAGAAAATCCTAGAATTATCAATCACCTCACAATAATCTAAATCGTATGGTAGCGAAACTAGATATTGCGGAATCACAAACGATGAGACGAAGATGTTTGTGATTTCTTTTTATCTTGCCCTATCGAAGATATAATCTCAAGTCAATTATTCAATTGAACTCGTAGGATAAAAAATGACAAGATCAGATCGCTCAACTACAAGAGAAGTAGTTTCGTCTGGCTTCACAATCCCAATGAAGTCTTTAAGTCGTTAACCTACAGGGTCTCGAGAAGAAACCTAAGGTTAAAGGAGAACCGACTCTAGCAAAACCAACTAGTATCACACATGAGGTGTGGGGATTAGTTTTTCTAGTTGCTAGAGTTCCCCTTATATAGTTTTCAAACCAGGGTTTGCAATCTAAGTTACCTTGGTAACAAAGCATTGAATATTCACCGTTAGATGAAAAACCTGATAAGATACAATCTAATATCTTTCAACCGTTAGATCGAAACTTAGCTTGTCACACATAAATGAAATGTATTTCATTTAGGTTTGAGTCTATACCTAAATATGTACACTTAGTTGGTTCACAAATAGTTACCCAATGGTTAGCCATATGAGCACTTTCATATTAACCGTATTCATCTTTCTCATAACTAGTTCAAATGACTCATAAGAACTAGTTCAAGAGTTTTTCAATTGCTTAGGTCTTTATACATAGACACAATTGAAACAAAATCGGTTTGATTTATTTGAATCAATTCATGAACAATATAGCCACGGTTTGCAAAGATTGCATTCCTTAAAATTTATTGTTTTATGTTCATGAACTACTGATTTGAGAAATAATCATCTTGGGTACGCGTACGGGTATGCGTATCTTAGCTACCAGATTTGAGTTTACAAACTCAGCAGAAATTTTCGGTTCAAAAACTTCTATGGATACGCGTACGGGTTCGTGTACCTAAGGTGACTGGTTTACTTGTTTGCAAACTACAAACTCAGCAGAATTTTCCGGTTGGAAAACTTCCGATGGTATGCGTACGGGTACGCGTACCCCACATGTCTCCTTCACCAATACTGCATGCACACATATGCACACACTTGGTTTCTGGTACATGGATTTATACACTAATGTGCGAACACACTATATATGCTTATATCCGTAGGTGGTAATCTAAACTCTACATTTCAATCAATGAAATATTCTTCTATAATGTTATAACAATCGTTATTCACGACTATCGTCATCAAAGCTATTTTCAAGATTGAAACGTCGTCATGACTTTTGTCATGGGTAAAAATGAAAATGGTTAAAGCAAAATCTTACCAACACATATTTCGATAAAAAGATAGGCGAGTAGACTCGCCTCGAAATAACAAATGTGTATGTATGAAAACTATAATACTTATAAGACTTTTGTCTCAAGAGTAGGTGATAGAGTAGATAGACTTTTGAGTGACAGATGAGTTCAAGTCTCCACATACCTTTTAGTCGGATGAAGTTCCACTGGTTCCTCGAGTAGTTCTTCGTCTTTGTAAGATAATCGCCATGCAGTCTGGATCTCAACTATACCTAACTGTCCTAGACCGAGACTTAGTCATAAGTAAACTAGAAATCAAAACATATAGTTTTGATCACTAATATTGACAAACATGCTTGAGATAGAAACGCATGCGAGTTCGACCGAGCAATGCTCTAACAATCTCCCCTTTTTTCAATTTTAGTGATAAAACTATCAATACATATGTATTACAAAATAGATAAAACTTTGTAGCTTCTCGCCCACATGCTTTATCTCCTTGGTGCTTCATCATTACTCGAAAACTTTGTATTTTCCAAGTACTCCCATGATTCCATAGATTTTCAGTTCAGTATCATAGTTGTTGAAGTTCCGTATCCATAACAATGAGAAAACAAAATCTCTCGATCATTTTTATACAGTGTCGTAGTATTATTACACGGCATCAAAGTTCTTATATTACAACTTCGACAACAATACTGTGGTGATATATATCACCCCCCCTTAGTCAATACTTTGTCTCAACACGAAAACCACTCCCCTTACATAATGATCCGAAAACCATATGTATTTGTAGTGTGAACTACATATTAATTCTCCCCATTTTTGTCAATAAAATTGGCAAAGGTACGAAAACGGGATCCTAATGAAATTTTCATGGAGACACTTCAAGACCAAAAAAAATGACATATCAACTTTTAAAGCCGAAGCTAAATGCATTCATCAAGGAGTTTATTAAGATACAAGATAACCCCTAAAATATTCCACAGCCGCACTCCCCACAAAGATATGGAAATTAAGTGCAAGTTCAAAAGAACTCTCCCCCATTTGATGTCATTCCCGAAAAAACAACAAGAGTGACCTTACTTTTACGAGAAAAGAAGGATTTCTTTGGACACCAATAATCACAAAATGATTTTGTTTCCAAAATTCTCAATTAAGCTAACCACAAGAGAACCGATGATTAATTTAATTGAAATACACAACCAAAATAACCACAAACGAATCTATGACTAGTTTAGTTGGAAATGCTCACATAAGAATACTTATGGAGCCGCACAGTATATACATAGAATATGGATCAGGGAAGATCAATACTGCGGAATATACAAGGATTCATTCTATTTTCCATCATTATTTGCACAATGATATATAATAGACATAATCCTTGTAAAACAAAAGATGTTGACCTATCTTCCATCAATATTTGACATAATAGGCTTAACTTTTGTTTGTCAAAAGTTCATCGATCTTGTATCAATACATGCATATCGACATATAAAAGAGATAACTTTTGACATCATATGGGACAATAATAGTTCACAGACTCAAACACGCATATCCCATAACATATTGCAACATATAAAACCATAAATATTAATACTGCAATCATCATCTTCCAAATCAACTTTAGAATTTAAATAAATAAATCTAAAATCATTGCAAGATGAAAGCGTTGGACATAGCTAGGTGTACTCACAATAATGGCTATTCCAAACCGTAGTTATCCTTCTTAAACAAAAACAAGAATAAAATTCTCTTAAGAAGTTTCCTAGACATTAAGATCTTTGAAAAATTATTTGTCGTCCCCGAACTCCTTGTCGTCAACAGCCATCGGAACATATGGTTCATGGAGAAAGGAGTCAATACCAATAAACCTTCTTGGCTTATGATGTCGAACCATGGCCTTCTAAATTTCCAATGATCTTAATACGCAAGCTTTTATTTGTTGAATCTCTTTTCTTACCATCTTCAATTCTTCAAGAACATCAGAAAACTTCTGAGAGTTTGAAGGAACAACTCTTCGCTTTCTCACATTCCTTCTTTTTCTTTTTAAAGTTAGAGGCAAATGAGATTTCTCTTTTTCCTTAGTGATTAATGGCTTAACAATCATATTGATATATTTCCCATCAAAAGACATGGTGCTTGGAGTTTCCATGTAGGAACGGTTTTGTGAGAGGAGTTCACAATCAAACCTCAACAAGCAGTCTTAAGATATAAAGAGTATCATAGAAGGAAAAAGGAATGTACGGTTTCGAAACCTTTAAACAGGTTCGTACATGTTCAACTCACAACCTTATAATAAGTAGAATTGTCGATAATAACCCTTTTCTTTTGGCAAACAGTCCTTTCCAATATCAACAGTGATATGAAGGAATTCCTAAAAAACAAACAACACAAAGCTAAAAAAATAATTATTTTTTAAATCCTGAGGTGTGCAATATCTTGTCTCTTTTGAACAGGCACATGAGACAAGATGCACATGACGACACAATAAAGTTGTGCTGTAGTGAACAACAATTTGTCCACCATGACCCTTTTGGTTGGAATTCATGGAACCCACCCTGCCTTTCCGTATATTTAGACCATGTTTTCTTCTCTAATGGCCTATATCTATCTTTGGAAACTAATCTCTTCGAGGAAGATAAGATCTTACATACCTCAGCTATTTTTTCCGCAAGTTTAAGCTTGGTGGCTAGAAGATCTGCTCTTCGTTGAAGCTTGTTGACATATCTCATCTTGTGTTTGTATTTAAAACATTTTGAAAACTCATGACCCTTGAGAGAAAAATAGGAGCATGTCAATGTATAAGATGGTTCGGGTCCCCGAGATGTGCAGGCTGCTAGGCACATAATTGATCCTAAAATGTTAAACATAGAATTTCCAACAGAGGGGTCAAATGATTCTTCCATCTTGATTAGGTTTTCTTCTAAAAGATTATCAAGATTGATGTATGTATTGCTACAATTATCAAAATCAATATTTTCACATAGAAGAGCAACACTTGATTTTTTTTCCTTCATCAGAATCAGTATTGTCAGACATCTCATCAAGTGTCGCAGCAAGACCTTTGTTCCCAGTGTATTTTCTATGATTTGGGCACTCATTTGCAAAATGACCAAATCCCTTACAATTAAAGCACTGAGGCATATCCTCGTCATCAGTTTCATCCGTGTCCCTGTTTTTAGGAGGAATACGATTATGAGGTTTGACTGATGCTTTAGGCTTATCTCTGGAGAACCGTTTACTTCTCTTCAACAGAAGATTTCTAAACTGTCTTGTGATCATCGAGACCGATTTGTCAAGATCTTCATCTGATGAATCAGTCTCAGAGTGATCGTCTTCAGAGATATATACATTTTTTGCTTTTACCAAGTAATTTTGTGTCTTTTCGTGCTTTGAACGCAACATCCTTAGATTTGGATGAATGTTCGTGATCAAATATCTTAAGCTTCCCAACCTGTGTATTTCTGGAGAGATTACCAAGTTTATTTCCCTCAACGATGGCATGCTTCTTAGAGTCGTATCTAGATGGCAATGATCAGAGAATTTTCATCACAATGTCCTTTTCAGGAATAGTCTTACCCAATGCAAAAGATGCATTAACAATTTCAGACACTTTGTGATTAAACTCATCAAATGAATCCTCATCTACCATACGAAGATGTTCCCAATCGGAATTTAGGTTTTGAAGCCTGGCTTCCTTTTCATTGGTATTTCCTTCGAATACAGTTTCTAAGATATCCCACGCATCTTTAGACCTAGTGCAATTTAACACATGGTGCTGAAGATTTGCGGTAATGGCATTCAAACCGTCGGAGTTTTACTTTGCATCGTATTCGCCAATATTCTTTGGAACAATAGCGTTACCTATTGCCACAACGGGAGCATTGAAAATCACGCACTTGAAGTAAAGTTCGCATAGCAATTTTCCACCATAAGTAATTAGAGCCATCGAAGACTGGTGGTACGTTAATAGAGATAGCACCTCTGTCCATAAAGTCAGAACACTACAAACACAGACTTTTAGGGTATTTAAACGTGTTTTCCTGCTCTGATACCAATTGAAAAAGCGGGGGTCTAACAACCTCACCCAATGTTTCGATTAGCAATTTGCATGGACTAACTCCAATATACTCTCAAGAGAATCAACTAGACTCAATCTTAATAAAGTATATCAAAGAGTTCTAATATCTTTATTTCATAATATAATCAGCAAACCGTACAGATAGAAATCCGTGAGCCAGATTATTATCCGAAATAACTTGAAAGGTACCAAAGACCAATGTTTAAGTATCAATTAAAGTAAATCAACAACCGAAGGTTGGAAATTCTAATTGATTGATCTTAATGCACAATCTGTGATATTTCATTTATATAGCAAAATATAATGCGGAATAGAAATAACAAAAAAACCAGAAATTTTGTTAACGAGGAAATCGCAAATGAAGAAAAACCCCAAGACCTAGTCCATATTGAACACCACACTGTATTAAGCCGCTACAGACATTAGCCTACTAAAACTAACTTCGGTCTGGACTGTAGTTGAACCATAATCAATATCACACTGATTCAAGGTATAGTTGCGCTCCTTACGTATTTGATCCCAGCAGGATACTACACACTTGATTCCCTTAGGTGATCTCACCCATAACTAAGATTTGCTACGACCCAAAGTCTAAGACTTTAATAAATAAATCTATATCACACATAAAATACTATGATATAGATAAATCTGTCTCCCACAGATAAACCTATGAGATTGTTCCGTCTTTTGATAGAAATCAAGGTGAACATGAACTAATCGATAACTTGGACTTATATTCCCGAAGAACAGCCTAGAATTATCAATCACCTCGCAATAATCTAAATTGTATGGTAGCGAAACTAGTTATTGCGGAATCACAAATGATGAGACGAAGATGTTTGTGATTTCTTTTTATCTTGCCTTATCGGAGATATAATCTCAAGTAAATTATTCAATTGAACTCGTACGATAGAAAATGGTAAGATCAGATCGCTCAACTACAAGAGAAGTAGTTTTGTCTGGCTTCAGAATCCCAATGAAGTCTTTAAGTCGTTAACCTACAGGGTCTCGAGAAGAAACCTAAGGTTAAAGGAGAATCGGCTCTAGCAAAACCAACTAATATCACACAGGAGGTGAGGGGATTAGTTTTTCCAGTTGCTAGAGTTCCACTTATATAGATTTCAAATCAGGGTTTGCAATCTAAGTTACCTTGGTAACAAAGCATTCAATATTCACCGTTAGATGAAAAACCTGATTAGATACAAGCTAATATCTTTCAACAGTGAGTTCGAAACTTAGCTTGTCACACACAAATGAAATGTATTTCATTTAGGTTCGAGTAAACGTACCTAAACGTGTACAATTAGTTAGTTCACAAATAGTTAACCAATTGTTAGCCATATGAGCACTTTCATATTAACCGTATTCATCTTTCTCATAACTATTTCAAATGACTAATAAGAACTAGTTCAAGAGTTGTTCAATTGCTTATGTCTTTATACATAGACACAATTGAAACAAAATCCGTTTGATTCATTTTAATCAATTCATGAACAATATAGCCACGGTTTGCAAAGATTGCATTCCTTAAAATTTATTGTTTTAAGTTCATGAACTACCGATTTGAGAAATAACCATCTTGGGCACGCGTACTGGTATGTGTAACTTAGCTACCGGATTTGAGTTTACAAACTCATCAGAAATTTTTGGTTCGAAAACTTCTATTGGTACGCGTACCTAAGGTGACTAGTTTACTAGTTTGCAAACTACAAACTCAGCAGAAATTTTCAGTTGGAAAACTTCCGCTGGTACACGTACCTAACCTGTCTCTTTCACCAATACCGCATGCACACATATGCACACACTTGGTTTTCAGTACATGGATTTATACACTAATATATCCATAGGTGTTAATCTCAACTCTTCATTTCAATCAATGGAACATTCTTCTATAATGTTATAACAATAGTTATTCACGACTATCGTCATCAAAGCTGTTTTCAAGATTGAAACGTTATCATGACTTTCATCAATGGTAAAGATAAAATGGTTAAAGCAAAAGCTTACCAACACATATTTCGAGAAAAAGATAGGCGAGTAAATTCGGCTCGAAATAGCAAATGTGTATGTATGAAAACTATCATAATTATATGAATTTTGTCTCAAGAGTAGGAGATAGAGTAAATATACTTTTGAGTGACAGATGAGTTCAAGTCTCCACATACCCTTTAGTCAGATGAAGTTCCACTGGTTCCTCAAGTAGTTCTTTGTCTTTGTAAGATAATCGCCATGGAGGCTGGAGCTCAACTATACCTAACTATCCTAGACCGAGACTTAGTCATAATTAAACTAGAAATCAAGACATATATATAGTTTTGATCACTAATATTGACAAACATGCTTGATGAAAAGACGAGGGTACCCAAATACACCACAATCTTTTATTTTGATCACAACCTATACAAGACCCACTGTGTATAAACCTCTTGAAGCAATAATCACTCGAGGAATATTTCAACACAATGTCCACTTGAAATAGAGTTAGTCCGGACTGGCCTAACACGTGAATTATTATATCAAATAAGTGGAGAAATCCAATACACTTTGTGTGATTGTCTATGGATATGAATCGAGACAATACTACGACAAAGTGTTCACTTGATAACCAAAACCTTAAAAGATAAATATCAAGTGCCTATTTAACGTACAAGTGTATTTACTTTAATTATAATATAAAAATAATTATAATGCGAAAATAAAGTAAAACACACACACCAGAATTTTGTTAACGAGGAAACCGCAAATGCAGAACCTAGTCCAGTTTTGAATACTCAATTGAATTAAGACGCTACAAAAACTAAACCTGCAACTTCGTGTAGACAATACTAAATAAACTAAAATCCTAGTTACTCAGATTCAGCAGTATTCTTGATATGATAATATCTAGCTGAACCGAAGTTCTCAATAGATGTTTGTTACCCAATATCCTAGCAGAACATGCGTTCTCTTTAGGATTAGATCTAATATATCTTCTTAATGGTTCACAACAACTTCTTCTTTGAATCTTAAAAAATCTTCAATCTTCAATTTAATCTTCAAAGTAACAATCTGTAAAAATACAAACTTGATTCCTTATTGATTTGTCGCACAGAACGGAGTCTGTTAACAATGGAAAATCAATGAATCTATCTTACGGATATATAAAGACTTAGATCCGTAGAAACATTGATCTTTGATCTAGTTTGAGTGAGCCTTATATCAGAAGAGAAGATTCTCTAGAATAAACAAACTAGGTGCAATCAAAGTTCAACCACCGTTAGTCAATCAAATCAATACGAAAACTAAAGATAAACTGCAATGTTTAGTTTCCCACCAACGGGTCGCGCTAGAGCTTCTCAATCCCAAATAAGACTTTAAATTGAGCGGCCGTAAGAGATTTCACCTAATTAGATTACTCTCCTCTCCGATAGGCGGCTTCACCAGTAACAAACACAAAAGAGTAAGTCTAGGTTACGTAGGATTAGTTTGCTAGAATTGCGAACTCAAAGTATTTATAGACAAGGAAGTTTGGACACCAAGGAATTTCCAAAACCGAAAATATTCTCAAGATATTTTCATTACTCCACCAAATTCGGTTTTTATAATTCCTGTGAATGCATTGTCCAAAAATAATGATCGAAATCTCCTTGGAAAATCTTTAATTAGCAAATGCACATTACTAATTCTTATTTTCCATATATAATTAAAAACCCTTAATTAAAAAGATTCTTAACTTATTTAAATTCGATCTTGGGATTTACTTCCTTCTTAGCCGTTAAGGAATATCTTTGAACAAAATAAAATAAGCATTAATGCACCGTGTTCAAAGAGTGATTCCATCTTACTCTTGCAAGTCTTCACCATGCTTGCTCACTTGAAACCGATTTACCACACTTTCAAACAAGTTTAGAATTGGTTCATCTGACTTTTAAGAACTATGTGATTGATCAAGTTCCACTCAATCACAACTCATGGGTTGAAGGTTCTACCAAAACAAGTTTCGGTTCTACCTCCATGTGAGTATTGTGCATAGTTACACTAGCTTACCAAAGATACGGCTGACTAGGTACTAGGATCGGTTCCCCGCATATATTTGTTATCTAACTTGTATGCACTTCACATGTCCATAGGATCGGTTCCCCTTTCCCAAAAACTTGTTACATGTGTTCATAGGATCGGTTCCCATTTCATCCATAAACCTTGCTGCACCTCATACAAGGATCGGTTCCCCTTGCGATGCACTGCACCTCTTACTAGGATCGGTTCCCCTCTTCCCAGTAATAAGTTCAGACATACACAACCCGATCATACCCCAGGTGATTACTTAAGATCGGTTTCACTAATAAAAGTCATTCCAATACATAAGTTAGGCCTCATGTGAATAGTTCTACCAAGAACACAAACAAGTCGTGAGCGGTTATACTAATTCACACATATTGGTCGTTCATAAGATATGCAATGAAGAACATCCCCAATAACTCCTGGCGATTTCCTTTTCGGTTCACAACACATATCATGAACTTACTTCCTTAGAACACATGTAAACATTGTTCCCTAAGATGAAATCCTCACCTCATAACCATACATAATCACAATAGCATTCATACGATTATGTCGATGTCTTATATACAAAGTTTAATGGTTAAGCAAGAAACTTTATATTGTATTCCTTAATACTATGTCTATCTAGAATGTTCATGCTTCGTAGTTTTATGCTTTCGATATGCACGACTTGAAAGATATGTTAGGGAATGAAACAGTTCAAGTCAAATATCACTAACCTCAAGTGGAAGGATTATGTTGTCGTTGTAGCTCCATTCTTCTTCACTTCTTCAAGTCTTCGCAATACTTGTAATGTCTCATCCTAATACTTTCAAGCTAACATATACGAAGTTGCCTCTAGTACATTTAAATCAAACGACTCTTAAATGAGTTTTGCTTCACTAAAATATACAACCAAACTTGACATACCAATGCTTGGTGGGTTCAACTGAGCAATGCTCTAACACTTGAGATAGCAACGCATGCGAGTTCGACCGAGCAATGCTCTAATAGCTAGACTTAATAACTAGATAAGTATTACCCTAAACCAATCTGGTAGAACCACTTTAATCAAGTTTGTCTTGAACTCTCTCCCAATATATCAAGTTGGCTGTTGTAAGATTCCTTCTACTCTTATAGACAAACTTGATTCTGTACAGAGAAATTTCTTGTGGGGGCACAAAGCAAACAAGGGTATTAAATTTGTGGGTTGGCCTAATCTTCAAAAACACAAGTAATTAGGATGTTTAGATTTAGAAATTTAGAGGTTTTTAATAGAACGCTTATTTCTAAGATAGCTTGGAGGATTTTCTCTAACTCTGATGATTTCTATGTCAAGGTATTAGAAGCTAAATACTTTAAATCTACTAATCCTCTTCATTTGGACAAGCTTACTGATAAAAGCTCTTGGGTCTGGAAAGGGATTTGTAGACATATTCAGTTCATTAAGGATAATACTTTTTGGGCAGTTAGGTGTGGTACCAGAATTAAAATTTGGCTGGATAAATGGGTTGTTGGTTTGGACAACCCTCATATTCCTAAAGATGGATTTAATGCTTTGTCTAATCTTAATCATGTTCCTGAGATTTTTTTTCCAGGCACTAAAACCTGTAGTGTGCAGCTAATTCAGAATATCTTTGAGATGACCACAACTAATAAAATTGCCTCAATGCAAATTCCTAGATGTGGTAATGATATCCTCAACTGGGTCCATGACATGAAAGGTAAGTTTAGTGTTAAAAGTTCCTATAAAGTTCTTAGTAGTCACTCTGCTGATGTCTCTGGACCTCAAAGAGTAAGTAGTCATGTTTGTAAATCTCTCTGGGAATGTAAACTTTCACATAAGGTTAAGATTTTTATTTGGAAGTATCTTAAAGACATAGTTCCTACAATGGAAAAACTTTCTAAATACAAACAAGGAATTGATATGCATTATAGTGTCTGTAATGCTACTTTTGAAACCGCTGAACATATGTTATTAGATTGTCCCTATGTTAGATCCATTTGGTTTGGTGTTAATGTGAATGTTAGTAATGTTAGGAATATGCATGGAAGTTTGCTTGATTGGATCATTAGTTGGTTTACTACAAATGTCTCTAATAATGTTATTCCAAGCACAAACATAATACATTTTCTATATTTACTTATGATTACCATTTGGACTATATGGAAAGGTAGGTGTACAGTTGTATTTCAAAGGAAAAAACCTAACAGAACTTTCAATATTAACAGCATTCTGTCTTTACTAGATAGTTGTAAGAAGAATTTTTCTATTGCTTCTGACAGATCTTCTAGTCTACAGGTTCAACCTCAATATTGGGATCCTCTAGAAGGAGATTATATTAATATTAATATTGATGCTTCCTTCCTAAAAAGATAATTTAACATGAGGCACTGGACTAATAGCTAGAAATTTTTCAGGACACCGGTATGGAGCAAAAGGGAGCTTCTACAGTGGAGGAATGATCAAAGATCAGGAAGTGGAGCAATTGGAGTGTCTAGAAATGCATGAAGATGTGAATTGGGCAATTTCTAAGAATATTTCTAAAGTTATTTTTGAAGCTGATAGTGAAGTTCTAGTTAAATCAATAAAGGAAGACATCTCTTATGTTCATTGGCTAAATCAAGGTTTAGTCATAGACATTAAGTTTTTATTTCAGAGTCAAGTTAGTTTTGTTTGTCAATCAGTCAGAAGAACTAAGAATAGAGTTACAGATTTAATTGCTAAGAAGTGTCGAACTAGTGGTACTTGTTAGAGCATTGCTCAGTCAAACTCGCATGTGTTTCTATCTCAAGCATGTTTGTCAATATTAGTGATCAAAACTATACGTCATGGTTTCTAGTTTACTTACGACTAAGTCTTTGTCTAGGATAGTTAAGTATAGTTAAGCTCCAGACTCCATGGCGATTATCTTACGAAGACGAAGAACTACTCAAGGAACCAGTGAAACTTCATCCGACCAAAAAGGTATGTGGATACTTGAACTGATCTAGCACTTAAAAGTCTATATATCTCCTACTATTGAGACAACAGTCGTATAAGTATGATAGTTTTCATATATACACATTTGCTATTTCGAGCCGAGTTTACTCGCCTATCTTTTTCTCTAAATATGTGTTGGTAAGCTTTTGATTTATCTTTACCCATGACGAAAGTCATGATGACATTTCAATCTTGAAAATGGCTTTGATGACGGTAGTCGATTCTTTATGTCTAACGACTATTAACATTATAGAAGAATGTTTCAATGATTGAAATATAGAGTTGAGATTACGTAACTACCTATGGATATAAGTATATATAGTGTGTTCGCACATTAGTGTATAAGTCCATGTACCGGAAACCAAGTGCGTGCATATGTGTTCATGCGGTATTGGTGAAGGAGACAGGTTGGGTACGCGTACCTGTACTGGCGGAAGTTCACGTCCGTGAATTTCTATTGAGTTTGGAGTTTACGAACTTACAAACCAGTCACCTTAGGTACGCGTACCCGTATGCATACTCACGGAAGTCTTCAACCGAAAATTTCTACTGGGTTTTCAAACCCAATTCCGATAGCTAAGGTACGCATACCCAAGATGGTTATTTCTCAAATCGGTTGTTCATGAACTTAAACAATAAAACAATAATGAATGCAATCTTTGCAAACCGTGGATATATTGTTCATGAATTGATTCAAGTGAACTAAACCGATTTTTCATTAATTGTCTCTTGTGTAGTACGTAAGATTTCCTTGCAATTGAACAACTCTTGAACTAGTTCTTATGAGTCATTTGAACTAGTTATGAGAAGATGAATTTGGTTGATATGAAAGTAGTAATATGGATAACCATTGGTCAACCATTTGTGAACCAACTAATGTACACGTTTAGGTACGGTTACTCAAACCTAAATGAAATACATTTCATTTGTGTATGTGACAAGCTAAGTTTCGATCTAACGGTTGAAAGATATTAGCTTGGATAAACCAGGTTTTTTATCTAACAGTGAATTGAATGCTTTGTTACCAATGTAACTTGGATTGCAAACCCTGATTTGAAAACTATATAAGGGAGACGTCTAGCACCTGGAAAAACTAATCCCCACACCTCCTGTTGGTAGGATCGGAAAGATACCTACTGTTGTGTATACTGCAAGTGCACAGTGTCGACAAGCAACACAGGGCAAGAACAGGTCGAACCACAGAGACTTGGAGAGTGTAAAAGTTTATTCTAAATCCTTACTTAGAACTGATTCAGAGAGTAACCAAAAGGGGTTTGTTTTTGTCGATACGACGAGATATTGGCAAAGACTTAAACAGAAAGTAATTTGAATTGAAATATGCAATTAAATCAAGGTGTAAATATTGAGAATATGGATACTAGGGTATTCAAATCCACCACTAACCTATGATATGCATTCAACTTGTAATATTATTCTTGTCCTTACAGCAGATTCAAGTCTACCGTATATCTAAGGTGTTTCTCCAATGGATAATTTAATCACAACTAAAGTATTTCTCCAAAGCATTAACTGTCTAATTAAAGCACAACTAATCTGAGGATCAATATTTGGTTAAGCATGAGTTGTAGCATAATCAACATAGAGATATTCTAACTACAATGGATACATGGCATACATTGTGAGAGCAAGATGTTGACAAACTTGGATTAAATTATATCTTTAAACAATTCTAAACTTTCAAGAACAAGATACAAGATATGAATACATACCAATGAGTTACGGCTTCATTTAAACCCTAGCAAATGAAACTAGAACATGAAGAACATTACAACAAAACTTAAATTTGATAAACTAACATGAACAAGCTATTCTTGGATGGTTTTTCAACACAAAAACCCTCTCTATTTATACACAAAATTCCCTCAAGCACTTGGATTCGAAATTTGGAAAGCATCCACTCAACAAAACATGTTTTCTTAATTGATGGATTGAATGGAATATATTTGGTTGTGGGAAACAAATTGGGAGTGATTGAGTGAGAGAATGGGGATGTTTTATTTAATTGATGGATGAAATGGAATACAATGGGGGTGAGGTGGATGTTTTGGAAAGAATCCAATGGGGATGAGGTGGATGTTTTGGAAAGAATCCAATGGGGGTGAGGTGGAAATGGATTTGGGTATTGGGTTTTGGATCATGGGTTGTTTAATCCCATGAATTTGTAAACAGGTTGCCATTGATGCGCCAGCGGGTTGCAACTCTTCCAACTTTCTTCTCTTTTGTCTTATCAATTCTTCCAAGCTTTATTTAGTACTTAAAAACACAAAATTAATTAATACAAATATTTATTCTTGAAAATGGTAAAAATGCAGAATTTGGGATAATATATGACTTTGAAGCGCGAAAGATGAGTTAAGTGCCAATGAAAAGGTGTATGAATATGCAATATTTGGCACTCATCACCTGTGTGATACTAGTTGGTTTTGCTAGAGTCGATTCTCCTTTAATCGTAGGTTTCTTCTCGAGACCCTGTCGATTAACGACTTGAAGACTTCATTGGGATTGTGAAGCCATACGAAACTAATTCTCTTGTAGTTGAGCGATCTGATCTTGCCATTTTCTATCGTACGAGTTCAATTGAATAATTGGCTTGAGATTATATCTTCGATAGGGCAAGATAAGAAGAAATCTCAAACATCTTCGTCTCATCGTTTGTGATTCCATAATATCTAGTTTTGCTACCATACGATTTAAATTATTGTGAGGTGATCAATAATTCTAGGTTGTTCTTCGGGAATATAAGTCCGGGTTATTGATTGGTTCCTGTTTACCTTGATTTTATCAAAAGACGGAACAAAACCCGTAGGTTTATCTGTGGAAGACAGATTTATCTATTATCGTAGACTTTTCTGTGTGATACAGATTTGTTTATTCAAGTCTTCGACCTTGGTTCGTAGAAACTCATGGTTGTGGGTGAGATCATCTAAGGGAATCAAGTGTGTAGTATCCTGCTGGGATCAGAGACGTAAAAAGCGCAACTGTATCTTGAATCAGTGTGATATTGATTAGGGTTCAACTACAGTCCAGACCGAAGTTAGTTTGTAGTAGGCTAGTGTCTGTAGCGGCTTAATACAGTGTGGTGTTCAATCTGGACTAGGTCCCGGGGATTTTCTGCATTTGCGGTTTCCTAATCAACAAATTTTCTGGTGTCTGTGTTATTTTTATTTCGCATTATATTTTGTTGTATAATTGAAATATCACAGGTTGTGCGTTGTATCGATCAATTGTGAAATCCGACCTTTGGTTGTTGATTGGAAATTGATTGATCCTTGGATATTGGTATTTTATACCATCCAAGTTTAAATCTCTCTTGTATTTGATAAAGACTCACAGATTTCTATTTGCTTGAGTATAGATCAAATCGAGAGATAGAGATATTAACTTCTTGATATACTTTTTATTAAGATTGAGTCTGAATATCTAGTTGATTCTCTTAAAAGTATATTAGAGTTAGTTCATACAGATTTCTAATCGAAATATTGGGTGAGGTTGTTAAACCCCCGTTTTTTCAGTACTAGTTTTGAATATGTTGATAATTTCCCCCTGGATATTACTTGTTGGATCCACGGGGACAATACAAGATGTACTCTTCTTGATCAATAAATAAATTCTAATTTTGAATCAAAAAAAAAAAAAGACTTAGAGTGTGTTTGTTTTCTCCCGACTCACCTTACTCATCTAAATCCGGCTGAAATTTCCTGACTCATATGGATCTGACTCATTATGTTAGTTTTTTGAGTCAGATCTGACTCAAAAAATGAGTCAGTGGTTTGTTCTCATGAGTATTTTCTTACCTGACTCAAACGGGTCTGAGGCAAGGGTTAGGTCTGACTCAGATCGCGAGTGAGATCTGACTCAAAATAATAAACAAACGGTCTGACATCTGACTCGGGCCAAATCAGTGGCCGAGTCAGATCCAGATCCCGAGTTAGCAAAAAACAAACACACTCTTAGTCATGTGGTGTGCTCATCTAGCAGCTAGATTAGCAGTCCATGTCAGCTATGGCAATCTCCTAAGTCCTATGGGAATGCGAATCTAGTATACTAGTTGCACTGAATGGAACAACGAAAAGAAGCTGCGCTGAACCAATCTGCGAAAAGTATATTTTCTCCGTGATGAACCATTTAACGCAACCAATCTCAGCCGTCAGATAAAAAAAAAGTCAATATGCACTGAACCATTCCGCAAAAAGCATATTTTCTCACCGCTGAACCATTAAACGCAATTATCTCGCTACTAGTTCAAATGAGAGAATATGCTAGGAGAGAGAACTAGTGTTAATAAATAAACAACACTTTTTTTTAGAATTGTAACACTTTTTGGCTAATCTAACAGCCAAATCTAGCGCATAGGACTTAGTCTAAGGGAGTCTAAATTGGGTAAAAGTACTAAATTATCCTCACTATTAAAATATAATCATAAGTCTTATTCTTCTAGGTTTTAAACTTATTCAAATCATTTCAAAACTATAATCTAGTTCAAATCATTTCCCTATTAAACTAAAATTAAAACCTGACCAAGCAAGCTCAATGACATTCACTTACGGGCCCTTTACTATTTCAGCCAATCAGGTCATTTCTAGCTTACCTGCTTTGCTCTGAACTATTGCCCAAAGTAGGTTAGTCACGCGGCTTGAAAGGGTCTTAATTAGGTCAACAGTAGTCCATGGCGGTCTTAAAACGATCTTAGTCGTCCGATTTAATCGGCCAAATTGACCGGCTTAGATCCAATTTTGGGTGAACAATGGGGTGCCATAATTGTTGTCAGCTGCTCTTCTTCTACATGGACCAATCATGTTATCTTTAGTCGACTTGCTTGACTGCCAAACGACCGACAAAAAGGGATGGTTATGCCCTTTTAAGACCGTGAAATCCACGACTAACTCGAGCAGGCTCTATCCAACGATGCTTTACATGCATCGATTATTTTTGAGATGCTTGCTTAAAAGCAATTCTTTACATGCATCAATTATTTTTGAGATGCTTGCTTAAAAGCAAAGATTTACATGCATCAATTATTTTTGAGATGCTTGCTTAAAAGCAAAGATTTACATGCATCGATTACAAACAATATCTCATGAATATCGATTTCATAAATAATTTAATTATTTATTTAACCTAACAACACCTTATAATATTTCTAAGTACCAATTCACGACAAGTCTCATTCATACGACTTGACTTGTCACTTATGACTACCTGCCGACTAACTTGCGCGTGATTGGTCAAAATAATTAGGTCTTGCAAGCAATATCCACTCATCAACTACCATGTATGACTTGTTCTATTCCTCATGTGACTTGATCCATATTTTCTACAAAAATTCTTAAGACATCAAATATGTCACAATGGTGGAGCATTCACCTAACACACACAATGTGCTGGGTTCGAATCACACCACCCTCAAAAATAATCATTAATGCAAGTATCTAGAGAATACAAATAATTTGCAGCTTACCATATTTGCAACAAGTTTCATTTTCTGAGATAAGTCATAAAGAACCATACCTTACAGAATCTATCTATGTGATCTCAACACCTTCTCTGCATCCCTCCCTAAGATCAACCGTTCTCCTTTATTTTGTGACCGAAGCAAGACTGGAACGACCATTTCTTGGCTTAGGCATAAATTTAAAAATCGATCTCTCGTATCTAAAGTACTCCTGTGCAGTACATTTGTTTAGGGTCTAGACTAATTTCTCATCGACACACCCAATTTACCATTTTCTCCAGAATCAATTTTTATCCTATTACACCTTCGTACAAATGTTTCATCGTCATCCTCAATTCGTCTTCACGGCCACCACCTTACAAAGTATGGAATAGATGCATATTTACATATACTTTCATTCAAGCAGTATGTAAACAAGTTAGTTAGACAGATACAAACATGTAAATACCTTGATCAAATCTGCATAAACACACGACATCATACCATTAGTTGACTTAATATTTCCACTGTCATTAATTACATAAACCATTCGTACTTCATTGTGACACTTTTTGTTCATGTCGATAATAAAATTGAACATTTGATCCAGATTTTAACATGGGTATAGTTATAATTTGATCCATAATAATGGGTTTTGATTTAATTTACAAAAAAAATGTTAGAATATATATTTTTGAAGATCTTATCATTTATCATCATCAGCTCACTCTTTCGCCATTGATTTATTATTTAGCTTTGAAAAGTTTTCAGATTCTGAAGTATGACGTGTAAACGACATGTTTTGTATTTAATGGTTTTGAAATAGCGAGGGTACCAAGTACACCATAATCTTTTTGATATCGACCTATAAGTATGATACCTTGCGTGATCTAATATAGACAGACACTGTCAACAAGATAGCAACCACAAGGTATACAATTTTTCTATATATAGTTACAAGTTCGAACCGAACCTAAATTCTAGGGATCAACCCAAGTGTTTTGAATTAACGTACAAGTGAAACTACTATAATTATAACTTAAACAATTATAATATGGAAAGTAAAGTAAAAGCACACAAACAAGACTTTGTTAACGAGGAAACCGCAAATACAGAAAAATCCCGGTACCTAGTCAAGTTTTGAATACTCTCAAAATCAAGCCACTACACAAAGACACTACCAACTTCATATAGTTAATACCAAGTAAACTACCCCTAGTTACCTAGTTTCCTCAGCATCCCTGCGCCTACAACTAATCTGGTCAACGCACGTGAATCATAAGATAGAGTCCATTATCTAAAGTTGCTTTAGCCTCTTTAAAGACTTTAAGCACTCAATCGTTTTGATAGTCTTCAAAATAGTAAGGACTAATCTTTTTGGTAACTACTGTCCTATCTCATGAAATTAATCAGAGATAATTATATTGAGCGTGACAAAGGATTTTATGTTTAAATCAATAAACTCCTTTGTCATGTTTAGATATTCCAAGATATGGATTAACAAGTTAACCAGATCAAGTCAAACAGAACTATCAGATTCAGATACTGAAGAGTACCACCAAATGATATCTTGTGGATCTAAATACGACTAGCAATAACAAGTTTATAAAAATATAAACTATATGTAGTCAGATCCCAGCCGATCACATTTGTGCATGAAGCAATTCACAAAGATACGAAACCAATAAGAAAAATCTTCTTGTCTTCAAATATTCAATAGTCTTTTGTACCTGCACAATAACAAACTTGATTTCGGTTTATGATCGATCATGCACATAAGGACTCTGTTTACAATGGATGATCACAAGTCAATGTCAGATCTAAATACAAATATGAACTACCATTGATCTCTTGATCTAGTTTGAGTAACCTTATGTCAGAAAAGAAGTCTCTGAAGAATAATCAAACTAGGTGCAATCAAGATTTAATAAACCGTTAGTCAATCAAATTAATAATTGTAAACTAAAATAACAATGCAATTATAGTTCCTTACCAATGGTACTAGTAGACGCTTCTTGATCCCAAAGAAGTCTTTAAACTAGCAGACGTAATAGATTTCTCCTAATTAGGTTATTCTCCCCTCCAAGATAGTATTACGTGAATACTATTAGTCGGCTATAGTAGTGATTGCGAAATGAAGTGTCTGCCTCAAGATAAGTTTGTAAGAAGAACAAACTTTACTATTTATAGACCAAGGTAGTTTAGACACCAAGGAATTTCCATAACCGAAAATATTCTTAAGATATTCAATAAAGCACCTAAATTTGGTTTTGTATAATTCCAATATCCAACTGTATAACTGAAATCGCTTGGAAAATTCAGTACTAACTAATATATATTTTCAGAGATATGTTTTTCTTTCTGGTAAAACAAAATATATAACTTCGAAAATCTCAAAAATAATCTCTACTATTCCGGTTCGGGATCTCACCTTGAGTATCAAGGAATATCTTAAGAAATAAGATTCCAGCACATGTTCAAATTACTCATTATCTCGATATTTGACTTTCCTATTTTGCAAACCCAATTTCTAAATCACATAAACCCTAAAGTGTACGTGACTTAGGGAAATTGATTTTTCTTATTGGCATCGGTTCTACCATGACTCCTAAAATAAGTTAGGATAAGTTCTACCTTGACTCCCAATATAGGTAAAGATTGGTTCTACTTGAGTCACAACATAAGCTAGCATCGGTTCTACCTTGATTCCATATATAGGTTAGGATCGGTTCAACCTTAAGATATTCAATGAAAAACGGACCATTAATCCTTTTGATTTGCTTTCAACTACGAAACAAGTTTATACGTCTACTTCCTTAAACTCATGTTTTCTATGTATGATATCAAACTTATGTTCACTACACAATCTAGTAATGAGTTATAAAGATTATGCTGATGTCACAATTACTAAGTTCAAAAGATAAACATTATACTTCGTAATTCAATATACCAATATAAAATACTTATCACTATTGATATATTGTTCGTTGACACTTTGATCATAATATGATGATCAATTCTCTTATACTAGAGTTTCAGGTATATAAATTCACATGAAACAACTTGAAAGCTTACTATATATAAATGGAAACAAGTCAAGTCATGTATTACTAACCTCAAGTGGAAGGATGATGGAATCGTTGATGTCGATACATCTTCGAAATATTTAAGTCTTCAGAGTAATACTTGTATGTCTCAACATTTCTAGTCTAACCTAACGAAGTTGACTCTTGTAATCTAATCAACGACTTATAATTTTTGATACTAAAATATGACAACCAACCTTAGGGCTGAACATGGTTACCGGTTAACCGCGAAACCGAACCAAACCAAACCAATAAGGAGAAAACCGAACCGAACCATTTACTAATGGTTTGGTTTGGTTTCTAAATTTTAAAAACCGAGCTAATGGTTTCGGTTTTGGTTTGATGAAGAAACCGAACCATTAACCAATGGTTAACCGACTATTGAAAAAAAATAATTAAATTTTCATTAGAGATGTCATTGTATAGCCTACCACTAGTTAAATCTTCTTTTGATCTCTAGATTTAGAGTAATCCTTAACTACTCTTGATATTCTTTCTATTTATTTTTTGTTTGTAATTTTTTGTAAACCAATACTTTTTTTTTGTAAATTTGTGTAATTTTTTTTTTGTTTGACATAATTATTGGTTAACCAAAAACCCTTGGAAAAAACCGAAACCGATTGAAACCATTGGTTTTTGGAACCAATGGTTAATGGATTGGCTTGGTTTCAATTTTTGGAAAACCGATAGTATTGGTTTGGTTTAGGTTTTGGCTTGAAACCGAACCAAACCGAACCATGTACACCCCTAACCAACCTTGACATAACAACGCTCTAACAGGTTCTGAGACGGATAGTGGGGACAGGAAAGAAATGTCTGAAATCCCCATTATTTTATTTACGCTTGTTTCTTTTAGTGGTGAGGGTATTCATCGTATTTTAATAAAGTTACCATTGTAAATTTATTTGATCAAGAATTTTATAATTCCAACCAAAATGGCTAATAATAATGCAAAAAGTATAATATTTAATTCATCTTAACTTGTATCTCGGGAATCAAGTTAACAAAACTATTTTTTATTCATCAATGCATTTAGCGAGGTTATCCATTTAGCCCCTTTGCCCAAGTAGGGACGGGAAAAAAATTGTTCATTTGGTGAGGTTATTCATTCATCGAGGTTAGAATATAGTGAAAAATGTTGTCTTAATCATCCTAAAAGTCTTCTCTATATGCCAGTTTATTATAAAGATAATGTTGTAAGGATCCAATTAAAACCATCACTTAAGGCCTATTCCTATGCACATGTGAAACACCAGAATTTCTCACTTTTGCACCCACTATGGATATGGAAAAGTGGCAAACGTATGTGCCAAAGTTTCAACTATACCACTTAGGCATACACGATGGAGTTTCCAGCGAGCGATAAAATGTCCATTTTTATATATAGTCTTAATATCGCTCGCAGGTAATTATAGGGCCGACAATATTCATGCCGTCGCTCGCCGATTAGATTATTGCTCAGTTGTTCCTCATCCAACGTCCAGGATTTCACCCCTATTAATACCCAAGTTAAAATTCATTTCCACTTACACCATCTCAATTGCAAATTCATTTTAACATTCCCAGTGTTTGCATAAACAAAGTGGCTAGTGCTCGCTTTACTCAAGAAGAAGATGTTTCTCTAATTCGATGTTGGGTTTCAGTTGCAAGCGATGGAGATTTTAATCTAACGACTTTTAATTTATGGGACACTGTGTTTCAAAGGTGTATGATATTAAGTCATTTAAATTCAAGAAAAAAAAGAGTGTCTTCAAACTCGTAATTGTTTCATCAATAACGAAGTGAGAATGCGCAAATTATGCGGATGATAAAAGTGGATCATCATGGGTTACCAATCGATGAACTAAAAATTAGAGCTCATACCAAATTTGCAGAAAACAACATAAGATGGTTTAATCATGACGAATGCTATGAATTCTACAAGATTCACATGCAGGGATTTAATTTCGGGTTAAATATTATGTAATTTAATTGGTTAATTTTTAATTAAATGTTGGAATTTAATGAAATGTAAGACTAGTTTAGATTTGAAAATTAACTAAAACAAAAAGATAACATTAGAAATATACATCTATAAACTACTCATTTCCATGATCATTTCTTCCTTGACCGAAGATCCAATTGCACGTGTTTTATGGATCAAGAGTGTTGTTCAACATATCAGTGATTGTTCCATTTTAATACCGACTTGGTGGTTGAGTCTCTTCTGAATCGTCATAACCTTGTGTTGATGGTGTTTTTTAGTTAGGGCAAAAACTATAAAAGTTTGTCTACCTGACCTGGCATCAGAAGTAGTGGACCTTGATATGTCTATATTCCGCAAGGAATTTGAAGAATATATCAAAATCTGATGAGTACCTATGCCACTCTTCTTATTGTATTGAATACTCAAGCTCCTAGATGAATTGTTCACTAGTATAGAGCCTAATGAGTATTTAAGCTTCTAGCTGCATTATTCACTAATGCTGGAGCCTGCCGTATAACAAGCTTCTAGCTGCATTATTCACTAATGTCGGAGCCTGCTGCATAATAGGCTCCTATATGCATATTCACTAATGCCGGAGCCTTCCGTATAACAAGCTTCTAGCTGCATTATTCACCAATGTCGGAGCCTGCTGCATAATAAGCTCCTAGATACATTATTCACTAATTCCGGAGCCTGCTGAGTATCTATTATATGCTATGTTCTTAGCTGAACTCTCAATTTTGACATGATATGACGATTAATGTTCATTCTTAGCTGAGTAACATTAATTTCCCGAAGTGCCTAAATTGAGATATGCATGGAGGTACATGATCAAATTGCAAGATGTGAGCTGCACTGCTCGTAAGAGTAAAAAGTTAATAATTTTGTGTTAGTATACAAAATATCTAAATTGATTGATTTTGCATCAGTTTGCAAAATTTCAATTTTTAACCTAATTTTGTGTCAACCTGCAAAAATTAGGTATTTGCCCTAAAACAGAGCCTACACGATATCTCGATCCCTATTGGTCGAGACCAAACCTAGGCAAGCTAGGAAAATAGCATATAATATAGCTAGTAGGAATAGAATCCTACCAAAAGTTGGAAAATAAGGAAGAAAGGGAAACCGCGGCCAAGTTGGAAAGTGGCAAAGTATCAAAGAAGGCGTGTCCGTACATCTTGGACGGTCGTTTTGCCTTAGATGGCACCTCCCTTTACCGAATTTCCATGCCCCTATGTTGTTAGTTACCCGTCGGCCAATCAAATCACTTCTAAGCTGCAAGCTCCATGATATCTATGTAATACCCTGATATTCGGCGGTGATTAGACGAATGGAATATAAGCAATGATTTGTCCCTTTATAACACCGAGGTCTTTTCAACATAATTGGCTCCAGAGTTGGAAGAAAACTCTGCAGTTAAGCGTGATCAGGTGGGAGCAATCCAGGGATGGGTGACCATCAAAGAATTTGTTGCTGGATAACCGCAACGACGCCCGTTGAAAACCCCACACTGCCGGATAACCGCAGTGGCTAAGTGGGGACAATATCGGTGGAGGGACGGGTCATTACAAATGGTATCAGAGCCGACGACGGTTCACCTGCCGAGGGTGAGAGAGTACGCTGGACGGGATATGTTAGGTACTGCTCTCATGAGAGGAAGGGAATGTCGGAGGTCTGGGCTTAAGAATATATTATGGAGCCGAGGACGACTCCAATTTAAGGTGGTGGTATTGTAATACCCCGATATTCGGCAGTGGTTGGAAGAATGTAATATAAGTAATGATTCGTCCTTTTCTAACACCGAGGCATTTTCAACACAATTGGCTACAGAGTTGGCAGAAAACTCTGCAGTTAAGCGTGCTCGGGCGGGAGCAATCCAGGGATGGATGACCATCCGAGAAGTTATTGCTGGATAAACACAGTGATGCCCGTTGAAAACCCCACACTGCCGGATAACCACAGTGGCTAAGTGGGGACAGTATTGGTGGATGGACGGGTCATGACAATCTACCTGCTTATAGACCACATGCTACGCTCTCACCAATCAGATAGATTTAACTAGGTTGAACAATATCCAAAAGGTCACCCACGGTTGTCCGAAAAGCTGGGTGCGACTCCTAAAGAATATGGACATAAGCTATATGCTAAAAGTTTTGTATGGATGTCTAGTATAACATAATAAAAAATCACATCAATCGGATTAACGAGCTAAAAGATACATCTTAAAAGGCGAGCTAAGTCATGGCTGAAAACTGACAGAATTCCTCCTGAATTATTCTTGAGTTTTTATAGTCGGGAAGTTTTCACCTTTTAAACGATCTCAAAAACTAAATATTCCCGTGAATGAAGATAAGAAATTCTTTTATGATAAGAATAGAGGGGCGGATCATCAAAATACAAGTTCGTATGAGAATTCTACTGCAGTTTCAGTGAGGGTCTCACATATGAATTTTCTGATTACGAAATTTCATGAATTAACATAAACTTCCGCAAATCATATCAACCATCCAACTTGGATAGCTGGTTTAATCGTCTTAGATCTAATTCGATTCGACCAGTGAGATTCCATGATGACTACCGGTCACCCCCCTCCTATGAAGATTGACTATCTGCCGCCTAGCTTGCGCGTTATTGGTCGAAATAATTAGGTCTTGCAAATAAGACCCAGTCAAAAATTAACGTGTAAGACTTGTTACATTTTTTGTGTAATTTGCTCCATATTTTCTACAAAAATACTCGAGATATCAAACATGTCACAAACTGGGGGATGTTCATTAGGGTATTAGTCTGGCGGTTTACAGCGTGCGGCTTGCAACACGCCCATTACGAGAAAGTGTCAGGAAAGGAGGATAGTTAGTGGCGGTAGAGAAGTAGCGGGAGTAAAACCAACCAGTCTTCCCCTCATAGTAGGGACGTGGTTTTTACCATTTTACACGATCTCTACTTCTCCATCACCTAACTACTTACACTTCCTATGAGATCAGTGTGTGTTCGACTATGACTTGTATAAATAGATTTCAATTTATTTCAACCAACGAGAGTTCATTAACACAAGCATCCAGAAAACACCAAGAACCATTGTGCAAGCGGGTTCTATATTCTGATACAAGTCATAAAACAACCATGTTTTCATAGTTCATCACTCTAATCTCAACACCTTCTCTTCTTCCCTCCCTAAGATCAACACTTCGCATTCCTTTGTGATCGAATTGAATTTGGAACGAACATTTCTTGGTTTAGGCCAGAGTCTTACAGATTGATCTCTCGAATATAAAGTACTCATGTGCAGTACATTTGTTTAGGGTTTGAATTCATTTCTAGTTGACACACCCAGTTTACCATTTTCAGCAGAATCAGTTTTTACCATACTACACCTTGAATAGCAATGGGTTCGCATAAGGGGACATGATACAAATCTTGAAATATGTGAGGTTCAAATGCTTGTGCTTGATGATATGGTTGAAATACTGATGTAATTGATGGAATTGGGTAAGCAGAGTTGTTTTCCTAACTACTTCAATGTTCGGACCAACACCATGAGTCATAGTGTCGGTTGGAAATTGGTTAGACAAATGTCCAGGAGTTGTATCCATGTTAATGTCTTCATCACCTTCACGTATTACTGGAGTATCTAACACTTCATTTGGAGTAGAACTTTCTGGTACACTCTGCGTAGAACGAATTCTCAAACTACTTTTTTCACTTCCACGACTTCCACAACTTTGATGACTTGATCCACAAGGACTCATACCTCTACTACCAGGACTCGTACCACCACCACCATGACTTGAGCACACACTAGGACTCGTACCTCTACCACCATGAATTTGACCTGTACAAACATGATTTGGACCTATACCACCATGACTGGAATATCTTGGAATCATCTCAAACACCATGCTTTCCCTCATTTTTTGCATATGAGTCAAGTGGAATTTCTAAAATCCCTGTAGTAGATCATGATAATCGTTCAACTGGTTCTGATACTGATCTAGTGTAGCATCTACCCCCAGTATGGATAAGTTCGTCCCATTGCACTAGGAACAATCGGCTGAGTAACAAAATCTCTAGATACAGATACAATATGTACGTTCCAAGAAAATGGTGGCATAATCGACGATGAACCCGCTTGAGTAGGATATGCAAATGCGTTGCATGTCTCTGGTGGAGGTTGGGAAGGAAGAAATTTATCACCAAGTGGCATCCTACCTAAAGCTAGGAAATCCATCAGACCCAAATTTTGCGGTTGCATAGAAATATTGCGCTTGAAAATAATGTTAAACCAATAAAGTTAGTCAGTTTTAGAGCTCGACTCCTGGATTAAATTTTCAGCTACTTCCCAATCATGATTTATTACCATCCCTTATCGATTTCTCTCAATCATCTCGAGAAATCTCTTCACTTGGATAGGGGTTGATGGCTATCATTATTCTTCTTTGCAACTGAAGAAGTAGTCTTTCACCATAATACAAAACACCATATTTAGAAATAAGACTGTATAACACAATCCTCTTAAGGTTTATCTCTAGCATTCTCTGGGCTTCTCCTTCTTCAAACTCTGGGATTGTTTGATACGACATGGAAACAAGGTTAAGGCTTGTTCTACAGAATTGTTAAATCCTCTGAACAGTGGTAGTATGTTGACCATCTTTAATCTGTATTTTTTCCCAATTTTTGGCATCGTACTTCAGTATGACCGGAAAAAATTGGTGTGATTGAGAAGAGAAGGTTCACAAAGGTGGAAATATGTATACCACCAATACTAAAAATAATAACATTGTTGGTTAGTGCATTTACCATGTCAAAATAATACATAAATATTGTAAAAGTATTGATTCTTACCTCCAACACTCCCCAAAAAGCACTAAAGCTATTTTGGCACACGTCGAGCAATTCACGAGGGCTATGTAAAATTCTGATAAAATTGGAGACCCCCGATCATACCTTGGTACTTTCTCTAAATCTTATAATACTTCGATAAAACTAATTAACACCACTGAGCTAGCATTTGGAAATAGATATTGGCCTATTGTCCACAACACAAACATACATTCGATCTCCTTATAATGCTCGAGGAACAAATATGGTTTATTTTCTAACTTGTTCTCATTTGTTTTCCTAGCATCACGTTGTAAAAAACTTTTCAACCCAACCACTTTTAATCCATATGTTTTTATTTTTCTACATGCATTTGTAGGAGCAGAATATCGCAACAACAACGCTCTTGCGAAAACTTCTACCACACATTTCAAATGTCGCAAATTAATTACAGAAGTGACGTAATAGACAATGAAAGCATAAAACATGAGAAAGATATGAAGACCTTGTGAAATTATAGAGAAATCTTGCGAGAACATAGCAAGAGAGAGAGCCTGCGAAAGTATGGAGAGAGCTTGCGAGAATGTAGTAAGGGATCATAAAATAGGGGGAATATGAGTTGTATGTGAGCTGTCATCCACTATGTAAACACCTATATAAAGAGAAGAGCAGAAGAGATAAAGAAGAGGAACACATTCTGAGAGGGAGATATTTTTTTTAAGAGAGAGAAATTTATTTTCTTTATCATATTCTTCCCCAAAAATTAATTCTAGAGCTCCAAATACTCATTAATGGAGTCTCCATGTAACCCAAATGTAATTTCAATAATCATAGTGAAGAACCCTAACCACGTGGATATAGATCACATTGGTCGAACCACGTAAATCTTGTGTCTTATTTTATAATTTTAGCACTTTAATCTTTATTTTGGTTAGGAAATAGATTTAGATCTAGAAATTATTATCATAATATTATATGGGGTGTGTTGTGGGATTTCCTGCAACCACATTTTTGGCGCTAGAAACAGGGAGGGGAAGTAAAGGATTTATCCTTCTTGTAACTTGTTGGTTCAAGGAGTTTCCATGAAGATTAGCTATTGTTCATATTTTTCTAGATCTACAAAGTTTAGGTTCAAGAATGGAGATTTTATGAAAGAAATCACACTTTTAGGGAGTAAACATCATCGACAGTTCAGAAAAAATGAAATTTCCTTCTTCTTTCAACATTAGAGGCAACAAATCTTACCAGATCTACAAAATTCATCAGAAAAAAAAATCACAGGCAAAATGAAGTTTCAATGGAAGAAATTCATCTTCAGAAGACAAATGATGTTGAAGTGCGCAGAAATCCAAAAACAACAGGAAAGAGAGGCAAATTGTGAAAGAAATTAAGGAAGGACGAAGAGAAGATAAGAGGCAGACGCTGCAATTTCTATCACAAACAGAAATTCGCACAGATGGTTCAAGGATGAGTGAACAAGCAGTTGGTCGCAAGATCGATTATTCCTTATCGCGATATTTTCACACATTTTTGATAAAATTCCAAAGGAAAATAAAAGAACAAGTAACAAATGTTATGCGAATATTTCGCAAAGAAATTCTTGAACAAATGGTTAATGGCGAAATTAATGAGTTTATCTTCGCGAGTTCGAATTCCACCGTATGCATTCCTTTACTATTTTTACTACAGGCGAAGATATGATTAAAACTATAGCATCGAGTGTTCCCTTCGCAGACAGAAGAATAGCACAATTGGTCACCAGCGAAGACAAGGAGTTTGATGTCACGGGTTCAAATTCGCAGAGACACATATTTTTCATTTTCTACTCATTTTCATTGGCGAATAAAAGAATAAGGAAAAAAGTTCTGCGTTAATTTCGCAGAGAGGTTCTTGAAAAGTTGGTCCAGGGAACATTATGTGAGTTTGTGGTCACAGGTTCGAATTCACCTGCGAGTATAGTTTTCTTCTTTTTACAGAGGGTGAAAAAATGAATAATTTCGCATCATTGTTTCATTATTTCGCAAGCAATAGGCAGCACAATTGTTGATCTACGAAGTTAACGAGTTCATGGTCGCGAGTTCAAGTCCCAACACATGCATATTTTTTCGCGAAATCCTTGATAATTTCGCAGGTATATTTCACACAGAAGAGAGTTCATGATAATTTCACAGAGAAATTTCGCAAGCAAGAGAACTAGCACAGTTGGTTGGGAGGCATGAATGCAAGCAGCAGGTTGCAGGATCAATTTTTGCTTCTCGCAGGTTTATTTTTTTTATGCGAAATTTCTACATTTAAAATTTATACATAATTATCTCTCGAACAGTTAAACTTTGATTACTTCGCAAGATCTTTGATTAATTCGCAAGAGAGGGTTAGCACAGTTGGTTTGTTGCGAGAAAATGCAAGAGGCATTTTAAGGGTTCAAGTCTCATAACTCTTGTTTTTGTTGTGAGACGTTCAGACAACTCGTGTAAGAGCTAAGTACCCTTTCCTAGAACATTTTACTTACCACAAATAAAAGATTTTTGATTTAATTTACAAAGCGTGATACTATCGCAGAATTACAAAAATTCCAGAACTACAAAAATTTCAGAATTACAATGTCTTAGAATTTCTCTTGAATATTTACTTTGCTTCAAATGATATGATATTATGAAAGAAATGAAAGAATAAAGAAACGCGAATAAAATTTCGCAGAGACATTAGATTGGGACGAACCTTTATGGCGTACACCCTAGTTCGCGGATAAAATTTCGTAAGAGGCAAATGTAAAGCCTAAAGTACGTCATATAAGGGGGTATCTCTTTGCATGACTCAGGGATAAGGTTATACCGCCGCTGGAACCTGATTCATGGAGATTTTGGGTCAATGAAAGCCCATCCAGGAGAGGTACCTTGGATTTCCAACTATATATATATATATATATATATATATTAACAGTTGGACGACCGAGGGTCTCTCCTAAGGAGTGCAAAGTATGATCAAGGCGCCGAGGTACACGGTTGAGCCAAGAGTGCCTGGGGTGTTTGAAGCGTCTCGGACATTCTTGGCAAGTCTTGGCTATGATGCACTCGGACCGAAGAAAACCCCACTTAGGGTGCAGTCTCGTAACTATAAGCCATATAGGCAAAAAGGATAAGAGGCTGCGAAAAAAAACTGGTTGTTGGTAAAACCGGATGGGAGGAGCTAGTCCTGTATGGCCGAAGTATGTCTCCTTGAATGTGAAACCAGGGGGAAGATAAGGGAGGCACCCTCCATTAGGGAGATGATAAGTGTCTTAAGACGCAAATGTCATGAGGCTTTATTTTCGCAAGAAAATTTAGGCTTGTCATATTTGTGCAACAAATATAAAGATGCAAAAAATCAAGAGAAAATATAAGACGAGATCAATGAGTTTTTGCATGAAAATGTAAAGACGTCCTGGGATTTCGTCGCAAGACGACAATGTCATGGGGCTTTATGTTCGCAAGAATATTTAGGCCTGTCATATTGTCGCATGAAAAATATCCTGCTGAGGCCATAATACAAGAGATAAGACAAGATCAATGGGTCAATACATGAAAGTGTAAAGACGTCCTGCAATTTTGTCGCAAAGAAAAAAGAAACGTGGAGAAATAAGACCTTTAACTAGGAAGGAAAAATAAGACCACATAAGAAAATAAGCAAATAAGCTTGCTAAAATGATTATATGTGAGCAAACAAGATTGCGAACATATATACTGAAATGACATTAAGATAGTGAAAATGATGCACCTTTGATATTTTAATTATATTATATTATGCGATACTAATAGTGCAGGAATAAACAGTGGAGACAATAAAACAATGAGATACAATGAGCAAGAAAGATGAGGCACAATCAAATGAACTTGCGAGAACAATAAATATGCAAAGAGGAATGCATATACTAGAGACAAAAACAGAGAAATGAAGAATGGAGGCAATTCAAAGCTACATCAATTTTAGCACGACAAAATAATCTAAGTAACACAAACATTAGCTATACATTGCAATAGAAAAGCATTCTCATCATACAAGCATCATACTTGCATCATAAAAGCATTGCATAAGCATTTCATGACATAAACATGACATAATACATTTCATGACATAATCATTACATAAGCACTATATTCGCACAAGTATTTTACAAAACTTTACAGAATAATTTCGCAGAATTTCGCAGCACTATTTCAGGAGCATTATTCAGAATTTCGCAGAATACTTCATAATTTCGCAGAGTACTTTAGAATTTCACAGAGTACTTCATAATTTCGCAGAGAACTTCATAATTTCGCAGAGTACTTTAGAATTTCGTAGAGAATTTCATAATTTCGCAAGGTTATTCAGAATTTCGCAGGATTACTCAGAATTTCAAAGAATGTATCAAAATTGCGCAGAATGTAGTTATTTTGCAGAATGAGATTATTTCGCATAATTATAAGCAACTTAAAGAGATTATACTATCACATGATAGCAAAACAAGAGACAGAGGCAAGATAAGAATAAAGAAATAATTTTCTCATTCAACACTTTCTCAAGGATTCTACCTTCATAGATAAAGAACATAGGCAACTATGGATTACCAAGAAAACATTTTATGTTCTTTATCTTCTCAGCAAGAATCATTTCCAAAGTGGACAAGAATCCTCACCAAAAATAGAGTAAATAATTTCGCATGAATAGAGGCAATACTTATTACTATCATTCAAAGACAGATACTTCTTATATTTCCAGGATTGAGTACTTCTTATACTTCTTCAAGGATACTTCATACTTCGCAAACTTCAAGAGTTGATACTTCTTATTTACTTCGCAAAGCTTCGGAACTTCGCAAAAGAATAGAGGCAAGTACGTACTTTTCAAGTCCAGTATTCTTTCGCTCATTCCTTCATCAACAAAGATCAAATACTACTACAACAACAGATTAATTGCAGAAGTGACGTAATAGACAACGACAGCATAAAACATGAGAAAGATATGAAGACCTTGTGAAATTGTAGAGAAAGCTTGCGAGAACATAAAAAGAGAGAGAGCCTGCAAAAGTATGGAGAGAGCTTGCGAGAATGTAGTAAGGGATCCTAAAATAGGGGGAATATGAGTTGTATGTGAGCTGTCATCCACTATGTAAACACCTATATAAAGAGAAGAGCAGGAGAGAGAAAGAAGAGGAACATATTCTGAGAGGGAGATATTTTTTGTAAGAGAGAGAAATTTATTTTCTTTATCATCTTCTTCCCCAAAAATTAAATCTAGAGCTCTAAATACTCATTAATGGAGTCTCCATGTAACCCAAATGTAATTTCAATAATCATAGTGAAGAACCCTAACCCCGTGGATGTAGATCACATTGGTCGAACCACGTAAATCTTGTGTCTTATTTTATAATTTTAGCACTTTAATCTTTATTTTGGTTAGGAAATAGATTTAGATCTAGAAATTATTATCATAATATTATATGGGGTGTGTTGTGGGATTTCCTGCAACTACAATATTATTTCCTTTTACATTATTTGAGTATAAAGAAAGTCTTCCTTTCCATCTATCTTTTGATAACCAATTTAGACTGTTAAATGGAAGTAACTTTCCTTCACATGGAATTCCTATTAACATGTATAAATCGAACGGTGTAACTCCTATTTAGCAACATATTCATAATTAGAGTTTGTTGAATTTTATAAAACAAAAAACATAATATAAAAATTTAATTACAAGAAAAACTAACTTACCGCATTCAAAATCTTTGAAAAGGAACGTATTTGTAGTCTTCCACAATTGTTCGAATATAACTTGAATTATTTGAGTCATGTGGTTTCTAGGTTGTATATATGATATAAATGGCACCAAGGATATCTTCAGAATCTCTCTTGAACAACAGGGGGAAGTAATAAGAACACTGTACGTAACTCAGATCACCCACCTCTTAAAATGACTAAATTAACTCGCTCCAGATGGCCAGATATGTTCATTGGGAGTACACCATCACATGCTAGTTGTCTAACATTTTGAAAATCATATTTTTTATCCACAACATAACTTAACCCACTAGCTGGGGTGCTAGTATATCCTTTGAGTTTTCTGTTCTCACTCATATTTGTTTCAGGAGTAACTAAAAAGAATTTTGTTTAAAAGAAAGAAGAAAACATCAGGGAAGGCAAGGTGTGAAGGGGAATGAGAGGAGTGAAGCGTTATTTATAGGCGCTTCAAAGTTGAATGCTAGTGATATAATTAATGTCGAGCGATAGAGCTTATACCGCTACCGATATTATCAATATCGCTCACTAGAGATTCTATCGCTCAATTATTTTCCAATAGTGGTGTAACTCATCTGCCATGCCACCTAATATGTCATACAACATTTTTTAACCTTGCGCATAAGAATAGACACCCAGGCCATAAGTCAATTAGTAACCTCCTTATGGTTGGAAAGTCCGACCAACCATCAGTTAATAACCACATATTTGAGCCACTTCCCAATCCATACATGGTATCATTTTTTGTTTGTTGCAATGATACGATTGAATTTGGAGTTTCGTTTTTTTATTCAAAATAGGGGATTTTATTGATTATAGTCTGAAAAAATAACATTGTTTGTATCCTCCAATATTGCACCCGCAATAAAACTTGGAGGATAGTTTAACTAAACTTGAGAAATGTAAAAAGTTCTAGCATGCCTTGCCAGTTTGTCAGCCGACATATTAGCTTTCCTATTGATGTGTTTACATATCCAATTTGGATGTTTTGCTAACATATACTTCATGTACGTTATCATGGCATGATTCTCCCATGCAGTACTTTGGTTGTTTCCATTGACTACTTATATAACTAGCTCCGCATCCATCTGTTTGTAGGTGAAAATGGTCTCTACTGATTTCGGTAATTGCGGGTATGCAGGAGAGAAACAATTTAAACACTAAACAATGTACTGCAAGGGAGTACTTTAGATTCGAGAGATCAATCTGTACAATTCCGGCCTAAACCAAGAAATGACCATTCCAGACTTGCTCCGTTCACGGAGTGGAGGAGAATGGGTTGGTTTTGTGGAGGGAAGCAAGGAAAGTGGTGAGACTAGAATAGTTGATTCTAGAAGAGTAGTTGGGTTACTTCGACTTTGTTATCATAAAAGTAAGAGAGCTCACGAGGTGAGCTAACAAGTAAGTATTTCTGAGTGTTGTATCTCCCGTATGAACTTGTTGTTCAATGGAAATAGGTAATACCTATTTATACAAGTCGAAATAGAAACATACCCTTGTATCATTAAGGAGTGGGGAAGTAAATGGGAGGAGGTGGTAACCGTATGCATGGAATTGATGTCCATAAAGTTGTTAACACATGAAACTGGTTTTCATGAAACTGCTAACGTTATGGAATTGATGTCCCATAAAGTTGTTAACGTATGTGCTTTATGTCCCATGAACGTTTCACACATAACTTCCCGTATTTACTAACCGCCTCACCCTCATGACACTTACTTATGACGGGCGTTGTAGGATCAGAATATCGCCATAGAAATACTCTTGTGAAATTTCTAAACAACGTTTCTGCGAGCTCTTCAACAACACTCTTCGAGCGTCGCAGAATGACTCAAAGAATTACGTAATGGATGACGGTAGCTGAAACCCGATAAAAGCATGATGATCCTGCGAAGATTATAGCATCTGCGAGAATTAACATTACAACTTCTGCGAGAATATCGCGAGTCAGATCTGAAATTAAAGGACAACTTATCTGTCATCCACTATGTAACTACCCTATATAAAGAGAACTAGTAGACTCAGAAAGGGGGAGATCAATTGGAGAGTGTTGAGAAAGTTTTGAGGAGAGAGAAAGTTTAAGAGAATAGTTGTATTCTTGATTTCTTCCATTTCTTGTAGTATTTCTAAGAATTAATCAATAAAAGTGTTGTTCTTAATCTTGAAATATGTGTTAATTATTATGAATTCTGGTGAGGGGTGTAGTGTAGGAATTCCTGTAACTACATAATGGCGCTAGAAACAGGGATTGAAAGTTGAAAATTGCAAAAAAAAGCAAGATTAAAGATCAGTATTCAAGTTAAGAAGAGGATCGATCAAGTCGGTGAAATATTTGTAGGAAAAATGATTAAAGCCAAGGAGAATTACAGAAAGTTGGAGTGCATTACGATAACAAAAACGATGATCAACCAATTCCATGAAAATATTAAAGGAAGGATTCATAAACGAGATTTTGAAGGAAAGAAAATTATGATGGGGGAGAAAGTATCACCTCTGAAAGATTGGGAAAATCATAAAATCACATTCACAGCAGCAGAAATACCAAGAGAAAATTTGGATCATACATCTCCTTTGGTAATCACGATATCCACTATACGAATGAACTAGGAAAAATCAACAAGATCTGCGGAAAAATGGGTTGTGAATAGAACTTTGGTGGATGCAGGAAGTTCTGTAGATATAATATTTTATCATGCATTTAAGAAAATGGGATACAAGGATTGTAGGACCAGAATATCGCTACAATGCTATTCTTGCGATATTACCAACGTTTCTGCGAGTGTCACAACCAATTCTTTAACAACGTTTCACGAGCGTCACGGAATATCCAAAAGAAGCTGACGATGGAAGAAATAAAGGAAGAATATGTTGATCCTGCGATGGTCATCATTCTTGCGATAGAGAACATTGTAGCGATCGCGATGAGATCGCAGAACAGATTCGAAATATGAGGAAAACTTAGCTGTAATCCATTATGTAAATCCCTATATAAAGGACTCGATAGATCCAGAAAAGGATGATGTATTTTTGAGAGCTGAAAGAGTCTTGAGGAGAGAGAAACTTCAAGAGAATATTTGTAATCTTGATTTCTTCCAATTCTGTAAACATTTCTGAAATTTGAATAGTAAAGTGTCGTTTAAATCTTTGAAGTTTAATTGATTTCCAATAGATTTATATAGAATCTTAACAAGGGTGTAGTGTAGGAATTCCTGCAACTACATTTTGGCACCCAGAAACATGGAGAATCAAGCTAAGAAATCTCTAATTACAACTTGAAGATTTGAAGAAATTGTTAGAGTTGAAGAAATGGCTAGAAGAAGAAGAAATACATCAGAACCACCGACAACTGTGAGAAGAAGCAAAAGAATTGCAGGTGAGGGAACAGGTGAATTGGAAGAATCTTTAAGGATAAGATCAGGAATAAATAGAATAAGAAATGAAGCATAAAGTTCAATTCAACAACCGAATCAACAAACACAAACATGAGATAGGAATGTGGATTATGAAAGAGTGAGTGTGCATACTTGGAGGTCGGATTCGATAGAAGAAGCAGAAAATCGACAATTGAGAAATGAATAAGGAGGAGAAAGAAATCAAGAAATAGGTGGAGGATTAATTCATGAAGGATGTGAAAATGAAATAGTAGATGATTTGAGGCAAAGAATACAGGAAGAAAGAAGATTAGAGGCAGAAGAACGTGCGAATTTAACAAGACAAAATCATGAGCTAAGAATGGAGAATTTGAGGTTACAAAGAAGGAGATCAAGAAGTACTGTTAGATCAAATTCAAGATCATTCAAAGAAGAACCAAGGCAAAATTCCCCTATAAGAAATGTTAGAGAAAATACTCGAGGAGAAATGAAAAATAGAGAAGAAGAGATAATTGGTGATCGCTATAACCCGCGTGACAATAGAAATCAAGAGGGAAGAAACAACCAAATTGAAGAAGAAAATCCAGAAGAAGGTAGGAGGATATTACATGGGCGAGAGAATCAAAGAATGATTGAAGAAGAAATTGAGAGACATTATACTGAACAAGCACGTCTAGCCCGCGAGAGGGAAAGATTAAGGGCAGAAGTAGAAGAACATGAATTTCGAGAAGCAGTGCGACAAAATAATCACGAAAATCGAGAAAGGAGACGTACACAAAATCGCTACAAAGGTAATATTCAGGAGGAGTATGATAGGATATAGAGGAGAATAGAGAGACAGCGAAGAGAAATGAGGAAATCCGCAGAGAAGGAGATAGGAAGTTACGATATCAAGAGGAAGATGAAAGAGAGAATCGCAGAGAAAGAATAGATGATGATGAAGAAGAAGATACCCAAAATCTCGCAAGACAAGAAAGGAAAGAACGCAGAAGAAGGGAAACAACATTAAAGAGGCCAATGGAACAAAACTCAGCTGAGAATGAGCAAATATTGAGAGAACTAGCAGAAATGCGAGGAATGATAAACAATAGAAGAGAAGGAGGTAGAAGGCAACTTGATGAAGCTATTGAAGAAGCTGCGAGAACTCCATTTACTCAAGAAGTACAGTTAAGAGGGATACCTCCAAAATGTAATTTACCAGCATTAACCAGCATTTTTGATGGAACTACTTGTGTTGTTCAACACGTCAAAGATTATGTTAGATGTATGCTACAGTGGGAGAATCATGATGCGGTGTTATGCAAATATTTTGCATCCAGCTTAACTGGCGAGGCGTTGAAATGGTTCGAGGAATTACCAAAAAATACCATAACTTCTTTTGATCATTTACAAGCTACATTTTTAGGAGCGTATATTAGCAACAATTCATCGCGGCCTGGTATTGAAGATGTGTTTGGGTTAAAACAGAGAATTGGCGAGAGTCTGAAGCACTTAACCATAAGATGGAAATCAATGTGCAGTGAGATGGCAGGAAGATTTGACGAGAGATATCTTATATTGTCTTTTATCAATGCAATGTTCGCGACCAATCTACTGTACATACAAATTTTCAGAGTCAAGAATACAATCACTATGACTGAACTGCGAGAATTACAGGAAGAATACATTGCTTTGGAGGAGAAGCAAAATGAGATGGAATCATATCCCATCGCAAACACCAATTTCGGAACAACAAATTGGAGTTTACTTCCTAAAATGATAAACAATATAGTGAGCAGCTCGCAAGTGCAGCAAGAGAAAGTAGAGACTGATAACCAGCAGAAATTGGTAGTTATGGGCAGTCGAGATCAAGAAGAATATGAAAGGGAGAAGAATTATTACAATCGCGGTGGGAATAATAAGATTCAAAGGATTGATCAGCCGCAAGAAACTTATGGTGGACAGAAGCAAAATAATTTCAGAAGTCAAGGGAATCAGAAGATCATATGGGAAGAAATTAAGATGCCTCCTCTCAATGCTTGTATAGAAATTTTTTGGGAAGCTATCATTTTAATGGAAAATATACCATCTCCATGGAACATGGGAAAAGAACCACATCCTAACAATCGCAGTCAAGAATTTTGTCCTTACCATCATTTTCATGGCCACACAATAAATGACTGTAGGAATGTAAAGAGAATAATTTTAAGGATGATTGAAAAAGGAAAGCTAAATCACTTTTTAGTAGGACATCCACAATTTCAGCGATTACCGCCAGCACCAGAAACTCGCAGAGTGAATGCTGCAAAAGGAGAAGAAACATTCGTGATAAAAGTGGGAGCTAAAGCAAAGAATTTGTTTTGTAACTCCATTGTACATTCATACAGAACTGTGGAAGATTTCCATGATAATGTTTTAAGTAGAGTCTTCGCGAGGAATACATATGGAAGAGAGATAATGAATATAGCGAGAGCCTCTCCATTAGAAGAATGGCAGAAACAAACTCTATCTTTTACCGCGCAAGATATACCAGAGCTTGGCGAGCAACATGACAACCCATTGGTGGTACGATTAGAGATAAAACCAAAGCAAATGCAAGAAGAATATGAAAAAAATGATGGTAAAATTGAAGACTCCTCGGCCATCACCAAAGTCTTAATAGATACCGGGAGTTCAGTTGATATCTTATTCTATCATACCTATAGAACCATGGGAGGAAGAGATGAAGATTTGATACCATCAACAAAGAAGAATAGTGTTATCATCGTCGTTCTACTCTTACTCATCATCAAAAAAATATAAAATCTATGTATTTAGTTCAGTCATGTATTTCATTATGTTTGCATTGATTGGATTATCTATACTATAGAACTAACAAACCAAAGATCTATCATACAACGATAGGTTTTATGGTGGAAAACAAGAGGAGTGGTGGTGATGGTGGTTGTGGATTGGAAACCAAAGGGGGAAATTGAAATGAAAATACCATTAAAAGGAATATCTTCAAAAATCTTATTCTGTGTTATGGACATCGAATCACCTTACAATTCTTTGATAGGATGACCTTGGTTACACGGGATATTGGGTGTAGCATCTACTTATCACCAGTGTATCAAATTTCCTCATCCTAAAGGTGTTGGAGTTATTAAAGGAGATTGGGGAGAAAGCAAGAAATGTTATGAAATCGATATGAAGTCTTGCGAAGAAAGAGATGAAAAGAATAGAAATTGGAAGTATAAAATCAAACAACAACAGAGATGTGAAAGGTTAATGATTGATACAATAGAGCGGAAAGAGGAGACGTGTCAAAAATTTATTGGAAGAAAGAATTCGTGAAAACAACTGGCGAAGGACATAGAAACGTGTCAGAACAGAGAAGTCTGGAAAGATAAGCAGTTATGGCATTTTAAAAGGTTCTCATGATCTTCTCTTCCTCGCAAAGAGACATGAGAAGAGGCAAGATGTAGGACCAGAATATCGCTACAACGCTATTCTTGCGATATTACCAACATTTTTGCGAGCGTCACAACCAATTCTTTAACAACGTTTCACGAGCGTCACAGAATATCCAAAAAAAGCTGACGATGGAAGAAATAAAGGAAGAATATGTTGATCCTGCGATGGTCATCATTCTTGCGATAGAGAACATTATAGCGATCGCGATGAGATCGCAGAACATATCCGAAATATGAGGAAAACTTAGCTGTAATCCATTATGTAAATCCCTATATAAAGGACTCGATAGATCCAGAAAAGGATGATGTATTTTTGAGAGATGAAAGAGTCTTGAGGAGATAGAAACTTCAAGAGAATATTTGTAATCTTGATTTCTTCCAATTCTGTAAACATTTCTGAAATTTGAATAGTAAAGTGTCGTTTAAATCTTTGAAGTTTAATTGATTTCCAATAGATTTATATAGAATCTTAACAAGGGTGTAGTGTAGGAATTCCTGCAACTACATTTTGGCGCCAAGAAACATGGAGAATCAAGCTAAGAAATCTCTAATTACAACTTGAAGATTTGAAGAAATTGTTAGAGTTGAAGAAATGGCTAGAAAAAGAAGAAATACATCAGAACCACCGACAACTGTGAGAAGAAGCAAAAGACTTGCAGGTGAGGGAACATGTGAATTGGAAGAATCTTTAAGGATAAGATCAGGAAGAAATAGAATAAGAAATGAAGCAGAAAGTTCAATTCAACAGCCAAATCAACAAACACAAACACGAGATAGGAATGTGGATTATGAAAGAGTGAGTGTGCATACTTGGAGGTCGGATTCGATAGAAGAAGCAGAAAATCGACAATTGAGAAATAAAGAAGGAGGAGAAAGAAATCAAGAAATAGGTGGAGGATTAATTCATGAAGGACGTGAAAATGAAATAGTAGATGATTTGAGGCAAAGAATACAGGAAGAAAGAAGATTAGAGGCAAAAGAACGTGCGAATTAAACAAGACAAAATCATGAGCTAAGAATGGAGAATTTGAGGTTACAAAAATGGAGATCAAGAAGTACTGTTAGATCAAATTCAAGATCATTCAGAGAAGAACCAAGGCAAAATTCCCCTATAAGAAATGTTAGAGAAAATACTCGAGGAGAAATGAAAAATAGAGAAGAAGAGATAATTGGTGATCGCTATAACCCGCGTGACAATAGAAATCAAGGGGGAAGAAATAACCAAATTGAAGAAGAAAATCCAGAAGAAGGTAGGAGGATATTACATGGGCGAGAGAATCAAAGAATGATTGAAGAAGAAATTGAGAGACATTACACTGAACAAGCACGTCTAGCCCGCGTGAGGGAAATATTAAGGGAAAAAGTAGAAGAACATGAATTTCGAGAAGCAGTGCGACAAAATAATCACGAAATTCTAGAAAGGAGACGTACACAAAATCGCTACAATGGTAATATTCAGGAGGAGTATGATAGGATACATAGGAGAATAGAGAGACATCGAAGAGAAATGAGGAAATCCGCAGAGAAGGATAGAGGAAGTTACGATATCAAGAGGAAGATGAAAGAGAGAATCGCAGAGAAAGAATAGATGATGATGAAGAAGAAGATACCCAAAATCTCGCAAGACAAGAAAGGCAAGAAAGCAGAAGAAGGGAAACAACATTAAAGAGGCCAATAGAACAAAACTCAGCTGAGAATGAGAAAATATTGAGAGAACTAGAAGAAATGCGAGGAATGATAAACAATAGAAGAGAAGGAGGTAGAAGGCAACTTGATGAAGCTATTGAAGAAGCTGCGAGAACTCCATTTACTCAAGAAGTACAGTTAAGAGGGATACCTCCAAAATGTAATTTACCAGCATTAACCAGCATTTTTGATGGAACTACTTGTGTTGTTCAACACGTCAAATCTTATGTTAGATGTATGCTACAATGGGAGAATCATGATGCGGTGTTATGCAAATATTTTGCATCCAGCTTAACTGGCGAGGCGTTGAAATGGTTCGAGGAATTACCAAAAAATACCATAACTTCTTTTGATCATTTACAAGCTACATTTTTAGGAGCGTATATTAGCAACAATTCATCGCGGTAGGGTATTGAAGATGTGTTTGGGTTAAAAGCAAGGAGAGAATTGGCGAGAGTCTGAAGCACTTAACCATAAGATGGAAATCAATGTGCAGTGAGATGGCAGGAAGATTTGACGAGAGATATCTTATATTGTCTTTTATCAATGCAATGTTCGCGACCAATCTACTGTACATACAAATTTTCAGAGTCAAGAATACAATCACTATGACTGAACTGCGAGAATTACAGGAAGAATACATTGCTTTGGAGGAGAAACAAAATGAGATGGAATCATATCCCATCGCAAACACCAATTCCGGAACAGCAAATGGGATTTTACTTCCTAAAATGATAAACAATGTAGCGAGCAGCAAGAGAAAGTAGAGACTGATAACCAGCAGAAATTGGTAGCTATGGGCAGTCGAGATCAAAAAGAATATGAAAGGGAGAAGAATTATTACAATCGCGGTGGGAATAATAAGATTCAAAGGATTGATCAGCCGCAAGAAACTTATGGTGGACAGAAGCAAAACAATTTCAGAAGTCAAGGGAATCAGAAGATCATATGGGAAGAAATTAAGATGCCTCCTCTCAATGCTTGTATAGACAAAATTTGGGAAGCTATCATTTTAATGGAAAATATACCATCTCCATGGAACATGGGAAAAGAACCACATCCTAACAATCATGATCAAGAATTTTATCCTTACCATCATTTTCATGGCCACACAATAAATGACTGTAGGAATGTAAAGAGAATAATTTTAAGGATGATTGAACAAGGAAAGCTAAATCACTTTTTAGTAGGACATCCACAATTTCAACGATTACCGCCAGCACCAGAAACTCGCAGAGTGAATGCTGCAAAAGGAGCAGAAACATTCGTGATAAAAGTGGGAGCTAAAGCAAAGAATTTGTTTTGTAACTCCATTGTACATTCATACAGAACTGTGGAAGATTTCCATGATAATGTTTTAAGTAGAGTCTTCGCGAGGAATACAGTTGGAAGAGAGATAATGAATATAGCGAGAGCCTCTCCATTAGAAGAATGGCAGAAATAAACTCTATCTTTTACCGCACAAGATATACCAGAGCTTGGCGAGCAACATGAAAACCCATTGGTGGTACGATTAGAGATAAAACCAAAGCAAATGCAAGAAGAAGATGACGAAAATGATGGTAAAATTGAAGACTCCTGGGCCATCAATAGAGTCTTAATAGATACCGAGAGTTCAGTTGATATCTTATTCTATCATACCTATAGAACCATGGGCGGAATAGATAAAGATTTGATACCATCAACGTATAAAATCTATGGATTTAACGGTACAGCTAACAAACCAAAGGGGAAATTGAAATGCAAATACCGTTAAAAGGAATATCTTCAAAAATCTTATTATGTGTTGTGGACATCGAATCACCTTACAATGCTTTGATAGGACGACCTTGGTTACACGGGATATTGGGTGTAGCATCTACTTATCACCAGTGTATCAAAATTTCCTCATCCTAAAGGTGTTGGAGTTATTAAATGAGATTGGCGAGAAAGCAAGAAATGTTATGAAATCGATATGAGGTCTTGCGAAGAAAGAGCTGAAAATAATAGCAATTGGAAGTATAAAATCAAACAACAACAGAGATGTGAAAGGTTAATGATTGATACCATAGAGCGGAAAGAGGAGACGTGTCAAAAATTTATTTGAATAAAGAATTCGTGAAAACAACTGGCGGAGGACATAGAAACGTGTCAGAACGGAGAAGTCTGGAAAGATAAGTAGTTATGGCATTTTAAAAGGTTCTGATGATCTTATCTTCCTCGCATAAAAGACATGAGAAGAGGAAAGATGTAGGACCATAATATCGCTATAACGCTATTCTTGCGATATTACCAACGTTTTTGCGAGCGTCACAACTAATTCTTTAACAACGTTTCACGAGCGTCATAGAATATCCAAAAGAAGCTGACGATGGAAGAAATAAAGGAAGAATATGTTGATCCTGCGATGGTCATCATTCTTGTGATAGAGAACATTGTAGCGATCGTGATGAGATCGCAGAACAGATCCGAAATATGAGGAAAACTTAGATGTCATCCATTATGTAAATCCCTATATAAAGGACTCGATAGATCCAGAAAAGGATGATGTATTTTTGAGAACTGAAAGAGTCTTGAGGAGAGAGAAACTTCAAGAGAATATTTGTAATCTTGATTTCTTCCAATTCTGTAAACATTTCTGAAATTTGAATAGTAAAGTGTCGTTTAAATCTTTGAATTTTAATTGATTTCCAATAGATTTATGTAGAATCTTAACAAGGGTGTAGTGTAGGAATTCCTGCAACTACAAGGATGAAGAGATGTCTTGTCCAGCATATCATATTCATGGCTTTGGAAAATCTTTAACAAAACCTAAAGGCGAAATAGTGGTACGAATTCCGCTAGGAGAGATTGAAACACAAGTAACATTATGTGTGGTAGATGTGGAATCACCAAATAACATGTTATTGGGGCGATCATGGATACACACAATCAAGGCTGTAGCATCAACATTGCATCAATGCGTCAAATTTCCTATGCCCAGTGGAGTTGGAGAAATTAGAGGAGATACTGATCATGCGAAACTGTGTTATCAAATCGAAGTGAGGAATTATGAAGGGAGCATAAAGCTGCGAGAAGCTCGCAGAAAAGGGCGAAAGAGACAAAGAAATAAGAAGAATTTAAAGTTTACATAATAAGAGCAAAAGAAGGAAAAGGAATACCCAGCAAAATTTCGCAAGAAGGAGATAAACCTGCGAAAGTTATGAAAACATCAACACCAATGGGAAAACCTGAGGCCAGCTACACCGCAACAGAACCAACAAAGGAAGTAAATATTGGAAGTGAAGAAGAACCTAAGATGCTAAAAATTGGAACTAAGATGGATGCAGATGAGGAAGAGCGAACCTGTTTATGGGTAAAAATCGTTTCTGCCGATTTTGGTAAATTCGGTAGGTGAGTGAGAAACTGGTTTAAACCCTAAACAAATGTGCTACACGTGAGAACTATCTAGATTCGAGAGATCAATCTGTACAAGTCCGGCCTAAACCAAGAAATGGTCGTTCTAGACTTGCTTCGGTTACAAAGTGGAGGAGAAGGGTTGATTTGGGGAGGGAAGCAAAGAAAGGTATTGAGACCAGAATAATTCTGGAAGAGTAGTGTCTCAACTTGTATCAGAAAGTGAAAGCTTCGGAAGCTTGCGAGAGATGAAAGCTTTTTTGGAGAGCTTGCAAAGTTTCATTTTCTGAGAGTGTTGTATTTTTCTCCTGACCGAGACCTGTTATCTGGTGGAAATAGGTAAGACCTATTTATACAAGTCGAGATTGAAATGTACCCTGTCCACATGAAGGAAGAGATTAAAGGGTGAAATAATGGAGGAGGTGGTAACCGCATGGTGTTTATGGGTGAAAACGTTTTCACCATTATTTCCTCATTTATTTGACCGCTTTATTCCTATTCATGCTTTCTTAAAGTGAGCGTAGTGTACGCTGCATGTTGTGACCACCAAACCAAGACCCTAGAAAGCATCCCCAAGTTTGTGTTGATGTCTCGAGTGTTGGTTGCACCTTGAGTGCAAGTGTCAATGCCAGGATGCAAGTGGCGCGTGTGGCATGTGTGGAATGCCTTTGTTGCGCGTTGCACCTTGAGTGCAAGTGGCAATGCTAGAAATTCTAGTGGCGCGTGTGGCATGTGCCAATGGCATGCGCGAAATGCCTTGGTGGTAGGTTGCACGTTGAGTGCAAGTGGCCATGCCAAAGCTTACAGTGGTGCGTGTGGCATGTGCGGAATGCCTTGGTGGTAGGTTGCACGTTGAGTGCAAGTGGCAATGCCAAAGCTTCCAGAGGCGCGTGTGGCATGTACCCATGGCATGTGCGGAATTCCTTGGTGGTAGGTTGCATGTTGAGTGCAAGTGGAAATGCCAAAGTTGCTAGAAGTGCGTGTGGCATGTACCAATGGCATGCGCGGAATGCCTTGGTGGTAGGTTGCATGGCTTGCAAATTAGGCTACCAACGAGGGTTTTGGCATGTGCCAATGGCACGTACGACCAAGTTGGCCTAGATTGTACGGATTGCAAGTTAGGCTACCAACATGCGTTTTTGGGATGTGCCAATGGCACGCACGACCATTAAGGCCATGACTAGGTAATGAAAGCTACCAGTGAGCGCGTTAGCATGTGCCAATGGCACGCTCGGCTATTAGGGCCATGGATTGGTAAGAAAAACTACCAATGAGCGTGTTGGCATGTACCAATGGCACGCTCGGCCATTAGGGCCACATCTTGGTAATAAAAGATGCTAGTGAGCGTGTTGGCATATGCCAATGGCACGCTCGGCCAATAGGGCCACGACTTGGTAAGAAAAGCTGCCAGTGAGCGTGTTGGCATGTGCCAATGGCACGCTCTGCCATTAGGGCCACAGCTTGGTATGAAAAGATGCCAGTGAGCATGTTGGCATGTGCCAATGGCGTGCGTGTCCAATTTGGCCTAGGTTGCACGGTTAGGGCCAAGGTAAGGGTGTTTGGCTTGGCGTGGTGTGACTAGCATAGCTAGGTCCAAGGGAAAGTGTGTTTGGCATGGCATGGATAGCTTGGGCTAGGTGTGGCTGGCATGATTTTCCATTGACACAGAGGTGCGGCTAGCATGGTTGGCATGCTTTGGTACGTTTGGTGTGGCTGGCATAGCTAGGACCAAGGCAGAGTGTGTTTGGCCTGGCGCGGCTAGCTTGGGCCAGGTGTGGCTGGCATGATTTTCCATTGGCACAAAGGTGCGGCTAGCATGTTTGGCATGCTTTGGCGCGTTTGGTGTGGATGGCATGATTTGTCATTGGAACAAAGGTGCGGCTAGCATGGTTGGCATGCTTTGGCGCGTTTGGTGTGGCTGGCATGATTTTCCATTGGCACAAAGGTGCGACTATCATGGTTGGCATGCTTTGGCGCGTTTGGTGTGGCTGGCATGATTTTCCATTGGTACAAAGGTGAGGCTAGCATGGTTGGCATGCTTTGGAACGGTTGGTGTGACTAGCATAACTAGGGCCAAGGCAGAGTACGTTTGGCATGGCGCAGCTATCTTGGGATAGGTGTGGCTGGCATGATTTTCCATTGGCACAGGGGTGCGGCTAGCATGGTTGGTATGATTTGGCGTGGTTGGTGTGACTAGCATAGCTAGGGACAAGGCAGAGTGCGTTTGGAAAGGCGCGGCTAGCTTAGGCTAGGTGTGACTGGCATGATTTTCCATTGGCACAGAGGTGTGGCTAGTATGGTTGGCATGCTTTGGCGTGGTTGGTGTGGCTTGCATGATTTTCCATTGGCACAGGGGTGTGGCTAGCATGGTTGGCATGCTTTGGCGCGGTTGGTGTGACTAGCATAGCTCAGGCCAAGGCAGAGTGCTTTTGGAATGGCGCGGCTAGCTTGGGCTAGGTGTGACTGGCATGACTTGCCATTGGCACAGAGGGGAATTAGGATTTTGCTCGTTGTAACCCTAATTTGAAAAAATACCCCCCATCAATTATTGACTACATGCATTAAATGTTCTAATAAATGTGTTACCGGTGACATTAGGTTATTCGGGGTTTTACAATTTTACCTTTTGTCTAAAAACCACCATCAACATTAAGTCCACTGCTTAGCTCGGAACAGGAGCTTTGTTGCGAGGTAAGCATAAGATGGTGACAAACTATCAACAATAAATCGTAAAGAGAATTGGGGAGGCTTGTCTGACCTTTTTATAGATAGGATTTGGAATCCTTGCCTCTGGAAGTTTTGCACAAATCGGGAGGCTGGCACAATTGGGAAGCTGGGCTTGATCTTGGGAAACGGGAAGTTGGGCGTCCTTGGGAGTTGGCGTAAGTTGCATGCTAGCTTGGTGGGACCGGCTTAAGTTGGGAAGCTGGTGCAAGTTAGGAGACTGACCAGGATTGGGAAGATTGCACGTTGGGAAGTTGTCCAGGATTGGGAAGCTTGCACATATTGGGAAGCTGTCCAGGATTGGTAAGATGGCCAGGATTGGGAAGCTTACCTGTATTGTGAAGATGGCGCCGGTTGGGAAGATGACGCTGGTTGGGAAGATGGTGCGGATTGGAAAGCTCTTGCAAGGGAGACGCTTGCGGTTTAGGGTTTGACACGCCGAAACCCTAATTGGCGCCCTTCACTAAAGTTGTTGTAGAATCCTCGTTTGGAGTCGTATTTTCGATGTCCGCATACGAATCTTCAAATACAGGAAATTTCCAAGCTTTATCAAAGAAGCTTTTTGAATTTTGAGCATGTTTAGGGGATGAAAAACGCGAAACAGTAAACTTCCAGGAGGTTTTCAGAACTTTTCCAGGTTGCGTGTTGTCTGATGTTCTGGTCAACTCTCCTTGCTCGTTCATCCGATTGCCATGAAATTTTGACATGTTATAGGTAACTTCCATGCGAATAGAATAATGCATAAACCAAAATTAGATTCCACACTAATTTCTCCCAGTTTGTAATTGAACACATGGTAGTGTAAATTTCCCTCAGTTGAGTTTGTTTGTAAAACGTGTTTCATGACTTCGGTACTTCTCGCACATGTTGTAGAAGCATAATAAGGAACTTGAATGATGTTAGTTCACTTACTTTCTTAATTTTATGATCGTACTTATTTTCCACGCTTGATCCATCCTAATCCCATGTAATCTTCGTATTAGGTGCTTAACAACGAAGTTGGGAATCATGGGTCCACTAGTAAGAGCAACCCTGGAGTTGTTGACAATGAACCACTTGTGCCTCCAGGTTATGCAGTATTGATTGACAATGCAGTGGAAGCGGCAGAAATCCCAATTGAGCCTCAGATGGTGGAACCTGAATCGAGAGTAGTAGAAACTGCTTCGTCGGAGGTTTCCCCATGCACAACCTACTCTCATTACATTTCCTTGAATTCCCCGTCCACATGATTCGACATGATCCTATCGTACTTTTATGGATGTGACAGTGGGATGCTCAGAAATTACTTAATAAAATATTTTGATAATGCAGGCTTGGGATCCTCCGCGACCCCGTAAAGTGTTAAAAGCGTCTTCTAGACAGAGAGATGGTAATATTATTGCGATGTACCCTTGAAGAGTAGATAACTTTATTGTGAGTGCGGCTTTTGGTTGGATGTGTCTTCTGAGCTTTGATAGTAAAGGGATTCCGTGTATATCCTCGGTCCTCAAGCATGGTTTACATGTTTCCATATTTGTAGTAATTGCTGCCGTGGTGAGGCTCTGGTTGGTATTAACGAGTGAGCGACAAAATTTCTTGGTAGGAGATGTAATCGGAAGAGACTACATTGTCGTGGTAACAAAGTAAATTGGATGGAATTGTATGGGCTTCCGTGGAAGTAAAAATATTGGCTGGATGTGACTATGATCCTTGACATGAAGAAGCGGCATTGAAGTAGCTTCGGCTCTTGGTGAGGATGTTGAAACTTAGAAAGCTAAACTTTAAAGTTTTGGCTTTGGACCTTATGGAGAGAATGCTGAAGCGGAGCGGTTGCGTTAATCAGTGTGTTGTCAAACCGGACATCTTTCAAGCGAACAGTGGTTAGGAATCCCTGGTTCCTTCTATCAACCGTGCTTTAGTTTGTGAGCGGCTTCTCTGGTTGGAAACAGATTCTTCCATAATGCAATGCGGTTGAGGGTTGTAGATATGTATTGACGTTGTGCCTTGGGGAAACATAGAATCTCACATAAATGTTTCATCATGGACCGCACAGTTTTGTGGTATAAGTCCCCAGAAATCATGCGTCTCTTGACAAGAAGAGAGTCTTAGTGAACCCAGGGGGTTTGATGATTTGCTTCGATTTTGTAGAAGACGTTCCTGATCTTTACATGTGATGAAATTGGATTGATGCTTCCCTACGGGGAGTTCAAGTGCAACGGTAGAAGGATGAAGGCTGCCAGCGCTGGGAATATGAAAACTGGGAGTGCAAGAGTGACGCAAACTGTCAGTGCTGGAAAAGATGCAAGCTGACAGCGTTGGAAATGATGCAGGCCATCGACACTGGAAATACGTAAGCTGTCGGTGCTAGCCATTGAGCAGAGAAGCTAGCACTGGAGAGACACTATCTGTTGGTGCTGACCAGGGTGTGGTATTGTGGCCGGTCATGTGCGTGCTGCATGTGTGCCTGACATGTGCATCTGGTAAGCGCGTCTGGCAAGCGCTTCAAGTGTTGTCTTGGACGCGGACTGTTTGCGCTTGAACTTTGGCTATCAAGCTGTGATGATAGCGCGAGAGGCTTCCGTGGGACGGTGGAATCGATACCTGGAAGGCATGCAGGGTGGATCATGGAATGCTGGTGTTAGCGGTAGCGTGATAGCAACAAAGTGGGCAAGCATATTCTGGCTCTGCACTCTAGCGTTCCTCCTTCAGTTTGTTTTCCTCTTTTTTTTTTGGTGCAAACCTTAGCCATATGTATGCCTTCCATAAATCTGTAGGAATATAGTTCCTCTATTCAAATATTAATGTAGTAGCGTCAGCTTCCTCATGAATAGTAACTGGTAACCGTTATGATGCAAAGTTGGTACACATGGTGATGCAACTAAGAGTTGGAGCTGAAACATGCGGTCCTCCTAATGACGAATTCCGTCTTCTTCGAGAAAAGTAAACCACTGTTGAATGGATTCCTTCGAACTTTTGTCTTCTGAAATTCTTCTGTGTTTTTTTTTTTGAAAGGAAAATGAAACACCTGGCTTATGGTTTTGATTTTCTGGATTTCTGGGTTGATATGCAAGTGTTACCTATGAGGGTTTTGGGTTATTATTCTGGATGAACCGTTTTTGGATATGGAAAATATGAAAAGATGAATATGTGGTTCCTCTTTTTTTTTTTTAGGGATGATGCCGCTTTTTGGTTATGATTGTACGAACATCACATGGAAGATATGGAATCGTGAACATTGTTTGTTGGTAGATGACATGGGATAGGACATAATATGGATATTGGTTTTATCATTCCCGTGAAAACTTGAAATGGTAAACCATATATATTCTATCTAGGCATGACTTACTCGGTTTCCCGGATATCCTGATGATAAGGGATCCTCGTGTGTAAGATCGGATTTCGAGGAAAGCACCACGGTGATTGTGGAAAGTCCTCGGTCGTTTTAAGTTACTTGATGACTGGACCATTTTCTTTCGATTTCTATGAAGTCCCCATCCATTTCATGTAGCTTCACGACTGGTAACCAGGCTGTTTTTCGTTTCTTGTGAAGTTCCCAGCCGTTTCATGTAGTTTCACGACTGGTAACCATGATGTCTGGTAGTAGAGTTGTAGATCCCTAAATAGATTGCTTGCTTATGCCGTCCTGATGCCTGGATCGAAGTATGAGATCGATTTCTGAAAGATGATATGTAACCGAAAGATCAATCCTCCCACTGTGGTCGCCAATTGTTTATGGGTAAAAATCGTTTCTGCCGATTTTGGTAAATTCGGTAGGTGAGTGAGAAACTGGTTTAAACCCTAAACAAATGTACTGCACGTGAGCACTTTCTAGATTCGAGAGATTAATCTGTATAAGTCTGGCCTAAACCAAGAAATGGTCGTTCCAGACTTGCTTCAGTCACAAAGTGGAGGAGAAGGGTTGATTTGTGGAGGGAAGAAAAGAAATGTGTTGAGACCAGAATAATTCTGGAAGAGTAGTGTCTCAACTTTTATCAGAAAGTGAAATCTTTGGAAGCTTGCAAGAGATGAAAGCTTTTTTTGGAGAGCTTGCAAAGTTTCCTTTTCTGAGAGTGTTGTGTTTTTCTCCTGACCGAGACCTGTTATCTGGTGGAAATAGGTAATACCTATTTATACAAGTCGAGATTGAAACGTACCCTGGCCTCATGAAGGAAGAGATTAAAGGGTGAAATAATGAGAGGAGGTGCTAACCGCATGGTGTTTATGGGTGAAAACATTTTCACCATTATTTCCTCATTTATTTGACCGCTTTATTCCTATTCATGCTTTCTTAAAGTGAGCGTAGTGTACGCTGCATGTTGTGGCCGCCAAACCAAGACCCTGGAAAGCATCCCCCAGTTTGTGTTGATGTCTCGAGTGTTGGTTGCACCTTGAGTGCAAGTGGAAATGCCAGGCTGCAAGTGGCGCATGTGGCATGTGCCAATGGCATGTGTGGAATGCCTTTGTTGCAGGTTGCACCTTGAGTGCAAGTGGCAATGCTAGAGCTTCAAGTGGCGTGTGTGGCATGTGCGAAATGCCTTGGTGGTAGGTTGCACGTTGAGTGCAAGTGGCCATGCCAAAGCTTCCAGTGGCGTGTGTTCCATGTGCTAATGGCATATGCGAAATGCTTTGGTGGTAGGTTGCACGTTGAGTGCAAGTGGCAATGCCAAAGCTTTCATAGGCGCGTGAGGCATGTACCAATGGCATGTGTGGAATGCCTTGGTGGTAGGTTGCACGTTGAGTGCAAGTGGCAATGCCAAAGCTTCCAGAGGCGCGTGTGGCATGTACCAATGGAATGTGCGGAAGGCCTTGGTGGTAGGTTGCACGACTTGCAAATTAGGCTACCAGCGAGGGTTTTGGCATGTGCCAATGGAACGTACGGAAAAGTTGGCCTAGGTTGCACGGCTTGCAAGTTAGGCTACCAGCGTGCGTGTTTGGCATGTACCAATGGCACGCACGGCCATTAGGGCCACGACTAGGTAATGAAAGCTACCAGTGAGCGCGTTCGCATATGCCAATGGCACGCTTGGCCATTAGGGCCTTGGCTTGGTAAGAAAATCTACCAATGAGCGTGTTTGCATGTGCCAATGGCACGCTTGGCCATTAGGGCCACGGCTTGGTAAGAAAAGCTGCCAGTGAGCGTGTTGGCATGTGCCAATGGCATGCTCGGCCATTAGGGCCACGGCTTGGTAAGAAAAGTTGCTAGTGAGCGTGTTGGCATGTGCCAATGACACGCTCGGCCATTCGGGCCACGACTTGGTAATAAAAGCTGCCAGTGAGCGTGTTTGCATGTGCCAATGGCATGCGTGGCCAATTTTGCCTAGGTTGCACGGTTAGGGCCAAGGTAAAGGTGTTTGTCTTGGCGTGGTGTAACTATCATAGCTAGGGCCAAGGCAAAGTGTGTTTGGCATGGCGCGGATAGCATGGTTGGCATGCTTTGGCGCGTTTGGTGTGGCTGGCATAGCTAGGGCCAAGGCATAGTGCGTTTGGCATGGAGCGGCTAGCTTGGGCCAGGTGTGGCTGACATGATTTTCCATTGTCACAGAGGTGCATCTAGCATGTTTGGCATGCTTTGGCGCGTTCAGTGTGGATGGTATGATTTTCCATTGGCACAAAGGTGCGGCTAGCATGGTTGACATGCTTTGGCGCGTTTGGTGTGGCTGACATGATTTTCCATTGGCACAAATGTGCGGCTAGCATGGTTGGCATGCTTTGGCGCATTTGGTGTGGCTGGCATGATTTGCCATTAGCACAAAGGTGCGTCTAGCATGGTTAGCATGCTTTGGCGCAGTTGGTGTGACTAGCATAGCTAGGGCCAAGGCAGAGTGTGTTTGGCATGGTGCAGCTAGATTGGGCTAGGTGTGGCTGTCATGATTTGCCATTGGCACAGGGGTGCGGCTAGCATGTTTGGCATGCTTTGGCGCGGTTGGTGTGACTAGCATATCTAGGGCCAAGGCAGAGTGCATTTGGCATGGCGCGTCTAGCTTAGGCTAGGTGTGGATGGCATGATTTGAAATTGTTACAGAGGTGTGGCTAGCATGGTTGGCATTCTTTGGCGCGGTTGGTGTGACTATCATAGCTAGGGCTAAGGCAGAGTGTGTTTGGCATGGCTTGGCTAGCTTAGGCTAGGTGTGGCTGGCATCATTTGCCATTGGCATAGAGGTGCGACTAGCATGGTTGGCATGCTTTGGCGCGGTTGGTGTGGTTGGCATGATTTTCCATTGGCACATGGGTGCGGCTAGCATGGTTGGCATGCTTTGGCGTGGATGGTGTGACTAGCATAGCTAGGGCCAAGGCAGAGTTCTTTTGGCATGGTGCGACTAGCTTGGTCTAGGTGTGGCTAGCATGACTTGCCATTGGCACATAAGGGAATTAGGGTTTTGCTCGTTGTAACCCTAATTTGAAAAAATACCCCCCATTAATTACTGGCTACATGCATTAAATGTTCTAATAAATGTGTCACCGGTGACATTAGGTTATTCGGGGTTTTACAATTTTACCTTTTGTCTAAAAACCACCATCAACAGAACCGTAAACCTCTTGCGAGAATATAAAGACATCTTCGCGTGGAATATGGATGAGATGCCTGGAATAGATCTGTCAGTTGCATGTCATAAGTTAGAAATTAACAAGGATGTAAGACCATTTAAACAAAGGATAAGAAAAATTGCAACAACATATCATTCGCAAATAGAAGAAGAATTACAGAAAATGCTTGACGCAGGAATTATAAGGCATGCAAAGTACCCGGAATGGATTGCAAATATGGTGGTGGTTCCAAAGAAAAATAAGGGGATAAGAATTTCTATAGACTTTACTGACTTAAACAAAGCTTGTCCTAAAGATAGTTTTCCATTACTAGATATTCCTAAAATGGTCGAATTAGCAGCGAGAAATGATAGAATATATTCATTATATGGGTATAAAGGATATAATCAGATTCCTCTCGCTGAATAAGATTAGGAACACACAACATTCTTCGCTCCAAGGGGGTTATATTGCTATACAAAGATGCCATTCGGATTGCGAAATGCTGGTGCAACATATCAAAGAATGGTGGAGAAAGTGTTTGCGAGGTGGATCAATAAAACATTAGAGGTGTATGTAGATGACATGTTAATCAAGAGTAAAGAATCTAAAAACCATGTGCAGGACTTGAAGGAGATTTTCGACCAAATACAACACTTTAACATCAAGGTGAATCCCGAAAAGTGTACTTTTGGAGTGGCTTCAGGAAGATTTTTAGGATATATTGTGTAAAAAGAAGGGATACAAGTTGATCCAGAGAAAGTACAAGCAATTCGCGACGTGCCAACACCAGAAACAGTAAAAGATATGCAGAAGTTGAATGGGATCTTGGCTTCGCTAGGAAGATTCATCTCGCGATCATCAGACAAATGCAAACATTTCTTCAATATACTCAAGAAGGGAACAAAATTCAAGTGGACAGATGAATGTAAAAAGGCTTTTCAAGGAATTAAAGAACATTTAATGAACATATCTATCTTATAGAAACTGGAGCCAAGAGAAGAATTATTGATCTACCTTGCGACAACTTCGCACGCATTAAGTGCAGTGTTACTGCGAGTGGACGCAGGAATAGAAAACCCAATTTATTACATTGGCAAAACATTTAATGCTGCAGAGAAAAATTACTCAAAGATTGAGAAGCTAATTCTGGCATTGGTTTATGCAACTTTTAAACTTTGCATCTATTTTCAAGCACATAAAGTAAAAGTATTAACAAATGTGCCAATTGAGTCAGTATTGAAGAATTCAAAAAGATCAGGCAGAGTTGATAGATGGAATGTACAAGTAGGACACTTCGAAATCAAATATGAAATTCTATCTTTGCCAAAATCACAAGTTGTAGCAGAGTTTCCTCTAGAAGATGATGAAGCTGTAGAAGAGATGATGGATGTAGAAGAAGAACATGGAGACCCAAGAGATATGTTAACAGAACCCAATAGGTGGGAAATATTGGTGGATGGATCATCAAACGGGGAAGGTAATGGAGTTGGAGTTATCTTTATCTCGCCAGAAGGAGAAAAAATGGCTTTTTTATTTAGATTGGAATTTGCATCCACTAATAATGAGACAGAATATGAAGCTGTAATACATGCTCTAAAATTCACAATAGAAAAGAAGTTGGAGAATGCTAGAATTACCAGTGATTCACAATTGGTTATTTGCTAAATAAAAGGAGAATACACAACAAATGAACCATCTTTGAAGAAATACAAGAAACTTGTTGAAGAACTGTCAGCAAAAATTCCAAAAATAAAATGGAGACATATATCAAGAAAAGATAATAGACTCGCATATGCTTTTACTTTCATATCCATCATGATGACAAATCCAGCTACGAGATTCACAAAAATTCAGACACTTATATCACCTTCAATCAATAAAGAAGAAGAAGAAGAAGAGGCAGATGTGATGATAATAGAAAATGGCGAAGAAGAACTGAGAGGCAATATTGTAGATTGGAAAACAGAACTTCATGCATATTTTGCGAGAGGAGAAACACTAAAAAATATATTAGAAGCACATAAATTAAAAAGCCGAGCAACAAATTATGAATTAAGAGATGGAGTATTATATCACAAATCTTTTAATGGACCATCACTTAGATGCTTGACACGGGAAGAATGAGAAAAAATGTTAAAAATGTTGCATAGTGGAGACGCTGGTAATCACAGTGGGGGAAGATCTTTGGCATACAGAACAAAAATGCAAGGCTATTACTGGTCATATATGCATGAGGATGCGAAGCAACTATCAAGACGTTGCGAAGATTATCAGCAACACAGAAAGAAGATACATGCACCAGGGGCACCATTGTCATCTTCAACAAGTGTATGACCTTTTGGAAAATGGGGGTTGGATATTGTGGAACCATTTGTACCCGGTTCTGGACAAAGAAGATATTTGATTGTCGCTACAGATTATTTCACAAAGTGGGGAGAAGTAAAGGCCGTACAGCACATTCGCGATAAAGATATTTTTATATTCATATTTGAAAATATAATTTGCAGATTTGGAATTCCAGCATAGTTGGTATTTGATAATGGAAAGCAATTTGAAGGACAAAACATAGAAATGTTACTTAATGCGTTTAAGATCAAATGTGGAAAATCAACGCCTCTTTATCCACAGGCCAATGGGAAGGCAGAGGCAACCAATAAGACAATCGCAGATATACTGAAGAAAAAATTAGAGGGACACCACAGGACATGGTGTGAACAAGTGCATAATGCAATATGGGCCTACAATACAACTAGGAGAGAAGCAACTGGGATGTCACCTTTTTGTCTAACATATGGTGTTGAAGCAGTACTGCCAACAGAAGTTGCTATCCCTACAACAAAAAGAGAGGCTTGGGAAAAGAATCTTAGTGCTGGTATGATTCTAAGTAAACTTGATGAGTTAGAAGAGAAGAGAGAAAAAGCTTTACAACATATGGAAAATTATCAGCGGAGGTTGGCTTGCAAGTATAACAAACGTGTCAAAAAACGTGAGTTCCAACCATGTGATTTAGTGCTGCGAGAAACACCAGGTTATCAGTGAGAAAATGGTGGAAAATTGGCGAGAAAATGGGATGGACCATATATTATTAAACAAATAGTTGGAACAGGGGCATATAAATTGATGGATCCAGAGGGTAGAGATGTTGGTCAAAGACTTGGTAGACCATGGAACAGATTATATCTAAAAAGATATTACCAGTAACAAATTCTGAAAAAGGCTAGATGGTGATATAATATATGATGAAACAAAGAAGAAATGAATAAAAGAAATTTTTATCATAGCTGCGAGGTTATTTGCAAGAAATAATATAAAAATAAGAAATGGCGATATTCGCAAGAGAAATATAAGAATGAGACGAACCTTTATGGCGTACACCCTAGTTCGCGGATAAAATTTCGCAAGAGGAAAATGTAAGACCTAACGTGCGTCATACAAGGGGGTATCTCTTTGCATGTCTTAGGGATAAGGTTATACCACTGCTGGAACCGGAGTTATGGAGATTTGGGGTCAATAAAGCCCATCCGGGGGAGGTACCTTGGATTGTCAACCTGAACTTATGATTTAGGTTGGACGACTGAGGGTCTCTTTCAAGGATTGCAGAGTATGATCAAGGAGCCGAGGTACACAGTTGAGTTAAGGGTGCCCGGGGCGTATGAAACTACCCTATCCATTCTTGGAAAGTCTTGACTATGATGCACTTGGCCCGAAGAAAACCCCACCTAGGGTGCAGTCTCGTAACCATAAGCCATATATGCGAACGGGATAAGAGGTTGCGAAAAAAACTGGTTGTTTTTAAGACCGGATGGGAGGAGCTAGTCTTGTATGGCCTATGTACGCCTCCTTGAAGGGGAAACCAGGGGGAAGATAAGGGAGGCACCCTCCATTAGGGAGCTGATAAGTGTCTTAAGGCACAAATGTCATGAGGCTTTTTACTCACGGGAGTATTAAGGCTTGTCATATTTGTGCAACAAATATACAGAGGCAAAAAACCAAGAGAAAAAGATAAGATGAGATCAATGGGTTTTTACATGAAAGTGTACAGATGTCCTGCGATTTCATCGCAAGACGGCAATATCATGGGGCTTCGCTTTCGCCAGAAAACTTAGGCCTGTCATATTATCACAACAAAATTGACAAAGCGCGGATAAGGAAAGATCAATGGGTTCTTACATGCAAATGTAAGAACGTCCTGCGATTTTGTCGCAAAAACAAAAATTGGAAAAATAAGACCTTTAACTAGGAAGGCAAAATAAGACCAATAGAATAATTTCAAAAATTAACTATTTTCTTTTAGGAATGCAGGAAAGATTTGTTCATTCCAAGAAAGATAATGAGGGGAAAGTATGGGAATTCATAAATTAAATATCATTATCTTTGTCGCAAGTATTTAAAATATTAGAAGCATAATTGAATTCTAAAGTTGCGTAAAGTACATCACTCGCAAGAAAAAGAAAAAGAGGAGATAATTCAAGAAAACAAAAACAGAACTCAAGCTGCTTCAGTGTTAGTCTCGCCAGTTTCGTTATCTTTACTTGTGTTATCACCTTTGCCAGTATTTCTTTCATTATGATCAACACGAGCTTCTTATTCATTTGATTTCTCGCCAACTATCTCGCCAACTGTAGCTTCACCACCACCAACTTCTTCTTCAGGAGGGATTTTTTCTTTACCTACTGAATTTTCTTGAGAAGTATTTTCTTCGCCACTTTCATATTCATGATCATCATCAGGGGGACGAGGAATTTCATCATCATCATCTACTTCTAAAGGTTTGATTGATGTAGGGGAAAGAGAATTTGACAACAAAATTTCATTCACAAGAACTTCAGCGCTAAGATGAACTTGGCGAAAAAAAGCCCTATCACGGTTCCTGATCTCCATGTATTTCCGATATTCTAGGTAGTCATATCTTCTTTCTGATCGATCACGAGAACGGGCAAGATGAGTAGCAAGCAATCCATTTTCTTGGAAAACTTTAGCCAATTTACCATTCAAAACAGAAATAGTTGAAAGAAGGCTCTTCTCAGATTCTGCGAAAAACAAGAGTAAACATAAAAGATATTCAGGCGAAGATTTCGCAAGAAGAATTGTAAAGAAATTTAATAGAGAAATCAACAGTTGAGGCATCCAAAATGACTACTTTCCTTTTGCGAAGTTAATTTTTGAATTAGTGACATGCAAGAATTCTCCCAATGGTCCATGGCGTCATCAAATCTATCTCCAACTATGCCTTTTAGGCGAGATTTTATACTTTCTTCTTTAGAAAGGAGATAAGTATTTTTCTTTGCTAATGAAGAGTTGGATTCTTCTAATTTGGAGTATTCTTATTTAAGTTGTATTACCTTTACTTAAAGATATTCTACCTTGGATGAGTGCATTTTTATCAGTGATAGATGATTCAGTTACTTCCTTAAGTTCATCTTTCTGCGAATGAAAAGATCGTTCTTGGTTATCATACATTCTTTGAAGAGTACTTAGTTGCTACGAGGAGATCACCACCTTATTTGAAAGATCCCGCTTCTCTTGAGATAAAATCTTATTTTCGTCTGATAAAGTTTCTATTGCTAAATTATCCTTGGTTAACAAATAAGAGATGCGAGATATTTCGTTACTTAATAGATCTTATTTCTGTGATAATTGTATGTTCTCTTTGGTAAGGTTCTCTACTTGATCAATGGAATATGTATAAAGGTTATCTAATCGGTTATATTGGTCCATCCAAGAATCTCTATCAACACGAATCTCTTCAGCAACGGATTCAGCTTTGAATATTCTAATTAATCGATTCTGGTTTAAGGCTTAATGTACGAACCAATAATTTTAAGAAAATGAAGTATGAAAAGAAGAAAAACAATTAACGAAGGAAAATCAAAGACAACGATAGAAAAAGATATACCTTTTAATTCATCATTTCTCTTGCGAAGATTCTCGCAGTTCAGTGAAGAGTTGTTAAGTTTATGATGAAGAGTATCACGTTCTAAAGTTTTGGCTTGGAAACTTCTCTTTAAAGCTTCAACTTTATTTTCTAGAGAATCTTGCGGAGCCATTCGGTCAGAACCAAAATATTTACTTAAAACCTCGCAGACACCATGCCTAACAGGATCAATAGAAGATTTTCTAGCATCATCTAAAATATCAGACAAAACTTTAAAAGCAACATCTACTCCTACTGAAGTTTCTTTAGAAGGGGGAAAAGATGTAGGTGGCGAAACGGTGACAGTAAAAAGTTGGAGATTTGAATCGTTCACAGCGAATGATTCATCCGAAGATGTAGTTTCTGGAAAAGTAATAACTGGAATTGAAGTAGAGTTAACTTGAGAAGTAACTACAATAGGAGGGGAAGAAACTTCATTCGCAGCAGTTTCAGGAATTTCATTTATGACAGGATCAGTTGAGGCAGGAATATTTATGGCGATGTTCTCGCAGACGGAAGTTGAAGGTTCAGTTTGCAAAGGTGTTGGGATCGAATTGGCAGAAATTAACTTGGGAATAGTAATGGCAAAATCAACAGCTTTAACCTGGCGAGATTTCTTACGAGGTGCATTAGTATCCTCAACATCCTGCGAATAATAATCTAGATAAGAAACAGAGTCAACAATACTGTTATTAAGAAAACAAATGTTTCTTACTACCTTATGATTTGCAGGCTTCCTTTTCTTTTCAGGGGGGTTTTTGCTGCGTATTTCTGGAAGAATTAGGGTTTTGGGCTACAAATTTGGTGTTAGCAGGGATTCCGCTGAAACAAAAACACAGTATGGGAATTATATAAAATCAAATAAAGATAAATCAAATAATTTTGATGAACGTAATTCAGATAAGCAGGATTAAGTTTAGCAACATCAGAAGAATATATACCTTGATGACTCCAAGAAAGCAGTAGCAGATGAATCCTTGGGAGAAGAAAGTTGCAGACGGAAAAACGAGGAAGACGGAGAAGAAGAAGAAGATTATTTGTGTACCAGATTCTATCTTTTATTAAAAAAAAGGATAGTGATCGGATAATAATGAAGATACCGGTAAAAAGAGGAATATTCGACACGTGTAGGCAGTTATACTTAATTTACGGGGCTTTGTCGTGAAGAGAATATGGAAAGATAAGAAGCTGCGGCATTATGAAAAGATGGAGATTCTCATAATCTTATCCACTTCGCAGAGAAGACATGAGAAGAGGCAAGATGTAGGATCAGAATATCGCCATAGCAATGCTCATGTGAAATTTCTAAACAACGTTTTCGCGAGCTCTTCAACAACACTCTGCGAGCGTCGCAGAATGAATCAAAGAATGACGTAACGGATGACGGTAGCTGAAACCCGATAAAACCATGACGATCCTGCGAAGATTATAGCATCTGCGAGAATTAACATTACAACTTCTGCGAGAGTATCGCGAGTCAGATCCACTATGTAACTACCTTATATAAAGAGAACTAGTAGACTTAGAAAGGGAGAGATCAATTGGAGAGTGTTGAGGAGAGAGAAAGTTTAAGAGAATAGTTGTATTCTTGATTTCTTCCATTTCTTGTAATATTTCTGAGAATTAATCAATAAAAGTGTTGTTCTTAATCTTCAAATATGTGTTGATTATTCTGAATTCTGGTGAGGGGTGTAGTGTAGGAATTCTTGCAACTACAGGCGTAGTGTACGCCGCACGCTGTAAAACGCAAACCAATATCCAAAGAGGATCCCTCAGTTTGTGTTGATGTCTCAAATGTTTTTCGAAAACATGTAGCATGTTGTTATGGCTTGGAAAGTCAATCTCGGGAAACTTGCTAGCCTGGTGACCTTCGACGGTCGAGATTTTGCATCTTGAGAGGAGGGGAAACCGTTGATCGTTTCACGCCTTCGTTTTGGTAGCCGCATAGTAAGGGACAACGTGGTGGCGTGGCTAGGTTAGCATGCCGTTGGCATGGCATGGTTTGGCATGGCGAAACTTAGGTTTTCGGTCCAAAGGTCACCATGTATCGTCTGGTAACCTTGGATGGCTAGGATTTGCTCCTGGGATTGAAGGGCAACCATTGGTTATTGCACGCCTTCGTTTTGGTGGCCGCGTAGGGAAGGCCAACAGGGTGGCACGTCTAGGTTAGGCTTGGAATGTGGGGCCAAGGGTTTGCCATGGGTGTATGGCATGATTAGGGCCAAGGCAAGGGCGTTTGGCTTGGCATGATGTGACTAGCATGGCTAGGGCCAAGGAAAAGTACATTTGGCATGGCGCCACTAGCTTGGCTAGGTTTGATTTTGGCTTGACATGTGGGGCTAAGGGTTTTCCATGGGCGCATGGCGTGTCTAGGGGTGATTTTGGTTTGGCATATGGGGCCAAGGGTTTACCATAGGAGTATGGAGTGGTTAGGGCCAAGGCAAGGGCGTTTGTCTTGGCATGATGTGACTAGCATGGCTAGGGCCAAGGCAAAGTATGTTTGGCATGGTGCGGCTAGCTTGGCTAGGTTTGGTTTTGGCTTGGCATGTGGGGCCATGGGTTTTCCATGGGCGTATGGCGTGGATTGGGCCAAGGCAAGGGCATTTGGCTTGGCATGGTGTGACTAGCATAACTAGGGCCAAGGCAGAGTGCGTTTGGCATGACGCAGATAGATTGGGATAGGTGCGGTTTTGGCTTAGCATGTGGGGCCAAGGGTTTGCCATAGGCGCATGTCGTGACTAGCTTGGGCTAGGTGCATGACCAATCTAAGGTTTTGGGGGCAAAGGTCGTTTGGTAACCTTAGACGACCAGGATTTTCTCCTGGGATTGAAGGGCAACCTTTGATTATTGCACGCCTTCGTTTTGATAGCCGCGTAGTGAAGGCCAGTATGGTGGCGCGGTATGGGGCCATGGCGAGGTGCATTTGGCATGTCGTGGTAGGTGTGGCTGACATGATTTTCTATTGGCACGGAGGTGCGGCTAGCATGGTTGGCATGCTTTGGCGCGGTTGGTGTGGCTGGCATGATTTGCCATTGTCACAGAGGTGTGGCTAGCATGGTTGGCGTGCTTTGGCGTGGTCGGTGTGGCTGGCATGATTTTCCATTGGTACAGAGGTGCGGATAGCATGGTTGGCATGCTTTGGCGCGGTCGGTGTGGCTGACATGATTTTCCATTGGCATAGAGGTGCGGCTAGCATGGTTGGCATGCTTTGGCGCGGTCGGTGTGGCAGGCATGATTTGCCATTGGCACAGAGGTGCGGCTAGCATGGTTGGCATGCTTTGGCGCGGTCGGTGTGGCTGATATGATTTGCCATTGGCACACGTGGGAATTAGGGTTTGGCTTGTCGTAACCCTAATTTGAAAAGGATACCCCGATAATTATTTAGAGACACATTAAAGGTTTCAGTAAATGTGCCTAGTAAATGCTTGTTACTTTAAATGTTGTGTCATCACTGTCTGCTAGGGTTTAGTGTTTTACGATTTTAACCCTAAGCTGAAAACCACCATTAACATTAATTCCCCTGCTTAGCTCGGAACAGGTGCCTTGTTGCGAGGTAAGCATATGATTGTGACAGACAAGGACGGAATCGAGGTGTAAATAATTGCAAAGATGGTCAGAAGAATCTAACTAACCTTTTTGAGTGGTAAAGAGAGTTTTGGCTTCCCGTGTTTGCGGCCCTGCGTAAGTTGTACTGGGAATGAAGACCGTGGAGTGGTGAGTTGAAATTTACCGGCTTGGTCTGGTCGTACATCTCCAAGGAAAAGGGGGCGCGGTCTTGGAAGGCGATGCAAGTAGGCGGCTTGGCTCGAGGGGCCAAGAGGTGGCGTGATCTTGGTAAGGTAAACGCGTGTGGATGGTAGGGTCGCGACAGTGGAGCAGGAGGTTTGGCATAGTGTGGCCTTGACAAGACGAGACGTACTCGGAAGACTAGGCGTAGTGGGGGCCACGACAATGTAGCGAATGGCTTGGCAGGGAGGGCCGCGGAAATGGCATGGTGGATTGTGCAAGGACGGCTAGGCGTGGTGGGGCCGTGGTATGTCGTGAGTGGTCTTGGACATGGAAATTGGTCTTTGCGGGACAGGTTTCCTCTTTTCCTTCCTTGGATCAAAATTGGAAATCCTTTTCTTGTTCGAACTCCCAAGTATCACGCCTATAAAAAGGATGGCTGGCCTCTCCCTTTGATTCACGCCTTTATTATTTCTTTTTTTATTGCTTGGTAGCGATGAAGCGGATGAACGAATTAGGTATGTCTTCCAGTACTTCCTATGTGACTTTCTTTTTCTTTTGTTTTCTTGTGTTGGTGAAAAACCTTAGTTGTAGGTGTACCTTTCCATGACCTTGTAGAAAATATTGGTGTAAATCCTAGCCACATGTATGTCTTGCACGCGCTCATAGTAGTACTTAAGCATGAATACTAATGTTGACTGCCTCAACTCGTTGTGTAAGGTAAGCACACGATAGTAATTTGCCATCAATTTCCCACGAAAACCTAGTTTTTAGAGTTTACTCTTTGTTTTGGTGTGGCCGTGGACATGGTTCCCATGGTGGGTCACTCCTCCTCGGTTGGACAAGAATCTATGCCGCAGGATACGGCCTTGAAATAATATGGATTGCGTCTTGGGTGAAAATAATTTTCGTGCGCTTTCCGTAATAATCTCTCTTCGTATCCGTTGTAGTTGCTTGGAAAGCAGAAGTACTGCGAGAAAATCTTTATTATGACACCGCTTGGGAAAAATTCTGCCATACCGAAGGATGTTGGTAACTCCAAGCCAAACGTGGATGATGAATTCTTCATAATAGTCTCTGCCAGGAGAAGTCCACTTAAGCATGTGCCACTGCTTCTGACCGGTTCGGAGAGTGAGGGAGGGGATCGGTCGGTTCCTCCTGGAAATTTAATACGGTTTTTCCTTCAGAGGAAAGAGTATTCCGCCTCTCTTATTGATTTCAAAATCCCAGTGAGCCCATTGCGTTCGTTTGGTAAATGGGTGCACTTTATGATAAGTCAAGAGTGCGTAAGAGATAATTTGACCAAGGCGCAAATCATTGATGCTGTCGCAGCCTCTGCATCACTTCAAATTAGAAAAGACATCCCGAGCTTGGTTGCTTTTATTTCCAGGTGGTGCCCAGATACCCACACGACCATATGTAGGTGGGGAGAACTGACCATATCCTTATAAAGCGTGACTATCCTGCTGAATCTTCCCATGACAGGAAAACTTAACACCAAGTTGTCTGATGATGAGGAAAAAATGCGTACCGCCCTGGTTGCGAAGTCGAAAGGGTTTGTCTGAAAGGAGAACTAGACGAATTGTTTCTATGCCTGGTGGATGTCTCAATGGTTTCCCAATGAGCTGGCACCAGATCAAAAGAATAGTACACTCCATGTCGCGACATTCTTGGATCTCTGGTTATCCCGGGATATTTTCGATGATGGCTCTGGTAAGAAGGAGATAAGGATGGAACTCGTCAATTTTACGATAAGATTGGCGAAAGGAGTCGTTCTCCCCATTGGCGGCTTGTTTCTCGGTTCTCTGTACACACACTTGGATCATTTGGCTATGGACATGCGTGCCTTAAACGGTTACATGAAAGTGGATTCGTATGTTCATGTTGCTTTTCTCCAAGCGTGGCTATGGGAGCATTTTGAAAGATATGCTATTAAACCGTTGGTTTCACTTCCCGCTTCTTGGGGTAGTTCGAGAATACTTTGCTGGTCGAATAGGCACCCAAGAGCTGGCTCAAACCTGGCTGATTTCCTTGATAACTCGTGCGCCATTAATTTTCGTCTATGGGCTCCAGTGTGTACATCCATAGCACCGGTCAATACTTTTTCTCTGCTCCAAACATGTCTTTGATTTCTGATGGAGGGGATCTGGGCGTCGGTGAGATTGTATTCATGCGAAGTTGCACGTCTGGCTATATACCGTCTTTCTTTCGAGGATCATGTCAGGCAGTCTCTTATAATATTGAGCGAGCAACTCGGCATATGGGTTTCGACCAAGGGGTCGCTCTCGTTCGTCAGCTGGCAGCTCCAGAGGATCCATTATTGGACGTTCTTGATGCTAGTGTTCTTGCGTCGGGGAGAAGCCTCCCTTTCTTGCTTTCGGAATGAAACCCGTCGACTACCTCCAAGTATAACACATTCTGGCAGAGTGAATTCCTCGTCATCCGGGAATTTGTGAAAGCCGTAGTGGAGAACACTCGTGGTAGGCCTTCCGCCGAGATTTTAGAGAAACATCCGTTGTTGAGGGATAATTCTTTAACCAAAAGGAAATATGTCGGTCTAGATGTGGACAGTCCCTAAGTGAAGGAGCGAAGGTCTAAGAATCATGCAGGCAGTTTTCAGTCAGATTCCACAGCTCTCCCTACTTTTAGTTCATCCAATATGAGGGTACATGTGATTTCTTTCTTGACTTCAGCTGGATCATATATATCCTTGTTTCTTTTCTGAGAACGCGTCCGTGTATCTCGTCCAGGGTTTCAGCAGCACGAACGCCTTTTCCAAACTTGCAAGTAGTCAGAAAGGGTCGTATTTTGAGACAGAAAGTGGCGGTGCCGAGCTCATCCATGGTGACGGGGATTCCTAAAAGGATGAAAGTTCAGAGTCCAGTGATGGCGAGAGTAGTTCTTCCTATAACAGTGTTGAATCTTCCTCTAGTCATGAAACCGAATCGGTGAGTCCCCTCCATGTTTTTCTTCTTTCCCTTTTTTTTGCAGTAAAACTAAATTTTGATTTTTAGGAGGAAAGCGTTCCTGGGGATGATCTTGAAGTGGAAGACCACCAGAGCAAATACGTAGCCGTGCTTTCCACTGCGGAAACTGTGCCACCCAGCGATTTGGACATGGAGATTCATCGTCCCGAGGGCATTGCCCTTAATCAGGTGGAGGAGAGCACTTCGGGGGGTGAAATCGTAGTTAGGGATCTCCTGCCAGTTGCTGATTCAGTTACAGGTGCCACATTCAATCCTCCGTATCCGGCCCCTTTCCCAGGTAATGTGTTGATTGGTGGATTTAGCGTGACATCTAAACATGCGACATTGTATACCAAGATTTGGGAAAGCTACGGTCACATTGCCACGACTAAGAAGATCACTATTCGACATGCGTTGGTCAAGCGTGTGGAGGAAGCCTTGTCTTTGATTGATGAGATGTGCAACGTGACTGATCATATAGTTTCTGAGGATGTAATCTCGAGCTGGAAGTTCCATCGTGACATATGCGTGGGATTCGAATTCAACGTTCTCTGGTTCATTGAAGGTCTCTCTGATGTTGAAAGGTCGTTGGCCGGAGCAGTTGAAGGTCCTTCCGCAGACATGATGAAGAAGCAGGAAGTGGAATTCAAGAAGTTGTGCAGGAAGCTGAAACTTAAGAGGGCGGCTCTCCAAAGCACGAGGGAGGCCTTTGCCAAAAGGAGCAAGCCTCTGTTGGAAAACTTCCCTTGAATATATATATTTTGGACCTCTTATCTTCAGGTTTTTTTTTTTTGAAAGGCAAATGAGATGCCTGGTTTTTGGTTTTTGATTTTTGATTTTCTGATTTTCTCGGGTTAATAGATAAATGATACCTTGACGGTTTTGGATTATATACTTTTTTTTTGTTGAATGAAGTGTTTAGAATGGAATTATATTTGTCTATAAATGAAGTGACGCAGACATCCCAGGAAAACCATGGAACCGTGTGTTGGTATATGACATGGGATAAAACATGGCTATAGGTTTTATCAGAACTTGAAAAAGCAAACCACATATTTTTGTCTAGATAAGACTTACTCGGTTTCTCAGGTCTTCTGATGAGAATAAACTTTCTAGGTGTAGGACCAAGTTTTTTTTTTTCCCGAGAAACATGGTCATGGGAAGTCCCCAGTCTTTCGAGTCGTTGCTGAGTTGTCTGATAACTGCGCCGTTGACCATAGGGCGGATCGTTTTGCTTTTAACCTCTAGGAAGTCCCCAGTCATCCCTTTTCGTGTCATGACTGATCATCTCAGAAGTCGATAATTGATCCGTCGAGTAAATGAGTCAGAGTGGATCGCCTTCCTCTACCATATTGACGTCTTGGTCGAAGAATGAGATCGCGGGTTGTAAATTGACATTGTAACTGAAAGATCAAACCTCCCGCTGTGGTCGCCAATTGTTTGAAGGTGAAAATGGTTTCTGCTGATTTCGGTAATTGCGGGTGTGCAGGTAAGAAATAATTTAAACCCTAAACAATGCACTGCAAGGTAGTACTTTAGATTCGAGAGATCAATCTGTCCAAGTCCTGCCTAAACCAAGAAATGGCCATTTCAGACTTGCTTCGGTCACGAAGTGGAGGAGAATGGGTTGGTTTTGTGGAGGGAAGCAAGGAAAGTGGTGAGACCAGAATAGTTGATTCTGGAAGAGTAGTTGGGTTACTACGACTTGTTATCAGAAAAGTAAAAGTGCTCATAAGGTGAGATAGAAAGTAAGTATTTTTGAGTGTTGTATCTCCCGTATGAACTTGTTGTTCAATGGAAATAGGTAAGACCTATTTATACAAGTCGGAATAGAAACGTACCCTGGTATCATTAAGGAGTGGGGAAGTAAATGGGAGGAGGTGGTAACCGTATGCATGGAATTGATGTCCATAAAGTTGTTAACGCATGAAACTACTAACGTTATGGAATTGATGTCCCATAAAGTTGTTAACGCATGTGCTTTATGTCCCATGAACATTTCACACATAACTTACTGTATTTACTAACCGCCTCACCCTCATGACACTTTCTTATGACGGGCGTAGTATACGCCGCACGTTGTAAATCGCCAAACCAATACCCAAAGAGGATCCCCCAGTCTGTGTTGGTATCTCGAATGTTTTTGGAAAACATGTAGCATGTTGTTATGGCTTGGAAAGTCAATCTCGGGAAACTTGATAGCCTGGTGACCTTCGACGGTCGAGATTTTGCATCTTGAGAGGAGGGGCAACCGTTGATCGTTGCACGCCTTCGTTTTGGTATCCGCGTAGTGAGGGCCAACGTGGTGGCGCGGCTAGGTTGACATGCCATTGGCATGGCATGGTTTGGCGTGGCCAAACTTAGGTTTTTGGGCCAAAGGTTACCATGTGTCATTTGGTAACCTTGGATGGCTAGGATTTGCTCCTGGGATTGAAGGGCAACCATTGATTTTTGCACGCCTTCGTTTTGGTGTCCGCGTAGGGAAGGCCAACAGGGTGGCCCGGCTAGGTTAGGATTGGCATGTGGGGATAAGGGTTTGCCATGGGCGTATGGCATGGTTAGGGCCAAGGTAAGGGCGTTTGGTTAGGCATGATGTGACTAGCATGGCTAGGGCCAAGGCAAAGTGCGTTTGGCATGTCGCGGCTAGCTTGGCTAGGTTTGGTTTTGGCTTGGCATGTGGGGCCAAGGGTTTTCCATGGGCGTATGGCGTGGCTAGGGGTGATTTTGGTTTGGCATGTGGGGCCAAGGGTTTGCCATGGGCATATGTCGTGGTTAGGGCCAAGGCAAGGGCGTTTGGCTTGGCATGATGTGACTAGCATGGCTAGGGCCAAGGCAAAGTGTGTTTGGCATGGCGCGGCTAGATTGGCTAGGTTTGGTTTTGGCTTGACATGTGGGGCCAAGGGTTTGCCATGGGCATATGGCGTGGCTAGGGCCAAGGCAAGGGAGTTTGTCTTGGCATGGTGTGACTAGCGTAGCTAGGGCCAAGACAGAGTGTGTTTGGCATGGCGCGACTAGCTTGGGCTAGGTGCGGTTTTTGCTTGGCATGTGGGGACAAGGTTTGCCATAGGCGCATGGCGTGACTATCTTGGGCTAGGTGCATGACCAAGCTAGGGTTTTGGGGGAAAATGTCATTTGGTAACCTTAGATGGCCAGGATTTTCTCCTGGGATTGAAGGGAAACTGTTGATTTTTGCACGCCTTCGTTTTGATAGCCGTGTAGTGAAGGCCAGTATGGTGGCGCGACATGGGGAAATGGATAGGTGCGTATGGCATGGCATGGTAGGTGTGGCTGGCATGATTTTCCATTGGCACGGAGGTGCGGCTAGCATGGTTGACATGCTTTGGAGCGGTTGGTGTGGCTGACATGATTTTCCATTGGCACAGAGGTGTGGCTAGCATGGTTGGCGTGCTTTGGCGCGGTCGATGTGGCTGGCATGATTTTCCATTGGCACATAGGTGCGGCTAGCATGGTTGGCACGGTCGATGTGTCTGACATGATTTGCCATTGGCACAGAGATGCGGCTAGCATGGTTGGCATGCTTTGGCGCGGTCGGTGTGGTTGGCATGATTTTCCATTGGCACACGTGGGAATTAGGGGTTGGCTTGTCGTAACCCTAATTTGAATAAGATACCCCGATAATTATTTAGAGACACATTAAAGATTTCAGTAAATATGCCTAGTAAATGCTTGTTACTTTAAATGTTGTGACATCACTGTATGCTAGGGTTTAGTGTTTTACGATTTTAACCCTAAGCTAAAAACCACCATCAACAACATCTCAAAACATGCAAACTGAACTGTTAATTCTTCCGCATACTTCATAACATGAAGAAATCCCCTGCATTCCGTTGCTTCAGCATTTAAGAGACCATTGGTGTGCTCGCATCTTGAGCTGACAAAACTACCTGCAAAATCACGATGTATTAGTGCCCAGCCAGCTTGATTAATTGAGTTGACAGTTTTCAAAGATGCATCACAGCAAAAAGATTGAAAAGGGCTAGTATTAGGTGTGTTGCGCTGCACAGTAGCTACATCTTAACATTCTTTCAGAGTCATTTTCTTCCCTGGATTTGGTGTTCCTTCCAAGCAAGAATGTTTCCCGACCAAGTTTTTCACGCCAACAATTGACAAGACCCCCTTAAAATTAATAGTATATGAATAGCTAGTGACGCGATAATCAACCAGGCGTCATTAGGGATGACCCCAAAAGAATTAGGGCAACACAAAATGACAAAATAGGTTGAAAATACTTATATGTCCCTTCATAATCGGTAATTTAGAAAAAAAATATTATCTACCGATTGTGACTATGTTCTTCTCTTCCTAGCTTTGTTTTGAAATAATTAAATTTGGGGCTGCTACCATAATCAGTAGGCAATAAACATCATTAAACTACCGATTGTACAATCGGTAGGCAATAAACATCACGAAACTACCGATTCTGGTTGTTCTCAATCATGTGAATTTATCCGATTGTAGACTTAACTACCGATTATGGAGGGCATATTTGCCATTTCGAAAAATTTGAGATAAGGGGTGGCTTTGTTTTACGTTTAGGTGACCTTTTTTGTCTTTTTGTATCCTCCCTAATTCTTTTTAGGTCGCCCCTAAAAATGCCAGATGTAGGATCAGAATATCGCAAGAAGGACACATTTGTGAAGCTAGATCAACAACACTTTGCGATTGTCGCATAATGATTTGAAGAATGACATAACAGATGACAATTGCAGAAACATGCGAAAAGTGTGATGACTCTGCGATGTTTGTAGTGTTTGCGGGTATTGACAATAGAACTCTTGCGACAATATCGCAAGTTAGATCCTAAAATAAAGGACAGATTAGCTGTCACCCACTATGTAAATCCCTATATAAAGAGTTGAATAGGCGTAAGGAAGAGAGAGAGATCTTTTTCAATTGTTGAGAAAGTCATTAAGAGAAAGAAATCCAGAGCGGTTGTTAGTTCTTTAGCTTCATTTCCTTTTTATCTTGTAAAAGTGGTGAGATTAATCAATAAAATTTATGATTGTTGATCAAAAAATGATTTGATTGTATGAATTCTTGTGAGGGGTGTAGTGTGGGATTTCCTGCTACTACATATTGGCGCTAGAAACAGGGATTGAACATGTGAATCCAGAAAATTTGATTAAGGATTGTGGAGATTATTGTGAAAACTGTTTAAATCAAGAAAATGATAAAAGAAAACAATAAATCAGTTGGAGAAAAGATGATTAAGATCAATGAGAATAAAAGAAGATTGGAGTGTAATGTAATCACAAAAACGATGGTTAATGAATTCCATGAAAACATTAGAGGGAGGATACATAAACGAGATTTTGAAGGAAATAAGATTATGACGGTAGAAAAAATATCTCCGTTGAAGGATTGGGAGAAGCAGAAAATTACGTTCACAGCGGCAGAGATACCAAAAGAAAATTTGAGTCACACATCTCCTTTGGTAATCACAGTAACGGCTGTTCGAAAAGAAAAGGATAAATCAGCAAAACCTATGGAAGAATGGGCGATGAATAGAACTTTGGTAAATACGTGAAGCACAGTGGATGTAATATTTTATCATGCATACAAAGGAATGGGATACAAAAAAGAAGAAATGTCTCATCCAATATATCATATTCATGGTTTCGGCAAGTCCACAACTAAACCAAACGGAGAAATAACAGTGAGAATTTCGCTGGGAGAAATTGAAACACAAATAATGCTGTGTGTGGTGGATATGGAGTCACCATATAACATGCTGTTGGGAAGATCATGGTGATGCGTGTCGTAACCACAACAAATTAATTAATACTTTACTACCTAATTAACAAGTAATATAGGGTAGTCAAGATCGATCCCACGAGGAGCACGAGATTCTAGTTGTAAAATTGTCACACAAAGGGGGGTATTGATTAAGAATTTAAGAAAGTAAATAAAATAAACAAAACAATTAAAAGGAAATCAATAAGAGAGATTAGATCAAGGAATCCTTCTTCGCTGCAAAACAATGATTAAAGTTATGTTCTTTTCCACTTCTTATTAGTCACAAATTATCACCAACCGTAGGTATATTAGCTAAATCAGTGCTAACCCCAAAATCCCTTATATCACCGGATACGGAAGTTCTCGACTACCGAATTCTATTCACCAAACCACCTAGTAGTAGATCACTCAAGATGTAATTTAGTTAAACGCATTAAGATTTATGAATTTATTAGGTTGATATTAGTAGTTAGACTCTTAGATCAAGGTCCACTTGCTAACGTTGTTTTCACACACAATTGCTCCACGGAATCCCTCCTCAAGGTCTCGTGTTTTCTACTTATGTAAAGAGTCAAGAAACGATTACTTATCCCCTAACTTTCACTAGCTTTAGATCAATCAACAAATCAATTTAGTTGCGCACCTAAACAATCTATCAATCAACCATGAATGTATAAACATTCCTATTAGTAAAAACAAATGATAATTATGTGAAAACTTCAAAGTAGATTTAAAACAAAACTCAAAACATGTTAAGAACTAGGAATTCATCCTCAATAAAATTAGTTACTCATATTAAAGAGTTCACACAATGAATAAAGAAAAGAATTGTGTTGTGTGAAAGTGTACAAAAGATATGCAAAGAATGTGTGTATCTAAGTGCATCTAAGTGTATGGAAGTGTGTAAGTGTGGAAGTGTATGTAGAAAAGTAGAGAACTTCTCTATTTATAGGCTTCAATGCTCTCCATATCTTCCAAGGAATAGAATCCCTTTCCTTTTGTAGCTCAATTTCCAAATCCAAGCCTTTCTCAAATCTTCCATCTCCTCTTTCCAAATTCAAACCAAATTCTTCATCCAATTCCAAGTCTTCACATCCCATGAGAGAAATCCACACAAAATTCTGCAACTTTTGCTTGCCGGAAAACTGGGTTTTTGGCCGGAAATAGGCCGGAACCCGTTGCCGCCGGTCATCTGAGATTCTTTCCCGGCGAAGGTATATTCCGTCAGTCCACCGTTAGGACTAATGGTCAAAGGTCAAACTGTTAGTCAACTGGTCAAGGGTCAAGAGATAAGATTGTCAGCAACCGAGTCAGCGACGAGTTAGATTCTTTGAATTAGATGAATAGTCTTACTCAGCTGAGTTGGACCGGTACTGAGTTAACTCGGCGAGATGAAATTCCGACAGAGTCTCGGCTGTTTTCTGGGATTTTCCCAGGCCAAATTCAGGCCGTTTCTTCACCTGTGACAAACCTAAACATTCAACATACCCATCACAAGCAACTGCAACTTCAAATAGGTTCTTCAATTAGTTCAATTCCTTCACCAAAACAAACCCTAGCATAAATTTCTCTTCAGTCGTCCAAGCAAACCCATTTCCGAATCGAAACCCAACTGCAGTCTCTAAACCCTGAATCGGCAAACAACATCTCTGCTCCTCCTTCTATCTCTCTGTATTCAACGGCAATGGCTACTTCTTCTCGATTTGATTCATCCATAACAGCAGAACCCATCGATCTCCTTTTTATGGTCTTCAAATTCACCTAGAACCATCTTCGATTCAAACCAAAATCCAAGTCTGATAGAAACTCATCTCCCTTAATTCTTCAACATCGACCAATCTTCTATTTTCATGACCACAGACACAGCTCAGCACCCATTTTCAGTCGATGGCAGAATCTTCTCATCCCCCATTAACAGCTCTCCGAGCTTCTGTAGTATCATATCTCGATCTCTAGATCTCGGTTTTCTCTTGAAATTTCGATTCAACACAACATCAGGTTCTTGTCTCAATTTCACAACCAAATCTCCATCTGGAGTTCTCGATCTTGTCTCCTGCAGAAACCATAGCCACTGTTTCGTTTTTGATTCAGGTGAAAGAGATGATGAATGAGATAACATCTCTCAATTTTAGGTTTAGAATATGATTTGGGGTGGATTCAGATGCCCAAGATAAGAACCACCCCATGGGTGCCCTGAATAACTCTTGGGGTGCTTTTAGCACTTTTCTTTAACCACGAACATGATTGCCCCTTAACATGGGATGGCCTATCTTTAGTAATTCTTCCCAAAAAAAGTTTCCCCTTAACATTGATTGGACTCCAGATATTGCTCACCCTATGAAATGACAATTCTGCCCCTTTTTGCTCAATTTTGGTAATTTTTTCTTCTTTTCCTCCGTGCGACTCCAGAGTACCTGATAACTCAAAAACACACGTAAAATGCATAATTTACAAGAAAATTAGAAAAGAAAGCATAAACTACTAGATAGTAAATTAGGTGTATTCTACACCTATCACATGGATACACACAATCAAAGCTGTAGCATAAACATTACATCAGTGCATCAAGTTTCCTATGCCAAGCGGGATTGGCGAAATTAGGGGAGATATTGAAGGTGCGAAATTATGTTATCAAATTGAAGTAAAAAAATATGAAGGACGAGTGAAGAATAGAAAAGCTCGCAGGAAAATGGCGAAAGAGGCAAAGAAAGAAGAGGAGTTTAAAATCTACATGATAAGAGCAGAAGAAGGAAAAGAAATACCCAGCGAAATTTCGTAGGAAGGAAATAAACCAGCGAAAATTATAAAAGAACCAACACCAATGGGAGAACCTGAAGCAAGTTACACTACAGCAGAACCAACAAAAGAAGTAAATATTAGAACTGAAGAAGAACCTAAAATGTTGAAAATTAGAACTAAGATGGATACAGACGAGGAAGAAAGAACCGTCAATCTCTTGCGAAAATATAAAGATATTTTCGCATGGAACATGGATGAAATGCCTGGAATAGATCCATCAGTTGCATGTCATAAATTGGAGATCAACAAAGATGCAAGACCATTTAAACAAAGGATAAGAAAAATTGCAACAACTTACCATCCCAAAATAGAAGAGGAACTGCAGAAAATGCTTGATGCAGGAATTATAAGACAAGCAAAATACCCGGAGTGGATAGCAAATATGGTTTTGGTTCCAAAGAAAAATAATGGGATAAGAATTTGCATAGACTTTACTGATCTAAACAAATCTTGTCCTAAAGACAGCTTCCCATTACCAGATATACCTCAAATGGTCGAATCAGCAGCAGGAAATGATAGAATATCTTTCTTAGATGGGTATAAAGGATACAACCAGATTCCTCTCGCAGAAGAAGATCAAGAACATACTGCTTTTTTCACTCCAAGAGGATTATATTGTTATACAAAAATGCCATTTGGTTTGCGAAACGCAGGAGCAACATATCAAAGGATGGTAGAGAAGGTATTCGCAAAATGGATACACAAAACATTAGAGGTGTACGTAGATGACATGTTGATAAAAAGTAAAGAAGCTAAAAACCATGTACAAGATCTGAAGGAGATTTTTGAACATATGCGGCACTTTAATATCAAGTTGAATCCAGAAAAATACATTTTTGGAGTTACGTCAGGAAATGTTTTAGGATACATTGTATCCAAGGAAGGAATACAAATTAATACGGAAAAAGTGCAAGAAGTTCGCGATATGCCAAAATCAGCAACAGTAAAAGATGTGCAAAAGTTAAATGGACTCTTAGCTTCACTGGGAAGGTTCATCTCGCGATCATCTGATAAATGTAAACATTTCTTCAGCATACTAAAAAAGAGAACAAAATTCAGGTGGACAGATGAATGTGAGAAAGCTTTTCAAGGAATAAAAGAATACCTGGCGAATACATCTATTTTACAAAAGGAAGAACCGAGAGAAGATCTGCTAATCTATCTTGCGACAACTTCGCATGCATTAAGTGTTATGTTATTGCGATTAGATGCAGGAGTTGAAAAACCAACATACTACATCAACAAGATGTTCAATGCTGCAGAAAGAAATTATTCTAAGATTGAAAAACTAATTCTAGCATTGGTTTATGCGACCTTTAAGCTACGCATATATTTTCAGGCACATAAAGTTAAAGTGTTAACAAAGGTACCAATTGAATCATTAATGAAGAACTCAAAAAGATCAGGTAGAGTAGAGATATGGAATGCGCAAGTAGGACATTTTGAAATTAAATATGAAGTGCTATCTTCACCAAAGTCGCAGGTTGTCGCAGACTTTTTAGTAGAATTTCCTTTAGAAGATGATGAAGTTGTTGAGGAGATGATGGATGTAGAAGAAGAACAAGGAGATCCAAAAGACTTGTTAACAGAACCAAATAGATGGGAGATATCAGTGGATGGATCCTCAAATGGGGAAGGTAATGGAGTTAGAATTATCTTGATTTCACAGGAGGGAACAAAGATGGCTTTTTCATTTAGGTTGGAGTTCGCATCCACTAATAATGAAACAGAATATGAAGCTATGGTACATGCCCTAAAATTCGGAATAGAAATAAAATTAGAAAATGCTAGAATTACCAGTGATTCGCAGCTAGTCATTCGCCATATAAAAGGAGAATACACAACAAATGAACCATCCTTGAAGAAATACAAGAAACTTGTTGAAGAATTGTCAGCAAAAATCCCAAAAATAAAATGGAGGCATATATCAAGGAAGGATAATAGGCTCGCAGATGCTTATGCTTTCATTTCAAGCATGATGACAGATCCAACTGCGAGATGCATAAAGATACAGACGCTTTTATCTCCATCAATCAATAAAGAAGAGGGAGAAGAGGTAGATGTAATGATAGTAGAAGGTGGTGAAGAAGGACCAAAACACAATATCGCAGATTGGAGAACAGAACTTCATGCATATTTGGCAAGAGGGGAAATACCAAGAAACAGATTGGACGCACACAAATTAAAGAGTCGCGCAACAAATTATGAATTAAGAGATGGGATATTGTATAGAAAATCATTTAATAGACCATCACTTAGATGTTTGACACGAGAAGAAGGAGATAAAGTGTTAAAAATGCTGCATAGTGGAGATGCTGGCAACCACAGCGGAGGAAGATCTTTGGCATATAGAGCAAAAATACAAGGTTATTATTGGCCATATATGCATGAAGATGAAAAACAAGTATCAAGGCGTTGCGAAGATTTTCAGCGACATGGAAAGAGAATACATGCACCTAGAGCACCCTTATCATCCTCAACTAGTGTATTGCCTTTTGGAAAATAGGGGTTAGATATTGTGGGACCATTTGTACCAGGGTCTGGACAAAAAAAATACTTAATTGTCGCAACAGATTATTTCACAAAATGGGCAGAAGTAAAAGCAGTACAACACATTCGCTACAAAGACATATTTACATTCATATTTGAAAATATCATTTACAGATTTGGAATTCCAGCACAATTGGTATCTGATAATGGGAAGCAAAGGGAAGAATATAGAAATGTTGCTTAATGCATTTAAGATAAAATGCGGAAAATCTACTCCTTTATACCCACAGGCTAATGGGCAAGCAGAGGCAACAAATAAGACAATCGCATATATATTAAAGAAGAAGTTGGAGGGACATAATAGAGCATGGTGTGAACAAGTACATAATGCAGTATGGGCTTACAACACAACTAGGCGAGAAGCAACTGGAATGTCACCTTTCTATCTAACATATGGAGTTGTGGCAGTGTTACCAACAGAAGTTGCTATACCCACTACAAAAAGAGAGGAATGGGAGAATAATATTATTGATGGAATGATCCTAAGCAAACTGGATGAATTAGAAGAGAAGAGAGAAAAAGCTTTACAACATATGGAGAATTATAAACAGAGATTAGCACGAGAATACAATAAGCGTGTCAAACCACGTGAATTTCAGCCATGTGATTTGGTTCTTCGCGAGACGCCAAATTATCAGCGAGAAGGTGGACGCCAAATTATCAGAGAGAAGGTGGTGGAAAATTAGCGAGAAATGGGATGGACCTTACATTATAAAAGAGATAATTGGAACATGGGCATACAAATTGATGGATCCAAAGGGTAAAGATATTGGTCAAAGACTTGGTAGACCATGGAATAGACTATATTTAAAGAGATATTACATGTGAGGAACTTTGAGAATCCCTAGTTGATGAAATGATGTATGATGCAACAAAGTGAGTATCAACAAAAAAAAAAATTATGAAAAAATCACGGCGAGATTATTCAAGATCAAAATAAAATAAGAATGTGCGAAAATTTCGCAAGAAATGATCTTTAAGATCCAGAATAGGACGAACCTTTATGGTGTACACCCTAGTTCGCGAATAAAATTTCGCAAGAGGCAAATATAAGACCTAAAGTACGTCATAGAAAGGGGTATCTGTTGCATGGTGATCGCTGTCGTAAGCGTCAAAAATAATTCACTTTCTTACTCAACAAAATATGAATGAAGTATAAAGTAAGGAAGAGTTCGTATCCACAGAGAGGCGATTGTAGTTATCAATTTCTAGTTTCTTAGTAACCAAGATGGGGGATTTCTGATTTTTGTAAAATAAAAGTAAAATAAAAGCGAAGTAAATAGTTGAAAGTAATCAATGAGAGAAAGATATTGGTCAAGGAATTCATCTTCAATCTTAAACATGTGCTTGCATATATGATTAGAATTACGATTTAATCTCTTTTATTATCAAAAGCCTATAATATCAAGAGAGCAAGATAATCTAATAATTTCCCAAGTTAATCAACGCACACATTAGAGATGCGTATGTGAATTCTACCTAAAGAATAACCTAACGCCTTGCGCTAATCAAGTTCAATTCCCAGGAGCATTAAGTTTTGGAAATAGGCTAATCAATGCAATTGTCATACATTGCGCATAACAATTCGGACAATGGTCAAACTCTACAGATGATTATAAGAGTGTATCACTACAAACTATAATCATATCATGCTACTTGTATTTGGGGTTATCGCTTGATGAAAAACCCTAAAATATCTATGGACAAGATGCAAGTTCAATTAATTAGCCACTTAACTAAACAAACATCAAAATCCTATCACAATACATCAATCATGTGATATTAAAAAAAGTAGAGATATGAACGATAATCAAGAGAGAAAACTAATCCATTAATCAAGCACAAGTTATAGATATATGACTACATCCTTAACCAATAAAATAGAATTTAGCTACTCATAGCTATGGAGTTCATCAACATAATAATAATAAATTAAGGAAGATGAAACAAAAGCAAACCCTAGAAGCGTAAGTTTCAGCGGCTGTCTCCTCTGCTCCAAGAATAATACGTGATATCCCAAAAGTTGTCGAAGTCTTTCCTTTTATGTCTCTTCTTAGGTCCAAAATTAGGTATAGTCTTCAAAGTCCATTAGTTGGAAATTCACCCGGCCCATGAGAGAGAGAAACCCGTGCAGATTTTTTTTCCCAAAAACTCTCGCCGGAAAACTGGGGTTTTGGCCGGAAATTAGCCGGAATCCGGTACCGAAAAAGCATCTCAGGTGACGGCAAAGTCCGCCTTGTCACCGGTCAAACATAACGGTCAACTGTTAAATACTGACGGTTGACTAATAGTCAATAACGGCGCGCTAAGTCAATGGCTGAGTGACCTGAGTCAGAATCTAACTCAGTAGCTGATTGGACATGGCCAAACCGTTGCAATCTTGCATAGGCTAAATGTTGTGTTGCACCAAGATGGCGCTGCACAACTCCAAACTCTCTTGGCAATGTATCAACGCCAACCACACCACTGCAACATCTTGCAATGCTTTTCCCTGTCAGTCTAGCCATGATGGCCATGCCTTTTTCATTCATATCCATCTGTAGCTTCATATAATGTTGCACTATCCTGCAGCACCATCTTTGCTTTCTCACCTGTAATATGAACTACCACGCTCCTCAAGCCTCAAGAAATCACTGCCTTTCATCCATACCCTTCATCGCTACAAACCAATGGCTACAACTCCTTTTCTTTGCTGACTTACCTGCAACCTCAGCTTACATCTTCCACGGAACTCCACTGCAACCATCACCAGCTCTCAGTAGCACCATGGCTTGACTGCAATTCCTTCTCACACTCAATTGTAAATCTGTACCCATTGCCATTTCAGTTCACATAGACACAACAACAATTTTCCTTCCTTGCAGCTTCAAATCCCTGACAATCACTACACAGTTTCACTTCAGCTGCTCCATACATGCCTTCAATTCCAGATTCTGTAATTCATTCATTTACAGTACTCATAATTCTAGTAACCCATATTTTCAAACACCTGTAACCTCTCAGCTGCAACAATTCATCACAATTCCATGCTCAGTCACCAGCTCCCGCAATTCTTGTAGTTTTATCTTCACGTACCTGCAACAGTTCAACCTGCTATATTCCAATACAGCTGCAACACAATACATTGTCACAGCCATTGCAGTTGAGCTCCACCACTACCTTCCATGCGCCATACAAGCCTTCATTACAGAAATCTGTAGCTCACCATATGCATTTCAACCAACAACAACATCACACCACCATCCAAACCCAGCTGCACCTGACCTGGCCATAACATCATTGCCACCAGTTCATCTCCAGCTGTACTTCAAATCTCAGGCTCACTGCAAAACAAAACCATCCAGTGCCATTCTTTCTTAATTGCATCAATTCCCAACAACCATCAGTTCATGACACCTGCAACACAATTCCAAGTCCCACCACATACCAACAACACTCAACCCCATTAGCTCCAACAACACAAGTTATCATTAACTGCAACCTCATGAGCCCAACGCCACCAATTATGTCTCAGTCAGATAAATTATCATAACTCATCTCCATTCCCTGAATTCCATTTAAGCTCTTCATACTCCATCACCAGTGCCTTCGACTCGACTGCAATTCATTACTAAGCATACAATCACCAATAACTCCACCTCATAGCTCATGTAACCCCCAACAGCTGCACCAGTTATGAAGTCCCACTAGCTCAGTACCCATTTAATCACAGCAGCAATCCTCTTACCCTGCTCAAAACCAACACCTGCCATTCCAACACCAAAGCCTTGTATTCTCCAGCTCTGCAACACAGCTCCATCTGTGGCAGCTCAGAATCATTACCAACTCCTTCTTGACCTAGCCATTCCCTTACTAAAATCTCAGATTCTCAAGCTAGTACCCTGTCACCAGAACCACAACTCCCTGCAATTCCCACTGAAGCTAGCACCACCACCAGTACTACCACCTTATCAAAGACTAACTCAAGTTCCATGTATCTGCTTAGCCAACACAAACAGCTACATCCTAACCATTTCCTGCAGCTTCATATTGCCTAGTCCATCTTCTGCTTACATGAATCACATTAACCACCACCTGAAGCAAGTAGCAACACCATATTAATTCCAGCATTCTCCAGTTCAAAGCACAGCATCAACACAATCTAACTACAATTTACATTATCAATCTCCATTTCTTCTCAATCTGTAGAAGTAATGACAAATCCTTAACAGATTCAAGCCCACACTTGTACCCTTGAGAATTACCACCAATCTGAGCTCCTCCAGCACCGAATCCACCGATCTCTTCTTCACCAGCAGTACCCATCTGCTCAACTCAAACCCTATCGAGTTCTTCGTCGTCTCTGCGCCACAGCAGAAACACCCCTTTTTCATCTTCATGAATTTCTGACTCAAACCCATGTTGTAATTCGAGCAACAACACAAACCCATTCTATTTTTAACTCGAATCTCATTAGCAGAGACCCAAACTCGAATTCATCACCAACCAATTCGAAACCACCATCAGCTTCTCTTTCATCTATCAATCAGTTCCTTCTTTCAGTTCTCAATCATCCATATCTCAATCATTTCTGAGATTCATTCTTCACTTTGTTTCAATTCTAGAGGAACCCTAACTTCAGCTTCAAATCCTCAACCACAATAGAACACGTCTCCTTGTTCTTCTACAACTAAATCACCGCAAATTTGAATCAAACTTAGCCCATTTTTTTCCTCTCAACACCTCTCCTCTCTGAGCCGCCATAGCTCAGCTCTGAAATTGAGACAAAACTACTAATAATTTGAGAGAAATGAATTCTCTCAATTTTAGGGATATTGTAAGAAAGGTCACCAGACTTAGGCGCCCAAAATGGATATGGGCTACCCCATTGTCTCCATAATTCTTGTACAGTCGGTTCCAGGGATCCGACAAGATTATTCATAGATTTTTCTCTTAACTTTCTCGGACAGTGCCGGAAACACCTCATTCTTTCGCTACTAGATTCGTATTTTTTCTCCAAATGAATGCTTTCTTCTTCTTTGAATTCTTCCACCAACATCAGCCGTCCTTTACTTCTCATATCCACTTCTTCTCTTCAACGAGAGTCATCACTAAAGTTGTCGTGCTTTTCAGACAGAATTTGCATCACTAAAGCCGACATACTTTTCAGACAGAGATGAAGAAATAAAAGCAAATAATGAGAAATAGTCCGCCTCCAACGCTTTTGCCATGTTTCCTCCTCTTTTGATCCAAATGACTCCAAAGTACCTAAATACTCAAAAACAAAACATAAGATACATAATTTACAAGAAAACTAGCAGAGAAAGCATAAACAATAGATAAATAATAAGGTGTTTTAGACACCTATCAGATTCCCCCACACTTAGACTTTGCTAGTCCTCGAGCAAATAAAACAAAATAATTATAAAAAATACATACAACTCCGTCTCGTCGAGGCTACGGTTAATTTTAGCATAAATAACAAGCCTTTGAACCCCTAGTTGTCCCTAGTGGAAGAGTTTTAGTCTCGTGAAGGTTTACAAGAGGTCTGCCTACAAAACCTATATTTCCCACTCCGTCTATTTGTGAAAAATCAATGAATGAATCCAAAATGACTACAGGAGGAGGTACCTTGCACAAATTCAATTCATAATTAGTAAATAAAACTCTAATTAGATAGTCGAACAAGCCACAATACTCGGAAACTAACAAACCACAATCACAATGAAAAGATAAAGAAGATGGATATAGATGTAGATGTTGGCGAATGTTCACAAGTGATCGATGTTTCCCATATCTGTCTGAAGGTCACTGCCAAGATGAACCTATGCCTATTGGATTGAGCTACTGGTTTAAATTCTACATCAACTCACTAGCATATACAAGGGAACCAGAAGTGACTTTATTCAACCAAAATAATACTTTCTTTTATTTTCTTATTCTTTTTCACTTTTTTTTTCTTTTTTTTTAGACAGCATGATTAGATCTTTTGGATCCAAGCGCATGCTTATTGTCAGCAAGTACATGATAGTTTCCTTGGATCCTGCATTCCACGCTTGTTTAGGCGACGGAGACAGGGACTACGTTTCACACATACTGCTATCCAAGTGTCATTTTTATTCAGTTTTGGTCTAATTGGTCGGTTTTTTTTTTTTTTAGGTTCTCAATCACTTTATTTCATCCTAGCAGTAATAACAACTCGATTTTTTAGTGACCCACCAAAGCACTTAGAGAACAATAAAAAAATATGGAAAAATAAAAATAGAATGCGATATGGTGATATTCCGAAATATGGTAACAACTATCATGTTATTTGTGATTTCTGAGCTATGTTCGTCCCTTTTAGTTAATTGGTTCCTCAACTACTGCAATCAAAATGGTTCCATCCACTAATGGTGTCATCCTAAAGGCACAAGTTTCTAGATTTAAGAGTTCAAAAAGCACAAATTTTTTCTTGTTTTTTTTTTCTATTTTTCTGATTTTTTTTTTAAATGCATAAAACAAACTAAACAAACTATACAAACATATAAATGCTCCCCCACACTTAAACTTTACATTGTCCTCAATGTAAAATTGAATCGTCCAAAGAAAGTTCAAGGTGGGAAATTCCGCAAATGATATGCAAAAACAAGAAAATAAAAATAAAAGCAAATGCTTAAAAATAAAAAGATAAAGGTAAAGATACAAAACCGGTGGGTTGCCTCCCACTTAGCGTTTGGTTTAAAGTCGTCAGCCCAACGTGCTCCTTGTTTGCTAAGACTCCTCCAGAGGGAGAACTTCCACAAGGTTAACTCCTTCCACAACATCCGAAGAGAAGTTCTCATAATATGGTTTCAACCGGTGCCCATTCACTTTAAGTTCATTTCTTGTATCTAAACTACGAATTTCAACTGCACCATGAGAAAACACATTAGTCACAATAAAAGGTCCAATCCAACGTGATCTTAATTTACCCGAAAATAATTGCAAGCGGGAATTAAACAAAAGAACTTTCTGCCCAATGCAAAATTGTTTCTTTGTAATCATATTATCATGAAATGCCTTAGTCTTTTCCTTGTAAATCCTTGAGCTTTCAAATGCATCATTGCGAATCTCTTCTAACTCTTGGAGTTGCAACTTCCTTTGCTTTCCAGCCCCATCCAACTCCATGTTACATTGCCTAATAGCCCAAAATGCCTTATGCTCAATTTCTACGGGTAAGTGACAAGGTTTACAATAAACAAGCCTAAAGGGAGACATCCCAATAGGTGTCTTGTATGCGGTTCTATACGCCCACAAAGCATCATTGAGTCTCAAGCTCCAATCTTTCCTTGTTGGATTCACCGTCTTCTCGATAATGGATTTCACCTCTCGGTTGGAAACCTTGGCTTGTCCATTTGTTTGTGGATGGTATGGTGTTGCAATCCTCTGAGACACATTGTACTTCCTTAACAAGGTTTGCAAGAAACTGTTTTTGAAGTGTGAACCTCCATCGCTAATTATAGCCTTTGGAATTCCAAACCTTGCAAAAATATTTGCTTGCACAAAATCTGAAACAACTTTAGAATCATTAGTTAGGGTGGCCTTAGCTTCCACCCATTTCGAGACATAATCAACAGCAAGCAAGATATAATAATTTCCACTAGAATTGAAAAAAGGTCCCATAAAATCAATTCCCCATACATCAAAGACCTCAAAAAATTGAATAATAGTTTGTGGCATTTGATTTCGGGCACCTAGATTGCCTGTTCTTTGGCATCTATCACATGTAATACAAAATGCATGCGCATCCTTAAACAAATTCGGCCAATAGAAACCACATTCTAGTACCTTGAGAGTGGTTCTCTTGCTCCCAAAGTGTCCTCCACATGCATATGAGTGGAAAAAAGACAAGATAGAGTTAAATTCGGATTCGGGAACACACCTTCCTATTACTTGGTCACTACAATATTTCCATAAGTATGGATCATCCCATATGTATTGGTTTCCTAACTTCTTAAGCTTGTCCCTCTCAGCACGAGACAAGTTCTTTGGGATTTGTTTAGAAACTAAGTAATTAAAAATATCAGTGTACCATGGTTCTCCAAAAGCAATTGAGAATAGTTGCTCATCCGGGAAGCTTTCACGCAACGGGATAGCTTCCTTTTCCACAGCAATACGGCTCAAATGATCTGCAACGTTGTTCTCAATTCCTTTCTTGTCTTTGATCTCAATATCAAACTCTTGCAAGAGTAAAATCCATCGTATGAGCCTCGGTTTCTCCTCCTTCTTTGCAAGCAAGTACCTAAGTGCTGCATGATCAGAAAAAACAACAACTTTTGTACCAATTAGATAAGAGCGAAACTTTTCCAAAGCAAAAACAATAGCTAATAACTCTTTTTCAGTGGTTGTGTAGTTTTGTTGGGCCTCATTTAACGTTCTAGAAGCATAATAAATAACATGAGGTATCTTCCCCACACGCTGCCCAAGCACTGCACCAACCGCATATGATAGGGGCTGAAATCAAAAGTTCTTTCAAACGATTGAATGCCGCCACACACTTCTCATCAAAGTTAAAAACCACATCTTTTTGCAATAAGTTTCAAAGTGGTGATGCTATCTTGGAAAAATCCTTGATGAATCTACGATAAAAACCTGCATGACCAAGAAAAGAACGTATCTTCCTCACCATAGTGGGAGGGTTTAGAGCACGAATAAGGTCTATCTTAGATTTATCAACTTCCAAGACTTTAGAAGATATAATATGGCCTAAAACTATGCCATGAGTTACCATGAAATAGCACTTCTCCCAATTCAGCACAAGATTTGTTTGAACACATCGTTCAAGGATTAGTGACAAATTGTTCAAACAAAGGTCAAATGAATTACCAAAGACACTAAAGTCGTCCATGAACACTTCGATTATGTTTTCAACATATTCTGAAAAGATACTTACCATACACCTTTGAAAGGTAGATGGAGCATTGCACAAGCCAAAAGGCATCCTTCTATAAGCAAAAGTACCAAAAGGACAAGTGAAAGTGGTTTTCTCTTGATCCTCCGGTGCTATCACAATCTGATTATAACCTGAATAGCCATCAAGAAAGCAATAATAAGCGTGTCCAGCTAAAAGTTCAAGCATTTGATCAATAAAAGGCAATGGAAAATGATCCTTCCTAGTGGTGGCATTCAATTTTCTATAATCTATACAAACCCTCCAACCGGTTTGCACACGAGTTGGGACAAGTTCATTCTTATCATTCTCCACCACCGTCACACTTGATTTCTTTGGTACAACTTGTACCGGGCTCACCCACTTGCTATCGGATATGGGGTAAATAACACCCACTTCCAAAAGCTTTAGTATCTCCTTTTTCACAACTTCCATCATGGGAGGGTTCAAACGACGTTGCGCTTCCCTTGTAGGCTTTGTATCGTCCTCCAAACGAATCTTGTGCATACAAACGGCTGGGCTTATACCCTTGATATCAGAGATTGTCCATCCTATGGCCGTCTTGTTCTTCCTTAGCACCCTTAGAAGTTTTTGCTACTGTAATTCACTAAGCTCGTTAGAAACAATCACAGGTAACTCATCATTGTCACCTAAGTACAAGTACTTTAAGTGACTTGGAAGAGGTTTCAATTCTAGCTTTGGAGATTTAACAATTGAAGGTACAAGATTTTCATCATTGCACGGTAAAGAAACATATGAAATATTCTTAAGTGCAGATTTTTCCGGTAATGAGTTAAGAGAACCAATGGTTTCCTTAATATCATCACCATACTCCAAACCGTTATAAATAGGTGTAGTGAGCACGGTTTCCAAAGAATCAGCGCCATTCAACTCAAACATTTGTTGCGACAATGTGTCCATCACATCAACGGAGAAACAAGTGGACATCACTAGGATATCTCATCGTCTCGAAAATGTTGAAACGTATTATTTCTCCATCAAACTCCATAGTCAGCGTTCCCTTGTCAACATCAATAACCGTTTTCGCCGTTTTCATGAAGGGACGCCCAAGTAGAAATGGAAGAGACGAGTCCGGTGAACCTTCATCCATCTCTAAGACACAAAAATCTGCTGGAAATACTAGTTGATTAACCTGAACAAGAACATCCTCAACAATACCCATTGGGTAGACATTAGAGCGATCGGCTAATTGCAACACAATTCCAGCCTTTTTAAGAGGACCAAGATCAAGTGAATTATACATAGATGCAGGCATAACATTAACGGATGCACCTAAATCCAACATAGCTTTGTTAAATGTAGTGTTACCAATAGTGACAGGAATGTCAAAGCTACCCGGGTCCTTGCATTTCAGTGGGAGTTTGTGTTGTAAGATTATCGAGGCATTCTCCCCCACACTTAAAACTTCATTACCTTTGAGCCTTTGCTTATTGGTACACAAATCCTTCAACACCTTTGCATACTTTGGAACTTGCTTTATAGCATCTATGAGTGGTATGTTCACATGAATCTTCTTGAGAACGTCTAAAATCTCCTTTTCTAGTGCCTCCTTCTTGGAACTTGCAAATCTGCAAGGGAAAGGTAAAGGAGGAACATAAGTAGAAACCGGAGTTTTAGATTTAGGAATAGGTACCTCATAAGTTTGGGGAGAATCCTCATTCTTATCCTCCAAAACAGGTTCCTTTGGTGTTTCCACCTTGCCCGAATCAGTAACTTCGGGTTGCACAATTGTTGTACCACTTCTCAACGTAATTGCATTGACACCCTCTTTTGGGTTGATAGGTTGAGAAGGGAGTTTCCCACCAATTTGTGCCTTCACTTGGTTCAACTCAGTAGCCATGGAACCCATTTGTGTCTGCAAATCCTTTATCGCACTCTTAGTCTCTTGTTGGCTGTCTTTAAACATAGAAGAAATGCCTTGCATCATTGTTTGAAGCTTTGAGTCGATATCGGAACCCTGATTTTGCATTGATTGTTTTGGTTGCTGAAATTGTTGTTGTTGCGCCTGGAATTGTTGTTGTTGTGGTTGAAATCCACTCGAACGGTTGAAAGTAGGTTGTTGGACTGCACCTTGCTTGTTGGCATAGCTAAAATTGGGGTGATCTATCCATCCCGGATTGTAGGTATTTGAATATGGATCATACCGTCATTGATGACTTGGAAAGACCACGTTAGCTTGTTCATTGGCTTCTTCATACCCTTGATGAAAACTTGGGATCACCGCAGCTGAAACTTGTTGCAACATTGCTGTTATGTTACCCATTTGTTGACGAAGTTCCTCGACTTCGCTCACTTCATTTACTCTCCTAAGAAGCACATCCGAGCCACGACTCAAGAATTGTTGGGAGTTTGCTGCCATGTTATCAATCAACTCTCTAGCTTGTGCCACCGTCTTGCTCACTAGTGCACCACCACCATCAGCATCAATAAGATTCATATCACTTGATTGGAGTCCTTCATAGAAGTATTGGATAATCATAGCATCGCTGAATTGGTGATGAGGACAGCTTGCCACCAACCTCTTGTATCGTTCCCAACAATCATATAAGGATTCTCCCACATTTTGCTTCATTCCGCAAATATCCTTGCGAATTTGAGTAGCCTTTGATGCAGGAAAATATCTCTCTAAAAAGAGTTTCTTCAACCCATTCCAAGTTGTGACACTTCCGGAAGGAAAATAGTATAGCCAATCCTTAGCATTATCCACCAAAGAAAATCAAAACACTTTCAACATAGAACCATCCGCCTCAACATCAGCTGGAAGCATGGACGTGACAATGGTGTGGAAGTCCATAAGATGCTTGTTTGGATCTTCATTCACCATGCCATGAAACTTTGGAAATTCCCTAAGCAACCCCGGCTTGATCTCAAAGGTAGAGTTTGTTTGAATACAACCCTGTTGAGTATCAAGATTGTGCGAAGCCAAGTCCTTGAGTGTACAATTTGCAGCGTCACCCATTGCTTCTTTTTCTTCTTCAAAAGGTGGTTTTTGTTCAACCGGAACCTCTTGTTCTACAACTTTTTCTTCTACTTGATGGAAAGTACCGTGTTCTACTTCCAAGTTTTCTTCTTCCGTTATGCCTTGCCTTGGTTGAAGTATTGTGCCTTTTTCGAGTAGCTATCCCGCACCTTGGATAATTCCAATATTTAGAAGCCAGGGATAAGTTACCTGAAAAACAATTCTCGCAAACAAGTGAGAAACAAGACAAGAAACGAAAAGCAAGTATGCAAGCAGAAATAATAATAAAAAGAAACTAAAAACTTAATAACTAGCCGAATGCCTCCCCGGCAACGGCGCCAAAATTTGATCGATGTCGTAAGCGTCAAAAATAATTCACTTTCTTACTCAACAAAATATGAATGAAGTATAAAGTAAGGAAGAGTTCGTATCCACAGAGAGGCGATTGTAGTTATCAATTTCTAGTTTCTTAGTAACCAAGATGGGGGATTTCTGATTTTTGTAAAATAAAAGTAAAATAAAAGCGAAGTAAATAGTTGGAAGTAATCAATGAGAGAAAGATATTAGTCAAGGAATTCATCTTCAATCTTAAACATGTGCTTGCATATATGATTAGAATTACGATTTAATCTCTTTTATTATCAAAAGCCTAGAATATCAAGAGAGCAAGATAAACTAATAATTTCCCAATTTAATCAACACACACATTAGAGCTGCGTATGTGAATTCTACCTAAAGAATAACCTAACGCCTTGCGCTAATCAAGTTCAATTCCCAGGAGCATTAAGTTTTGGAAATAGGCTAATCAATGCAATTGTCATACATTGCGTATAATAATTCGGACAATGGTCAAACTCTACATATGATTATAAGAGTGTATCACTACAAACTATAATCATATCATGCTACTTGTATTTGGGGATATCGCTTGATGAAAAACCATAAAATAGCTATGGACAAGATGCAAGTTCAATTAATTGGCCACTTAACTAAACAAACATCAAAACCCTATCACAATACATCAATCATGTGATATTAAAAATAGTAGAGATATGAACGATAATCAAGAGAGAAAACTAATGCATTAATCAAGCACAAGTTATAGATATAGGACTACATCCTTAACTAATAAAATAGAATTTAGCTACTCATAGCTATGGAGTTCATCAACATAATAATAATAAATTAAGGAAAATGAAACAAAAGCAAACCCTAGAAGTGTAAGTTTCAGCGGATGTCTCCTCTGCTCCAAGAATAATACGTGATATCCCAAAAGTTGTCGAAGTCTTTCCTTTTATGTCTCTTCTTAGGTCCAAAATTAGGTATAGTCTTCAAAGTCCATTAGTTGGAAATTCACCCGGCCCACGAGAGAGAGAAACCCGTGCAGAAATTATGTCCCAAAAGCGCTCGCCGGAAAACTGGATTTTTGGCCGGAAATTAGCCGGAATCCAGTACCAGAAAATCATCTCAGGTGACCGGCAAAGTCCGCCTTGTTACCGGTCAAACATAACGGTCAACCGTTAAATACTGACGGTTGACTAACAGTCAATAACGACGCGCTAAGTCAATGTCTGAGTGACCTGAGTCAGAATCTAACTCAGTAGCTGATTGGACCTGGCCAAACCGTTGCAATCTTGCATAGGCTAAATGATGTGTTGCACCAAGATGGCGCTACACAACTCCAAACTCTCTTGGAAATGTATCAACGCCAACCACACCACTGCAACATCTTGCAATGCTCTTCCCTGTCAGTCCAGCCATGATGGCCATGCCTTTTTCATTCATATCCATCTGTACCTTCATATCATGTTGCACTATCCTGCAGCACCATCTTATCTTTCTCACCTGTAATATGAATTACCATGCTTTTCAAGCCTCAAGCAATCACTGCCTTTCATCCATACCCTTCATCGCTACAAACCAATGGCTACAACTCCTTTTCTTTGCCGACTTACCTGCAACCTCAGCTTACATCTTCCACAGAACTCCACTGCAACCATCACCAGCTCTTAGTAGCACCATGGCTTGACTGCAATTCCTTCTCACACTCAATTGTAAATCTGTACCTATTGCCATTTCAGTTCACATAGACACAACAACAATGTTCCTTCATTGCAGCTTCAAATCCCTGACAATCACTACACAGTTTCACTTCAGCTGCTCCATACATGCCTTCAATTCCAGATTCTGTAATTCATACATTTACAGTACTCATAATTCTAGTAACCCATCTTCTCAAATACCTGTAACCTCTCAGCGGCAACAATTCGTCACAATTCCATGCTCAGTCACCAGCTCCTGCAATTCTTGTAGTTTCATCTTCATGCACATGCAACAGTTCAACCTACTATATTCCAGTACAGCTGCAACACAATACATTGTCACAGCCATTGCAGTTGAGCTCCACCACTGCCTTCCATGCGCCATACAATCCTTCATTGCAGAAATCTGTAGCTCACCATGTGCATTTCAACCAAAAGCAACATCACACCACCATCCAAACCCAGCTGCACCTGACCTGGCCATAACATCGTTGCCACCAGTTCATCTCCAGCTGTACTTCAAATCTCAGGCTCACTGCAAAACAAAACCATCCAGTGCCATTCTTGCTTAACTGCATCAATTCCCAGCAACCATCAGTTCATGGCACCTGCAACACAATTCCAAGTCCCACGACTCCCACCACAGACCAACATCAATCAACCCCATTAGCTCCAACAACACAAGTTATCATTAACTGCAACCTCATGAGCCCAACGCCACCAATTATGTATCAGTCAGATAAATTATCATAACTCATCTCCATTCCCTGAATTCCATTTAAGCTCTTCATACTCCATCACCAGTGCCTTCGACTCGACTGCAATTCATTACTAAGCATACAATCACCAATAACTCCGCCTCATATCTCATGTATCCCCCAACAGCTGCACCAGTTCTGAAGTCCCATTAGCTCAGTACCCATTTAATCACAGCAGCAATCCTCTTACCCTACTCAAAACCAACACCTGCCATTCCAGCACCAAAGCCTTGTATTCTCCAGCTCTGCAACACAGCTCCATCTGTGGCAGCTGAGAATCATTACCAACTCCTTCTTGACCTAGCCATTCCCTTACTAACATCTCAGATTCTCAAGCTAGTACCCTGTCACCAGAAACACAACTCCCTGCAATTCCCACTGAAGCTAGAACCACCACCAGTACTACCACCTTGTCAAAGCCTAACTCAAGTTCCATGTATCTGCTTAGCCAACACAAACAGCTACAACCTAACCATTTCCTGCAGCTTCATACTGCCTATTCCATCTTCTGCTCACATGAATCACATCAACCACCACCTGAAGCAAGTAGCAACACCATATTAATTCCAGCATTCTCCATTTCAAAGCACAGCATCAACACAAGCTAACTACAATTTCCATTATCAATCTCCATTTCTTATCAATCTGTAGCAGCAATGACAAATCCTTAACAGATTCAATCCCACACTTGTACCCTTGAGAATTACCACCAATCTGAGATCCTCCAGCACCGAATCCACCGATCTCTTCTTCACCAGCAATACCCATCTGCTCAACTCAAACCCTACCGAGTTCTTCGTCGTCTCTGCGCCACAGCAGCAACACCCCTTTTTCATCTTCATGAATTTCTGACTCAAACCCATGTTGTAATTCGAGAAACAACACAAACCCATTCGATTTTTAACTCGAATCTCATTAGCAGAGACCCAAACTCGAATTCATCACCAACCAATTCGAAACTACCATCAGCTTCTCTTGCATCTATCCATCAGTTCCTTCTTTCAGTTCTCAATCATCCATATCTCAATCATTTCTGAGATCCATTCTTCACTTTGTTTCAATTATAGAGGAACCCTAACTTCAGCTTCAAATCCTCAACCACAATAGAACACGTCTCCTTGTTCTTCTACAACTAAATCACCGCAAATTTGAATCAAACTTAGCCCATTTGTTTCCTCTCAACAACTCTCCTCTCTGAGCCGCCATAGCTCAGCTCTGAAATTGAGACAAAACTACTAATAATTTGAGAGAAATGAATTCTCTCAATTTTAGGGTAGTGTAAGAAAGGTCACCAGAATTAGGCGCCCAAAATGGATATGGACTACCCCATTGTCTCCATAATTCTTGTACAGTCGAGTCCAGGGATCCGACATGATTATTTATAGATTTTTCTTGTAACTTTCTCGGACAGCGCCGGAAATGTCTCATTCTTTCGCCACTGGATTCGTCTTTTCGCTCCAAATGAATGCTTTCTTCTTCTTTGAATTCTTCCACCAACAACAGCCGTCCTTTACTTCCCATATCCACTTCTTCTCTTCAACGAGAGTCATCACTAAAGTTGTCATGATTTTCAGACAGAATTTGCATCACTAAAGCCGACATACTTTTCAGACAGAGATGAAGAAATAAGAGCAAATAATGAGAAATAGTCCGCCTCCAACGCTTTTGCCATGTTTCCTCCTCTTTTGATCCAAATGACTCCAAAGTACCTAAATACTCAAAAACAAAACATAAGATACATAATTTACAAGAAAACTAGCAGAGAAAGCATAAACAATAGATAAATAATAAGGTGTTTTATACACCTATCACATGGCTCAGCGATAAGGTTACAACGCTGCTGAAACCTGAGTCATGGAGATTTTGGGTCAATGAAAGGCCATCCAGGAGAGACACCTTGGATTCTCAACTTGAGCATATGACTTGAGTTGGGCGACTAAGGTAATAAGAGCTCTCCTAAGGGGTGTAGAGTATGACCAAGGCGCCGAGGTACACGGTTGAGCCAAGAGTGCCCGGGCCGTATGAAACTACCCTGGCCATTCTTGGAAAGTCTTGGCTATGATGCACTCGGCCCGAAGAAAACCCCACTTAGGGTGCAGTCTCGTAACCATAAGCGATATAGGAAAAAGGGATAAGAGGTTGCGAATACAACTGGTTGTTGTTAAGACTGGATGGGAGGAGCTAGTCTTATATTGCAGAAGTACGTCTCCTTGAAAGGGCAACCAGGAGGAAGATAAGGGCGGAACCCTCCATTAGGGAGATGATAAGTGTCTTAAGACGCAAATGTCATGAGACTTTTTACTCACGGGAGTATTAAGACTTGTCATATTTGTGCAAAATTCCTGAAGAGGAAATAATACAAAAGACAAGATAAGACGAGATCAATGGGTCATTGCATGCAAGTGTAAAGACGTCTTGTGATTTCGTCGCAAGACGGCAATGTCACAGGGCTTTAATTTCGCAAGAAAATTTAGGCCTGTCATATTGTCGCAGCAAAAATACAAAGAACAAAAAGTCAAGGCAATGTCAATGGGTTTTTACATGAAAGTGTAGAAACGTCCTGCGATTTTGTCATAAAGAGAAAAGATGGCAAAATAAGACCTTTAACTAGGAAGGCAAAATAAAACCACAAAAGATTTATAAATACTAACTATGTTTTATGCAAATAATTTATCGCTACAAAGATACTGAGAGGCAAGTATGGGAATTAATAAACAAGATGACATTATCTTTCTCGCAAGTACCTAAAATACCAAAAGCATAACTGAATTCGAAAATGGTCCAAAGTACATTGTTCGCAAGAAAAGAAAGAGTAATTCAAGAAAATAAAACTAGAACTCAATCTTCAATATCTTCTTCGCCAGCCTTATCATCTCCACCAACGTTATCATCTTTGCCAATGTTCTCCTCATTCTGGTCGACTCTGGTTTCTTCATTTGGCTTATCGCCAGTAGTTGTTTCATCACCAGCATCTCATTCTTTATTAGGGATTTCTTCTTCTAAATCTTCTTGGGAAACATTATCTTCACTACTTCCATAATCAAGGTCACTATCGGCAGCCCGAGGAGTCTCATCTTCATCTACTTTCAGAGGTTTGAGTGATACTTGAGAAAGAGATTTGGACAGCAAAATATCATTCACAAGAACTTCAGCACTAAGATGAGCTTGGCTCCTGATCGCGAGAACGGGCAAGATGAGCAGCAAGTAATCCATTTTCTTTGCGAAGCTTGGAAAGTTTAGAATCCAAAGAAAAAATGGAAGAATGAAGCTTCCTTTCAGATTCTGCGAAAAATAAGAACAAAAATTATTCAGGCGAACACCTCGCAAGGGAAATATTGCAAAGAAGTTTAACAAAAGAAAGATGTCTGAGGAAGTCAAAATGACTACCTTCCTTTTGCGAAATTAGATTTTGAATTAGTGCCAAGCAAGTATTTTCCCAATGATTCATTGCATCATCGAATTTATCTCCAACTAAACCCTTCAGGCGAGATTTTAGATTGTTTTCTTTAGAAATGAGAAAAGTATTCTCCTTCGCAAGAGAGGAATACGATTCTTCTAATTTGGAGTATTGTTCTTTGAGCTGACTTGCTTTTACACTTAAAGCTATCCTACCTTGAATAAGTGTATTTTTCTCAGTAATAGAGGATTCAGTTACTTCTTTAAATTCACTTTTCAGCGAGCGAAGAGATTATTCTTGACTATCACACACCTTTTGAAGAACGCTTAATTTATGCGAAGTGATCGCCACCATATTTAAAAGAGTTCGCTTCTCCTGAGATAGAGTTCTGTTTTCATCTGATAAAGTTTTCATCTCTAAGTTAGCTTTAGTCAAAGAATAAGAGAGGCGAGATATCTCACTACTTAGTGAGTTTTGCTCTTGAACTAATTGAGTATTCTCTTTGGTAATATTATCTATTTGATCAACAGAATATGTGTGAAGATTATCTAATAGATTATACTGATCCATCCAAATATCTCTATCAACGCGAGTTTCTTCAGCGGCGGATTCAAACTGAAATCTTTCCATTATTCGTTTCTGGTATAAAGCTTAACAAGCGAAAAAATATTTTAAGAATAAACAACATGGAAAGAACAAATTTGTGAAAAGGTAAGTTAAAGTTGAAGATAAGAAATTCATACCTTTTAGTTCATCATTCTTCCTGCGAAGAAGCTTGCAGTCTAAAGAAACATTTTGAAGTTTTTGATTTTCAAGACGAAGAGTGTCACATTCAAGGGTCTTGGTTTGAAGACTTTTCTTCAAAATTTCAATTTCTTTCTCCAAGGATATTTGCGAAACTATCCTATCAGAACCAAAATACTTAACCAAAATTTCGCAAACACCAGACTTGACAGGATCCACAGATGATCTCTTGACATCATCCAAAATATCAGATAAGGCTCTGAAGGCAATATCCATTCCGTCCGCAGTTTCTTTAGAAAAAGGGAGAGACTCAGATGGAATAACAGTAATAATAGAAAGTTGATGATCATAATTCTTTGTTAAAGAGATATCACTTGAGGGAGAAGTCTAAGGAAGATCAATGGTTGAGGTTATATCGGAATTAATTTGAGAAGTATTGGTCGCAGGAGAAGAAAAAGTTTCATTCGCAACAAACTCGGCAGAGGGAATTTCATCCATAACAGGATTGGTTGAAATATTAGCATCTGTTGCGATGGCTTCGCAGACAGGAAGTAGAGGTTCAAGTTGTAAAAGCGTTGAAGAAGAAGTTGAAAGACCGAGTTTGGGAAAGGAAACATAAGTTTCAATAGTTTTGGGTTGGAGAGATCTTTTAAGAGGTTTAGTGGCATCTCCGTCAACCTGCGAATCACAACTTAGATAAGAAACAGAGGCAACAATATTGTTATTAAAAAATAATGGTGTTTCTTACTACCTTGTCATTCGCAGACTTTCTCTTTCTCGCATGAACTTTGAGTTGCGAACTTCTGGGAGCGTTAGGGTTTTGAACTGTAAGTATTGGAGGTGTTTTTGCTGAAACGGAAACAGTATGGGAATTACACAAGGAACAAACAAGATGATCTCAGCAAAACAAAATCAGTTTCAACAAAATCAAAAGAAGAAAAAGAAGAAGAACTAACCTTGGTGACTCCATGGAAATAGAAGAGAACAGTAGCAGGAAGATGAATTTGATAAAAAAGAAAATTTGCAGATGATGAAGATTTGCAGAAGATATAAAGATGAAGAAGATGAAAACGAAACAAAAGTTGAAAATTCTCTTTCTTCCGAATCCCTCTTTAAATAGGCAAAGGAAGATAACCGGTTAATGATAAAACGTGCCAGTAATTAAAGGAATATTCAACACATGTTGACGGTTATGCTTAATTCACGGAGCCTTGTCGATATAAAAAGAAGTTGAAAGAAAAGATGAACAGCTGCGGCATTTTGAAGAACAGTTTCTCATGACATTGTCTCCTTCGCAGAGAAGACATGAGAAGAGGCAAGATGTAGGATCAGAATATCGCAAAAAGGACACATTTGTGAAGCTTGATCAACAACACTTTGCGAGCGTCGCAGAATGATTTGAAGAATGACATAACAGAAGATGATTGCAGAAACATGAGAAAAGTGTGATGACTCTGCGGTGTTTGTAGTGCTTGCAAGGATTGACAATATAACTCTTGCCAGAATATCGCAAGTCAGGTCCTAAAATAAAGGACAGATTAGCTGTCACCCACTATGTAAATCCCTATATAAAGAGTTGAATAGGCGTAAGGAAGAGAGAGATCTTTTTCGAGTGTTGAGCAAGTCATTAGGAGAGAGAAAGTCCAGAGCGGTTGTTAATTCTTTAGCTTCATTTCCTTTTTATCTTGTAAAAGTGGTGAGATTAATCAATAAAATTTATGATTGTTGATCAAAAAATGATTTGATTATATGAATTCTTGTGAGGGGTGTAGTGTGAGATTTCCTGCTACTACACCAGGATAATCAAAGGGGGTCTGGCCAATTTATTGAATGAATAGTGTCGGGTGAATTTTACATGTGGGGGATTAACCTTAGTACATGTGGTTGAAAATTCTGATAAAAGAAAGAAAAAAAAAATACATGTGGTTGAAAATCATTTTGAGTTTTAGAAAGAACTTTAGGAAATCGTGTCCTCGGACCTCGTTTCAGCCATTAGGCCTATTTCTATGCGTATGGCAAAAAAATGTTGTTTGGCATACCAAGTGGTATGGCAAACGAGTTGTGCTACTATGGGAAAATCACTGAGCGACAGAGCTTCTAGCGGTTGATATTCTTAATAACGTCAGCAATAAAGACTTTATCGCTGGCGTTATTCATAATATCGCTCGATGTTAACTATAGCGCCAACGGCTAGCTCTTTACCGCTATAAATAGGTAATTTTCAAACTCATAAGTTTATCCCAAAAAAATTTCTCTAAATTATCTTTTTATTTTTCTTAATCTAAATTTCTAAATTTTTCTCTTTCTCAATCTAATTTATTTTTTTGAAAATTCCCAAATGTCACAATTTCAAACCCAACTTGATTTTTCGGGAGTAGTGCTTGAAGGTGCCGTTAAGAAGATATGTGACAGTTATAAAGAAATAAGTAAGAAGAAAAGAACTCTCCAAGTTTTGGATATCAACCAAGTCAAAACCGCAACTAAGAAAGGGCAAAGAAAATCAACCTGGCATTTTTAGGGGCCACCCCAAAAGAATTAGGGGGTGACACAAAAAGACAAAAAAAAAGTCACCCAAACCTAAAACAAAGCCACCCCTTATCTCAAATTTTTCGAAATGGCAAATATTCCCTCCATAATCGGTAGTTAAGTCTACAATCGGGAGAAATTTGTTATATAGAGGAGATTCCATTTTCATATGATTGAGAACAACCAGAATCAGTAGTTTCATGATGTTTATTGCCTCCCGATTATGGTAGTAATTTTCAAAAACCAATAGGAATTTTAGATTTCTTTGTTTTCATAATCGGTAGTTTCATGATGTTTATTGCCTACCGATTGTATAATCTGTAGTTTCATGATGTTTATTGCCTCCCGATTATGGTAGTAGCCCCAAATTCGAAATTTTAAAAAACCAATAGGAATTTTAGATTTCTTTGTTTTCACAATCGTTAATTTCATGATGTTTATTGCCTCCCGATTATGGTAGTAGCCCCAAATTCGAAATTTTCAAAAACCAATGAAATTTTGGATTTCTTTGTTTTCACAATCGGTAGTTTGATGATGTTTATTGCCTACCAATTGTACAATCGGTAGTTTGATGATGTTTATTGCCTACCGATTATGGTAGTATCCCCAAATTTAATTATTTCAAAACAAAGCTAGGAAGAGAAGGACATAGTCACAATCGGTAGATAATTTTTTTCTCTCTAAACTACCGATTATGAAGGGACGTATAAGTATTTTCAACTTATTTTGTCATTTTGTGTCGCCCGTAATTCTTTTGGGGTCAACCCTAATGACGACAGGAAATCAAGGCAAAACAAATTTGAAGCCAAAGAAGAAGAGAAACAAAGGAGAATCCGTTCATGAGCGCATTGATTGGAAATTTGGTGAAATGAAGAAGATTAACAAGATGAAGAACATTGTCCCGAATTTTTATTTTTAAAGTCTTATGTTTCAAAATATTATTGTCTAGTTTTATGTCTTGTAAAAAATGACTATTTAATGATTATATCGAAGTTTAATGAATTTGAATATTTGATGAGTAATGTTGAAAATTAAGCTTAATCCTATTCTTAATCCAATCTTACATTTTAATTAGAGATACATTTAAACAAATATTAAAACCTAATACTTAGACAATTTTCAAATTAAAACATAATAAGAACTTAAACAAATACTTAGACAATTTAAATACTCAAATTAAGTGGACAATCGAGAAATTAAAACATAAATATTTTAAAATAGTTGGGCAAATATTTTAAAATGTCGAAACAATTTTCAAATTGGAAGTCTTTTTCGTAGATGCGACGATATTCCGCACGACACCTACGTCGAAGTTCCATCATAGTTGCACCATCCACACGACACCTTTGTTGAAATTCCATCATGGATTCACCATTCCTCAAATTTGGACCTTCTTGATGAAGTAAAGCAACAAACCTAATAACTTCCTTATTGATTGTACTGATGCGTTGAATCAACTCTGAAACATCACGATTGTTGAGATTCACTGTCTGTTCTTAAAATTTCCCAAAAATCATTTACGCCATAATGTTTCAAGATGTAATGTATTTCCGAATACAGTATCCTCAATAGAAGAAAAATAATTCATATACATTCATCTTCCACAACAGTGAATTTTGGTTTCCGCCTTATTTGACTTCTCCTATTTTGATTTCTGAATCTAATTTGACTTCTCCTAATTTCATTATCCACATTGGCACGATCAACAACTCTTCGATTTGCGTCAGCACGTTGGTTTTCTACGAACTCAGCAATGCTCATATTATCAGCCATACTCTCCGAGGAATTGGAAGAGTGATGAAAATAATTGGAGATTGAGAAATTATAGAGATGTTTAGAAATTCTGGTGTGAGTTGAAATGAGATTGAAATTACGTATTTATAGAGGTGAAAAATAGTATCCTTTGGATGAAGATCTGATAAGCGATGATCAGAGAGCCGAGTGGTAGCTTGACTAGCGTTGGCGACTCATAGACCAGCGAGAGCTGACTTGACCATCGAGTAATGGACACTCTATCGTTCGCTAGAAACTCTGTCGTGTATGCCTTCTTCCTGGCATATAGGCATATGAGTTTGGCAATTTGGCATACCCATAGTGAGTGCATATATGCCAAAAATCAATGTTTGGCATATGCATAGGAATAGGCCTTAAACACTCGTACCTACAGACGCTTTCGCTATAAAAGCAAGCAATCAACCATGAATATTCTACAACAACAAGATGTTGGTCGTACCAACACATGGCACAAGGTCATATTACTCGGTTTTTAGCCTTGGCAAGGTTCATCTCTCAAAGAACAGTCCCAACATTTATTTAGCAAAGCTTCCTTTCTCAAGTGCTGATCATGGGTTACTAGCCGATTCTGATAACACCAATTCTTTACCACCTCATCTGATCTTAACACTCTTATACGCATTAGAAATCATAACTGAAAAACGTGGGACGTTTCATTTTGCTTGCTTTCACTTGTGGTGCGTATGGATCGGCTATGTTTGCCTCAACCTGCTTACATCTCCCACATCGTAGTAATAACGAATCCAGTGATATTATTGAAGAATTTCAGGTACATGTGGACTATCTACATTTCATTTGGTTCTGAATCCGCAATAAGCGCTTCAAATATATCGAATTGGCTCCGGGTTTGGAGAAAAGGGGCAAGTGTTTTATATGGGTGTTAAGACCACCAAGTGAATTTGTTGCAAAATCTGAATTCAAACCGGAATGGTTACTAGGTGCTCGTGAACATCACAGAATCAGGACAGCCGCTATAATCTGATAATGGAAAACTACCACTATCCATACGGACTAACTACTTGTATGCGATGTTCCTCACAAGACACACCAAAGTAATTGCATCACTAGAGTTTGCAACTTGTATCTGACAAATATTCGGTGAATCATCTTGTTACAGGCAAAAAGTAAAACAGCAGAACGCAAAAACGAGCATCCATGACATATGAAGAATCCACACAAGAAATCCCATCCCATCCCTAGATTTCGCTAAAGAAACAAGGTAAATCACATAACACTGATGACTAGCAGAAAATGTTAGGCGACACTAACTAATTAATATAATCTTCAAAAACAAAGTTCAGCATCTTAAGGATCTGGGTTTTTAATTTTACACCAACACATTTAGTACAACTAACTATACAACTACTGCAAATTTTGACAAGACTACTACGCACTTACAGTCATCATTTTCCACAGGAACTTGATACAGGCACCTCACACACTATTACTAGCATTCTGAGTTTAGATGTTTTCTATAGGTACTAGGCAAGAAATCAGCGAAATACGTATAACAACCATGGACCAAATCTTAAAGGGTCCTGGTGGTTTGGGGTACCTTGATAAGGCTTTTCGTAACCACCTTGCCCTCTTTGCCATTGACAATGTAGTGGCTTTTATCTGTAACACGTTGAGCAGAATAGGAGTAGGAAACGCAAGGGTTTCCTTTCCACTTTGACAGTAACTCAAGCAAGTGTCTGTCAAGGTCTTCTTCCTTCCTAATCTTAAAACTGGTGCAATTTTCCTATGTTATCTAAGAAGTTCCAGTTGGCTTTCTATCCTTAGGACTTCTAGACCTCACCCCAAAACTAAATTTTTATAGATTCAAATAAACTAGTTCTGCAACATGTTGGAGCAGCAGTTACAGGTGACAGGGTAATAGAAACCACTTAGATTCAGGTTCAGGCGGCCTTTATGTGGGGATGGTTTACAGGTGGCCAACAATGTATACTCCAAAAGCTAAGTTAATGTTCACATGGGACAACAAGAATTCGCTGTATGTTCTAATTGGAATTAAAAACAATGTCTAAATTAACAAAACCTCAGTGTACCCATCCTTTGCAGCGTGCCACCATCCAATGAAAATGGTTGAGACGAAAGTTACAACTTAACTGAAGGACAACTTAACTGCAGTTGAAATTGTCTTCCCAAAAGAGAAGTTCCATTGTTCTATAACTACTAAGAAAATAACGTGAGCATTACCGTGTGTGTTTGATCCTCGTGAATCCTATTCAGCAAGTCTAGCGAATGCGAAACACTCCATAGCCTCATCCCAATACAGTCCGACTACGTTTCCCACCACCAAATTGTTGCGCTGAACAAACCGTGATTGCCATTGAGCTTGGTCGAACACAATGTAGCCTCTAATTATCCTAACTGTCATAAAAGTGGGTACAACGGGAGTGTGCTGCAGATCTCTTACATTTATTTCAAGCTGATTGAGATCGGGATCCATCATATTCATGTGAAGAGGACAGTCATGTTGATAAATCCAAAACGTTTCCTCGATATCAATTCTTCTTAGAACTTTAATAATTTCCCAGCCCAAATAATAAGGACCATTTGGGGCTAGGGGTGGTACTGGTACTGGGTCTCTATGAAGATTAAGTACGTGCACAATATAGAGACGAAGAAATGGGGCTTCAGTATCAGTTTGTACATAAACTCTGTCACCTGCACTTAACCTATTAGGTATGGAGAAATTGGTTGAAAACCAATTCTCAGGATCATCAACCTTATTTCCCAAAATATATGTATTTCCGGTACTCCTCAAACCCATCGTCAAATCCGTAAAATCAGCGACATCATTACTTCTAAAGTCATAAACCCTAACTTCATGATTTCCCAGATGAGGTTCAGGCAATTGTGGAAATATTTCAGATTCAAATTCATCTGCTGGAAAATGAATACCTAAATATAAGTCTTGCTGAGTTAAAGCTTTTGTTACCTCTGGAGTTTCTCCCACATCATCATCCTCCATCTCCTCCTCCTCCTCATCATCTGTTTCTCCCGTATCATCATCTGTTTCATTATCTTGGTCTTCAACATTTTCTTCAACCTCAGTTAGTTGTTCTGGTTCTTCATCACCAGAATCATCCAACTCTTCTTCATCTAGTTGTTCCCCTTGTGCTGCTAGTTGTTGTTGTTGCTGTTGCAGCCTCTCAATTCTAGCCAGAAGCAATGGCCTTAGAGGCGCTGGCATAGCATCTAAACCAGATCGTGTCATTCTAAATCCTTGCCACATGATTAAAGATTTCACAGAGAGGATTTAGGGGTTTTGGAAGATTAAAGATTTCACAGAGAGGATTTAGGGGTTTTGGAAGAGACGATTTAGCGATTCGGAGGGGAGACCAAGAACATAATTCTCACATTTGGTCTCGCTTCAATTTTACAAGGGAGTGATCGCTTTTATTTATTTTACAACAAGAAAGTGATGCGTGCCGAGACGACACGCGGCATCTCACGGTGATAACTTCCAACTCTCTCCGACGTTCAATAAAATTAGACTATTTTGCGTCTATTTGGCCTGAAGAGGCGGTTATTGCTTTCCCTTGTAAGCAAATTGTTGCTTGTTTAATGTTTTGTGCTTGTTAGGAAATGTACATCAAGAAAAAGATTTTCACTCCTATCCTTTGGTAGAAAAAATTGAAAAATTGAGAAGCAAAAAAAATCTTTGTGAAACAAAAATAATCCATTTTTGTTCACCAATGTCTTATAAAATTATATCCATTTGAACCTAATTACGTGAGCATTTTATATGGTTTTTGAAGGTTAAGTAAACCTATCTAACAACACGATAACACTGCACAAAGAGATACATTGTGTTATTGACAATTTATTTTGAGGACGTGACTCTTCCGTTAAAAAACTACATTCTTTAAGGTGGAACAAAGTAACTGAACCGAAGTCTGAAGGAGGGTTACTGTAGTGACCCATAAGCTCTTCAACTCTATTTGACCAGTCGAGAAGCTATTTATCCGCTAATGACTTGATTAACCAAATATGAACATTAATTAACTAATAGAAATTAAACTAGCAATAACCTGGAGATGAAACTAGTACCATTGGGTGGACCTCGAAAACTACTTGAACATGTTAATCGGATACCGGACGAAGAAAAAAACATCGAGAAGGCCAAAATAGTCATTTTGCAACAAATACTATTAAGGCAACCAAGAATGTTCTCAGGGCACCTCTGCCTCAAGGAATAAAAGAAATTGTTTTGGTTGCCCATATCTAGCGTATTGCTGACTTAACTAAATTGGTTAACAAAAACCAAATCGATTGAAGATACTTTCATTTATTTTTCTTCTATTTTCTTCTTCCATGTTCTTCTTTCTGCAAGTGATTGTGAGATGAGATTGAGAATTGATTTGAGAGAACCTGACAATGAAGATGTATAGAATATGAAAGAGATGGGGTTGTTATGAATTACGAAGGAGAATATTCAGAATGCCAACTGCTCTCTCTCTGCAATCAAAATCCAGAATCTGTTCTTCATTTACTTTTACACCACAACTTCTCGCAAGCTATTTGGAACTACTTCATTGCTGGATGTAATGTTAAATGGGTGCAAGCAAGTTCAGTAGAAGCTCAAATGCTGGCTTGGAAGAAAGAAGAGGCAGAAACAGGGGCAGGAAAATATGGCCAATTCTCATATTTGCTATTGTCAGAGCCATTTGGGAGGAGAGAAATAAAAGGACAATGGCTCACAAATCATCAAGAGTTGAAGGTGTATTCATAAACTTAGTTAAGGCTCTAATATACCAATGGAGAAGTGAAGAAAAATGGTTATGGGGCAACGATTTTAAAGATCTAATCACACATTGGAAAGTTCTAATTGATAGCATGTAAAAAGATGTAACATTTGATTGATTGGATAGCTCTAATTCATAGCACGTGAAAAGCTTCAACACAAAAATGGGGACTTTTGGGTCTTATTACATTTTTCTTTTTGTATAATTTTTACCTTAATACTCAAAAAAAAAAAATTACGAATGAGAAGAATTAGGGATTGTTAAGGTTCTGTGATATATCAGAGAGAATTGAACTAAGATTTTAAATTGATTTCGAGCTTGAATGGAATTAATAGTTAGTTGAGTTGCTAACAGATGGAGAACAAAAGGTTTATTGTTTAAGTGAGGTTGAGGAGTTGTTTTGATGGTGAATCGGAAAATTAGGGTTACGTGGAAATTCAGAGCAGATTCAAAGGAAAAAATTGATGGTGATGAAGATTATGAGATTGAGAGAAGAAAAATAGAATAAAGACTAGTTGATGGGCAGTGGTACCGACTCTGGTGTTGGTTCAAATTCAGAAAATTGAGGGGAAAAGGGAGGAAGTACATGGGAATAGGAATTTGTAATTAAGGTAACTCTTCCTTGATAAATTCAAGTTGTCATATCTATTGATGTATTAATATATGTGGGACTTTGCTACTGTTAGGTTATTTTTTATTTGAAATATTATTTATGAATCCCTAAAAAAATATTAGGACTTGAGTTATGAGTTAAACCAGTGATGTTGTGTCTAGTGTAGAAGAGTTAGAATTAGAAATTATTGAATAAATTATTGTTGAAGTTGAGATAGTGACTGAAGCAAGATCTGTTGAGTATGTAAATGGACGTTTGTTGTTTGGTCTGATATAGAGAAGAACTGAAGCTTAAGTTGTTGTAGTTACAATAACAGAAAATATAATGAAATATATAAACCGGTGATAATAGATTATGTATGTACATCATAGGATTTAAAACATATATAAAAAATAATTGCTATCGCACGACGTCAACAATATAGAAGCGGCAAATATGGGTCGAACCCACAGGACAATACTGTAACCAATATAGTCAATTTTGACCGATATTATCGGTTTCGGCACTTGAACAAGACAAATCCAATATATCAGTGATATGAAATATGACCGATAATCTCGGCCAGTGTACACCAATACGGTCGATTTATTGCCAATATTACTAGTTTAGAACCGAAATTATATCGATATTTCCTATGTGTGAATAATATTTGTCATAAAAATTATAGGTATAAAATTTGGAACCGAAATTTGCACCGATATTTCAACGATAATCTCCTCAATATGAATTTATACCAGTGTATCGATTCCGACAGAGATGAACCAATATCTGATATTAACTACATTAACTGTAACTAATATTCCTAATCGATTAACCAATATGGATTTCTGATTTTTAAGAGAATGCAATCAAACTAAACTATTACAGTAAAAACAACGAAGGATAATCTGTAACCATGGTTTATAGTATCCACCAGTTTTTCTATTTAATTGCTAAAATGAAACATAACTCTGAAATATTTATTTATTATCTGTTCTATCGACATCACCTATTATATGCATTAGAGTCACAAATATCACTGGTATACCCAAAGCATAGCACATCAAAAAACTAAATCCAAGCATGTACCATTAAATTGCATCAGATTTTTTTTTATAGAGTACTCAATATAGATTCACAAATAATACTTGGTTATTCTAAGCATACTTCATCAAAGGAATTAACCCAAGCATGAAATATCAGACAATGAGACAAATATATTTGTAATCAAATAATTACGCACGATGGTTATTGTATCATATAAAACCAGTGAAACAACTATTCATATTTCGATTAATCAATAACAATATCAAGAACTAATCTATTCAAATCATAATGGTCTTTTTCTCAATTAACAAATTCAAAGTAGCCTAATACTCCAAGTGGTTTACCGGGAAATATTTTGCTCTCATGCTGCGAGAGCCTCTTTAAATTAGCAGATTTTTGGTCATTTGATCAAAGTGGAAGATGTGATGACACCTAACAATGAGTTAACTCTAATATTTCACGTCGAATATTTGGTCAAAGTGAAAACTCTTTTTGATCGGAGATAGGTTAAGTCGTATTATTTGCTTGAAATAGAATGACTCACCCAATATTTCATTCTCCTCAAAAAACATCCTACTAAAAGCTTTCTTCATTTAGTTCATTCATGATAATAATATAGGTATTTACATATCATGGTTCTAAGCATAATGGTGATGTTATTCTTTCTTACTTCATGAAAGAAGGTTTGTTTTGATTTTTCTATTTTTATATACATGGGATAAAAATCTAATCAATCTAGGCTCATAATCATTAATAATCAATGATTCACTTGGTGAAAATTGTATAAAAAAAACTAAGTTTTTCGATTATCATTATCATGATCAGTACCTCCTATATTCAGTTAGATCACTAGTCAACTTGAATTTATATGACCTTCTTTTCCTCATCAACTAAAAACAATGAAGAACAACGTTCATCATCTTTTCTATATCTTTATCACAAGTTTCATTATCATTCATTGTTAAGTTATTATAATCACCATTAACACCAACATCACACTACATCAGTACTATTAGCAATAACCATCCACACCATTCACAAAAACATCACGCCGGAGTAAGTTTCTGAATTCTCAAAGAATAAAGTTTCTTTATCTCAGGCAACAACTGATGATGGGAGAGATGCAGAGTGCCATGGTATTTATGAAAGGAAACCAAATATCAGTGTACGAATAAGTCAAATATTCGGTGACTAACAGGGGTTAACTCAATGTTAGATGATGTCACATATTATTAATTATGACGGCTATAAATACGCTCGCGAGAGCAAAAAAAATTCCCAACAAACCCTAGTTACAAAAATCAAGCAATACATGGTGAAAAGATGAGGATACCCAAATACACCACTATCTTTTTGTTTCAACCTATAAGTCGGATACCAAGTGTGATCGTCTATGCACAAATTCGAGACAATACAACAACTTGATATTAACTTGACAATAGTTACGGTGCAAGATCGATTGACTATAAGATGAAATTTGAGTGATTAGGATTAACGTACAAGTGTATTTACTTTTAATTATAATAAAAAATTATAAGTACGGAAAATAAAAGTAAATAACACACAAAGTTAATGAGGAAACCGCAAATACAGAAAACCCCCATTAATATCATATTGGCATACTTTCCCAAAAAACAAAGAGAAGACCCCATTGAAGACGGGAGTGAGGACCTAGTCCAGTTTTGAATACTCTCAGAATTAAGCCGATATACAAAGTACAATGCCAACTTCGCATAGTTAAGACCAAGTAATCCACCCCGAGTTACTTAGTTCCTTAAGTATCTATGCATTAAAGACCTACCATTCACATACATAAATCCCAAGATAAAATATTAATCTTAAGTTGCTTTACCGATGTAAAGTCTGAAGCACTCAACTTCTTTTGATCGTCTTCCAAACAGTAAAGGAAAAACGTTGTTTGGTATCTACTGTAATAATCTTTTAGAAAAAGAATCATTGAGTTATGACAAAGGCTCTTCCGCTTAAACAAGTAAACAATTTTTCGGGTAAGATCAATCCAAATCAATAACTTAGATTCGGATTCACAACTATCAGATTCGGTTGAAGAATACCACTAATTGATAGTTGTCGATCTAAACGACTTTATGATCAAATCTATCAAAAGATAAACAGGATCTAAGTTGGATCCCAATCGATGAACATGTGTGCACAATCACGAGATATAAAAACCAAACCAATAAGAAAAATCTTCTTGTTTTTCAAATCTTCAATTGCCTTCTTATGTACCTGCATGCCACAAACTTGGATCCACTTATGATCGATCACACACAAAATGGAGTCTGCTAACAATGGATGATCACAAGTTGTCTTTAAATCTAAAAACACTTCCAAAGATTCCGTCAATACTTTGATCTAGTTTGAGTGACCTTTATTTCAGAAGAGAAGGCTCTCAAGAATAATCAAACTAAGTGCAAAAAAGGTTGTTAGAGCATCGCTCGTTCGAACTCACAAGCGTTGCTATATCAAGCTTGTTTGTCAAGTTTAGGAGATCAAAACTATAAGTCTTGATTTCTAGTCTACTTATAGTCATGTCTCGGATTAGGATAAAATGTGTAGTTGAGCTTTAGAATTCACGGCGTTCATCGATTGAAGACGAAGATCTACTAAGAAGATCTTGGAGGAACTTCATCAACAAAAGGTATGTGAATACTAAAACTTATCTATCACTAAAAAGTCTATTATATTCTATCTCCTATTAAGACTTAGTCGTCTAGCTATATATACTTTTACATTATACACATTTAATATTTCGAGCTGAGTTTAAATCACTTATATCTTTCTCAAAATATGTGTTGGAAAGATTTTTGCTTTAGCTACGTTCATTATTATAATTGACGAGTTTAATTGAAAAAATTTATTTGTTGGAAACTAAATAATGAGTCAAAAGATGATCATGTGAAAATTGCCTTGAAACATCTTACATGATTTGTGTGAGAGAATCATTTGATGTCGACTCGGAATGTTTCGTCTTGATCATTCGATTACTTGAAAATTGCTTATAAGCTAATGGTTTGTGTGAGACAGCCATTTTCTTCTTCTAAGAATTTTTTAATGATTGAAATGAGAGTTTAAAACTAAAATCCATGTCTGGAAAACATCACAGTACGCTTACTTAATGTACAAATTGTGTTGGTATGATTCAGGTCTGGAAACCAAGTTTTCATACCAGTATGTGAATGGTTTTAACTATTAAAGTCCGGGAACCAAGTTTGCATACCAGTATGCGAACGGTTCAATCTGGGTTAGGTCTAGGACAACAGTATGTGTACTCGTTTGCGAACTGTCGAACAAGACCAAAGTCCGGAACTCAAGTTTGCGTACTTGTTTGCAAAATAAGTGGTGAAAGTTATAAAATCGGTTAAGTATGATTTCATACTCATGAACAAATACATTTATAAATTAAGGAATGCAATCTTAGAAAACCGTGGCTTAATGTTCATGAATTGATTTTCTTGAATCAAATCTGATTTTATTTTAATTGTGTCTTGTATACTTCTACGATAATATAAACAATTGAGCAAATCTATGAGTAACATGTAGTTGCAGGATTTCCCACAACACACCCCTTGTAATATCTTGATAATAATCTCTTGACCTAAACTAATTCGATATTAAAAGTATGATTAAAATTCTAAAAATTGTAAATAGACACACGGATTTTTACATGGTTCGATCAATTTGATCTACATCCATGATTCTTCACTATGATTGTTTTATTTTACATTTGATTAACATTGATAATCTCCATTCATGGAGTTCTAAATCTAATTTTGGGGAAGAAGAGGATAAAGAAAAATACATTTTCTCTCTCTAAAAATCTCTCTGCAAAATATTTCTCTCTCTCCTAAAATTATCTCTCCCCTCAAGACTCTCTCAACTCTCAAAAAATACATCATCCCTTCCTGAATCTATTGGATCTCTATTTATAGGAAATTACCTAATGGGTGACAGCTAAGCTGTCCTCTAATTTTGGATAACTCTTGCGATTGTAGGAGCAGAATCTCGCAGCATTATTATGCTTGCGAATAATTAACGACGCAACAAATGATAGCTTGCGAAATTGTGGAGAGAAAAGACATCTTGCGAGCAAGGCTGTGAAGACTCGCATGACATATTTTAGATCCGAAATTGCGGGGCAACACAACTGTCATCTTTTATGTAAAATCATATAAATAGCCATTTAGGCATGAGAGAAAGAGAGAGTTCTTTTGGGAAAATAGATTTTGGAGAGACATTTGAAGTTAGAATTTTGTAAAGAAAGAGAGAGACTTATTTTCTTGATGATCTTCTTCCCCAAAAAACTAGAGCTCCAAATATTCATTAATGGAGTCTCAATTGTAAAATCATGTAATTACATACAATCACTAGTGAAGAACCATGGATGTAGATCACAATGATCGAACCATGTAAAAATCTTTGTGTCTCTTTTACAATTTTAGTACTTTAATCTTCATTTTCATATCAAATAAATTAGATCATCAAATCAAATTAATAGAATCTCATGAGGGTGTAGTTGTGGGATTTCCTGCAACTACATAATTGGCGCTAGAAACAGGGAGGAGAAAAGGATTTATCCTTCCTGTAATTTGTTGGTTCAAGAGATTTCCATGAAGACTTGCTACGGTTCATATTTTTCTAGATCTTAAAAAAAAAAAATTAGGTTCAAAAATGGAAATTTCATGGAAGAAGATACACTTTCAGGGAGTAAACATCATCAACAATTCAAACATATGAAAAGAATAAGAGAAAAAAATTAGTTTCTGTGGTGAAATTCACGGAAGAAAACCAAGGTTTCAATGGAAGATTTCCATATTCAGGAGAAAAGGCAAAAAGCAAATTGTTGAAAGAAATTAAGGAAGAACGAAGAGAAGATAAGAGGCAGACGCTACAATTTCTACCACAAACAGAAATTCGCATTGGTGGTCAAACATCAAAGAAAGAGGGTGCGAATTCCTAGATCCTGAATTCACAAACCATGCGAATGTTTCACAAATTTATGAAGTACGAGCGAAGTACAAGATAAATTCAAAGTATGGTTTTACACTAAAACACAAATAAGGTCCAGCACAGTTGGTCATGTTCATGGAGTTCGCATAGCAGGACGCAGGGTCGATTTGCACCTCACGCAAATTTTTCCGCATTATTTTGTTAAACTTCCAAGGAGGAAGATAATGTCAAAAGTTAGTATTGTGCGTTTCTACCGCACAGTCAAGGACGCACAGATGGCAAAGGGGGGAAGAGAACAAGCTTTAGTTCGCATGTTCGAATCTCACCATACGCGGTGGTTATTTCGCAAGTTACTTCGATCATTTCGCAAGAAGAAAGTAGATGATAATTTCGCAGAGATATTTCGCAAACAAGAGGTAGCACAGATGGTCAACAGTGAAGATAAGGAGTTTGATGTCTAGGGTTCAAATCTCCCAATTCGCAAAGAATTTTTTCCCTTCGCAAATGTTTACCTTGCGAACGTCCGCAGCATGAACACTTCGCAGATGTTCGTTTACTTCGTGCAAATGTTTACTTCGCACAGTCTTTGATAATTTCGCAAGAGTATTTCGCAAAGAAGAAAGTTGATGACTATCTCGCAAATTAATTTCGCAAGAGAGGGTTAGAACAGTTGGTATGGTGCGAGTGTAGTAGCAGGATTTCCCACACTACACCCCTATTAAGATCCTATAAAAATCTAAGTGAAACTAGTTGAAGATTAAAGAATTAAACGACACTTTTATTATTTAGATCTCAGAAATGTTTACAGAAAATATTCAAACTCAGAATTACAACTTTCTTTTATGGAGTTTCTCTTTCCTCAAGGTTTTCTCAACTCTAAAAAATACATCATCATCATCTGGACTTACTTGAACCCTTTATATAGGAAATTACATTGTGGGTGATAGCTAAGTTTTTCCCTTCTTTCGGATATATTCTGCGATCTCATCGTGGTATTTACAATATTAATCTTCGCCAACTTTTGTAATCCTCGTGAAATAACACTCTCATAGCATGTCTCTTCAATCGTCGTTATTATGATGCTTCCTCGTGACGCTCGCCAAATGTTGTGAAGAATCCTCACGACACTCTCGTGAATAATGTCATTTATACTTATAGGAATATTTGACCTTCTCGTGAAAGCGTTGTTCTTATCATGAGAATATCGTTGTGGTGATATTCTGGTACTACATCTTGCCTCTTCTCATGTCTTTTCTGCGAAGAAGAAACGATCATGAGAATCTTTAATTATCGCAAGAATATCTGAACTTTTTTCTCCGGCGATATTCCGCTAATTCAGCTTTCTTTGTTAACACGTGTTGTAAATCTGTCCTTTTGTATTGACACGTCTCACATAATTTACTCCCTTCTTTGCCTATAAAAGGAAGAGTCAAATTTCATTTCTAGTTTTCTTCTCTTAACTCTCTTTCTTCTTTACTTAGTTTCTTTACTTTTTGTTCTGCAACTTCTTCTCCTTCTCATTCTTCTGCTACTGTAATAATGGAGTCCTCGAGGTATATTTTTGATAAAAAAATTTTTATTTATATTCTTCGATCTTCTCTTACTTAATTCTTTATATCCTTATATTATGTATTCTTCAGCAGAGCTGCATCTATTTCCCAATCCTCGACTCAAAAACCTATTATTCATAAGAGGCCGACTGGAAAAAGGAAAGAAAATTCTGCGAGGAATAAGGTAGTAAGAAACACATTCTATTTCTTAATAACAATATTGTTGCCTCTGTTTCTTATCTAGATTATTGTTTGCAGAATAACGAGGGTAATGCTAATCCTCCTAAAAGATCTCGCCAATTAAATAAGACCTTTGGAAGTAATTTCTTCATTCCTCCTTTAATATCTGCGAAAGCTTCACCTACACCTGTGCAATCTGATCTTCCTCCTTCTTCTGGAGAGAAGCTCGCTTTCACTACCACTGCCTCTACTGGTCCTTCACCAATTCAAATTGCAGAACCCATCATACCTGAAATTCCCTCTAGCCATTTACTTCCTTCAAATGTTACTTTCCCGAAAACTCCTCCTTTTGATGATACAACCATTGCTAATGACTCAAATCATCAACTTGTCCCCACTTCCTCTATTTCACCTTCTAAATCCCTTCCTTCATCAAATGAGACCATCGCAGGAATTGATGTTGCTTTCAAAATTGTATCTAACATTCTAAATAATGCTAGAGATTCTTCTACTGATTCTCTCCAAAGCGAAGTTTGCGAAACTTTGCTCAAATATTTTGGCTCAGACAATTCTGTTTCACGAGCTTCTCTAGAGAATGAAAATGCTGCTTTGAGAAAAAGTCTTCAAGATAAGACTTCTGAATGTGAAACTCTAAACCACAAGCTCAATAACTCTGTACTGGATCGCGAGAATCTTGCTAAAAAGATTGATGAGCTAAAAAGTAAGCTTCTTTTTGCCCCTGTCCTTTTATCTTTTTATTCTATTTCCATATTATTCGTACTTAATCCTCCCTTTAAATTCTTGGTTTATATGTTAGTTTCCAACCGAAATCGTTTCATCGAAAAACTTAAATCTGAAACCATAGCTGATGAAGCTCGCATTGAAAGAGATTCTTGGATGGACCAGCATAGTAGATTAGATAATCTTTATACATATTCAGTTGATCAAATAAGAAATCTCACGAATGAGAATAATCACTTATTGCAAAATCACAGTTTTCTAAACAACGAGGTTACTCGCCTCTCATATTCGTTATCCAAGACTAATTTGTCTATAGAATCTTTGTCAGACAACAATAGAACTTTATCTCAAGAGAAACACAAATTATCAAGCTTGTTGGCGATCTCCTCGCAAAAAGTAAACAATCTTCAAGGGATATGTGATGACCAAAAGCAGTCTCTCCGCTCTCTTAAAAATAAACTTGACGAAGTAATCAATCATCTCACATTGAAATAGACAAACTTATCAAGGGTAGACTAACTCTTAGTTTGAATGTCAGCAAGCTTCGAGATGAATATTCCCAATTAAAGGAATCTCATTCCTCATTGTCAAAAGAAAATTCATATTTACGCACCAAAGAAGAGAACATGAAATCTCGTATAAAAGGCATGGTTGGCGACAAATTTGATGATGCTATGAATCAATGGGAGAACTGCCTCTTTTCATTAATCCAAAACTTAACTTCGCAAAAAGAAGGTAGTCAATTATGACTGCCTCACTTGTTGATTTCCCTTGTCACAATTTATGTTATATTTCTATAACCTTTCATTATTTTGTTGCTCGCAGAATCTGAAAAAGGCCTTCATTCTATTGTCACCAATCTTACTAAGGAGCTGACAAGTGTTCGCAAAGAAAATAAGACTCTTCTTCTCAACCTTTTTAGAAACTCGTGATAAAGCAGAAAGAAGACTTGATTATCTTGAGTATTTCAAGAATATAGAGATCGAAATCGTGACAAGGGTTTCCTTCGCCAAGTTCATCTTAGTCTTGAAGTTCTTGTGAACGAAATTTTGATCTCCAACTCTCTTTCTCCCGTATCCGTTCCACCTTGAAAGTTGACGATGATGAAGTCCCTCTTCCTATGGACAAAGATTTAGAATATGCGTCTTCTGAAGGATATGTTGAAGAAGACACTGAAGAAGAAGATGATCAAGGAAAAGAAAAAAACCCTCTAAAAGAAGGAGAAGATCGTAACAAAAAGAACTCTGGCGATGATGTTCGAGATGAAGGAAATATTGGTGATGATAACAATCCTGACAATTCCAAATTTGGCGAGACTACCGCTTGAAGCTTGAGTGCTATTTTTAATTTATTTTTTCTTCTTCTTTCTCGCAAATGATATAACCCTTATGAACTATAATATTCTCAAGAAACTTAATGAAATCCTACATATTTATTCCCTTGCTTGCCTCCTCATTAAATTTCTTGAGACTTGTTGAATTAAACTTGTTTCTTGTGATAAAGAAATCTTCCCTGCATGCTTAACAAAGAAGAATTAATTTTTGAGATTATTCTATTGGTCTTATTTTGCCTTCCTAATTAAAGGTCTTATTTTGCCAATTTTTTATTTTTTGCAACAAAATCGCAGGACGTCTTTACACTTTCATGTATTGACCCATTGATCTTGTCTTATCTGCATTTCTTTATTGTATTGCGACAATATGACAAGCCTAAGTTTTCTCGCGAAAACAAAGCCTCATGACATTGCCGTCTTGCGATGAAATCGCAGGACGTCTTCACATTTGCATGTAAAAACCCCTTGATCTCATCTTAACTTTTTTCTCTTTTGGATTTTTGCCTCTGTATAATTTACGTGACAATATGACAGGCCTAAATGATCTTGCGATCTTAGAGCCCCATGACATTGCCGTCTTAAGACACTTATCATCTCCCTAATGGAGGGTGCCGCCCTTATCTTCCCCCTAGTTTCCCCTTCAAGGAGGGCACATCGGCCATACAAGACTAGCTCCTCCCATCCAGATTTAACAACAACCAGTTGTTTTCGCAGCCTCTTTTCCTTTATGCCTATATGGCTTATAGTTACAAGACTGCACCCTAGGTGGGGTTTTCTTCAGGCCAAGTGCATTGTAGCCAAGACTTACCAAAGATGGCCAGGGTAGGTTCGTCCGTCCCTGGCACCCTTGGATAAACCGTGTACCTCGGCGCCTTGGTCATACTCGCACTTCTTGGAAGAGACTCTCGCCGTCCAACCAGGGTATAACCTTATAAAATTGGAAATCCAAGATCTCTCTCCCGGATAGGTTTTCTTTAACCCTACATCTGTATGACTCAGTTCCAGAGCGGTATAACCTTATCCCGAATCATATAAAGAGATACCCCTTTATAATGTGCTTGTAGGTCTTACATTTGCCTCTTACGAAATTGTACTCGCGAACTAAGTTGCACGCCATAAAGGTTTGTCCCATTCTCTTAATCTCTGCGAAATTTCATTCGTGTTTCTCGCGATATTGCTCGCGTAATATTTAAAGTAAAGTAGTCACTGATAATAACCTTTAATTATGCCAATATTTCTTACCTTACAGTATTTGTCACTGATAATACCTTTTCAAAAATAGTCTATTCCATGGTCTCTCAAGTCGTTGGCCAACATCTCTTCCTTCAGGATCCATTAACTTGTATGCCCCATTTCCAATTATTTCTTTAATTAAGTAAGGTCCGTCCCATTTTTTCGCCAATTTTCCACCATTCTCTCGCTGATATCTCGGTGTCTCTGCGAACTAAATCACCAATTTGGAATTCCCGTTTTTTGACACGTTTGTTGTATTTGCGAGCTAACCTTCGCTTGTAGTTTTCCATATGCTGTAGAGTTTTATCCCTTTTTTTTCCAATTCATCTAGTTTATGTAAAATCATACCAGCACTTAAATTCTTTTCCCACGCTTCTATTTTTGTTGTAGGAATAGCAACTTTTGTTGGTAATACAGCTTCAACCCCATATGTTAAACAAAAGGGTGACATTCCAGTAGCCTCTCTTCTAGTGGTGTTGTAGGCCCATATTGCATTATGTACTTGCTCACACCATGATTTGTGATATCCTTCTAATTTCTTTTTTAGAATATCTGCGATCATTTTATTAGTTGCCTCAGCTTGACCATTTGCTTGTGGGTATAAAGGAGTAGATTTTCCACACTTTATCTTAAATGCATTAAGTAGTAATTCTATGTTTTATCCTTCAAACTGCTTTCCATTATCAGACATCAATTGTGTCTTTGGTATTCCAAATCTGCAGATGATATTCTCGAATATGAATGTGAAAATATCTTTATCACGAATATGTTGTACTACTTTTACTTCTCCCCATTTTGTGAAATAATCTGTAGACACAATGAGGCATCTCCTTTGTCCAGAGCCAGGCACAAATGGTCTCACAATATCTAATCCCCATTTTCCTAAGGGCCATACACTTGTTGAGGATGATAGTGGTGCTCCTGGTGCATGTATCTTTTTTCCAAATCGCTGACATTCTTCACAACGCCTTGAATGTTGTTTCGCATCTTCATGCATGTAAGGCCAGTAATACCCTTGCATCTTCGTTATATATGCCAAAGATCTGCCTCCGCTATGATTACCAGCATCTCCACTGTGCATCATTTTTAACACCTTTTCTCCTTCATCCCTTGTCAAACATCTTAGCGATGGTCCATTAAAAGATCTGCGATATAACACTCTGTCTCTTAACTCATAATTAGTTGCCCTGATTCTTAGCTTGTGTGCCTCCAGTCTATTTCTTGGAGTTTCTCCTTTCTCCAAATAAGCAAGAAGTTCCGCTCGCCAATCTTTGTTTCTCTCTTTTGCTTCTATTTCGCCATTTTCTACAATCATCACATCTTTCTCTCCTTCTTCGTCAATTTCGACGGAATTCCCATCCACATCTTCGTCTTCTTTATTTACTGAAGGTAAGAAGAGTGTTTGAATTTTTATGCATATCTCAAGTGGGTTTGTCATCATGCTAGATATGAAAGAAAAAGCGTCCGCAAGCCGGTTATCTTTCCTTGATATGTGCCTCCATTTTATCTTTGGAATTCTCGCAGATAATTCTTCCACGAGTCTCTTGTATTTCTTTAAAGAAGGTTCATTTGTTATATATTCTCCAGTTATTTGACGAATAACCAATTGAGAATCGCTTGTAATTCTAGCATTTTCCAACTTCATTTCTATTGCAAATTTCAAAGCGTGGATAACAACCTCATACTATGTCTCATTATTAGTGGATGTAAATTCTAACCTGAATAAGAAAGCTGTTTTTTCTCCTTTTGGTGAAATAAAAACAACTCCAATCCCATTTCCTTCTCCATTAGATGATCCATCCACTAATATCTCCCATCTATTGGGTTCTGTCAATAATTCTTTTGGATCTCCATGTTCTTCTTCTACCTCCATCATTTCTTCCACAGCTTCGTCATTTTCCAAAGGAAATTCAGCTAAGAAATTGGCGATGACTTGGGATTTTGGAGAGGATATAATTTCATATTTGATATCGAAATGTCCCACTTGTGCATTCCATCTTTCTACTCTTCCTGATCTTTTTGAATTCTTCATTACTGATTCAATTGGCACTTTTGTTAACACCTTGACCTTATGTTCTTGAAAGTAAATGCGAAGCTTGAAAGTTGCATGTACCAATGCTAGGATTAACTTCTCAATCTTTGAATAATTTTTCTATGCTGAATTGAATGTTTTACTAATATAGTAAATTGGCTTCTCTATCCCAGCATCTACTCGCAGCAATACCGCACTTAGCGCATATGCCGTTGTCGCGAGATAAATTAATAACTCTTCTCCTGGTTCAGCTTTCTGTAAAATGGTTATATCCATTAAATGCTCTTTTATTCCCTGAAAGGCCTTCTCACATTCATCTGTCCATCTTAATTTTGTTCCCCTTTTGAGTATATCGAAAAAATGCTTGCATTTATCAGAGGATCGCGAAATGAATCTTCCTAACGAGGCTAACAACCCATTCAATTTTTGCACATCTTTTATTGTAGCTGGTGTGGGCATATCGCGAATCGCTTGCACTTTTTCTGGATCAACTTGTATTCCTTCCTTTGATACAATATACCCCTTAAAACTTTCCTGAAGTCACTCCAAAAGTACACTTGTCAGGATTTACTTTGATATTAAATTGCCGCATTTGTTCAAAAATCTCCTTCAAGTCTTGTACATGATCTTCAGCTTCCTTGCTCTTGATCAACATATCATCTACATATACCTCCAGTGTTTTGTGGATCCACTTTGCAAATACTTTCTCCACCATTCTTTGGTATGTTTCACCAGCATTTCGTAATCCAAAGGGCATTTTTGTATAACAATATAATCCTCTTGGAGCAAAAAATGCAGTATGTTCTTGATCTTCTTCAGCGAGAGGGATTTGGTTGTATCCTTTATACCCATCTAACGAAGATATTCTTGCATTCCCGCTGCTGACTCAACCATTTGAGGAATATCTGGTAGTGGAAAACTATCTTTAGGACAAGCTTTATTTAAATCAGTAAAATCTATGCAAATTCTTATTCCTTTATTCTTCTTTGGGACCACCACCATATTTGCAATCCACTCTGGATACTTTGCTTGCCTTATTATTCCTGCATCAAGCATCTTCTGTAATTTTTCTTCTATCTGAGAATGGTATGCTGTTGCGATTTTTCTTATTCTCTGCTTGAACGGCTTTACATTTTTGTTGATTTCTAATCTATGACATGCTACCGATGGATCTATCCCTGGCATTTCATCCATGCTCCACGCGAAAATGTCTTTGTATTATCGCAAAAGATTTATAGTTCTTTCTTCCTCGTCTATCTCCATTCTAGTCCCAATTTTCAATATTTTAGGTTCTTCTTCACTCCCAACATTTATTTCTTTTGTTGGTTCAGCTGCAGTGTAACTAGCTTCTGGTGCTGGTGTTTTTATGATTCTCGCACGTTCATCTCCTTCTCGCGAAAATTCATTGGGTATCCCTTTTCCCTATTTTGCTTTTATCATGTAAATTTTAAATTCTTCTTCTTTTCTTGTTTCTCTCATCAATTTTCTGCGAGCTTTTCGCTGCTTAGGACGTTCTTCACAATTTTTTACTTCAATTTGATAGCATGTCTTCGCAAGATCTATATCTCCTTTAATTTCCCCAATTCCTCTAGGCATAGGGAATTTGATGCGTTGATGTAAGGTTGACGCTACAGCTTTAATTGTGTGTATCCATGGTCTTCCCAATATCATGTTGTACGGGGATTCCATATCCACCACGCATAGTGTTACTTGTGTTTCAATTTCTCCAAGTGGTAATCGTACTATTATTTCTCCTCTTGGTTTTGTTATAGATTTTCCGAAACCATGAATATGATATGAGGAAATAGACATTTCTTCATCTTTATACCCCATTTTCTTAAAAGCATGATAGAACATTATATCCACAGAACTTCCTGTGTCAACTAGAGTTCTATTTATAGCCCATTTTTCTACAGATTTTATTGACTTTTCCTTCTTTATTGGTATCATGGGTACCGTAATCACCAAAGGAGATGTATGATCTAGATTTTCTTCTAAAACTTCTGTTGCTGTAAATGTAATTTCCTGCTTTTCCCAATTCTTTAATAATGGAGTTTTCTCTACCATCATAATTTTTCTTCCTTCAAAATCACGTTTATGTATCCTCCCCTTAATATTTTCATGAAATTTATCGATCATTTCTCTTGAAACTAATTCATACTTCAATTTCCTACAATTTTCTTTAATTCTAATCATTTTTCTTCTGAATGTTTCACCAATCTTCTTCAAAGTTTCCTTGATCTTGAATAATTCCTGTCTTCTTTTATACCTTTTCTTCGATTTTGCTAATTCAACGTTCCCCTTAGTCGGCGCCAAAATGTAGTAGCAGGATTTCCCACACTACACCCCTATTAAGATCCTATAAAAATCTAAGTGAAACTAGTTGAAGATTAAAGAATTAAACGACACTTTTATTATTTAGATCTCAGAAATGTTTACGTAAAATATTCAAACTCGAATTACAACTTTCTTTTCTCGAGTTTCTCTCTCCTCAAGGTTTTCTCAACTCTAAAAAATACATCATCATCATCTGGACTTACTTGAACCCTTTATATAGGAAATTACATTGTGGGTGACAGCTAAGTTTTCCCCTTCTTTAGGATATATTCTACGATCTCATCGTGGTATTTACAATATTAATCTTCGCCAACTTTTGTAATCCTCGTGAAATAACACTCTCATAGCATGTCTCTTCAATCGTCAGTTATTATGATGCTTCCTCGTGACGCTCGCCAAATGTTTCTGAAGAATCCTCACGACACTCTCGTGAATAATGTCATTTATACTTATAGGAATATTTGACCTTCTCGTGAAAGCGTTGTTCTTATCATGAGAATATCGTTGTGGTGATATTCTGGTACTACAGCGAGAATATGCAAGAAGCAGGTCAAGGGTTCAAGTCTCACCTCTCACATTTCTTTTTGTTGCGCGAAGTTCATACATTTCAAGGCATTTATTCACTTCTTTGACAACAACATCGAATCATAAAAGCTAAGTACCACTTACTTGAATATTTTACCTACAGAAAATGAATCTTTTTTGATTTATTTTACAAAAAGCGATACTATCGCAATATTTTAAAGAACATTTATAAGATTTTTAATATTCCAAAAGATTTCAAAAAATGTGATTTAATTTATCAAAGGCGATATAATCGCAAGATTTCTAAACATCTCAAAGATTTTTTATTTGATTGACAAACAGCGATATATTCGCAAGATTTCAAAGATTTTAAAAGTTATAAAAAATGAGTTCATCGCAAAAATTTAAAGATCTCAAATTTTTTCAAAGACTTCAAAGTTACAAAAAACAGAGAAAATTAAATTTATATATTTCTATAGAACAGTTTTGATTTAAAGACGAGATATGGATACTTCTCATATTTCTTCAAGGATTGAAACAAAAAGGTAATCAGTATATTTGTTCGCAACGTATAACAAAACGTATTTTGAAAAACAAGAAAATGAAATGAGGTATATCGCAACATGAAATATTTGTGATGAGTTTTTATGAATAAAAACGATTTATTGCGATCAACTTTCATTAAAGAAAGACGCAAAAATTTATTTGCCATCAGCTTTCATAAAAGAAAGACGCAAACTGTGATCAGCTTTCAAAAAAAGAAAGAAAGCCGCAAAAATTTTACACAGTCAAACCTTTGTGGCGTACACCCTAGTTCGCGAAGCAACATTTCGCAAGAGGCAAATTCCTAAAGTACATCATTTAAGGGGGTACCTATAAGCATGGCTTAGGGGAAACGGAACACCACCACGGAACCTGAGTACATGGACATTACGGGGTACATAACCCAAAAGCGGGGTACCTATCCGGGTAAGACACCTTGGATTCTCAACCTAATCTTGCGATGTAACATGATTTAGGTTGGGAGACTAAGGCATACTGTCTTTCCCAAGAAGTGCAGAAAACGATCAAGTCGCCGAGATACACGGTTGAGTCAAGAGTGCCGGATGGGTTTGAAGCACATCTGTTATTCTTGACAAGTCTTGGCAAATGATGCAATTGGCCCAAAGATACCCCATAGGGTGAAACCTCGTAACTATAAGCCCTATAGGCAAAAAGGATAAGAGGTTGCGAACAAAAGCTGGTTGTTGGAAAAACCGGATGGGAAGAGCTAACCTTGTATGGTCGATGTATGCTTCCTTGAAGGGGCAACCAAGGGGAAGATAAAGGGCATCACCCTCCATTAGGGAGCTGATACGTGCTATAAGATGCGAATGTCACGAGGCTTTTTGTTTGCAAGAACATAAAGGCTTGTCATATTTGTGCAACAATCGTATTTCTGCGAGCCTTCTTAAAAAAAAAAAAAAGAACTCACAGAACATAATAAATAAGTTAAGATGAAATCAATGGGTCGCTACATGAAAGTGTAGAGACGTCCTGCGATTTCATCGCAAGACGGCAATGTCACGGGACTTTATTTTCGCAAGATTATTTAGGCCTATCATATTGTCGCAACACTTCCTGAAGAGGCTAAAATACTATATAAAAAAGTTAAGGCAAGATCAATGGGTTTTTGTATGAAAGTGTAAGAACGTCCTGAGATTTTGTCGCTACAAAAGATGGCAAAATAAGACCTTTAACTAGGAAGGCAAAATAAGACCACAAGAGAATACGCAAATAAACTTGTGAAGATGATTATATGTAAGCAAACAAGCTTGCGAACATATATACTGAAATGAAATTGAGATTATGCATTTTAATATTTTAATTATATTATATCATGTGAGACTAATAGTGCAGGAGTGGAAGCAATTTAAAGCTACATCAATTTTGCCGCGACAAAATGAGCTAAGTAACACAAACTTTAGATATACATTGCAATAGATAAGCATTCTCATCATACAAGCATCATACTCGCATCATAAAAGCATCACGTAAACATTTCATGGAATACACATCTCATAACAACATCATCACATAAGCATCATACTCGCATCATAAAAGCATCGCATAAACATTTCATGGCATAAACATCGCATAAGCATCATACTCGCATCATAAAAGCATCGCATAAACATTTCATGGCATAAACATCACATACATATCTCATAACAACATCATCACATAAGCATTATATTCGCACAAGTATTTTACATAACTTTACAGAATATTCAGAACTTCGCAAAAAATATTTAGAAATTCGCAGCACTATTCGCAATACTATTCATAACACTATTCACATCACTATTCGCAATACTATTCGTAACACTATTTGCAACACTATTTCAGGAACATTATTTAGAATATCGCAGAATACTTCATAATTTCGCAGAGAACTTTACAAATTCGCAGAATTACTCAGAATTTTAAAAAATGTGTCAGAATCTCACAGACGTATTCAGAAACTAGCAGGAATATTCATAAATTAGCCATATTATTAATAATCTCGCAGACACATTCAGAATCTCGTAGGAGATGTGATCATTTCGCAGAATGTGATTATTTTTTTTAAAGAGATTATCGCATGAGGCAGAGGCAAGATAAGAATAAGGAAACAATTCGTTTATTCAACATTTTCTCAAGGATTCTACTCTCACAGATAAAGAACATAGGCAACTATGGGTACTAAGAAAACATTTTATGTTCTTTATCTTCTCAACAAGAATCCTAACCAAAAATGGAGTAATAATTTCACATGAACAGAGGCAATATTTATCACTCTCATTCAAGGATGAATACTTCTTATATATTTCGAGGATTAAGTACTTCTCATACTTCTTAAGGATACTTCATACTTCTTATATATTTCGAGGATTAAGTACTTCTTATACTTCTTAAGGATACTTCATACTTCTTATATATTTCGAGGATTAAGTACTTCTTATACTTCTTCAAGGATACTTCATACTTCGTATACTTCGGGATGATACTTCTTATTTACTTCGCAAAGCTTCAGAACTTCGCAAAAGAATAGAGGCAAGTATATACTTTTCAAGTCCAGTATTCTTTCACTCGTTCCTTCATCAACAAAGATTAAAGACTACTCCAACAGCTACAACAACTAGTTTTTTTCCTGAAAATCGCACTTCAAGCAATATTCAAGAAAAAAGAGGCAAAATGTAGGAGCAGAATCTCGCAGCATTATTATGCTTGCGAATATTTAATGACGCAACAAATGATAGCTTGCGAAATTGTGGAGAGAAAAGACGTCTTGCGAGCAAGGATGCGAAGACTCGCATGACATATTTTAGATCCGAAATTGTGGGGCAACACAACTGTCATATTTTATGTAAAATCATATAAATAGCCATTTAGGCATGAGAGAAAGAGAGAGTTCTTTTGGGAAAATAGATTTTGGAGAGATATTTGAAGTTAGAATTTTGTAAAGAAAGAGAGAGACTTATTTTCTTGATGATCTTCTTCCCCAAAAAACTAGAGCTCCAAATATTCATTAATGGAGTCTCAATTGTAAAATCATGTAATTACATACAATCACTAGTGAAGAACCATGGATGTAGATCACAATGATCGAACCATGTAAAAATCTTTGTGTCTCTTTTACAATTTTAGTACTTTAATCTTCATTTTCATATCAAATAAATTAGATCATCAAATCAAATTAATAGAATCTCATGAGGGTGTAGTTGTGGGATTTCGTGCAACTACAGATATTATCGCAGTAGCTATACTATTCCTTCTCACAAGAATCGTAACCATCTCTAGTCAATCATGTTCTTTTTGTGTTTCTTCAATCGTCAACTGTTATGTCATTATTTTGTGACACTCGCAAAGTGTTGTTGGAGAACTCGCTGTGACGCTTGCAGAAATGTTGTTAATCTCGTCAGAATATTATTGTGGCGATATTATGGTCCTACATCTTGCCTCTTTTTTCTTGAATATTTCTTGAAAAGTAATCTTTAAGAAAAAATTTGTTGTTGTAGTAGTCTTTGATCTTTGTTGATGAAGGAACAAGCGAAAGAATACTAGACTTGAAAAGTACGTACTTGCCTCTATTCTTTTGTGAAGTTCCATATCTTTGCTAAGTAATAAGAAGTATTAACTCTTAAAGTATTTGAAGTATGAAGTATCCTTGAAGAAATATAAGAAGTACTCAATCCTCAAAATATAAGAAGTATCCGTCCTTGAATGAAAATCATAAGTATTGCCTTTGTTCATGCGAAATTATCACTTCATTTCTGGTGAAAATTCTTGTCCATTTTGGAAATGATTCTTTCCGAGAAGATAAAGAACATAAAATGTCTTCTTGGTAATCCATAGTTGCCTCTGTTCTTTATTTATGAAGGAAGAATCCTTGAGAAAATGTTAAATTAATGAATTGCCTCTGCCTCATTCTGCGAAATAATGACTTCTCTTGTGAAATTCTGAAATAGTCTGCGAGATGCTGAATGAGTTTGCAAATTTCTGAATGTTTCTACGAGTTGCTGAATGTTTCTGCGAAATTATGAATAGTGCTGAGATAAATAGTGTTGAATAGTCCCGCGATGAATAGTTCTGAATAATGCCGCGATGAATAGTTCTGCGATGAATATTGCTGCGAGATTGTAGACAATCTTCTTGAGAGACTCTAAATAATACTTCTGATAAATTTTGAACAATACTTCTGAGAGATTATGATAGTACTTGTTATCTCTCTTGCGATGAGCAAATCTTTCCTGCATTCTTAAAAGAAAATAGATAAGTTTGAGATTAGTCTATTGGTCTTATTTTGCCTTCCTAGTTAAAGGTCTTATTTTGCCAATTTTTTCTTTTTGCAACAAAATCGCAGGACGTCTTTACATTTGCATGTATTGACCCATTGATCTTGCCTTATCCATTTTTCTTTGAATTTTTTGCGACAATATGACAGGTCTAAATCCCCTCGTGAGAATAAAGTCCCATGACATTGCCGTCTTGCGATGAAATCGCAGGATGTCTTTACACTTTCATGTAAAAACCCATTGATCTCATCTTAACATTTATCTTTTGGCTTGTTGCCTCTGTATAATTTACGTCACGCGACAATATGACAGGCCTAAATGCTCTTGCGAGCATAAATCCCCATGATATTTCCGTCTTAAGACACTTATCAGCTCCCAAATGGAGGGTGCCTCCCTTATCTTCCCCCTGGTTGCCCCTTCAAGGAAGACACATCGGCCATACAAGACTAGCTCCTCCCATCCAGATTTGCCAACAACCAGTTGTTTTCGCAACCTCTTGTCCTTTATGCCTATATGGCTTATAGTTACAAGACTGCACCCTAAGTGGGGTTTTCTTCAGGCCAAGTGCATCATAGCCAAGACTTACCAAGAATGTCAAGGGAGTTTCGTACGCCCTTGGCACCCTTGTCTCAACCATGTACCTCGGCGGCTTGGTCATACTTTGCACTTCTTGGAAGAGATTCTCAGTCGTCCAACCAGGGTATAACCTTATATAGTTGGAAATCCAAGATCTCTCTCCCGGATAGGTTTTCTTTAACCCCAACATCTGCATGACTCAGGTTCCAGCAGCGGTATAACTTTATCGTTGAATCATGTCAAGAGATACCCCCTCATATGACGCGCTATTAGGTCTTACATTTGCCTCTTGCGAAATTTTATTCGCGAACTAGGGTGCACGCCATAAAGGTTCGTCCCATTCTTATGTCTCTGCGAAATTTTATTCGCCTTTCTTGCAATGATGCTCGCGTTTCTTCATTCTTTCATTTCTGTCAATTTCTTCTTTCATTTGAAGTAAATATTCTTTAAAATCTTTTGAAATCTTAGAAATATTTTTTGAAATCTTGCGATTGTATCGCGTTGTTAAATCAAAAAACTTTTTCTGTAAAATAAATATTCTAGAGAAATCTGTGAAATCTTGCGATTGTATCGCTCTTTGTAAATCTTAAATTTTGAAATTTTTAGAAATTTTTTGCGATAATTTCGTTTTTTGTAATCTTGGAAATTTTTGAAAATTTTGGAGATCTGTAAATTTTTTGCGATGAATTCATTTTTTGTAATCTTTTGAAATTTTTGAAGTCTTGCGATTGTATTGCTTTTTGTCAATCAAATCAAAAAATCTTTGAAATGTTTTGAAATCTTAGAAATTTTAGAAATCTTACGATTATATCGCTATTGGTAAATTAAATCAAAATTTTTGAAATCTTTTGAAATATTATAAATCTTAGAAATGTTCTTTGAAATATTGCGATAGTATCGCTTCTTATAAAATAAATCAAAAAATTTCTTTTTCTGTAAGTAAAATATTCAAGGAAGTGGTACTTAGCTTTGTGGCGATATTCTGTTGCTGCCATCTCTCGCGAAGTATTTGATTTGCTTGTGAAATGAGAATAAATGAGAATTGAATTCTTGATCTGCATCTTTCATACTCTCGCAACATACCAATAGTGCTAACCTCTCTTGTGAAATTATCTTGCGCAACATTTATCAATTTTCTCCTTCGCTAAATAATCAAAGATCTTGCGAAATTATGAATTGGACATTCTTGCAAAGAAAACATCGAAGAAAAATGTTGCCTGAGAAATGTTGTCTGCGTCATCCGTTTTACTAGACCGCTATATTACTTGAAAAGTGGACTACTCATCTTTTCTTGCGAAATGGACTAATTATCATTACTTGCGAGGTGGACTACTAATTTACTAGTGGACTACTCATCTTTTTACGAGGTGCTCTCTAAATTAATTATTTGGCCCAAGACCTTCTTCTTCTTTTCTCCCGCGATAACAAAATCATTCACCTTTTAATTTACTACTTCTTTAACGTTTTAGCATCAGTAGATTCTTATTCTCGTGGACTCATATACTTCTCATTTTTGCGAGTAGGGTGAGTAAAGTTGACAAACTGGACATATCCACTAATAAGAAATCTTGCGAACATGTACACTCCTTTTTTATTAATTTCCTATTGGCTTGGACGAACTTTCCCCTGTGAATTTTTTTTTTTTTTTTTTTTAATAATCAAAGGCCTTTAAAAAGGCAAACAGTCCGCCTCAACTACTGGTGATAGCCAAGCAGGAGAACAAGACTGGTACATATAGACTTACTGGGAATAGTATGAAAGGCAAGTAAAAATAAAAAGGCCTAGACTTACAAACAAAGGATATATCTAAGAAGATACTATAGATCCGGATTGCAACAAGATAAGAGAGGAAAACATCAGGGAAAATAGAGGCTTCATCCACAACTGAAAGGGTTTCCAACACTACAAACCAACTGTAGGAGAACAACTTCAACCTTGCGATAATTCTATCAAGATAGGTGAATGCCCGGACGACTTGGAGGAAACAAAAAATTGCAACCAACAGGAACATCGACTCACAACACACCGCTCCCAAGCCCTCCGAGGAGTTCTGGCTTAAAGGAAATATGTCACGCTTCTCAGCAGAAGAATGATATAAGTAATATTGCTGTGATTCCGAAAAATAACAGCTAAGAAACCAAACTTCAGCAACAAAATCATCCCCAAGATAAGTTGATGAAAGACCCTCATAGTTGTGAAGACCTAAGAACAAATAGCAAATATAGACTCCAAAAAGAACTTCAAATATATACTCCAACCTCATCCAAACATTTCTTTTGTGACCATCAACCGGATAAAACTTACACTCATATAAGATATATGTACTTACTGCCCAAGCCCTCGCCGAGGGAGTAAAATGGCTTAAAGGTCTTACATCGAGGTATACCAAAAAGAAGTGCAGACTGAAATCCAATAAGTCATCCCAAGAGTTTAAGCTAACAGATTCATCCGAGAGAAAGAGTTTAGTTAAAAGATCAAGAGAATCTCACCGAGAAGGAATGAAAAACCTTTTAGACATCCAAGTAGACCAACTGAAATCAGCAGCAGAATGTACCTTGCCTTTACACCAAATATATGTACTTACTTCCCAAGCCCTCGCCAACGGAGTAGAATGGCTTAAAGGTCTTATGTCGAGGTATATCCAACATAAACTTTAAGATCTCTCAGCACAAAAAAGAGGCAAATAAACCAATGAACTGCCAAGGAAATCCACAGACCAGCCTCAAACCAACGCAAAATCATTATACTACCAAGCTGAGAAGGGATAACATCGAGACCTTCAAGATTAATTTCAGAAGTTAAAAAGACTTGACAGAACATAACTAACCAGGAGTAAAAACATCCCTTACTAAAAGCAATACTAAACCAATTGATGAGCCAGTCCAAAACCACATCCTCATCATTCAAATTGATCATAGAAATAATTCCATACTCCAAAAGAGCCACCAGAGTTAAGCCCACCCAATCATCAGCAAACAGATAAAAGTCTAATTTGACTTGTCTATAAGCAACAATTCTATAGATTACTATCAGGGAAGAAATTCTTTGAATTTTGATAAAGACAAGAGCAACTTTCTGCGCTTCACTTAAGTCACAACACTTCTTATCATACTGACCATTCTTCATATTATTATCTGTATAACAATAGTACCAAATATGATCCAGTCCACTGCAATTTCAACTAGTTGAGTGATGTAACCCTCCCCTCCACTAGAAACATATTCTGTTACCTCTATATTCACCATCCATCCTAACATACAGGATATGACAAAGAAGTACCAGAAAAAGACCAGAGCAATTAAAGTATTTATCTCACCACTAAGCCAGATAAATACAAGTGCAATTAAAGAACATTGCTAGCAGAAGAATAGATAATAATCCAAAAGGATTTGTCTTTTAGTAGAGGACAAGACCAAAATAATAGTCACATGAACAGACACAAAAAGCCAGAGACAGTTTGGGTGGGTCCAACAAAAGCAGTACTTAACAGAGCCAATAAAATACCTTGATTGAGAAATTCCATCAATTTTGTCAGACAATTAATTCCAACCAAAAAAATCAGTAATCAAGTCATCCTCAAATGGGCGACCTAAATAACTAGTCGATAGGGAAATTATCATGTCAAAAGCACCATTCAGATCATTTTCATCAGCCTCGAAGAGATAATAATCAGGTTGAACTTGTCTTAAACTTATATGAGGACAAAATAACACCAGATTCATATGAGAAGGAAAACGTATTTCATGAGAAAAGTCTGTGAATAAATACCAGTAATTTTGAGATAAGACGTCGGAGAAATCATTAGCACTCCCCTCAATTAATTTGGCCTTGCCATTGACTTGACCATTCCAAAAATTGACTTGACCCACCTCATGACTTTGACCAGACCCACCTTTGTCTTGGCCCAAGTATTGAATTTGACCAGTTCGAACGTTGACTAAGGATGACTCGTCACTATCTTCTCTTTGGATTAGGTCACCGGAGCTATTGATGCCAGTTACCGAAAACCAGTTATAATTCTCTAAACCTTCAGTAATTCCGATCGACGAACTGATATGATACCGAATAAAGGTGTAGGGATTATAGTTGGTGATACAAAGGCCTTCCAACAGATTACTCACAAATTTAATTCCGAAAGGAGAGACAACAAATGGGTTTTGACGATTAGCGTCTAAATCCAGGTGATTTAGCATTTGACAAAACAACTTTACCTCCATGAAAAAGAAGAGGAAAAAAGCTTGGATAAATAGGTAGATTTCAAGAATAGCGTATTGGAGAATGTTTACGCTTAGAACTATTGATTTGACCCATCCCTTCACCTTTCTATCCTGATACTTGACTTGATTCTTCTCATCGACACAATTAAGATTAGTCGAGTTTTTCTGATGTAGGTTGTAGTTAGGATTGATTTCAGTCACCGGAAAAGTGTTATAACTCCCTGAGTCTTCAACAACACAAGTAGAAAGAGAAACAAGACTTTCATCAACAAGGTTATCTAATTCGTGAAAAGATTTACTTGAGGCCACAGATCCTTCTGCATGTTCACAAAGGGCATTAATCTTAAGAAGATGATTGACAAAGGGTTCTCGAGAACTAAGATTTTGCTCCAGTTGATTAAGCAACTCACACATCAACTCTTCCTCCATGAGAAATTAAAGGGCTTTCACTTACAAAGACACAAAACTTGGATAAAGAAGAACTAAAGCAGGGAGTTGATTGGAAGACAGTAGAAAAAAGAAGAGAAATCAAGGGAAAGGATAGATATGGGTAAAAATATTGAGAGGATTAAAGGTGGTATTCTGTGAAATTTAGTAGTTTTGACCGACAAAAGCGGTTTAGACGGATGAGTTATGGGAGTTGAAGGGATTTGTACGACTTACTCTCTTTCATGATGAAAGAGTGACCGAAGCTCCCTGTGAATTTTAGTTATTAGTTAATTATTGCATATTGTAATCAAAAGAGTATACAGTAGCATCATTGTTTCAATTTATAATAATTAACTCTATTAGTGCTTATTTCCATCTGGAGGATCAATAAGATCAGAGATAAGAAAAAGAGGGTACTTCCCTTTCTTTTGCCTTGCTCGCTGGGCTTTGTGAAGTAATATTTATCTAAACATTTTTGTCTTCGCTGGAACATCTGACAAAGTATACTATGTCTATATTTCTTCTTTCTTAACTGATCTTTGACGGAACTATCGTTAATGCTCTTTGAAACTCATTGTTATCTCCCTGGTTCTTGTTGAATAGTTAGTTGATGAGCTTTCATCATACTTCATTGCTGGTTCTCTTAATGAGTCTCCTTTGGCTGTAGTATTTCTACCTTGAGAGTTTAGCTACTCACTAAGAAATATCATCTCCTATTTACGTCCGTTTTCTTTGCTTACTATTGTATCTATACGGTTTGCAAGAGCTCATCGCCTTCCGTTATTTGATATTATTGTCTTCCAAACCTTACTCCTCTGCTGCATGAACCTCCTTTTAATATATTGTTAACGTCATTTTGATGTTCCTTTTTGCAATTTTGCTCGCGGTTGCATCTCGCTGGATTGGATGTCTTCTTTGCTCGTCATTAGATTTATTGTTTTGCGATATTTTGAGCTTGTGTTAAATTGATTGCCTTGAACTTGGTTGTTTTGGCGAGAACTAGATTGATGTGAACTGATCCGTCTTTGCAAAGTGGGTTAATTTATTTACGTATGCCGCTAATAAATGAAAACGTAATAACTACTTGTCTTTCCATCTTCACACTGATTGTTTGATTTCTGTGGCTTTTGTATACGCTGACGATGGCATCGCTTCTCCTTTACTTTCTAACTCATCGTTGTCTTAATAAATTGTATAATACTTCTCTTCTTGCTTCGCTGGAGCTGGGGACGAATGGAGTTTCACTTTGACTTGATAAATGGTATCAATTTTTTTTTTACTGCTAGCTTTCTCACTGGACATAATTCACTTTTTCCCTTGTTATTAACAAACCACCTATTGCATAAAAAGCTGCAATCTATCTAATGCATTCTCGTTTATCATTGACGAGAGTGGAATTCATTTCGATCTTCTCTACTAGATGTTGGTCATTTTGATCTTCGTTGTTCCACCTCTTATCATCATTGGGTTTTCTTATTCCTCTTGTCATCGCTGATGGGTGTTTTTTCTTATCTTTTTGCTGGCTGTGTTGCTCGCAGCTTATGGTTCATGAAATTAGTCCCTTTGGTAGCTTTCTCTTGTTCTTTGTTAATGCTCTTGGTGGATTATTTCGTTGAAGTAGAGTGAGCTGGTGGGTTACATTTTAAGGAATTTGAAAGATCAAGTTGGCCTCTCGCTGGATTAGCTTCTTATGTCTCTTTACATCTCTAGGCTTATTTTGCTTCCTTTTAAATCAAAAGATTAGTAGGCTTCTGTTTCCTTCCATTGCTAGGATTCTTCTCGCGGGTCCCCTATCTCAAAAATGAAAGTTGGTTAAGGGAATACGTTTAAATTCAAATACATTTATAGCATATTCCAGTCAGAAACTCGCAGCTTCATCATATTGAAGTACGTTAATTTAAATACGTAGTTAATATTCTCCCAATATGCTTCATCATACGTAGTTAGATAGATAGCCCGCATGCATGTAATGGTAAACCTTACATCTGTTTCATTGTTAATTTAAATACATTTTAGGCTCTGCTAACTATTCGTCTGTTAACAAACTTTGCATTCGCAACATGAGGCAAATGACCACTGCCAGATATATGATGAGTGCAAAATATATGATATTTGACCAAAGCTTGCTAAAAGGGTATATGACTTGGCTAAAACTAAAATAAGACACTTTTTCTTTTTAAAGACTTTCGAAGAAAAATAATTTAGAGGTGAGAAGATGGGAATGCTTCCCTTTGGCATCTTTGCTCGCAGCTTTACTGATTGCTTTGTTGCGATCTGCTCGCTCTTAATACTCGCTGGTTGTTTCTGATTGATTATTGTTGTGATCTGGTGACGATGAGAATTCTTCTCTATGAAGTGTCTTCTCGCTTGAGTTTGATATTTACTTGGCATTAGTTGATGAACATGCAAGTAACCACATGTGCTGGAAGTTGTATTGACGAATCATTATATGAATTGGCTTTCGTTGGAACGTTTCATTGTGTCCGTGGTAGAAATTCATATCGCTGCTACAAATTTAATTTATTTCTCTGCGGGAATCATTCATGTATCACTGCAATTAATTAATTCAGTGAAATATCTAGCAAAGTAGGTGGTAATTGCTGTAATACGAAGAAAGATATATATGTTAGAAATTCATTTGGTTTTGTTCATGTGAAAATCCCCAAACCAGCCTATAATTTTGGTACATAAATGTTTTCAAAATTTTGGTACATAAATGTTTTTCAAAAATCTCATATAGGTTGTAAAACATATTATACTGATTGCAAATCTAATATGAAAACCAGTTTTGAAGAATAAATCAAAATTCAGATCAAGAACAGACTATTAGTTTCTGCGAAATTTCTGCTAAAATTTTGTTCAAAACCACTAGATCTGGAAATTTAAAGAATAACATTAAATAAATAAAATAAGGAAGGAGTTCCCCTTTTAGAATAGATTATTTATGAAAATTCGTCAAATTTTACGGCTGTCGTCGTCTTATCTAATTCTTCTTCCGTCCTTCATCATTTCGATCTCTTTTTATTTCTTCCAGCAATTAATGGAATTTTTCGTCTGCTAATGTAATTCTTTCGCTCAAACTTCTACATTTTCCTTTGTATCTCACAGATTCAGTTGAATTCATCACCAACAATTGCTAATTTCTTTGGATTGTCCCTGTTTCTAGCGCCAAAATGTAGTTGCAGGATTTCCCACAACACACCCCTTGTAATATCTTGATAATAATCTCTTGACCTAAACTAATTCGATATTAAAAGTATGATTAAAATTCTAAAAATTGTAAATAGACACACGGATTTTTACATGGTTCGATCAATTTGATCTACATCCATGATTCTTCACTATGATTGTTTTATTTTACATTTGATTAATATTGATAATCTCCATTCATGGAGTTCTAAATCTAATTTTGGGGAAGAAGAGGATAAAGAAAAATACATTTTCTCTCTCTAAAAATCTCTCTGCAAAATATTTCTCTCTCTCCTAAAATTATCTCTCCCCTCAAGACTCTCTCAACTCTCAAAAAATACATCATCCCTTCCTGAATCTATTGAATATCTATTTATAGGAAATTACATAATGGGTGACAGCTAAGCTGTCCTCTAATTTTGGATAACTCTTGTGATATTATCGCAGTAGCGATACTATTCCTTCTCACAAGCATCGTAACCATCGCTAGTCAATCATGTTCTTTTTGTGTTTCTTCAATCGTCAACTGTTATGTCATTATTTTGTGACACTCGCAAAGTGTTGTTGGAGAACTCGCTGTGACGCTTGCAGAAATGTTGTTAATCTCGTCAGAATATTGCTGTGGCGATATTCTGGTCCTACATAAAACAATTAGATTCATTTGATTATCATTTGATCTAGAAGTGTTAGATGAATGTGGTTAATACAAAAGTGTTCATATGGCTAACTTCGGGTAACTATTCTTGATCCAACTCAATATACACGTTTAGGTACGGTTACCCATACATAAATGAAGTTATATTTTATTTGTGTGTAATAAGCTAAGACCATCTAATAGTGGAGAGATATTTCTTTGGTTTTAAGCAAACTTAGCTTGATGGTGAATACTGATTGCTTTGTTTCAAAGCTATCAAACCCTGACTTGAAGACTATATAAGGGAGAACTCTAGCAACTGGAAAACCTAATCTCCATACCTCCTGTGTGATACTAGATGCGACTAGAGTCGATTCTCCTTTAACCTAGGTTTATCCTAAACCATTATAGGTTAAAGACTTAAAGACTTCATTGGGATTCTGAAACAAGACCCAACTTTTATCTCAGTAGTTGTGTGTTCTGATCTTACTTGTTCTATCGTATTGAGTATTATCTTCTCTAAGATTGGATCGAGAATTATCACCAATAGGTAAGATATAAAAAGTAATCACAAAGCTCTTCGTCTCATTCTTTGTGATTCCACAACAACTTGTTCTACTACCATATAGTTAAGTTATTATGAGGTGATTGATATTTCTAGGATGTTTTTCAGGAATATAAGACCAGATTATCAATTGGTTCTTGTTCACCTAGATTTATCAAAAGACGGAACAAAAACTTCGTAGGTATTTATGTAGGATATAGATTTATCTATCAGAATAGACTTTTCTGCGGGAGACCGATTTGTTTATAAAGTCTTCGACTTTGGGTCATAGCAACTCTTAGTTGTGGGTGAGATCGGCAAAGGAAATTAAGTGCGTAGAGTCTTGCTGGGATCCAGAGGGTAAGGAATGTTGTTGTACCTTAATCGGTATGAGACTCAGTTCGGGCTCAATTACATTCCAGTACGAAGTTAACATGTAGTATGCTAATGTTTGTAGCGGATTAATACAATATGATGTTCAAAACTGGACTAGGTCCCAAGATTTTTCTGCATTTGCGGTTTCCTCGTTAACAAAACTTCTGGTGTCTGTCTTATTTATTTTTTGCATTATATTTTATATAGAATTGAAATATCACAGGTTGTGCATAGTTCAATCAATTGGTAAATCCAACGTTTGTTTGTTGATTGAAATTGATATCTTTCAAGATATTTCTCATATCAATCGGGCTCATAGATTTCAATTTGTTCGATTGCAAATTGTATTGAGAAATTAAGATACAACCCTTGGATATATTTTATTGAACTAGTTTGACTGTTGTTGATGGTGGTTTTTAGTATAGGGTTAAAATCGTAAAACATTAAACCCAAGCAGACATTTAAAACAAGCATTTACTAGGCGCATTAAATAAAAGCCTTTAATGTGTCTCTAAATAATTACCAGGGTATATTTTTAAAATTAGGTTTAGACAAACCAAGCCCTAATTTTCTCGTGTGCCAATGGAAAATCATGCCAGCCACACCTATCCCAAGTTAGTTTTTCCATGCCAATCTTAGCGTTCCATGGCCCTAGCTATGCTAGCCACATCTCGTGTGCCAATGGCAAATCATTCCAGCCACACCCGAACCGCGCCAAAGCATTCCAACCATGCTATCCGCGCCCTTGTGCCAATGGAAAATCATGCCAGCCACACCTAGCCCAAGTTAGCCGCGACATGCCAATCGCACCGTGCCATGGCCCTAGCTATGCTAGCCACATCTCGTGTGCCAATGGAAAATCATGCCAACCACACCCGAACCGCGCCAAAGCATGCCAACCATGCTAGCCGCACCCTTGTGCCGATGGAAAATCATGCCATCCACACCTATCCCAAGCTAGCCGCGAAATGCCAATCGTACCATGCCATGGCCCTAGCTATGCTAGCCACATCTCGTGTGCCAATGGCAAATCATTCCATCCACACCCGAACCGCGCCAAAGCATGCCAACCATGCTAGCCGCACCCTTGGGCCGATGGCAAATCATGCCAGCCACGCCTAGCCAAAGCTAGCCGCATCATGCCAATCGCACCGTGCCATGGCCCTAGCTATGCTAGCCACATCTCGTATGCCAATGGAAAATCATGCCAGCCACACCCGAACCGCGCCAAAGCATGCCCACCATGCTAGATGCACCCTTATGCCAATGGAAAATCATGCCCGCCACACCTAGCCCAAGTTAGCCGCCCCATGCCAATCGCACCGTGCCATGGCCATATCTATGCTAGCCACATCTCGTGTGCCAGTGGTAAATCATGCCAGCCACACCCGAACCGCGCCAAAGCATGCCAACCTTGCTAGCCGCACCCTTGTGCCAATGGAAAATCATGCCAGCCATACCTAGCCCAAGTTAGCCGCGCCATGCCAATCGCACCGTGCCATGGCCCTAGCTATGCTAGCCACATCTCGTGTGCCAATGGAAAATCATGCCAGCCACACCCGAACCACGCCAAAGCATGCCAACCATGCTAGCCGCACCCTTGTACCGATGGAAAATCATGCCAGCCACACCTAGCCCAAGCTAGCCGCGCCATGCCAATCGTACCATGCCATGGCCCTATCTATGCTAGCCACATCTCATGTGCCAATGGAAAATCATGCCAGCCACACCCAAACCGCGCCAAAGCATTCCAACCATGCTAGCCGCACCCTTGTGCCGATGGAAAATCATGCCATCCACACCTATCCCAAGCTAGCCGCGATATGCCAATCGTACCATGCCATGGCCCTAGTTATGCTAGCCACATCTCGTGTGCCATTGGAAAATCATGCCAGCCACACCCAACCGCACCAAAGCATGCCAACCATGCTAGCCGCACCCTTGTGCCAATGGAAAATCATGCCAGCCACACCTAGCCCAAGCTAGCCGCGCCATGCCATGGCCCTAGCTATGCTAGCCGCGCCACCCTGCTGGCCTTCCTCATGCGACTACTAAAGTAAAGCCAGACGACAATCCACGGTTGCCCTTCAATCCCAGGAGAAAATCCTGGTAGTCTAAAGTCCCTTCACGACTTTAGGCCCGAAACCCTAGCTTGGTCACACACCCAGCCAAGCTAGTTGCGCCATGCCAAACCATGGCCCCTCATGCCGCGCCACCATGCTGGCCTTCCTTATGCCGCTACTAAAGTGAAGCTAGGTGACAATCCACGGTTGCCCTTCAATCCCAGGAGCAAATCTTGGCCGTCTAAAGTCCCATCACGACTTTAGGCCCGAAACCCTAACTTGGTCACGCGCCTAGTCCAAGTTAGCCGCGCCATGCCAAACCATGGCCCCTCATGCCGCGCCACCATGCTGGCCTTCCTCATGCGGCTACTAAAGTGAATCCAGGCGACAATCCACGGTTTCCCTTCAATCCCATGAGCAAATCCTGGTCGTTTAAAGTCCCCACACTACTTCAGGCCCGAAACCCTAACTTGGTCACGCGCCTAGTCCAAGTTAGCCGCGTCATTCCAAACCATGGCCCCTCATGCCGCGCCACCATGCTGGACTTCCTCATGCGGCTACTAAAGTGAATCTAGGCGACAATCCACAGTTTCCCTTCAATCCCAGGAGCAAATCCTGTCCGTCTAAAGTCCCCTCACGACTTTAGGCCCAAAACCCTATCTTGGTCACGCACCCATCCAAGCTATCCACGCCATGCCAAACCATGGCCCCTCATGCCGCGCCACCATGCTGGCCTTCCTTATGCGGCTACTAAAGTGAAGCCAGGCGACAATCCATGGTTGCCCTTCAATCCCAGGAGCAAATCCTGGCCGTCTAAAGTCCCCTCACGACTTTAGGCCCAAAACCCTAACCATGCCATACGACCATGGCAAACCCTTGGCTCCTCATTCCAAGTCCAAACACACCCTAGTCGTGCCACCCTGTTGTCCCTCACTACGCGTCTACCAAAACGAGGGCGTGCAATGATCAATGGTTGCCCCTCCTCTCAAGATGCAACATCTCGACCGTCGAAGGTCACCTGGCTAGCAAGTTCCCCAAGCTCGACTTGCCAAGCCACAAGAACGTTTTACATGTTTTCCAAAACATTCGAGACATCAACACAAACAGGGGGATTCTCTTTGGGTATTGGTTTGGTGGTCTACAGCGTACGGCGTACACTACGCCACTCATAAGGAAGTGTCATAAGGATGAGGCGCCTAGTAAATACAGGAGTTATGTGGGAAACGTTCATGGGACATAAAGGTGTGAGTTAACAAACTATATGGAACATCAATTCCATAGCATTAACAGTTTCATGAAAACTAATTTCATACGCTAACCACTTTATGGGACATCAAGTCCATGCATACGGTTACCACCTCCTCACATTTACTTCCCCACTCCTTAATGAGACCAGGGTACGTTTCTACCACAACTTGTATAAATAGGTTTTACCTATTTCTATTTGACAACAAGTTCATTCGGACAAGACAATACTCAGAATACTTACTGGCTAGATCTCCTCGTGAGCTCTCCTACTTTTCTGAAAACAAGTTGTAGAAACCCAATTGCTCTCCCAGAATCAACTATTCTGGTCTCACACTCTCCTTGCTTCCCTCCCCAAAACTAACCCATTCTCCTCCTCTTTATGACCGAAGCAAGTCTGGAATGGTTATTTCTTGGTTTAGGCCGGAATTTTACAGATTGATCTCTCGAACTTAAAAGTACTCCCTTGTAGTACATTTGTTTAGTGTTTAAACAGTTTCTCACCTTCACACCTGCAATTACCAAAATCAGCAGAAGCTATTTTCACCTATAAACAATTGGTGACCACAGCGGGAGGATTGATCTATCGGTTACAATGTCAATTTTCGATCGATCTCATTCTCCGACCCAGGTGTCAAGATGGTAGGGAAGGAGACTTACCCCGACTCAATCACTCGACGACTCGATCATCAGTCATAACCCGACAAGGGACGGCTGGGGACTCCCCATGGGTTAGAAGAAAAACGATCCGCCCAGGTATTGATGGCTCGGTCATTAGACAACTCAGCAACAATTCGAAACACTAGGGACTTCCCTTGGCCATGTTTTTTCGAATAAACTTGGTCCTACGCCCGAAAAGTTTATTTTTCATAAGAAGACCTGAGAAACTGAGTAAGTCTTGTTCTGAAAAAAATACGAGGTTTTCTATTTCAAGTTTTCAAGACAAGATACATAGTTTACCCCATGTCACCTACCAACACACGGTTCTAAGATTTCGCCTGGGATGTCTGTGTCACTTTCAATCATAACCAAAATAATCAATTCCTAAACAATTCATTCCAAAAAGAATAACCCGAAACCGTCAAGGTAGTATTTGTCTATTAACCCGAGAAAACGTGAAAATCAAGAACCAAAAACCAGGCATCTCATTTGCCTTTCAAAAAAAAAACCCTAAAGGTAAGAGGTCCAAAAGAAAGATATATATTCAAGGAAAGTTTTCCAACAACGGCTTACTCCTCTTGGAGAACGCCTCCTTTGTGCTCTGGAGAGCCGCCCTTTTCAATTTCAATTGCCGACACAATTTCTTGAATTCCTCTTCCTGGTCCTTCACCATGTCCTCGAATGGACCTTCGACTTTTTCGACCAGCAACCTTTCAACATCAGAGAGACCTTTAACGAACCAAGGATTATTGAATTCGAAGCCCGTGCACATGTCACGATGGAACTTCCATCTCGAGATTACATCCTCAGAAACTGTATGACCAGTCACGTTGCACATCTCATCAATCGAAGACAAGGCCTCCTCCACACGCTTGACCAACGCATATCAACTAGTGATCTTCTTAGTCGTGGAAATGTGACCATAGCTTTCCCAAATCTAGGTGTACAATGTCGCATGTTTAGTGGGCACGCTAAATCCACAAATCAACACATGACCCGGGAAAGGGACCAGATACGGGGGATTGAAGGTGGAACCCGCAACTGAGTCAACAACTGGAAGGAGATCCCTAACTACAATTTTACCCCCCGGAGTGCCCTATTCCACCTGAGTCACGGCAACGCCCTCGGGACGATGAATCTCCATGTCCAAATCGCTAGATGGTACAGTTTCCGCAGTAGGAAGTACGATTATGTCTTTACTCTGGTGGTCTTCCACTTCAAGGTCATCCTTAGGAATGGTTTCCTCCTAAAAAATCAAGATTTAGTTTCACTGCCAAAAAAAAAAAAAGGAAAGAAGAAAACGTGGAGAAGACTCACTGATTCACTTTCAGACTGACTAGAGGAAGACTCAACATTGTTGTCAGAAGAACCACTCTCACCATCACCAGACTCAGAACTTTCATCCTTCTCGGATTCTTCATCACTATGGATAGGCTCGACAACACCACTCATTGTCTCGAAAAATGATGCTTTCTGACTGCTCGCGAGTTTGGAAAAGGCGTTCGTACTACCGAAACCCTGGACGGAATACAAGGACACATTTTCAGAAAAGGAACAAATATATAAACATTCCAAGCTAAAGTCAAGAGGAGAGCCGCACGTACCCGCATATTGGATGAACTAAAAGTCGGTAAATCTGTGGAGTCTGACCGGAAACCTCCTGCACGATTTTTAGACCTTCGCTCCTTCACCTGGGGACTGTTCGCTTCTGGACCGACATATTTTATTTTGATTGAAGAAGTATCCCTCAGCAATGGATGCTTTGCTAAAACCTTGACGGAAGGTCTACCACTGGTATTCTCCACCACGGACCTCACAAATTCCTGGATGACTAGGATTTCGTCCTGCCAAAATGTGTTATATTTGGAGGTCGTTGATGGATTTCGTTTCACGAGAAAAGGCAGACTTTTACCCGACACGAGAGCACTAGCATCGAGAACATTCGACAACGGAATTTCTTGAACACCCGGCGAACAAGTGGGACCCCTTGGTCAAAACCCATATGTCGAGCAGCCCTATCAACATTATAGGAAATCGCCTTGCAAGCTCCTCGGGAAAAAGATGGCAGGTGACCATGCATGCGGCTAAGCATGAACACCATATCTCAAACTCTCAGGCCCTTACCATCAGAAGACAAAGACATGTTCGAAGCGGGAGCAAAGGTACTAACCTGAGTTATGGACGCATGCACAGGGGCCCATGGACGAAAATTAAATGCATACGCATTGTCAAGAAACCTAATCAGTTTCGGATCAGTCTTTCGGCGCCTGTTCGACCAACGCAGTATTCTAGAGCCACCCCAAGATTCGGGAAGTATGGCCAACGGTTTCAGAGCATACTTCTCTAAATTCTCCCACAACCATGCTTGGAGAAAAGCGGCATGAACATACGAATCCACCTTCATATGACCATTCGAGGCGCGCATGTCCAAAACCAGCCGGTCCAGGTGTGCATACAGGGAACCAAGAAACAAACCATTGAGGGGAAGAACAACACCTTTTGCTAATTTTATGGAAAACTTGATAAGTCCATGTCTTATCTCTTTCTTTCCCGAGCCGTCATCAAAAATATCTATGGATAACCAAAGAGCCAATAACGCCGCAACATGAAGCGTACTATTCTTCTGGTTTGGCTCTAACGCGTCAGGAAACCATTGGCACACCCACTAGTTATAGAAGCACTTCTTCTCATTCTCTTTCGGAACGAACCCCTTTGATTTCGCAACTAGAACGGCATGCATTTCTTCTACATCAGCGGACAACTTGACATCAAGGTTTCCAACTACGGGAAGGTTCAGCAATATAGCCATGCTTTCCAAAGAAATGGTCATTTCTCCCACCTGCATATGGCCGTATGGGTGTCCGGACACCATATGGAAACAAAAGCAACCATCCCTGGAATGTCTTTCCTAATCTAAAGCACTGCAGAATCCGCAATAGCACCGATAATCTGCGCCCTGGTCAAATTGGTCTTTAAAGGTTCCTGGTCCATCATAAATCGTGTCCATTTCTCAAAGGAACGCAACAGACTTGCAAGGATTTTAAAATCGATAGAAGAAGCATGGTATTCTTTTCTCTGAAGGAAAAATCTTATTACGCCTCATGGCCGAACCGATCGATCCTCTCCTTCGCCTTCTAAGCCAGTCAGAAAAATCGACACATAGATGGGATGGTTTCCCCTAACCGTGGCCGATGTGGTGAAGAATTAATCATCTATGTTTGGTTTGGAGTTGCAAACGTCTCTCGGTATAGCATAACTCTCCTCAAGTGACATCATAACGAAGATTTTCTCAAACAACTACAATGGAGCAATGCAAAGGGAAGTTATTACATAAGGTGCACAAAGTTTATTTTCACCCAAGATGCAAGCCAATTTGTTTCAAGACCGTACCCTATGGCATAGAATTCTTGTCCAACCGAGGAGGAATGACCCTCCAGGGAAACTGTACACACGGCCACACCAAAACGAGGAGCAACCCCTAAAAATCTAGGATTTCGTGAGAAGACAGGGCCATTGCTATTACGTACCTACCTTGCAAGGGAGGTCAACATTACTATGGTACTCGTGCCTAGGTGCCACGCCAAGCCATGATAAAAAATACCTAGGATTCACGCCAATATTTCTACAGGGTCGTGAAAAGGTGCGCCTACACCTGGGGTTTATACCAACAAAAAGAAAAGAGAAAAAGAAGAAAAGAAAAAGAAAAGTGTTTGAATACATACCTAGGATTTGCTCGTATGCTCCTCTTTACTATTGTCGCGCGGCTGGGAAGAATGAATTAAAAAAAGAAAAAAAAAAGGAGTCGGTCCTCCTTTTATATGGACATGATACGTGGGAGTTTGAGGGAAGGGAGGATTTCCTATTTTGAGCCAAGGAGGAAAAAGAAGAAACCGATCCCGCGCCCAATACTTCCCACGCCATTACCGTGGCCCCCTGCTAAAGTCGCATCGTGCTAGACCGCGCCTTAACACAAGTCCAAACCGTGCCTCACTTTACCACGGCCCAGGACAAACCATCGCTCCATCACCACGGCCCCCATCACGCCTAGTCGCTCCTGCGTACTCCACCACGCCATTACCATGGTCCAAGCCATCCACCTACTTCGCCCTCCAGGACCGTACCCCCTTTGCCGCGGAAAGGACTACCAACATGGAAAGCCGAAGTCCTCTCTACCACTTAAAAGATTAGTCGGATTCTCCTAACCGTCTTTGCAATAATTTACGTTGACTGTCACCATCATATGCTTACCACGCAACAAGAAACCTGATCCGAGCTAAGCAGGGGACTTAATGTTGATGGTGGTTTTTAGTATAGGGTTAAAATCGTAAAACACTAAACCCTAGAAGATATTTAAAGCAAGCATTTACTAGGCGCATTAAATAAAAGCCTTTAATGTGTCTCTAAATAATTACCAGGGTATATTTTTCAAATTAGGGTTAGACAAACCAAGACCTAATTCTCTCGAATACCAATGAAAAATCATGTCATCCGCACCTAGCCAAATTTAGACGTGCCATGCCAATCGCAGCGTGCCATGGCCTTATCTATGCTAGCCGCACCCTTGAACCTATGGAAAATCATGCCAGCCACACCTAGCCCAAGTTATACGCGCCATGCCAATCGCACCGTGTCATGGCCCTAGATATGCTAGCCACATCTCGTGTGCCAATGGAAAATCATGCCAGCCACACCCGATCCACGCCAAAGCATGCTAACCATGCTAGCCACACCCTTGTGCCAATGGAAAATCATGCCAGCCACACCTAGCCCAAGTTAGCAGCACCCTTGTGCCAATGGCCAATCGCGATGCCCACGTAGCCATGGCCCTAGCCCTAAGCTAGCCACATCTCGTGTGCTAATGGAAAATCATTCCAGCCACACCCGAACCGCGCCAAAGCATGCCAACCATGCTAGCCGCACACTTGTGCCGATGGAAAATCAAGCCAGCCACATCTAGCCCAATCTAGCCACGCCATGCCAATCATACCATGCCATGTGTCACACCTTCGAACTCACCAAGAATTTTCTGCGAAGATGTAACCCGGCAGTACAATGGTTTCGTGAATAAAACTTCACCCACTTGAACTTACCAAGAATTTTCTGCGAAGATGCCTTATAACCTTATAAGTTTGCACCTATGCAAACATCCAACACATCAGGCCAATCAGCGGAAGTCTTTATAGCCTTCTTTCACTTCTCTAAACTCATCAAATGCACCCCATAATGCACTCAATTCATGCCATACTTTACCAACAACAATCATCCAACCAAGAACACTTAGAACATGACACAATCAAATCCTTTTATTGCATCAAAGGGAAGAAATACAAAACTTGCCCACTTGGGGACTTACACAGACTTGTTCACTCCTTGAACCAAGTCTAAGTCTTACAAAAACTCTCTTATTCACTCACATATGCAAACTTCACTCTCACATATGTTAGGATAACTCTCACACATGCTATCTACCGAATTTCCCATGCCTTAGGACTATTTATATAGTAGCTTTGCTTGGCCAAACCTTGCATAACCGTTACACACGCATGGGACATCCATTTGTCCCATCAGGTAGTTTCTATAACCGCCATCTTGCTTTTCAACCGCCACCTTTTGTGTTGTCAAGCCAATAGATGCCACATCTGTTCTAGGTGGTTATGAACCTTCCACATGGTTATAAACTCCTTTATAACCGCTCCTCTTCATCACGCATCATTGGCATGCTTATGAAGCTCGTAACCAACTTGTAACCGTCACTTGAGCCTTATTGCGCCACTTGTCTTGGCCTACTGGATTTTGCCTTGCACCAAAGTACATCATTCTTGGCCCTACATTTTTATTAATCTAACCTAATGCACGGACACTCTTTAGGCTTTACTTGTTGAGTCCAATGCCTTCGATCACTCTAGTTACTCATGTGTCACGTATATTCTTCACTTCGCCAATTAGCTTGACAATAGCAATGCAACTCTTGCATTGCCAACTTGTTTGCATTGTTAAAGCTTTGTCCATCCTTAAAATAATGCCATAGACAAACTCTTGATCTATTCTCCACTCTTGCATCATCCTTGAGTTTGGACCAACTCAATTCCACGGATATGCCTTAATGCCAACATCGCATGTTGCATCTGTCACTTTGGCTTCGTCTTGCCTTCTCCTCAATGAAGCCTTATTGTGTCGGTCAATAAGCTTCATTCCTTAGCCAAATGTCTTTATAGTGTAGCGCTACCTTTTTGCTTCACTGGCCCTGCAGGGTCATGTCATTCTCGACACTTAACGGTCTATACAGTATACCGCTATTATGGCTTCGCAATGCGCCATTACGGCGGAACTCTGACTTGGCATGCAACTCTGTAACGCGTCATCATTATGCGTCACTTGCAGCACTATAATAGACCTCCCCCACCTAATCCGTTCAATGCCCTCGTTGAACGCAACCAAGTATACTCAACATACTTGTTCTTCGGCCTTGTACACATCTGAGCCACTCAGAATTCAACAAACTTATTTAGCATTCCTTCTTGCCAAAACTTTATGCCTAGTACCACATGCCACCACTTAGCTTTACTGCTTTGCTATTGATCCTACTGACTTGTACTATTTTTTTCACGTTGCGTATACGTTCCAACTCCCACTTCAACCGTATATCAACACCCAAATGCAATTTCTAAATTCTTCTTGTCAATTCCCTGAATTGTACTTGAACTTCACATAAATCATTTGCGCCTAAGTGTACGCACTTAATGATTCTTCTCAATTTGATCATCATGATCATTGCCATAGTTTTCCGACTTTTCCTCTTGCATCTCACTCAACGTGACAAGGACTTATAAACGACTTGGCTTCATTTTCAATCAATTTTGTCGACGACCCGTCGTTGAACTGTTGTTCTTCACGCTCCTCATTAAGCATGTCACAAAGTGAATAGAGGTTCTCTTTGCATTAGACACCCGAATTTAACACTTCATGCCTCGCCAAACTCAGATTATGCAAACATCATTCAAGAACTTATTTCTCTGAATGTGGCTACCAAGTATAAACTCTATACTTATGCCATCTTGCATACCCGGACTAGAATGGTGAGTTTTCTTTGCTTAAATTCCATGCAACAAAACTATTGAGTTGCAAATCCCATTTAAAACTGTGACTAACTATCTCTTTGGACATATCATTAGCTAACCCTTTAGCTGTCCATATGCTATGCCTTCAAAGCCAATATGTCTCCAAATACTTCTTTGAACTGCATTGCTAATTGCCTGGAAAGTGTGTGTGTCTTTCTCTAAGTCCATGAGTTCTACCCAACTCATGCTTGTTGATAAAATAATTTCTTCCTTGATGCATTGCTTGCACTGTCGATGCCCATCTGCCGTCGTGCCATTTTGCAATCCCCAAACAACAACATCATTTCTACGTCAACTAGGACCGTTGTCCTATGCTTTGCTTATTAGCTTTCAACTTGTCTCGCCATTGCATACGTTAGGCTAAGTATGCTACTTGCAGAATCTCCCCATGAACTAGTTTTACATCGTAAATAAAGAGGCAAGGCTTTATAAACGAAAACACCCTCGTTCATTACTGCTCTTACATAACAAGACCATGTACCATTACATGATTAATCATCAACTGATCTCTTTTGGAAAGCTAAAACTTCATTAACAAAGCAACTTGCTTACACCAAAGCAAAGTATGTACAAACTTGAAGACTCAAATAAAAGTTTGTACAACCAAACTCTACACACATAGTTTGCAACAACCAACAACTAAAGCTACATAGAACAAGACCAAAAACACTCTCGTTTTGGCATCAAAGTGTCTCCAATGGAGACAACAACACTTATTCTTGTTCTTAGCTTAGTTTCTTTCTTTTTCGAAGTGATCGACAACTTCGCTGCGTGGTCTCTTCCTTGAACCATCACTTCGTCCTCCATGAGTCTTGCTAGAATGACCCACATAGTCATTCCCAACTGATACATTAAGTTGTGCTTTGAGTGGACAGCTTCTTGCGAAATGCAAACCTTTGCAAATAAAACATCCCCTATACTTCCGGGCTGAAGGGAATAATTCATCTTCCTTCGGTTCATGCTTGCGCTTACTGCCTACAGATTTTTCCTTCCCTTTATCCTTACCTTCACAGCTGTGCACATCATTAGTCGTTGTGCAACTAGTAAGCCCTCTTACCGCTTGAATAGCCATCTGGATACTTTGGATTTTGCGCTTCTTAAGTTCAGCAATCACACTTGAACTTGCGCCATCAATAAATTGGAACATCTGATCTTCTTCACTCATGCCACGTACTTCTTGCACCAATGCAAGGAAGTTTTCAGCATAGGCCTGTGGTGTACCCGTCATTTTCAGCCTACGTAAACTTTCTCTTGCATACCAAGCACCATTGCTTGGCCAGAAATGACATCTCAGTCCATCTTTCATGTCATCCCATGACATAGGATTGGCATAACCATCCGCTTCATCTTCTTGCAGCATAGTTCTCCACCAAACCTTTGCATCACCACCAAGGTAATTACATGCGAGAGTTACTTTTTGTTCTTCCCTAGTTCCATTCGCTTCAAAGTATGTCTCAACGTCATACAATAAATTCTCAATTTCTCTAGCATTTCTGGAACCTGCGTAAATTCTTGGCTCGGAGACTCGATTTGAGTTTTCTCCATGCACGTTTGCCCCTACAAACATGCCGCTACTGATTAACCCGTGAATGCCTGCCACTTCCTCTGACATTTGCTTCGCATGGCTTGTTAGTATGGTCTTTATGTCACTGAATTTCTCCTTCAATTCAGTCACTTCAGCATTGGTTTCACAATTCAACAAGGTTGCATCAGACACCTTGTCCTCGACTGCACCTACCCTTTCGTCAAATTCTTTAAACCAATCTGATGTTCTTCCTTCAAGTAGGCCTGGCCTTCCCTTATCTTTAGAAACAAGAGGATTTTCAAGGCTATCAAAGTCCATGCCTATGGCCAAATCACCAAGATTTCCAAACTGCTAAAGTTGATCAAACGTACCCGGTAGTTCTTCGTCGATCATCATGCCATTAGAACTCATTTCTAATGCAATATTCTGAAAATAATGCGCCACTTACTTGCTCACAGGAAAATAGCTTTAGAGGGAAAGAATCACTAGTGTATTATCCAACAAATACACTCGAACTGTGCACCAAACACAGCTCTGATACCCGAATTGTCACACCTTCGAACTCACCAAGAATTTTCTGCGAAGATGTAACCCGGCAGTACAATGGTTTCGTGAATAAAACTTCACCCACTTGTACTTCAGCCTTATAAGTTTGCACCTATGCAAACATCCAACACATTAGGCCAATCAGCGGAAGTCTTTATAGCCTTCTTTCACTTCTCTAAACTCATCAAATGCACCCCATAATGCACTCAATTCATGCCATACTTTACCAACAACAATCATCCAACCAAGAACACTTAGAACATGACACAATCAAATCCTTTTATTGCATCAAAGGGAAGAAATACAAAACTTGCCCACTTGGGGACTTACACAGACTTGTACACTCCTTGAACCAAGTCTAAGTCTTACAAAAACTCTCTTATTCACTCACATATCCAAACTTCACTCTCACATATGTTAGGCTAACTCTCACACAGGCTAGCTACCGAATTTCCCATGCCTTAGGACTATTTATATAGTAGCTTTGCTTGGCCAAACCGTGCATAACCGTTACACACGCATGGGACATCCATCTATCCCATCAGGTAGTTTCTATAACCGCCAGCTTACTTTTCAACCGCCACCTTTTGTGTTGTCAATCCAACAGATGCCACATCTGTTCTAGGTGGTTATGAACCTTCCACATGGTTATAAACTCCTTTATAACCGCTCCTCTTCATCACACGTCATTGGCATGCTTATGAAGCTCGTAACCAACTTGTAACCGTCACTTGAGCCTTATTGCGCCACTTGTCTTGGACTACTGGATTCTGCCTTGCGCCAACGTACAGCCCTCTTGTCCCTGCATTTTTATTACTCTAAGCTAATGCATGGACACTCTTTAGGCTTTAATTGTTGAGGCCAACTCCTTATCTCACTCTAGTTACTCATGCGTCACGTATATGCTTCACTTCGCCAATTAGCTTGACAATAGCAATGCAACTCTTGCATTGCCAACTTGTTTGCATTGTTCAAGCTTTGGCCAGCCTTAAACTAATTCCATAGACCAACTCTTGATCTATTCTTCACTCTTGCATCATCCTTGAGTTTGGGCCAACTCAATTCCACGGATATGCCTTAATGCCAACATCGCATGTTGCATATGTCACTTTGGCTTCGTCTTGCCTTCTCCTCAATGAAGCCTTATTGTGTCGGTCAATAAGCTTCATTCCTTAGCCAAATGTCTTTATAGTGTAGATCTACCTTTTTGCTTCACTGGCCCTGCAGGGTCATGTCATTCTCGACACTTAACGGTCTATACAAAGATATCGCTATTATGGATTCGCAATGCGCCATTACGGCGGAACTCTGACTTGGCCTGCAACTCTATAACGCGTCATCATTATGCGTCACTTGCAGCACCGTAATAGACCTCCCCCACCTAATCCGTTCAACGCCCTCGTTGAACGCAACCAAGTATACTCAACATACTTGTTATTCGGCCTTGTACACTTCTGAGCCACTCAGAATTCAACAAACTTATTTAGCATTCCTTCTTGCCAAAACTTTATGCCTAGTACCACATGCCACCACTTAGATTTACTGCTTTTCTATTGATCCTACTGACTTGTATTGTTGTTTTCACGTTGCGCATACGTTCCAACTCCCACTACAACCATATATCAACACCCAAATGCAATTTCTAAATTCTTCTTGTCAATTCCCTGAATTGTACTTGAACTTCGCATAAATCATTTGCGCCTAAGTGTACGCACTTAATGATTCTTCTCAATTTGATCATCATGATCATTGCCATCGTTTTCCGACTTTGCCTCTTGCATCTCACTCAACGTGACAAGGACTTATAAACGACTTGGATTCATTTTCAATCAATTTTGTCGACGACCCGTCGTTGAACTGTTGTTCTTCACGCTCCTCATTAAGCACGTCACAAAGTGAATAGAGGTTCTCTTTGCATTAGACACCCGAATTTAACACTTCATGCCTCGCCAAACTCAGATTATGCAAGCATCATTCAAGAACTCATTTCTCTGAATGTGGCTACCAAGTATAAACTCTATACTTATGCCATCTTGCATACCCGAACTAGAATGGTGAGTTTTCTTTGCTTAACTTCCATGCAACAAAACTATTGAGTTGCACAGCCCATTTAAAACTGTGACTAACTATCTCTTTGGACATATCATTAGCTAACCCTTTAGATGTCCATATGATATGCCTTCAAAGCCAATATGTCTCCAAATAATTCTTTGAACTGCATTTCTAATTGCCTGGAAAGTGTGTGTGTCTTTCTCTAAGGCCATGAGTTCTACCCAACTCATGCTTGTTGATAAAATAATTTCTTCCTTGCTGCATTGCTTGCACTTTCGCTGCCCATCTGCCGTCGTGCCATTTTGCAATCCCCAAACATCAACATCATTTCTACGTCAACTAGGACCCCTGTCCTATGCTTTGCTTATTAGATTTCAACTTGTCTCGCCATTGCATACGTTAGGCTAAGTATGCTACTTGCAGCATCTCCCCATGAACTAGTTTTACATCGTAAATAAAGAGGCAAGGCTTTATAAACGAAAACACCCTCGTTCATTACTGCTCTTACATAACAATACCATGTACCATTAAATGATTAATCATCAACTAATCTCTTTTGGAAAGCTAAAACTTCATTAACAAAGCAACTTTCTTACACCAAAGAAAAGTATGTACAAACTTGAAGACTCAAATAAAAGTCGGTACAACCAAACTCTACACACAGAGTTTGCAATAACCAACAACTAAAGCTACATAGAACAAGACCAAAAATACTCTCGTTTTGGCATCAAAGTGTCGCCAATGGAGACAGCAACACTTATTCTTGTTCTTAGATTAGTTTCTTTCTTTGTCGAAGTGAGCGACAACTTCGCTGCATGGTCTCTTCCTTGAACCTTCACTTAGGCCTCCATGAGTCTTGCTAGAATGACCCACATAGTCATTCCCAACTGATACATTAAGTTGTGCTTTGAGTGGACAGCTTCTTGCGAAATGCAAACCTTTGCAAATGAAACATACCATATACTTCTGGGCTGAAGGGAATAATTCATCTTCCTTCGGTTCATGCTTGCACTTACTGCCTACAGATTTTTCCTTCCCTTTGGCCTTACCTTCACAGCTGTGCACATCTTCAGTCACTGTGCAACTAGTAAGCCCTCTTACCGCTTTAATAGCCATCTGTATACTCTGGATTTTGCGCTTCTTAAGTTCAGCAATCACACTTGAACTTGTGCCAGCCAGAAATTGGAACATATGATCTTCTTCACTCATGCCACGTACTTCTTGCACCAATGCAAGGAAGTTTTCAGCATAGGCATGTGGTGTACCCGTCATTTTCAACCTACATAAACTTTCTCTTGCATACCAAGCACCATTGCTTGGCCAGAACTGACATCTCAGTCCATCTTTCATGTCATCCCATGACATAGGATTGGCATAACCATCCGCTTCATCTTCTTGCAGCATAGTTCTCCACCAAACCTTTGCATCACCACCAAGGTAATTTCATGCGAGAGTTACTTTTTATTCTTCCCTAGTTCCATTCGCTTCAAAGTATGTCTCAACGTCATACAAGAAATTCTCAATTTCTCTAGCATTTCTGGAAACTGCGTAAATTCTTGGCTCGGAGACTTGATTTGAGTTTTCTCCATGCACGTTTGCCCCTAAAAACATGCCGCTACTGATTAACCCGCGAATGCCTGCCACTTCCTCTGACATTTGCTTCGCATGGCTTGTTAGTATGGTCTTTATGTCACTGAATTTCTCCTTCAATTCAGTCACTTCATCATTGGTTTCACAATTCAACAAGGTTGCATCAGACACCTTGTCCTCGACTGCACCTACCCTTTCGTCAAATTCTTTAAACCAATCTGATGTTCTTCCTTCAAGTAGGTATGGCCTGCCCTTATCTTCAGAAACAAGAGGATTTTCAAGGATATCACAGTCCATGCCTATGGCCAAATCACCAAGATTGCCAAACTGCTAAAGTTGATCAAACGTACCCGGTAGTTCTTCGTCGATCATCATGCCATTAGAACTCATTTCTAATGCAATATTCTGAAAATAATGCGCCACTTACTTGCTCACAGGAAAATATCTTTAGAGGGAAAGAATCACTAGTGTATTATCCAACAAATACACTTGAGCGTGTGCACCAAACACAAGCTACGATACCCGAATTGTCACACCTTCGAACTCACCAAGAATTTTCTGCGAAGATGTAACCCGGCAGTACAATGGTTTCGTGAATAAAACTTCACCCACTTGTACTTCAGCCTTATAAGTTTTCACCTATGCAAACATCCAACACATCAGGCCAATCACCGGAAGTCTTTTTAGCCTTCTTTCACTTCTCTAAACTCATCAAATGCACCCCATAATGCACTCAATTCATGCCATACTTTACCAACAACAATCAGCCAACCAAGAACACTTAGAACATGACATAATCAAATCCTTTTATTGCATCAAAGGGAAGAAATACAAAACTTTCCCACTTGGGGACTTACACAGACTTGTTCACTCCTTGAACCAAGTCTAAGTCTTACAAAAACTCTCTTATTCACTCACATATGCAAACTTCACTCTCACATATGTTAGGATAACTCTCACACAGGATAGATACCGAATTTCCCATGCCTTAGGACTATTTATATAGTAGCTTTGCTTGGCCAAACCGTGCATAACCGTTACACACGCATGGGACAGCCATCTGTCCCATCAGGTAGTTTCTATAACCGCCAGCTTTCTTTTCAACCGCCACATTTTGTGTTGTCAAGCCAACAGATGCCACATCTGTTCTAGGTAGTTATGAACCTTCCACATGGTTATAAACTCCTTTATAACCGCTCCTCTTCATCACACTTCATTGGCATGCTTATGAAGCTCGTAACCAACTTGTAACCGTCACTTGAGCCTTATTGCGCCACTTGTCTTGGCCTACTGGATTCTGCCTTGCGCCAACGTACAGCCCTCTTGGCCCTGCATTTTTATTACTCTAAGCTAATGCATGGACACTCTTTAGGCTTTACTTGTTGAGGCCAACTCCTTAGCTCACTCTAGTTACTCATGCGTCACGTATATGCTTCACTTCGCCAATTAGCTTGACAATAGCAATTCAACTCTTGCATTGCCAACTTGTTTGCATTGTTCAAGATTTGGCCAGCCTTAAACTAATTCCATAGACCACTCTTGATCTATTCTTCATTCTTGCATAATCCTTGAGTTTGGGCCAACTCAATTCCACGGATATTCCTTAATGCCAACATCGCATGTTGCATCTGTCACTTGGGATTCGTCTTGCCTTCTCCTCAATGAAGCCTTATTGTGTCGGTCAATAAGCTTCATTCCTTAGCCAAATGTATTTACAGTGTAGAGATACCTTTTTGCTTCACTGGCCCTGCAGGGTCATGTCATTCTCGACACTTAACGGTCTATACAGTATACCGCTATTATGGCTTCGCAATGCGCCATTACGGCGGAACTCTTACTTGGCCTGCAACTCTATAACGCGTCATCATTATGCGTCACTTGCAGCACCGTAATAGACCCCCCCCCCACCTAATATGTTCAACGCCCTCGTTGAACGCAACCAAGTATACTCAACATACTTGTTCTTCGGCCTTGTACACTTCTGAGCCACTCAGATTTCAGCAAACTTATTTAGCATTCCATCTTTCCAAAACTTTATGCCTAGTACCACATGCCACCACTTAGCTTTACTGCTTTGCTATTGATTCTACTGACTTGTACTGTTGTTTTCACGTTGCGCATACGTTCCAACTCCCACTACAACCGTATATCAACACCCAAATTCAATTTCTAAATTCTTCTTGTCAATTCCCTGAATTATACTTGAACTTCGCATAAATCATTTGCGCCTAAGTGTACGCACTTAATGATTCTTCTCAATTTGATCATCATGATCATTGCCATCGTTTTCCGACTTTGCCTCTTGCATCTCACTCAACGTGACAAGGACTTATAAACGACTTGGCTTCATTTTCAATCAATTTTGTCGATGACCCGTCGTTGAACTGTTATTCTTCACGCTCCTCATTAAGCACGTCACAAAGTGAATAGAGGTTCTCTTTGCATTAGACACCCGAATTTAACACTTCATGCCTCACCAAACTCAGATTATGCAAGCATCATTCAAGAACTTATTTCTCTGAATGTGGCTACCAAGTATAAACTCTATACTTATGCCATCTTGCATACCCGAACTAGAATGGTGAGTTTTCTTTGCTTAACTTCCATGCAACAAAACTATTGAGTTGCACAGCCCATTTAAAACTGTGACTAACTATCTCTTTGGACATATCATTAGCTAACCCTTTAGCTGTCCATATGCTATGCCTTCAAAGCCAATATGTCTCCAAATACTTCTTTGAACTGCATTTCTAATTGCTTGTAAAGTGTGTGTGTCTCTCTCTAAGGCCATGAGTTCTACTCAACTCATGCTTGTTGATAAAATAATTTCTTCCTTGCTGCATTGCTTGCACTGTCACTGCCCATATGTCGTCGTGCCATTTTGCAATCCCCAAACTGCAACATCATTTCTATGTCAACTAGGACCCTTATCCTATGCTTTGTTTATTAGCTTTCAACTTTTCTCACCATTGCATACGTTAGGCTAAGTATGCTACTTGCAGCATCTCCCCATGAACTAGTTTTACATCGTAAATAAAGAGGCAAGGCTTTATAAACGAAAACACCCTCGTTCATTACTGCTCTTACATAACAAGACCATGTACCATTACATGATTAATCATCAACTGATCTCTTTTGGAAAGCTAAAACTTCATTAACAAAGCAACTTGCTTACACCAAAGCAAAGTATGTACAAACTTGAAGACTCAAATAAAAGTCGGTACAACCAAACTCTACACACAGATTTTGTGAATAACCAACAACTAAAGCTACATAGAATAAGACCAAAAACACTCTCGTTTTGGCATCAAAGTGTCGCCAATGGAGACAGCAACACTTATTCTTGTTCTTAGCTTAGTTTCTTTCTTTGTCGAAGTGAGCGACAACTTCGCTGCGTGGTCTCTTCCTTGAACCATCACTTCGGCCTCCATGAGTCTTGCTAGAATGACCCACATAGTCATTCCCAACTGATACATTAAGTTGTGCTTTGAGTGGACACCTTCTTGCGAAATGCAAACCTTTGCAAATGAAACATCCCCTATACTTCCGGGCTGAAGGGAATAATTCATCTTCCTTCGGTTCATGCTTGCGCTTACTTCCTACATATTTTTCCTTCCCTTTGGAATTACCTTCACAGTTGTGCACATCTTCAGTAATTGTGCAACTAGTAAGCCATCTTACCACTTGAATAGCCATATGGATACTCTGGATTTTGCGCTTCTTAAGTTCAGCAATCACACTTGAACTTGCGCCAGCCAGAAATTGGAACATCTGATCTTCTTCACTCATGCCACGTACTTCTTGCACCAATGCAAGGAAGTTTTCAGCATAGGCCTGTGGTGTACCCGTCATTTTCATCCTACGTAAACTTTCTCTTGCATACCAAGCACCATTGCTTGGCCAGAACTGACATCTCAGTCCATCTTTCATGTCATCCCATGACATAGGATTGGCATAACCATCCGCTTCATCTTCTTGAAGTATAGTTCTCCACCAAACCTTTGCATCACCACCAAGGTAATTTCCTGCGAGAGTTACTTTTTGTTCTTCCCTAGTTCCATTCGCTTCAAAGTATGTCTCAACGTTATACAAGAAATTCTCAATTTCTCTAGCATTTCTGGAACCTGCGTAAATTCTTGGCTCGGAGACTCGATTTGAGTTTTCTCCATGCACGTTTGCCCCTACAAACATGCCGCTACTGATTAACCCGCGAATGCCTTCCACTTAATCTGACATTTGCTTCGCATGTCTTGTTAGTATGGTCTTTATGTCACTGAATTTCTCCTTCCATTCAGTCACTTCAGCATTGGTTTCACAATTCAACAAGGTTGCATCAGACACCTTGTCCTCGATTGCACCTACCCTTTCGTCAAATTCTTTAAACCAATCTGATGTTCTTCCTTCAAGTAAGTCTGGCCTTCCCTTATCTTCAAAAACAAGAGGATTTTCAAGGCTATCGCAGCCCATGCCTATGGCCAAATCACCAAGATTTCCAAACTGCTCAAGTTGATCAAACGTACCCGATAGTTCTTCGTCGATCATCATGTCATTAGAACTCATTTCTAATGCAATATTCTGAAAATAATGCGCCACTTACTTGCTCACAGGAAAATAGCTTTAGAGGGAAATAATCACTAGTGTATTATCCAACAAATACACTTGAAATGTGCACCAAACACAGCTCTGATACCCGAATTGTCACACCTTCGAACTCACCAAGAATTTTCTGCGAAGATGTAACCCGGCAGTACAATGGTTTCGTGAATAAAACTTCACCCACTTGTACTTCAGCCTTATAAGTTTGCACCTATGCAAACATACAACACATCAGGCCAATCAGCGGAAGTCTTTATAGCCTTCTTTCACTTCTCTAAACTCATCAAATGCACCCCATAATGCACTCAATTCATGCCATACTTTACCAACAACAATCAGCCAACCAAGAACACTTAGAACATGACACAATCAAATCATTTTATTACATCAAAGGGAAGAAATACAAAGCTTTCCCACTTGGGGACTTACACAGACTTGTTCACTCCTTGAACCAAGTCTAAGTCTTACAAAAACTCCCTTATTCACTCACATATGCAAACTTCACTCTCACATATGTTAGGCTAACTCTAACACAGGCTAGCTACCAAATTTCCCATGCCTTAGGACTATTTATATAGTAGCTTTTCTTGGCCAAATCGTGCATAACCGTTACACACGCATGGGACATTCATCTGTCCCATCAGGTAGTTTCTATAACCGCCAGCTTGCTTTTCAACCGCCACCTTTTGTGTTTTCAAGCCAACAGATGCCACATCTGTTCTAGGTGGTTATGAACCTTCCACATGGTTATAAACTCCTTTATAACCGCTCCTCTTCATCACGCGTCATTGGCATGCTTATGAAGCTCGTAACCAACTTGTAACCGTCACTTGTGCCTTATTGCGCTACTTGTCTTGGCCTACTGGATTCTGCCTTGCACCAACATGCAGCCCTCATGGCCCTGCATTTTTATTACTTTAAGATAATTCACGGACACTCTTTAGGCTTTACTTGTTGAGGCCAACTCCTTAGCCCATTCTAGTTACTCATGCGTCACGTATATGCTTCACTTCTCCAATTAGCTTGACAATAGAAATGCAACTCTTGCATTGCCAACTTGTTTGCATTGTTCAAGCTTTGTCCAGCCTTAAACTAATGCCATAGACCAAATCTTGATCTATTCTTCACTCTTGCATCATCCTTGAGTTTGGGCCAACTCAATTCCACGGATATGCCTTAATGCCAACATCGCATGTTGCATCTGTCACTTTGGCTTCGTCTTGCCTTCTCCTCAATGAAGCCTTATTGTGTCGGTCAATAAGATTCATTCCTTAGCCAAATGTCTTTACAGTGTAGCGCTACCTTTTTGCTTCACTGGCCCTGCAGGGTCATGTCATTCTCGACACTTAACGGTCTATAAAGTATACCGCTATTATGGCTTCGCAATGCGCCATTACGGCAGAACTATGACTTGGCCTGCAACTCTGTAACGCGTCATCATTATGCGTCACTTGAAGCACCGTAATAGACCTCCCCCACCTAATACGTTCAACGCCCTCGTTGAACGCAACCAAGTATACTCAACATACTTGTTCTTCGGCCTTGTACACTTCTGAGCCACTCAGAATTCAGCAAACTTATTTAGCATTCCTTCTTGCCAAAACTTTATGCATAGTACCACATGCCACCATTTATCTTTACTGCTTTGATATTGATCCTATTGACTTGTACTGTTGTTTTCACATTGCGCATACGTTCCAACTCCCACTACAACAGTATATCAACACCCAAATGCAATTTCTAAATTCTTCTTGTCAATTCCATGAATTGTACTTGAACTTCGCATAAATCATTTGCGCCTAAGTGTACACACTTAATGATTCTTCTCAATTTGATCATCATGATCATTGCCATCGTTTTCCGACTTTGCCTCTTGCATCTCACTCAACGTGACAAGGACTTATAAACGACTTGGCTTCATTTTCAATCATTTTTGTCGACGACCTGTCGTTGAACTATTGTTCTTCACGCTCCTCATTAAGCACGTCACAAAGTGAATAGAGGTTCTCTTTTCATTAGATACCCGAATTTAACACTTCATGCCTCGCCAAACTCAGATTATGCAAGCATCATTCAAGAACTCATTTCTCTGAATGTGGCTACCAAGTATAAACTCTATACTTATTCCATCTTGCATACCCGAACTAGAATGGTGAGCTTTCTTTGCTTAACTTCCATCCAACAAAACTATTGAGTTGCACAGCCCATTTAAAACTGTGACTAACTATCTCTTTGGACATATCATTAGCTAACCCTTTAGCTGTCCATATACTATGCCTTCAAAGCCAATATGTCTCCAAATACTTCTTTGAACTGCATTGCTAATTGCCTGGAAAGTGTGTGTGTCTTTCTCTAAGGCCATGAGTTCTACCCAACTCATGCTTGTTGATAAAATAATTTCTTCCTTGCTGCATTGCTTGCACTGTCGCTGCCCATCTGCCGTCATGCCATTTTGCAATCCCCAAACAGCAACATCATTTCTACGTCAACTAGGACCCCTGTCCTATGCTTTGTTTATTAGCTTTCAACTTTTCTCACCATTGCATACGTTAGGCTAAGTATGCTACTTGCAGCATCTCCCCATGAACTAGTTTTACATCGTAAATAAAGAGGCAAGGATTTATAAACGAAAACACCCTCGTTCATTACTGCTCTTACATAACAAGACCATGCACCATTACATGATTAATCATCAACTAATCTCTTTTGGAAAGTTAAAACTTCATTAACATAGCAACTTGCTTACACCAAAGCAAAGTATGTACAAACTTGAAAACTTAAATAAAAGTCGGTACAACCAAACTCTACACACAGAGTTTGCAACAACCAACAACTAAAGCTACATAGAACAAGACCAAAAACACTCTCGTTTTGGCATCAAAGTGTCGCCAATGGAGACAGCAATACTTATTCTTGTTCTTAGATTAGTTTATTTCTTTGTCGAAGTGAGCGACAACTTCGCTGTGTGGTCTCTTCCTTGAACCATCACTTCGGCCTCCATGAGTCTTGCTAGATTGACCCACATAGTCATTCCCAACTGATACATTAAGTTGTGCTTTGAGTGGACAGCTTCTTGCGAAATGCAAACCTTTGCAAATGAAACATCCCCTATACTTCCGGGCTGAAGGGAATAATTCATCTTCCTTCGGTTCATGCTTGCGCTTACTGCCTACAGATTTTTCCTTCCCTTTGGCCTTACCTTCACAGTTGTGCACATCTTCAGTCGTTGTGCAACTAGTAATCCCTCTTAACGCTTTAATAGCCATCTGGATACTCTGGATTTTGCGCTTCTTAAGTTCAGCAATCACACTTGAACTTGCGCCAGCCAGAAATTGGAACATCTGATCTTCTTCACTCATGCCACGTACTTCTTGCACCAATGCAAGGAAGTTTTCAGCATAGGCCTGTAGTGTACCCGTCATTTTCAGCCTAGGTAAACTTTCTATTGCATACCAAGCACCATTGCTTGGCCAGAACTGACATCTCAGTCCATCTTTCATGTCATCCCATGACATATGATTGGCATAACCATATGTTTCATCTTCTTGCAGCATAGTTCTCCACCAAACCTTTGCATCACCACCAAGGTAATTACCTGCGAGAGTTACTTTTTGTTCTTCCCTAGTTCCATTTGCTTCAAAGTATGTCTCAACGTCATACAATAAATTCTCAATTTCTCTAGCATTTCTGGAACCTGCGTAAATTCTTGGCTCGGAGACTCGATTTGAGTTTTCTCCATGCACGTTTGCCCCTACAAACATTCCGCTACTGATTAACCCGCGAATGCCTGCCACTTCCTCTGACATTTGCTTCTCATGGCTTGTTAGTATGGTCTTTATGTCACTGAAATTCTCCTTCAATTCAGTCACTTCAGCATTGGTTTCACAATTCAACAAGGTTGCATCAGACACCTTGTCCTCGACTGCACCTACCCTTTCGTCAAATTCTTTAAACCAATCTGATGTTCTTCCTTCAAGTAGGTCTGGCCTGCCCTTATCTTCAGAAACAAGAGGATTTTTAAGGCTATCACAGTTAATGCTCTGAAAACCGGACCGGACATCGAACCGGAAAAATTACCGGGTCAGGATTAAATGGTTCAACCAGTGGTTCAACACGGGTTCACTGGGTCATATATATTTAATAAACTATGAACCTGTGAGCCTCACAGTTAATAATTTTTGAGCTTAACATCTAAAACTTAACTCCAAGTAATATCTAAGACTGAAGAATTGTCTAACCATATATCTAAAATATAGACAGCAATCCACAATCCAAAAATCAAACATATAGTAACATGGTAAGTTAAATGAGAATTCGACACAAAAAAATATCATAATAACAAAAATAATTAGTAAGATTATTTTGGAGCACAAAAGAATATGCAAATGGTTTGAGCTTTAGGTGGATAATTTGAATATTCACTTGTACAGAAATATACAAATGAATTCGGTGGATAACATGCTTTGAGCTTTGAATCAACTATATATATAATGATATGTGGTTTTAACAACACAGAAGCGATGTTGTCTCAGTGGTGAGGATACCGTTAATGTGTGTTAGGTCACTGGATCAACTCTCAATACCATTAATGAAAAGTTTTGCATTAGAAAAGGAACGACTGTCAACCCCTCCACCCATTTGGACCGCATGAACCCAGTAATGGATCGGCTGGGTCACGGGTCAACCCGGCCGACTCAACCGATTCTTGTGAAACAAAGCGGGTTTCTCTAAATTTGCTGGGTCACTCATGGACCAGCACAGAAAGGTGACTGGGTCACCGATTCACTGGGTTGACCGGACGGTCCGGTCCGGGTTTCAGAACACTGATCACAGTCCATGCCTATGGCCAAATCACCAAGATTTCCAAACTGCTCAAGTTGATCAAACGTACCCGGCAGTTCTTCGTCGATCATCATGCCAATAGAACTCATTTCTAATGCAATATTCTGAAAATAATGCGCCACTTACTTGCTCACAGGAAAATATCTTTAGAGGGAAAGAATCACTAGTGTATTATCCAACAAATACACTTGAACTGTGCACCAAACACAGCTATGATACCCGAATTGTCACACCTTCGAACTCACCAAGAATTTTCTGCGAAGATGTAACCCGGAAGTACAATGGTTTCGTGAATAAAACTTCACCCACTTGTATTTCAGCCTTATAAGTTTGCGTCTATGCAAACATACAACACATCAGGCCAATCAGCGGAAGTCTTTATAGCCTTCTTTCACTTCTCTAAACTCATCAAATGCACCCCATAATGCACTCAATTCATGCCATACTTTACCAACAACAATCAGCCAACCAAGAACACTTAGAACATGACACAATCAAATCCTTTTATTACATCAAAGGGAAGAAATACAAAACTTTCCCACTTGGGGACTTACACAGACTTGTTCACTCCTTGAACCAAGTCTAAGTCTTACAAAAACTCCCTTATTCACTCACATATGCAAACTTCACTCTCACATATGTTAGGCTAACTCTCACACAGGCTAGCTACCGAATTTCCCATGCCTTAGGACTATTTATATAGTATATTTTCTTAGCCAAACCGTGCATAACCGTTACACGTATGGGACAGCCATCTGTCCCATCAGGTAGTTTCTATAACCGCCAGCTTGCTTTTCAACCGCCACCTTTTGTGTTGTCAAGCCAATAGATGCCACATCTGTTCTAGGTGGTTATGAACCTTCCACGTGGTTATAAACTCCTTTATAACCGCTCCTCTTCATCACGCGTCATTGGCATGCTTATGAAGCTCGTAACCAACTTGTAACCGTCACTTGTGCCTTATTTCGCTACTTGTCTTGGCCTACTGGATTCTGCATTGCGCCAACGTACATCCCTCTTGGACCTGCATTTTTATTCCTCTAAGATAATGCACGAACACTCTTTAGGCTTTACTTGTTGAGGACAACTCCTTAGCTCACTCTAGTTACTCATGCGTCACGTATATGCTTCACTTCGCCAATTATCTTGACAATAGCAATGCAACTCTTGCATTGCCAACTTGTTTACATTTTTCACGCTTTGGCCAGCCTTAAACTAATGCCATAGACCAACTCTTGATCTATTCTTCACTCTTGCATCATCCTTGAGTTTGGGCCAACTCAATTCCACGGATATGCCTTAATGCCAACATCGCATGTTGCATCTGTCACTTTGGCTTCGTCTTGCCTTCTCCTCAATGAAGCCTTATTGTGTCGGTAAATAAGCTTCATTCCTTAGCCAAATGTATTTACAATATAGCGCTAACTTTTTGCTTCACTGGCCCTGCAGGGTCATGTCATTCTCGACACTTAATGGTCTATATAGTATACCGCTATTATGGCTTCGCAATGCGCCATTACGGCGGAACTCTGACTTGGCCTGCAACTCTGTAATGCATCATCATTATGCGTCACTTGCAGCACCGTAATACCATGGCCCTATCTATGCTAGCCACATCTCGTGTGCCAATGGCAAATAATGCCAGCCACACCCGAACCTTGACAAAGCATGCCAACCATGCTAGACGCACCCTTGTGCCGATGGCAAATCATGCCAGCCACACCTAGCCCAAGCTAGCCGCGCCATGCCAATCGTACCAGGCCATGGCCCTAGCTATGCTAGCCACATCTCGTGTGCCAATGGCAAATCATGCCAGCCACACCTAGCCCAAGCCAATCGCACCATGCCACATCCCTAGCTATGCTAGCCGCGCCACCCTGTTGGCCTTCCTCATGCGGCTACTAAAGTGAAGACAGATGATAATCCATGGTTTCTCTTTAATCTCAGGAGTAAATCCTGGCCGTCTAAAGTCCCCTCACGAATTTACGCCTGAAACCCTAGCTTGGTCACGCACCGAGCCAAGCTAGTCGCACCATGCCAAACCATGGCCCCTCATGCCGCGCCACCATGCTGGCCTTCTTTATGCGGCTACTAAAGTGAAGCCAGACGTTAATCCATGGTTGCCCTTCAATCCCAGGAACAAATCCTGGCCGTTTAAAGTCCCCTCACGACTTTAGGCCCGAAACCCTAACCTGGTCACGCGCCTAGTCCAAGTTAGTCGCGCCATGCCAAACCATGGCCCCTCATGACGCGCCACCATGCTATCCTTCCTCATGTGGTTACTAAAGTGAAGCCAGGCGATAATCCAGGGTTTCCCTTCAATCCCAGGAGAAAATCCTGGCCGTTTAAAGTCCCCTCACGACTTTAGGCACGAAACCCTAACTTGGTCACGCGCCTAGTCCAAGTTAGTCGCGCCATGCCAAACCATGGCCCCTCATGCCACGCCACCATGCTGGCCTTCCTCATGCGGCTACTAAAGTGAAGCCAGGAGACAATCCACAGTTTCCCTTCAATATCAGGAGCAAATCCTGGTCGTCTAAATTCCCCTCACGAATTTAGGACCAAAACCCTATCTTGGTCACGCACCCAACCAAGCTAGACGCGCCATGCCAAACCATGGCCCCTCATGTCGTGCCACCATGCTGGCCTTCCTTATGTGGCTACTAAAGTGAAGCCAGACGACAATCCACGGTTGCCCTTAAATCCCAGGAGCAAATCCTGGCCGTTTAAAGTCCCCTCACGACTTTAGTCCCAAAACCCTAACCTTTCCATACGACCATGGCAAACCCTTGTCTCCTCATGCCAAGTCCAAACACACCCTAGTTGTTCCACCCTATTGGACCTCACTACTAGGCTACCAAAACGAGGGCGTGCAACGATCAATGGTTTCCCCTCCTCTCAAGATGCCATATCTCGACCGTCGAAGGTCACCTGGCTTGCAAGTTCCCCAAGATCGATTTCCCAAGCCACAACAACATTTTACCTGTTTTCCAAAACATTCGAGATATCAACACAAACAGGGGGATTCTCTTTGGGTATTGGTTGGGTGGTCTACAACCTGCGGCGTACACTACGCCCCTCATAAGGAAGTGTCATAAGGATGATGCGCCTAGTAAATACAGGAGTTATGTAGGAAACGTTCATGGGACATAAAGGTGTGAGTTAACAAACTTTATGGAACATCAATTCCATAACGTTAACAGCTTCATGAAAACTAATTTCATATGTTAACCACTTTATGGGACATCAAGTCCATGCATACGGTTACCACCTCCTCACATTTACTTCCCCATTCCTTAATGAGACCAAGGTACGTTTCTACTACAACTTGTATAAATAGGTTTTACATATTTCTATTTGAAAACAAGTTCATTCGGACAAGACAATACTCAGAATACTTACTAGATAGCTCTCCTCATGAGCTCTCCTACTTTTCTGAAAACAAGTTGTAGAAACCAAATTTCTCTCCCAGAATCAACTATTCTGGTCTCACACTCTCCTTGATTCCCTCCCCAAAACCAACCCATTCTCCTCCTCTTTGTGACCGAAGCAAGTCCGGAACGACCATTTCTTGGTTTTGGCCGGACTTGTACAGATTGATCTCTCGAACTTAAAAGTACTCCCTTGCAGTACATTTGTTTAGGGTTTAAACAGTTTCTCACCTTCACACCTGCAATTACCAAAATCAGCAGAAGCTATTTTCACCTATAAACAACTATCTAGGTTATTCTCACAGAATTATATTGGAGTTAGTCCATACAGATTGCCAAACAAAATATTAGGTGTCGTTGTTAGACCCCCCCCTGCTTTTTCTTGATTTCTTGTTAGACCACCAGGAATCCCTTTTGTACAGCAAATTGATTTCTTGATTTTGAAATCAATAATTATTGTTATAGCTACGGATCTTCAACAACATTGATGTTGAGTTGAACACGTTCAGAATCGCTAGAGTATTTGGAATGACGAAGAATACATGGAATGTTGAAGAACCAAGGAAATCAAGCATGTTGGATGAGAATCTACAAAGTTTATTTATATTGTAGTTCATATGTACTGATAGTTTTGTCACTAAAATTGACAAAGGGGAAGATTGTTAGAGCACTGCTCGGTCGAACTCGCAAGCGTTGCTATCTCAAGATTGTTTTTCAAGTTTAGGTGATCAAAATTGTAAGTCTTGATTTCTAGTCTACTTATAACTATGTCTCAGATTAGGATAGAATGTGTAGTTGAGCTTTAGACTTCACGGCGTTCATCGATTGAAGACGAAAATCTACTGAGGAGACCTTTGAGGAAATTCATCAACAAAAGGTATGTGGAGACTAAAACTTATATATTACTAAGAATTCTATTCTATTATATCTCATATTGAGACTAAGTCGTATATCTATATAGACTTACATTATACACATTTGATATTTCGAGCTGAGTTTAACTCGCTTATAACTTTCTCGAAATATGTCATGGAAAGCTTTTTGCTTTAGCTATGTTCATCATTATTCTTGAGGAGTTTAGTTGGAAATAATTTATTTATTGGAAACTAAATAATGAGTCAAAAGGTGATCATGTGAAAATTTCCTTGAAACATCTTACATGATTTGTGTGAGACAATCATTTGATATCGACTCAGAATATTTCGTATTGATCATTTAATCACTAGAAAATTTCTTATAATCTAATGGTTTGTGTGAGACAGCTATTGTCGTCTTCTAAGAATGTTTTATTGATTGAAATGGGATTTTAGAACTAAAACCCATGTCTGGAAAACATCACAATACGCATATTGAATGTACAAACTGTTTTGATGCAGCTCCAGAAACCAAGTTTGCATACCAGTATGCGAACAGTTCTACCTGGGTTAGGTCCAGGACAACAGTATGCGTACGCATTTGCGTACTATCGGACAAGACCAAATTAAGTCTGAAACTTAAGTTTGCATACCCGTTTGCAAACTAAGTGGTGAAAGTTCTAAAATCGGTTAAGTATGATTTCATACTCATGAAAAAATACATTCATAAATTAAGGAATGCAATCTTTGCAAGCCGTGGCTTAATGTTCATGAATTGATTCTCTTGAATCAAATCCGATTTTGTTTCAATTGTGTCTTGTATACTTCTATGAGAATATAAGCAATTGAACAAATCTACGATTAACATAATTAGACTCATTTGATTATCATTTGATCTAAAAGTGTTAGATGAATGTGGTTAATACAAAAGTGTTCATATGGCTAACTTCGGTTAACTATTGTTGAGCCAACACAATATACACGTTTAGGTACGGTTACCTATACCTAAATGAAGGTATATTTCATTTGTGTATAACAAGCTAAGACCATCTAACGGTAAAGAAATATTGCTTTGGTTTTAAGCAAACTTAGCTTGAATCTTGAATCAGCATTTTATCTAACAGTGAATATTGATTGCTTTGTTTCAAAGCTATCAAACCTTGATTTGAAGACTATATAAGGGAGAAATCTACCAACTGGGAAACCTAATCCCCACACCTCATGTATGATACTAGTTGCGACTAGAGTCGATTATCCTTTTACCTGGTTTTTTCCTAAAACCATTATAGGTTGACAAATTGAAGACTTCATTGGGATTCTGAAGCCAGACCCCCGCTTTTTCTTGAATTATATTGGAGTTAGTCGATACATATTGCCGAACGAAATATTGGTTGTGGTTGTTAGACCCCCGCTTTCAAAAGTTTCAACAACCGTTAGTCAATCAAATAAATAATCAAAAACTAAAGTAACAATGTAGTTATCTAGTTTCCCACCAACGGTACTCATAGAGCTTCTCGATTCCATAGAAGTCCTTAAAACGAACGGTCGTAAGAGATTTCTCCTAATGAAGGTACTTTCCTCTCTGGATAGAAGGCTCCACTAGAAACAACACAAGTGAAGATTGTCTGGCTCTTAGGATAGTTTGCTAGAAATAAAAACTCAACTATTTATAAACTAAGGTTGTTTAGACTACAAGGAAATTCCAAAACCGAAAATATTCTAAAGATATGCAATAAGTACCTAATTTCGTCTTTCCTATTTCCAACTAATATCCAACCTTTAATTTCGAAATCTATCATTAGAAAAATAAATAATATTAATTTAGAAGTTAACTAAAATGATAAGATTCTCAATATTTTGAAAACTCTTAATTAAAATGATAAGATTCTCAATATTAATTTTGATTTACTGGAAAGTTAAAAGCATATAATCGAAAACTCTTGATTAAAAGATTCTCAATATTATAGATTTGGATGAACTTGAGTATAAAGGAATATCTTTGGACAATAAATGATAAGAATTATACTCATGTCCAAATTATGTCAACAGCTGGAACTTTCCTAATTAACAAACCATAATTCCAAACTCACACAAAACCATAAAGTAATATGTGAATATAAAGGATCGGTTTTTCTCCTGGGACAGTGTTTACCATGACTCCTAACATAGTTTAAAATAGGTTTTACCAAGTCTCCCAATATAGGTAGGAATCGTGTCTAGCATGACTGCAAACAATATCTAGGATCGGTTCTACCAAGACTCCCAATATAGGTAAGGATCATTTACCATGACTCCCAACAATAGCTAGGATCAGTTCTACCATTTATCCTAAGGATTGGTTTTACCAAGGTTCTCAACATAAGTGAAATAAGGTTCTACTGCATATCTCAAACTAGGTAAAGATCGGTTCTACTAAGTCTCTCAACATAAGTCAATATCGGTTATACCAAAGTTATTACCTAGGTTTAAATTGGTCATCCAATAGATCTTCAATGAAAACCGGACCAAAACGCCAATTGATTTCCTTTCGATTACAAAACAAGTTTCGTATATGTAATTCCTTTAAACATATGTAATCAAATTTAGTTTCCTAGGATGAAATCACAATGTATCTTATACACAATCAACTAACAAGTTATATATATTATGTCGATGTCACATTTATGAAGTTCAAAAGATAAACATTATACTTCGTAATCAGATATTCATCATTGACACTTTAAACATACTAAAATGACCAAGTCTAATACTAGAGTATTAAATATAACCTCTCGCATGTTATGTTTTCAATCTTAATTAAACGACTTAAAAGCAACAATAGGAATGAAAACAAGCCAAGTCAGTATCACAATACCTCAAGTGGAAGGATGATGTCTCCATTGTAGTCGATATGTCTTCGGGATCTTCAGGTCTTCAAAATACTTGTATGTCTCAACATTACTAGACTTTATAGTCTAACCTAAATGAAGTTGGTCTCTAGTACATTTAATCAAGCGACCCTAATTGAGTTTTGATACTAAAATATGACAACCAAACTTGACATACCAATTCTTGGTGGGTTCAATCGAGCAATCATCTAGCACATGGATATGGATTTTTTAAAATCCATAAAAATAATAACAAATAGAGAAAAGATTAAACTAATGACCTCATCTTTTTCCCACTTTATGCTTAAATTAGCTCCTCAAGTTGATAGCGATAGCAACCAGTGAATCAAGTAATATTGTAGCATGAATATAATTGACATGAAAACTCCTTATCAAGATCATTTGAAATTTGGAAAAGGATCATCTGGAGGAATTAGGGGTATGTAGAGTTTTGTTGTTGTAAAGTGTAATTTAAGATTTTTATAGGGGTAATTTTTAAAATATGTAATTTATTTTAATAAAAAATAAAATAAATAAATTATAGATCGGTCAAAAGTTGACTTTGGCTGTCAACCATCAATCTTGATTTTTTTCTTTTTTTAATAAGAAAGAAACTTCATTAATAATTTAAAGATATTTACAACAAGTTCATCTCTAATATAAGATTTCAGTCATATTAGAAGGACTGAAGACCAAAACTCATTTAATCTTAAGCTCCTAGCTCTTTTAGCTTGGATATTTGCTACTTCATTAGACTCCCTGTGCATAAAAGTGCATTTCCAACTTGTAAAACTCCCTAACAATAATCTACAATCTTGGATTACATTATTATTTGTCCATCTGACACTTCCTAAACTACCATTAATAGATTTAACTACATCAAGATAATCACCCTCCAAATGTAAATTCGAATTGCTTCAGCTTTTGCCCACTTTATAGCTGCTAGCGCTGCTAAAGCTTCAGCCCGCTCCTCATCCTTAGTTATTTTATGGATTGATTATTGGGAACCCCTACGGTGACCTGCATCATTAAACATTGTCAGTCCTATGCCCATATGATTATTTTCTTTCACAAAAGCGGCATCAAAATTAAATTTCTGAAATTCACGATCTGGTAACTTCCATGGAATGACAATTCTGGATCGCATATCACCATTTCTACCAACCAAAACTCTCATGGAATTTGGATTCCATCCATTAATGTCATTATTAACTTGTATAATGAGTTTATGCACCTAAACTTGACCATTATCAAAAAAAACTGAATATCTAAGTTTCCATATTTGTCAGATAGCAAAACTAACAAATTGAACAAATTTTTCCTGAGACTCCCTTGAGGTACTAGCAGATTAACCATATAGTAATCCAATACTGCAGTTTCATATTATTAATATTTCCTGCAATGGCAAAACAACTCTTTGGCTATGCAATCTTAGGTTTCGCTCTGTTTGCTTTAATGATGGAGCTGTTACCTCCACAGAACGTGGCGTCTTATTTCCACATATTCATTATGGCAGAAAGACAATCACTAGGGATAGAGGGTACAAACCTAGATAGTTTACTTCTTACAAATACACAATCATTCACACTTTTCCACATAAAAATGTTTTATTTTCTTTGGTAGATCCAGTTTCCACAGAGACTTCCAAGGAAAATTACTAGTTTATTTACCATATATTTCTTGCTTAATGCATTTGTAAGAAGTATTTCCACTAAAGCAACGATTATGAGATGGTTTCCATCTAAAGATATCCCTTTCAGATGATCAAATTCTGATTTTGCAAATATCACTAACAATATTACTGTCAAAAAGACAGTTTAGGACATCTGCATTCCATTCACCTGTTTCCTGCACAATTAACTGGTTAACAATTTTCACATCTCTTGAGGCAAAAGAAGCATTCAGTATTGTATTTCTATTAGGGACCCACTTGTATTTCCATATTTTCAATAGGAGATCCATCACCAACCTTCCAACAATAATATATCATAATCAATTCTAGATCCCTGCAAATTCCTTTCCAAATCCAAGACACAGATTCATTAATAACAACATGAATAGAACTATAGTTAGGAAAATACTTGTGACAAATAATTTGTACCCATAGAGCATATTGTTCATTCAGCATTCTCCAAGCTAATTTAGTTGGAAGAGAAGTGTTAAGATGTTATGTTTTCCTTATGTTAAGACTACCTAATTCAATAGGTTTTAAAATATTGTCCCAGTTTATAAAATAACCCCCCCCCCCTTAGAAGACCCTTTTTTTATTCTACCAAAACTTTCTCTGTATGGCATCAAGTTTTTCTGTCATGTTTTTTGGTATTGGGAAGGCATACAAATGGTGAGAATCCAGTGTTCCAAGTATGGATTAATGAGAAATGTTCTCCCTGTTTGGCTAAGATATTTCCCCTGACAAGTATCTAATATGTTTCACAAGACTTTTGTAAATGCTTACAAGTCTTCATTTTGTTCACTTGAAGCAGCAAAGGGACTCCTAAGTAGCAAACCCTAGATTTTTAATTCTAAGAATGGATAAAATATGAGACTTATTTCTATGATCAGTTTTAGGGCTAAAAGCCAATCCTGACTTCTCAATATTTATGGCTTATCCAGAATACTTACTAAAATTTTCTAACATAGTCTCTAAGTGCTTAGCACTTTTGACAGTTACACTAGTAAAAACAAGACAACCATCAGCAAAAAATATATGACTAACAGAGGTAACCTTGATACCTTGAATGTTATTTTTAAGTTCTGCATCAATAAGCATCTTAAAGAGTACATCCATGCATATAATAAATAAGTAAGGGGACAAGGGGTCTCCCTGTCTAAGACCCATTGTAGGATAATAAACCTCACCAGGTGCACCGTTTAAAAGAATTGAAATGGAAACACATTGCTCAATTAAATTACACCAATGATCATGGAAACCAAGCTTTTTTAGAATATCAATTAAAAACTTCCATTCAATCCTATCAAAAGCCTTAGACATGTCTAACTTAATAGACATTAAACCGGACTTAGTTTTATTTTTCCTCATAGTATCAACAAGTTCATGAGCTATTACAATATTGTCTGTTATTTTCCTAGAGGAAAGGAAAGCATCTTGACATGGAGATATGAACTTGTCCATAACAGTCTTAAGTCTACTTGCTAATTAAGAATTTATATATTGTTTTGTAACACACATTAATTAATCTTATAGGCTTAAAATAAGCAGGTGTTTTAAGAACATTGTTCATAGGTATTAAGGGAAAAATTTATGGTTCATCTGTTTATGCATGTGACCAGAATAAAATAAATTCTTGACCATGTCTATAGTGTCAGCACCTAATGTTTCCCACATCTGTTGATAAAAACCATGTGGGTACCCATCAGGGCCAGGACTAGTCCATGGATGACTATAGACTTGATTTCCTCATCAGTGGGAGGATGGATAAAGAATTCATTTTCCTCACCAGTGATACATGGTTCAAGAACATCAAGAAAACTACTATCTCTAGGTGGATTAGTAGTTCTGCTCATTTTTCTAAAATGCTCCCTTAGTTCATTAGCTATCATACTTTTTTCAGTTCACCAAACTCCAATACTAATTTGCAAACATTTAATTTGAGTTCTTCTTTTCCTAAATTTAACTTTGTCATGAAGATACTTAGTATTTTTATCATCAAAAGTTAAGACATTCTCCCTAGCTCTTTGCATGTAGTATTTTTGTCTCACACCATGCCAATATTTTAATGACTCTTCAAGGATTTTTTTAACACAACTACTATTATCATGCATATTACAAGATACATCTTCAAGTAGTTTCTGAATATCATTTACGTGAGTTTGAAAATTACCAAAAGAGCTCATGTTCCACTGCCTAAGAGCCACCTCATCATTGTGCAAACATTTAGTATGTTTATAGGCTTTAGAGCCACTTTCACTAGTTTTCCAGTTATCAGCAATTATAGTTTTATAGGTATTATCACTGAGCCAGCACCTATTAAACCTAAGAGGTCTTCTAGATGAGTTATCTTCTCTAGAAGTGACTAGCATAATTTGGACATGGTCACTAGCAACATCAACCATATGATAAATAATAACATTTGTAAAATAATCAAACCATTCAAAGTTTTCTAAAGCCCTATCAAGTCTTTCAAGAATAAGAGACACTCTATTTATGTTCTTACCCCAAATGAAAAAAATTCCTATAAAGTTCAGGTCGGTAAATCCAAGGTTGTCTAAGTGATTTTTAACATTATCAAGTTGACTTTGAGGATTGTTTCCACCAACTTTTTCCTCTTACCTAATTATGAAATTCAAATCTCTTTAAATCACCCAAGGACAATTATACATGATGGCTATATTTTCTAGGTAATCTAGCTGCCTATCCCATCCTATATCATTTGGATCATTATACATATATTTGAGAAGAGTATGACCACTTCTAGAATCCATATTCACTAAGACATAAATGAAATTAAAATTCAGATCAACAAGATCAACGTGAATTCCATCTTTCTACAAGACCAAGATCAACGTGAATTCCATCTGTGTTTTTGAGAGAGAAATTATAAGAAACCCATTTCCTAATTTCAGGATTATCATCATCAGAAGACCCTTCATCAAACTAAATTCGACATGAGAAAACTTAGATAAAACATCATCTTGTTCTGCCATCAAGCCAGTTATTGAATGTTAAAGCATCATAACTTAAAGATAATTAAATTCTATTTTGTGTCATGATTCGTACTTATCGACACTAAGCCAATTATTGTGCTCCAAATAAACTAGATTCATACGACGCCCATGGACTCGAACTCAATTTCCCAGTAAAACTGAACTTATCTGCAGCAGCGAAATTAAGGTTTAGTCCCATATGGACTAGTCCAGAGCAGCGAAATGGAAAAGAGACGGTATAAAACAAGAATCCAAAAATGAGAAGAAGCATACATTTCTCAGCCTTTTGGCTAAGATCAAGTGTAGTATATGTTCTTATCAGTTTAATATCTAATATGTGATCCATCGGCTCACACGATATTAAATTAATTTTTTTCATGGGGGAGTTCCCATCATAGCAGCTTGCTGCTGAGGTTCTCATGTGTCGCCTTTGCGTTGTACTACTGAAAAGGCCTGGCGTACCCCCACCAAAACTAATCAAAACATTGAGTTCATGCTTTGCCTGCAAAGGCTAGGCTGCGTTGCACAACTGGAAAAGTCACTGCCTGGTGCACCACCACCAAAACTAATGAAAACATTGAGTTGCTTGGATTAAAATGAACACTGAGTTCATGATTCCCCTGTATAATTATTATAGCTTTGGAACCCAAAATTCCAACATCTCAATTTAGAACAACTGTTAACTTCCTTAACTCCATCTTAGAAGTAATACCATGTATGTATGTTATGGGTGGGCATCCGTTTCAGGATACTCATGGGGATCGTTCGATATCTCCAAGATGATATACACCACCTGCACCGGAGCCACCACAACCTACAATAGAAAGGCACCAAAATTTCGTCAAACTGCTTCTATTGAAATTTAACACTCGTCATCAAAAACTATGGTTAAGAAAATTGGTCAAATGAAAGGAACCCTTAATTATTAGTAATATTTGAAAGAAATTCAATAAAGTTTGGAGAAATATAAAGAAAATCAAAGAAACCCTAGCAATTTGAGGAAATGAGGAAAATGTAAGAAACCACAATTCTAAACCAGTCAAACAAATTCCATAAAAAACAATAAATGCTAACTTAATATCGGCATACATACATTCCATTAGATTCCCCTTGTAAATCAAGAATATATGAATAATAATCTCCCACTGAAGCTCTCTTTTATCTTTTCCAATCACCAAAACAGTTATGTCCTTTACATCACTCTTTTCTGTAGTTGTTCAATCACAATACTATTAGTAGAGTTATGTAAAAACAAAATCAAACATTTCCCTTCTTCCGAATCTGAGTGAGAGAAATCATAACCCATTCCTAATTGCAGAATTGGACTTCAAATTTTCACTTATTTCCTGCCCGGGAAGAGAGTTAAAACAGACAGATTGGAAGTTCAAAACTTTGGTATGTTTTTATAAAGATTATACAGAAGTTTAGTCCCACATGGTGTACGATATTGATTGGCTCTGGTTTATAATCCGCAAGACCGGGACCCAGTAGTATCGAGTTAATCATATAGGATCTATAGTTTAACCTCGTATCTCGCTCTTCCCGGAGTGCTCGGGTGAGGTTTGATGACTGCCCTATTGTTTTTGTTTTTGTGTGCTGCTTTTTTGTTTATCATGTAGCTTGTGAAGCTTAATATCCTGATCTGTAGTTAAGTATTTGTAGCTCTATTTGGTTATCATTAAGCATTAATGTGGGTAATATTTTGTCTCATCATGACTCTTTCATAAATTGGGTTATTTCTTTCCATATAGGTCTAATTTGAATTTTGGAACATGGATTTCACGGGAGAACTAAAATAAACTTCTTATGGTTTCTGATGCTCCAAAAAAATTCAGAATCATAACCCAAACAGGGTTATGACTCTTGGTAACATAAACAAGATGGTTTATTTTGTTCATATTCACTCTGTAACTCCTACTATTCAATAGAAGCCTCCAGATATTGGATATCTGAAAAATCAATATAGATATGTACCTTTTTTAAAAGAAAATTTACAAGGAGGTACATGACTGATAATTAGAGATTTTGCAGGTCATTTCCTTGGTGTGGAAGGGAAATACATTGATGGAGGAATGAAGCAAGGAGTTGAGATGGAAGAACTGGAATGCAGAGCTATGATGGCAGTAGTTTCTCTGGCGGTTTCAAGAAGTCTTAGTCATGTAGTTTTTGAATATGATAGTGAATTCTTGGTGAAGTCCATTAATGAACAAGTTCCATGTGTTCATTGGATGAACCAAGATTTAGTTTTAGATATTCAATATTTGTTGAATAAAATTGAGCACCGGAAATGCAGCTCAGTTAGGAGAGATTCCAACACAGTGGCTGATAAAATTTCCAAGAAAGCTAGGATCTTAAAAGTAGATTTTGAATTCTTTGATGAGTTTCCTCCGGACATTCAAGGTTGGATTACTCAAGAGTATGTTGTAAACTCTATTTAAGATCAATGAAATCTCGTTTTTGAATCAAGAAAAAAAAAGTGTTTGTTTTTCATTGCCTCTGAAGCTTAATGTTGTTCTTACCTCATTGTTGTGCACATCATTTTCTTAGTTCTTCACGTTCGTCTTAGATTTACAAGCCTGCTATAGGGGCGGCATGGTTTATTAAAGGGGCGGAAAGCAAATAGGACAAAATGGGTCATTACATGGTAATTCAAGTGCCCCTCATAAAACAAAATGAGATGACTAATTAACCCTTACATAGTTTAGTGTTGATAATCTAGTTTAGTGTTCATGATTAAGTTTCACATCAATTAACTCTAAATCAAAACAAAATTAGATTTTAGAGTTTGTTTGTTTTTAAGTTTAAAGATGGTAGAGATGTTTTAACCCGGGTGAGGTTTGATGACTTCCCTATTGTTTTTGTTTTTGTGTGCTGCTTTTTTGTTTATCCTGTAGCTTGTGAAGCTTAATATCATGATCTGTAGTTAAGTATTTGTAGCTCTATTTGGTTATCATTAAACATTAATGTGGGTAATATTTTGTCTCATCATGACTCTTTCATAAATTGGGTTATTTCTTTCCATATAGGTCTAATTTGAATTTTGGAACATGGATTTCACGGGAGAACTAAAATAAACTTCTTATGGTTTCTGATGCTCCAAAAAAAATCAGAATCATAACCCAAACAGGGTTATGACTCTTGGTAACATAAACAAGATGGTTTATTTTGTTCCTATTCACTCTGTAACTCCTACTATTCAATAGAAGCCTCCAGATATTGGATATCTGAAAAATCAATATAGATATGCATCTTTTTTAAAAGAAAATTTACAAGGAGGTACATGACTGATAATTAGAGATTTTGCAGGTCATTTCCTTGGTGTGCAAGGGCAATACATTGATGGAGGAATGAAGCAAGGAGTTGAGATGGAAGAACTGGAATGCAGAGCTATGATGGCAGCAGTTTCTCTGGCGGTTTCAAGAAGTCTTAGTCATGTAGTTTTTGAATATGATAGTGAATTCTTGGTTAAGTCCATTAATGAACAAGTTCCCTGTGTTCATTGGATGAACCAAGATTTAGTTTTAGACATTCAATATTTGTTGAATAAAATTGAGCACCGGAAATGCAGCTCAGTTTGGAGAGATTCCAACAAAGTGGCTGATAAAATTGCCAAGAAAGCTAGGATCTTAAAATTAGATTTTGAATTCTTTGATGAGTTTCCTCCGGACATTCAAGGTTGGATTACTCAAGAGTATGTTGTAAACTCTATTTAAGATCAATGAAATCTCGTTTTTGAATTAAGAAAAAAAAAGTGTTTGTTTTTCATTGCCTCTGAAGCTTAATGTTGTTCTTACCTCATTGTTGTGCACATCATTTTCTTAGTTCTTCGCGTTCGTCTTAGATTTACAAGCCTGTTATAGGGGCGGCATGGTTTATTAAAGGGGCGGCAAGCAAATAGGACAAAATGGGTCATTACATGGTAATTCAAGTGCCCCTCATAAAAAAAATGAAATGACTAATTAACCCTTACATAGTTTAGTGTTGATAATCTAGTTTAGTGTTCATGATTAAGTTTCACATCAATTAACTCTAAATCAAAACAAAATCAGATTTTAGAGTTTTTTTTTTTTTAAGTTTAAAGATGGTAGAGATGTTTTAACCCAAAGTGAAGGTCAATCTCAATCAATTGAAGAAATTAACCAACAAAGTGAAGAACCAGTGCCTGAAAATGACCAGGTATACTTCTAAATTAGTCTCAACTAGCATTTTGTTGCTCAAATACATATTTTACATTTTCAGAGCTAATTACGGTTGGAATTTTGCTCGTAACCAACCGTAAATCATAGTTACGGTTCGTAAAAGATGAACTACCAACCGTAACTAGTTAAATTTGGGGAAAACCAATTGTAAAATCAGTTACGGTTGGTGACCAAATACTCGAAACGAACCGTAACTAAACTAAAATGGTTACCAACCATAACTGTATTTACGGTTCATCTCGAATTTTAGTGATGAACTGTAATTGGTGACCTTTCTGAACTCTGGGTTTCAGGGTTATTTACGGTTCGTAATTCTGGTATCGACATCAACCGTAAATTCACTTATGGTTGAAAAAAAAAACGTAACTGAAGAAAATTCTCAGATATAAGAACATACGGATGGTAATTGAACTATTACCAACCGTAACAACATTAAAATCTCCAGTTACGGTTCGTAAATCAGTTAAAATCAACTGTAACATAAAACCAGAAATTTGAATTTGAATTTTCATCTAAAATCTTAATTTCTGATAGAAATTAAACTTAAATCAAACAAAATAAACTAAACCCTAACTGGGTTTTTCATAACATACCTCATATAAGTCATTACACTTGATTAATTTTCGAATCGCTGATTAATCGAAGACAATGAAATTTTCAGTTTTAATGGAGGTTACGGTTGATGGGAGGAGGAGAAGAGAAGAAGAAATAAAACAGATTTTCAATTTAGCTTTGATTTAGGTTAAAAAATGGGGAAGGTAATCTAGACAATTTACAAAACCATTTGGACACCCCCTAACCAACTAAAGGGACATTATTATCACATTGCCGTCCCTCTAATAAAACCCGCCACCCCTATAACAGGATTGCTTTTTAATTTTCTGTTCCAAGTTCTTTTTTTGTGGGCTTGATAATGCTTAAGAGTTTCTAAAATGTACTCACTGTGCTTCTTAGGTGATGGTGGAGGAAAGTTTGTCTAAATGTTTCCCAAGTTTTTTGTTTTTCATGTCTCTGAATCCTAATGTCAAGTTCAATTTGTGCTTCTAAAATATACTCATTCTGCTTCCAAGGTGATGGTTAAGTAAAGTTTTCTTTCGTAATGGTTTGGCATTTGAACATTTCAATGCGTGAGGTATAAACGTAAAAAAGGACTCAAGAGTATCATATTCACTTCGATCCATCACTATTTTCCAAATGGTAAAAGAAAACAAGTATTTTTTCATGTACCAGAAATCTTTACGTAAATCTGTATATGGAGCTAGAATACCAGATAAAAGTTGGATCTTATATTGCAGACGCTCAGTAGCTTCTAATGCATTATATGTTACTCTCTTATAAGCATACAGGTAGGCTGGACAAGGTATCTACTCTTAGGCAGCACTGGTCTAAGCCTATTGGCTCAGAAAAGGACTCGAGATTATCATATTCACCTTTCCGAAAAATAAAACTAAAAGGAAGAATTTCCGGGTGTCCCTTACATCATAAGGCTGATCACTGATCTTCTTTATGCATCAGATAACTGACTCACTTTCCTAACTAGTTGATGCATTCCATCTGAAATATCCTTGCGCTTGGGGTAATGACGCAGCTAATGAGGTAATAACCGAGGCGCGTCAATTGCTGATTGAAAACTGTTTCCAAACCCCCTCCTCGGTCTTAGGTCTCCCAGGGCTGTCGAAAATTTCTGGAAGGGGTCCCTCTAATCAAGGGTAAAGTCCTAAATGCTTGAAATCAATACTTTAAAAGGAAGACAAATTCAGTCCTGGGCCTCAAAAATACAGTCCTGATAACTATGACGTGCACCTAATGATAGACGCAAAACATGTTGCTCTGTATAAGATGCACTAATCCCCCATGGACTCACCTCTGCCCAAAATTGTTCCTAGGAAACTCATATTTTCTAAGGCAGACATGTATCACATAGACTAGTGTAAAGCAGAGGAGTTGAAATGAGACGTTATGAAAGCAAAAGTAAAATGTCAACAAAATGGTGATGCAAAATTAACTACCGGCATATATTCAAATTAATAACATCGATTAATGTTTTTATAGGGGTAATGGTAATTAGAACTGATAGACCGCTCTCCCAAATATCTAATAGAAAATCAATCTGAAATCAAACAAACAGTAATCACTACAGAGGTATATCAAAAAGAGTGTTGTTCGGTACCTTGCATGATGCTCGGGAACCCTGTCTAACTGCACTTGCAAACAAAAAAGAAAAATCTGAAATTCTTATAAACAAGATCAGGATAGATAGTATATAGTCATGGTGCATAGAAAGAACAGCGGAAATGTGAAGTTCCGAAACTTAGATACACTACATAAGGGTTCAAGACTTTGTTAGATTCACTGCCTAGTTTATTCAGTATAAAAGATTAAGTCTCACAGATAGATCACATACGCTATAAACACCACCATGCCAGACCAAATTAAGACATAAAGTTAGATTGTTCTATCAATTGGCCATCAAAGCTCTTTCTTCTGCTTCTAATTAGACAGAGGCTGAAGGAGATGGTAGAGCAGCAGTAACCACCAGAGAAGCAGGTTCCGAAGATTCATTTTGTTGTTTGAGTGATTCAATCTGTTTTCTTCTAGCAGCCTTGAAACTTGCCCTTAGCATGGTTCTCACATACGACCTTGGGGCATAGAATAAATATCCATCACTTGTCCTAATCAATCACAAAAACAAACAGACAGTGGTATCATATTAAGGAAATAACAAATTTCTCCCCAAAATCATGAACCCCAATTTATGAATAAAAACAAGAAATTAAAGTAAAAATTAAAAACCTGATTTTTTCCGTATAATCCTTAACCTTTCTACTTTTTTTTACTCGTTTTGTAGTTGACTTCCCCTGATCTACATGTTTTGATTTGTCAAGGTTCAGAGGTAACTCAGCACGAACAGCATCCATCTTGAAGATATTGTCATCAACGGGAACATGATCTTGTTCATTCAGACTCGCGCCAGAATCTGCTTTTGGGATGTCATCGACACAGGCATATGGTGTTTCATCATTTCTGTTCTTAGAATTTCCTCCGTCCATGGTGAGGCGTGATAACAAACCCTAAGTGAGATAAAGGGTGGAGTCGCGGTGGTGGTGGAAGAGGAGAGGAATTCAATAGGAATATCACAGGAGAGAGAGTCCGATTTTGTTGACACGATATATTTTTATGTTGTTTACACCGTGTTTGTTTACTCGTGACTCATCTGAGTAATCCGACGATAATCATCTCATTTGAGTCGAATCTGACTCAATATGTTTGTTTTGAGTCAAATTTGACTCAACTGAGTCAAAAATATGTGAGTTAGTGGTTTGGTTCCATGAGTTAGAGGTATTTTATTACCTGACTCAAAAGGATCCGAGTCAGGGATTAGGCCTGAGTCATAGGTTGAGTCAGATCTGACTCAGAATAGAAAACAAACGGTCTGACTGCTGACCGTAGTCAGGGGTTGACTCAGACCCAGACGCTGAGTCATCTACAAACAAACAAGGTCTGAGTAAAAAAAAAACGTGAGAGGGAAGATTTAATTATTTTTTTATTTTGTTTATTATAAAAAAATCCAGAAAATAAAAACAACTACTATGTTAACAGGGGGTTAGTCAAATGAGATTTCAAATGACTTTCAGAGAGTTCTCAAATCCACTGTTAATCCATTGAGATTTTTGGTGACTCTCCTAATGTCTCTTGTTATTGGATAGAGACTTTTTTAAGTCATTTAAATTCTCCAAAACTCCAAGTTATTGGAATGAGAATTGAAAGTCGTTGATTTATTATTTTCAGAGATTTGGAGAGACTTTTTTAGGAAAATAGGCTTGGTAGAAATCTCTCCTCAAGAGGTGATATTTCTAGAGACTTGAAAACTTGGAGAATATTTGTTTTCGAGAGTATGACCAATTTTTTTATTTTTTTTTATTTGTTTTTTTATTTTTTAGTTTGAGTTGATGACCAAGTAACGGGCCATTTGCGGAGTAAACCAGTGGCGAGATTGCATAGAAAATAAAATGAATGTGGGATGAGTGAAAAAAAACATCGACATAAGGCAACAACGAGTTTTATTTTGACAATGAACATGTATTTTACCAGGTATTCATGGTACTTTTATTTAGATTATAATGTGCATGATAAAGTAACCGGTAGATGTTTTGAATTTTGATTAGATATTGTACATTTTTTTGTCTCTACAAATCACAGAGACTCTTTACGAATATCAATATTTTGTCTCTACAAGTCACAAAAACTCTCTAATATACTCTCAAAGAGTCACTAGAAATCTCTATATTTCTAGAGAATCTCCGGGAGTCACTCAAATAAAAAATATATGAAAGTCTATATACATCTCAATTGACTACCTCCCTGTAAAACAGATTATTTTATTTTATTTTATTTTTTTTGAAATATACAGATTATGACTCGTACCGAACTTTGGTTGGTAGGCTAGCAACAAGTTGTGCTCCAACACTCTTTTGAATAGCAATACCTAGCCTATAAAAAATAAAACTTCCCAAACCATTACTAGCATCATTACTAACAAGACAGTTTTTCAGACACTTAAGAAAACACAAAGTATCTTCATTAAGTTCTCCTAAAGTAGAGAAAGCTAGAACACCCAAACCATAACCATAAGAAACACATTTGTCCACGTATTTAGTGCGCTTACGTGAAACAACATTCGAAAAATATGCTTCTTTCATTTGCAAAAAGATTAAGTAAGTGCGGCATTAGCCTGGTGGTTAATTCTCTAACTTTTCCGGATTTACCAAATAAATAAAAAACAATGCACAAAGATTAAGAAAACTAATCTTTGTAGCCACTTTCTCATATTTTTTCCTAATTTATTGATGGTCTCATTGATTTGATATTAGAGAAAAGATGGAGAGAGAAAGGGTCTCCTCTTTGTAATTAGAGAGAAAAAGAAAAGAGAAAAATAGTCCCTCCGTGGGTAAACTAGTAAACTAATACTATAGGCCGTGGATTATAACCACAAAGATGTCACTATTCATCCACAAAAAATCCAATAAAAGAATTTGTTCACAAAAACCCCATTTGACAGAAAGTGTCTATGTTACCCTTTTAGTTTAAATCACCCCAACAAAAATAAAACAAACCCCACACTCAATTTCAATTTCTCCTCTCCACCAACACTATCAACATAAACCCACCATCAACCACCAACCAGCGCCGCCACCACCACCAATTACCACCGCATGCACCAACATCCACCACCACCACCGCTAACGGTCGCTACCGCTACTAACCACCACCGCCACCACCGCTGCCAACCACCACCGCTACTGCCACCGCCCCAACCACCGTTGTCGCCTCCTCCGCCACCAACCATCGCACAAAAATTGGTCCCATCGACAAAAACTGGAAAAATTAATGAAACCAAAATTGGTTTCAACAAAAACTGGAAAGAAAAAAAAAATGATACCAAAATTGGTTTCAACCAAAATATTATTTTGATTTAGATGAAAAAGTAACTGACCTAATGATTTTCCTTTCGATTCACGAAACAAGTTCATGAATGTACTTGCTTTAAACGAATGTAAAACATTGTTTCCTATGATGAAATCTTCACCATAACTCATTCACATAATCCTAACAGTATATACAAGATTATGTCGATGTCATATCTACGAAGTTCAAAAGATAAGCGTTATACTTCATAGTCTAATTCCCTAATATTATGATCATACAAATATGACCATGTCACATTACTAGAGTATTATATAATATATACAGTATATACAGCTTCGCAGTTATGTTTTCAATATAACACGACTTGAATGATACGTTAGGAATGAAACAACTCGAGTCAATATTACTAACCTCAAGTGGAAGGTTGATGTCGTCGTTGTAGTTCGCTACTTCTTCACATTCTTCAGGTCTTCGGAGTAATACTTGTATGTCTCAACATTCCTAGATTTTCTAGTCTAACCTAAACGAAGTTGACTCTTGTATATAATCAGGCGACTTTAGATGAGTTTTGACACACTAAAATATGACAACCAAACTTGACATACCAATGCTTGGTGAGTTCAACCGAGCTATGATCCAACAAAAAATAGAAAATTGCAGTATTGAAAAATAGTTATGTGCTTTTTAAAAATTATTTTATACCAGCAACTTTTTGTTCAAAACCTAGTAGGAACGACGAGTCCAATACCATGGGAAGGTACACGTACCTCTTTCTGTGTCTGATGCATTGTTTTCCTTCATAGAAAGTGTTGTTAATCTATGGCTTGGAGGGGTATCTCCTACAGAATTGGGAGAGTACATAGATAATATTCCATCAACACCTAATGAATCCAGGTGTTGGCATTATGACAATTTGGAGAAGATTGTGGTCCAAAATAGTTTCTTCAGTTATCAGTAAAGAAATTGCGTCATACTTGGGTGATTATCAATTCGGTGTAGGTATCCCCCGTGGGGTTGAATTTATTCTTCATTAAATCAGTAAGATTTTGGAACATAAAAGCAGCGACAATACCATACCAATGCTTCTCATTGACTTCATTAATGCCTTTAATTTAGTTGACAGAACTACAATATTAAAAGAAACAAGTGTCATTATATTTCCAGATGGGTAGAATTTTTCTATAGAACACATGCTAAAATTATAGTACAGTGAATTCATTATCTCATCTGCTCAGTGAGTGGAGCAGAGAGATCCATTGGGCCACTTGTTATTTGCTTTAACCTTACACCCTCTTGTCACTCAAATTGCTTCACAGTGCAAGCTTGCTATTTGGATGATGGTACAATTGTGGGAGACACTTTACAAGTGGCCAAAGCTTTGAAAATAGTACAATCTGAAGGCAAGGCTAGAGGGTTGCATCTTAACATCAGCAAGACAAAACTTTTTTCCCTACATCCGACCCTAGAAGTCTGACAGATGGTGTTTTCTCGGTTAATATCAATAGACCGTATGATAGTGTCAAATTTTTGGGTGGCCCAGTAAGTTTGGATACTCAATTCTGCAACAACTTAGTCATGAGCAGGGTAAACAAAACTATAGGGTTAATGGAATCTGTCAGAAAGCTACACGATCCTCGGGCTAAATTATTGCTTTTACGTAGCTGCACCAGAGTTTCAAGTCTATACTCTACCATGAGAACTACTAACCCATCAGTTCTTCAGCCTGCACAAGCTCACTTCGATCAACACCTCATGTTGTACTTAAGACACATGATAGTTGGGGATGGTGCACGTTTTGGGTTGCTGCAACAGCGTATAGTCTCTCTTTAGAGATGGAGGTCTTGACATATGAACTATGGCATATACCATTAATTACTACTTTCTCTTTCATGTGGGAAGAAATTGCACAATATCAAGACATGCCAGAAGCAGAAGTTGCTTCTCTTGATGGTGGTGTTGCTGCTGATACTGGAGATGTTAATGTTGGTGTTCCTGCTGATGGTGGTGCTGCAAATGATCTCGGTGGTGTTGCTGATGGTGCTTCTGCTCTTTAAGTTTCTAAGTTTAAGTTTATATGACTTGTGGTTGTTTTAAGCTTTTAACACTCTTTTGGGATGGTTAAGGTTTTTATTTTGGATGATCATGGTGTTAAACTTAATGCACTTAAAGTTTTAATTATATATGTGTTGCTCAATAATTCTAGCATCACATGCCAACAATCGGGTTGCTCGATATGTCAACATAAACCGATTGTTTATATTTCATAAAGGAATCAGTTTATGTGTGGGGGTAAGTATAATCCGATTCTTCATACCTTAGAAATGCTATTTTTCCTGCATGTTTTTCAAGATACAATCGGATCACATATGCATCTATATAAACCGATTAGTGTCAGTGAAAATCCAAATTTTTTACATGTCTTCAATCGGTTTATATTGGTCATAAGAAATACTGATTCCTGCTGGCATAAAAACACAATCGGGTTTTACGGACCTTCGAGAAGACCGATTATTTCACTTTTAAAAAAAATAGTCGTTAGGGACTTTCTCTATATATAGATACCTCATCTTTGGACCCAATTTGGACCAAAATTGCTCATTCTATTCACTTTCACTCCATATACTCCACAACTACTCATTTCATATCTCTACATACAAGAAATGGCATCATTTGATTCAAATGAAGATTTATCCATCACCAAAGCATGGTACCCAGAAACTCGAGTTAGAAATCAGTCCTCTGTAAGGGTGGATGTCGTAACCTTTTGGGCAAGGGTACACAATAAATATAGGCAAGAGTTTTGAAATCCTAACGGAATAAGTGTTCAACAAGTGCATGATAGGCACCTAGTCATCGAAAATGCGATATTTTATTTTTTAGCTATCCAAAAATGGGTTTTGAACGCTACCCACTTTAGCTACTCCATTGAACTATTTGTAAGTATTTTTGTGGTTTATTTTATGTGATCCATGTTGTTTGATCTTCCTGCTAAACACCACTAACAAAGTAAGTTTGTGTTTTGTTTTTGTAGCATGAAGTCATCAAAGCACGCTACTTGGAGGAAAAGGGGGAAGCATTCGCATTCGATGCAAGCTATCAATTTATGGTATCCAAAATCCCGGAGTATGCCCCGGACTTCATGGAGGGTGGATCGGACTTGGATTCCTCCGACGAAGATTGATGGTTTTAGAAGTTTTTGTGTAGGTTTTGTGGGCAGATCTCTATGTAAACCCTCACGAGATTATAACTCATCCACTAGGGTCGCCTAGGGGTTTAAAGGCTTGATGCATGTGTTAAATGCATCCTACAATAATGAAATGATGAATGAAAAAAAAAAATTATGAAAGACAACAATCGGTTTATATGTCACATAAAACCCCGATTTTGACAATTGGATTATACTTATGCAAACATCAACCTATTATGGAAGTCATCTGTTAATTTTGGAAACACCAAACCAAAATCGGTTTACAAGTGCATGAACGTAAACCGATTCTGAGTACTGTTCACGAAAAAAAATCAAAAATAAATAAATTTTTTGATTTTTTGAAAAACTCTTTAACATTAGTTGATCTCACATCTAAAACATAATTAACACTTAATACAATTAATTAATGCTAATTAATCAGGGGTAAATAGGTACTTAGGTAATTTTTGGATAAGGAGTGGTGTGAAGATTATTTTTAATGACCTTTTTTTGTCATCTAGTAGCACGCCCCAATTTAGCTAGGATAATCAAGGGGGTCTGGTCAGTTGTTTGAAAAGAATACTGTTAGATAAATGTGGATAACCTTTAGTACTACTTTTACGTGTGGTTGAAAACTCTGATAAAAAAAAACAACAAAAAAAATGGTTGAAAATCATTTTGAGTTTAGAAAGAAGATCAAAATGGTGTCCTCGGACCTCGTTTAAACACACGTACGTACAGACACTTTCGTTATAGATATATAAGTCTCAAAACTTTCTCTGTGAAACTCATCAGACAGAAAATCAAACATTCAACCATGAAAATACCCTACAACAACAGGATGGTCATACCATTTTGTTTCCATACATGGCAAAAGGTCATATCACTCGGTTTTTAGCCTTGGCAAGGTTCATCTCTCAAAGAAAACCAAACATTAAAATCATATTTGCAAGTACTCTTGCCTCTCAACATAAGACACCTTCAATCGGCCTTAAACTCCAGACAATAACATTTATTTAGCCGAGCTTGATAAACCTTTATTCGATAATCTCATAACTAAAATCATAACAACTGAAAAACGTGGTCCCAATTGTATTATAGCTTATACTTTATACGGTTCATAATACTATATTGCTAAACGGGTCGGGATGTTTCATTTTGCTTTCACTTTCTTAGATATCCCACATTGTAGGAATGAAGATTCTGGTACTGGAGAATTTCAGGTACCCAATTTCCCTAGTACATATCTCAACTTCCAGATATATCTAAGAGATAATTAGTGTTTGGGTCGTAGATTCGGACCCTATTTAGTGTTTGGGTTGTAAGTTTGTACGTTATAGTATTTGGGTCGTAGACCTGTTAGTCTTAGCGGTCAAATGGTAAAATTGTTAACATCCGTCAATTTTCGTTAGTGAAACGGTGATGTCCTTGATAAAATAAGAAGCAGTAAATAGGAAGGATCATATTTGCATAGAAAAATAGATGATGTAATAATAGTAAACTGGTACATGATTTCAATAAGAAAATGGAGTAATTACGGATATAAAACCAGTAACTGAATTCCAAGTTCATTTTGATTCCGAAGACATGAGAGAACAGTCGAGTCGGGTTGAGTTTCATACAGAGTTTGGATAAGTAAAGTGTTGCTGTCATTAAAAATACAAATGAACCGAAGAGATAAAACATGTATTTCAGAGTTTCATAAGAAATAGGGGATGGTTTGGTTTTGGATTGGATTAGAATTTGGACACAGTTACAAGAATAAATCAGTAAAGAAAATGGGAGATTTTTCTGCCATTAAACAAGTTTGCAGCTATTAAATTAGATTTCCTATTGATGGTTTGGGGGAATGTGTTGTATGCTTACAACAAATCAACAACAAAAATGATAAACTGATAGATAAAAATAAATTAGTAACTCCTAAATCAAAGACAGCGCATCCACAAATATCCATTTCATTTATTTCTTGTTATCTGAGAAATAAGTTTCTCTTACAACTTTAAACCAATCCATGAAACCCTATAGAGGAACAATGGATGACTGACACGTGACTAACATCTAATGGACAAAGTTAGATTGTATTAAGAAACTCCTCATAAGACTAAGGGAAGCCTGACGCTATCTGTTACTGTTGAGTATGCAACATTGCCTCCCTCTGAGCAACATCCTTGTCCTCAAGGATGAATCTAGGGTAGTGATCTTTGATGTTGGAGACGGCCTCCCAGGTGAGGAATTAGTCCACTGAATCAGTACCTGTCGTATCAATTTGTTTCCAATGAGCACAGTCCTTATCTGCAACACTTTTTATGGAAGCATAATGATATCTCCATGGAGGTTCACCACTGGCAATGTAGGAGAAGGAATAATCTGCGCACCAATGTGCTTGTTCAGTTGAGATACATGGAAGACGGGGTGAATGCGTGAGTGAGAGGGTAACTCCAACTTATAAAGCCACAGGGCCTATCTTTTGCAAAACTGGAAAAGGGCTATAAAACTTAGCAGAGAGTTTAAAGTTGTGTCTCAAGTAGGGGTGCACATACCCAATCCTACCTGCCATTTCTACCCTACCCGCCACCGTTTTACCCGTATCCTACCCTACCCATCGTTTGACGGGTAGGGTGACAGTTAAAGATTCCTTACCCACTATCAAATGGGTAGGGTGGCGGGTGAAACTCGAAATTAACCTATCCTACCCGCCTACCCGTCGAATATTAAAAAGACAAATTAACCCTTTCATTGTTTGTTTTTTCCTGCCAACTGTTTCGTTATTTTAAAACATATGAGGGGTAAAATAGAAATGTGATTTATCATCTACCCATCTCTTTTCTCGTCTTTCGTCTTTCTTCTTCACCTCAAATTGGCAGAAACCCATCCCAGTTCTAACCCTAGACCTTACTCTTATGAAATTCATGTTCATCTTTCAAGGTCATGGTTAAAACTTAAAACCCTTTACTCAGTTGGTTTATTTACTCAGTCTAATTCCGGAAAATCTGATGGAGAAGTTCTGATTGACGTCCAATATTAGGTAAGTCGTAGCCCATAATAATCACATAAGTTCTGAATTGAATGGGTTTTTCTTTTTATGTCTAAAATATGTTGAATGGGTTTTTCTTATTATGTCTTAAATATGTTGTATTGCTTGGGGATTTCATTTGTATTTGAAGAAATTATTTGAAATCAGTTGAGTAATATGATTGTCATTGTGAGAATTAACATGGATGTTAACTGATGGATGAAATTTCCTATAGGAATTTAGTTTGTTCCACATGCATGTTAACTGATTGATGAAATTTCTCATAGAAATTGTAATTCAGTATGTAGATTCAGTTTGGTACTAAATTTTGGGATAATTTTCCTAAACCCATAACTGGATGTTCTTGAAATTATTACCAACGATTGATTTCAGCATTCATTTTATTCTTAACTCAGATACAAAGCAACTGTGCACACAATTGATTTTTACTATGCTTTATGTTATAGTGGTATGTTTTGTGCTTATATGAATGGTCTGCTTTGTAAATTACTCCATCTTATTCTATGAGTAGTATCATCATTGATACCGACTTCATCTCACGCAGCAGTCGTCCCTATTATATATTTGATTTGGTTAGTGATAAAGACGTTCAGTTAGAATGAGTACCGGTTTGAAGGATCATATAATTAATTTGCACCATTACTGTCAACATAATTTCTTCGTACTAATCAAGTAGTTTGTTGGTTGCTTCTCCTCCTGCATTTGTTTGAGAAGGCATATTGGAGAATAGATAAGTATTTTCCTCTATTTAGTGTAACCGGAGAGTGTGAGAGTCCTTGTGCTGGTGTCTTTGGATTCTGCTCTTTGTTCTTCTTCTTTTGATTGGTACTAATATTATATATGTTCTAGACTTCTAGTACCTTTGATAAACTCCTAATGATCAAGATTAGTTTCCTCTATATAATTTACAATTTTCCTCAATACTGGTTAAGATTAACAGTTTGAGGAAACTCTTGAAATATTATTTTGTTATATGTTTTTGGCATTGTCCATATATATGAATTCCTAAATGTTTTGGTGGATTAGCCTTTAGGTCTACCAATCTGAAACTAATCCTAGTCTTATGTATGAATGGATGGTGTGGTAGTGAGTTGGTGGGACTTTGAGTTTGATAGCGTACCTTAATCTTATAAAAGTACTGTGAACAAAGAAGCATGAGATTTTGTGTTCTCTGTTGGTGTGGTAAATGTATACGACCGTTTACTTACGTGAACAAAGCTAAGTCTTTTCTTCCATGTTAAAGAACATTGTTTGGTGTCCCTTATAAGTGGTAACTTCCCAAAAGTCTATACATGCATAAAACCAGTTTCATATTGGATGATCACAGGGATGCCAAATTGGGCTTTGTCCATGCTGCATATTTTCTCTTCATTTCTGATTATGAAAATCAACCCAATATTCTCGACCCATAAGTGTCTCAACAATCATACTTATGCATTGTTTCTTGAGCTGTAGATATATGTTTTTAGGTTTATTACTTTGGTTTGTTTTGGGTTTTCTCTGTGTATTTTGTTTTCTTGTTGTGGGTTTCTTCAAATTTGATTCGGTTTGTTTGTTGTTGAAGCTGGTGCCTTATTTGGGGAATATATTCTTCTCTACTATTTGATTTTTTTTTTTTTTGTGTGTAGATTTTGGAACTTTTCCTCATAGTTTAAGTATCAAATAAGAACACTAGTTTGTATCAAGGTTTAGGCAACATAATCAGTGAAAATTTTGTGGTCTCCCTTGGCCTTTGCTACTAAAAGGGAATTTACATTGTTACTCCTCTTTAGTAAATTACTCCTCTTCAGTAGCTAACTAAGATTTATAGACCTCAATCTGAACCCAACTTAGTGGGAGAATCTTCAAACCAAACTAAGTCTGTCTATTTATCTTGCATTCTTGCTTATGTTTCCTTGTTCAACAATAAGCTAATAACTACCCTGTCATGGTTAAACAGTGGGATGGACTTGAAAACAAGTCTACCATTCTTATCTACGGTGGTGGAGGTTTGGTTGCACTTTGGCTAACTACAGTAGTAGAAACAAGTCTACCGTTCTATCTACGGTGGTGGAGGTTTAGATCCAACAAATTATTTGCATAGTTACCGATATAATTGGTATTTGAAGCCATATCTTACTGATATAATTATCTATTAGCTAGCTTATGTTTGCTGATGTTGAAAACAATTTGACTCATTTATTAATCTGTGAGGATCTGGCTTCTATTGATAATTTATGTAATGCATCAGACTAGTCAGGCACTCCTGTTTGCTTCTACTCAAATAGATCCTTTGGTGCTTTCCATGTACTTTGGTGTTTGGCTATGTCAATTAGATAGGCATGTAATGTACTCATCTGGTTGCGGATCCAGATTCTATTGTTCAAATTACATTTCTTGGAACTATAATTCTTGTAGAGACATGACTTGGAACCAAAAATGTCTCGAAAATGGGTCAGGTTTTGTAAATACGTTCAGTCACTTTAGTGGTACAAAAATTATATTCTTTCTTTTCTTGAATTGCAATTGCAGTCATGTAACCAAATAGCAGATACATATAGTTGTGGGATGCTTTTGTTTTATGAGAACGTTAACCAAATAGCAGATACATTTCTTTTATTTTCTTGATTTCTAGAGCCATGCATATTTTTATACAGTATGTACTAATGTCTTTTGAACCTCTTTCTCTTTTCATGATTCTTCATTGTTGATATGTTAAGACTCTTAATTAATCTTTGTTATTCAGCTTTGATATGTAGCATATAAAGAAATTTTTATGTTGATTGGCTTTATCTGTTATGCATATTTATTTGGTGATCTTAGTTCTTATTCCATCATCGTAGATGATGATTGAAGAAGGTCATATTAAGAGCTTTTTGTGATGATATTGTTATATGAAGAACAAGGTTACGTGAAGAACATGGAATTATGCTGGGATTCATCGTAGATATTGAAAAGAACAGAACTTTTGTTTCTTGAGACTAGAAATATCTTTGTGCATATACCAGGATGCTTTTCTTTGTTCATTTCTGCATTTTTAGATTGGCAGTACCGGTACTGGGTACATATAGCAGGATGCTTTTGTTTTTTCATTTTTGCCTAATTAGATTGGAAGTACCATTGGGTACATAATTAGATAGGCTGACTTTTGCTTTGCGGTGGCAATTTTTTTTGTTTTTTTGTTTTGGAAGCATTTTTGTATATACATGAAAAAAAGAAAAATAAAAAAAAAACGGTTATACCCGCCACCCACCCTACCCGACCCGCCATTTGGTGGGTTGGGTAGGATCTTACCCGTTTAGTGGAGGGTAGGGTGGCGGGTAATTTTTTCTTAACCACCTTTAAGCGGGTAGGGTGGAGAAATAGGCAATATCCTACCCACCCTACCCGTTGTGTAGCCCTAGTCTCAAGAATACAAAAGATTGTCTGAATGGTTGTAGTTTTAGGTAGACTAAATCTCCCATATCAAAAGACCTTTCTACTCTTGAATTATATGTGTAGAGTTTCATCCTTTCTTGATCCTTCTGAAGTGATTCTTTAAGTAAGTCCATCATACTTTCTCCCTCTTGCAAGTAAGATTCCGCAGCAGCAACATAAGTAGTATTGGTAGAAGGGAAAGGCAGATGAGGAGGAGAATAACCATATAATGCTTGAAATGGAGACATTTTCAATCCTCTATGAAAACTGGTATTATACCACCATTCCGCAAGTGCAAGCCATTTAGTTTAGCTACTTGGTTTATGACCAGTGATGCACCTTAAATAATTCTCTAGACATGTATTAACTATTTCAGTTTGACCATCAGTCTGCGGATGATATGATGTACTGAGGTTTAATTTGGTGCCCACAGCTTTGAACAAATCTTGCCAGAAATTACTTGTAAATACCTTATCTCTATCAGAGACAATTGAAGATGGTAAGCCATGAAGTTTCAATACCTGATTGAGAAAGACTTGATCCACATATGCAGTTGTATAGGGATGCTGCAGAGCAATGAAATGAGCATACTTAGTTAATCTGTCCACAATGACTAGAACAACACTCATTCTGTCACTGATAGGCAAACCATCAATGAAGTCCATGGTAATATGTTTCCAAGCATGATCAGGTATAGGAAGAGGATGTAGGATACCAACATGAGTGGTTGAATCACTTTTATTTCTTTGGCATATGTCACATTGAGAGACAAAGAACAAAATATCTTTCTTCATCCTTTGCCAATAAAAGTGTCTTCTTGCTCTGACATAGGTGGCTTGCATACCTGAATGGCCACCAATAACAGATTCATGCAAGGACTCCAAAAGATGATGTCTAATATTACCTCCAGTGCCTATGTAAATCCTATTCTTGTATCTTAAGATACCTTCTTTAAAGGTGAAATGGGGCTCAAAATCAACTTGAATTAATAATTGTGAACTGAGCTGATCATCTTTGGCATCTTGAGAATAGCTGAGAAGAACATCTTGCACCCAAGTTGGAGCAGAGACTGAGATTGAGTGATAAGTTACTGAATCAGTAGGTTTTATAGATAAAGCATCAGCTACCACATTGTCAGCACCCTTCTTGTATTGGATTTCATAATCAAAGCCAAGCAATTTAATAAGCCATTTCTGTTGCAGGGCACTAGTAATCTTTTGATCAAGAAAGTATTGAATGCTTTGATGGTCAGTTTTGATAATGTATTTAGTACCTTGCAAATATTGCCTCCATCTTTGTACAACTAAGACAATAGCCATGAATTCCTTCTCATATGTAGATAAGGCATGTGCTCTTGGTCCCAAGGGTTTGCTGAAATAAGCAATTGGTTTCTTCTCTTGGAGTAAAACATCTCCCACACATAGATCAGTGGCATCACTTTCCACCATAAATGGCTTTGTAAAATCTGGCAAAGCTAGTATGGGAGAATTTATCATTTCTTCTTTGAGTTGATTGAATGCAGGTGTGGTTGCAGGGATCCAATTGAAGGAATTCTTTTTGAGCAACTAAGTAAGTGGCTTATCAATAACAAGATATCTTATTAGGATCAGTAGACACACCTTCAGCTGTAATGATATGACCCAAATACTCCAAGGAAGATTGACCAAAACAGCACTTGGAGAAGTTAGCAAATAGCTTATGTTGTATGAGTAAGGAAAAAACATACGTGAGATGCTCCATATGTGCTTCTAAGCTTGGATTGTAAATTAATATGTCATCAAAGAAAACCAAGACAAAATATTCTCAAAACTGGTTGGAAAATATCATTCATTAAAGATTAAAATGTGGCAGGAGCATTTGTTAGGCCAAATGGCATGACCTTAAACTCATAGTGACCATGATGTGTTCTGAAAGCTGTGTTGAATATATCAGCATCAATCACTCTTATCTGGTGGTACCCAGCCCTCAAATCAATCTTAGTGAAGAATATGTCACCTTTTAATTCATCCAAAAGCTCATCAATTATAGGAATTGGAAATTTATCTTTAATGGTAATGTGGTTGAGCTTCATATAATCCACACAAAATCTCCATGAGTTATCCTTCTTCTTAACAAGCAAAATTGGGGAAGCAAAAGGACTATGACTTGGTTGTATGATGCCAGTTTTAATCATGTTGTATGATGCCAGTTTTAATCATGTCCTGCACAAGTTGTTCAACTACACTTTTTTGTATGTAAGGACATTTGTATGCTCTTTGATTGACAGGAGAAGCATTAGGTTGTAAAGGAATTGAGTGGTCCAGAGTTCTCTTTGGAGGCAATTGAGTAGGTTCTTGAAAATGTCTTGAAAGTCATTTAGGATAGGAAGAAGCATTGGTGGGGTAGTTGGTGTGGAAATAGAGAATAAGTGTCCCACCATGCCATGAGAAGTCTTGGAGAAAACAAAATTGACAGCTTCTCCACTCATCATGAGTAAAGAATGGTTTTGTGTTGATCCATGTAATGTGATTTTCTTATTATGGTACTTAAAAAAAATGCTGAGCTTAGAGAAATTAAAGAGCACATCACCTAATGTCCTGAGCCAGTCTGCTCTAAGTACAATATCACAACCACCCAATGGTAATACTCTCATATCTTCTACAAACTTGTGTCCTTGCATACTCCATTGACGCTTGGAACACATGCCAGTACTGGTGGTTGTATCTCCATTAGCAACAGTGACCAACATTGGAGCAGTGGGAATAATGGTGCAGTGGAGTGTAGAAGCTAAACTGCTATCAATGAAGCTAGTGGTGCTACCAGAGTCAATCAGAATAGATATTTTTTGTTTATTTAGAATACCAGGAATTCTTATGGTGCCCCATGTAGCTGTGCATGTGAGAGCATGAAGTGATATATCAATGTCAGAGTGAATTGGAGACTCAACAGCTTCTTCAAAAAAAAACCCTCCTCTTCTTCAATATCTGGTGACTCAGAAGGATCCATTTGCAGCATGGATATTTTTTGCTTCCCCTTTGGAAAAATGCCCTGGCCTATAAATTGCATCACAGTTGTAACATAATCCTTGATCTCTTCTCTTCATCATTTACTCTGGAGTAAGTCTTTTGATGGTTGGGCTTGCAGAGTTGGATTTGGATTGAGCAGTAGAGAAGGATTTTGGTGTGATTGGTGCAGATTTAGGGGAAGTGAGTATTATGGGTTTAGGAGGAAAATTAGGTGAAGAATATTGTTTGTTGTTATGAAATGAAGTATTGAATGATCTAGTAAATGGCTTAGTAGCTGCATATGCAATATTAACTTTCTGCTCTTGTAATAATCTAGCTAAAGAGAAAGCTTCAGATAAAGTTTCTGGTTGAAACATAGAGACAGATTTACCAATTTCCTCTTTGAGACCACTCAGAAAACTCATGACAAAATAAGCTTCAGTAAGTGAAGGATTCCTGTTTAACATCAAAGCTTTCAAAGATTCAAACTCTTCATAATAATCATCTATCATTGAACTCTGAAGAAGCTTATTAAAACTACCCACAAAATTTTCTTCAATGGGGTTTTCAAATCTAGCACAAATATATGCAGCTAAATCTGACTATATAATACGCGGTCTATTTACTTGAAAATTTAAAAACCATTTCTCAACTTTACCTTCCAAGTATATCGAAGCAATATTCACCTTCAGGTGTTCCTCAGTATCATTGATCTTGAAATACCTCTCGCTTTTCTGAATCCTTCTCCTTGGATTATCACCATCAAATCTGGGAAAGTCTGACTTTGGTATCCGAGAATGTTGATAGTGAAATGGAGATGTAGGATTGTGATAGAAAGTATGAGCAGTATGAGTTTCAGTCTGAGTAACATTTGGTCTCTCAGTATGATTTTGTAGAAAATTTGTTCGCTCAAGTAATTGCATAAGATTATCAAACTTTGTGGTTAAAGCGTCCACTGAACCACCTAGATTTGTGACTTTCGTGTGAAGAACATCATGAGATCCTTTCAATTTTTCAACCTCAGTTTCAACCTCTTTCAATGTCATTGTAAAAAAAAAATTGGTTGGTTTTGAGTAGAATGAACGGCTCTGATGCCAATTGTTATATGCTTACAACAAATCAACAACAAAAATGATAAACTGATAGATAAAAATTGGAATTAGTAACTCCTAAATCAAAGATTCAGACCAAATCTGGCTAATGAACAACGCAACCACAAATATCCATTTCATTTATTTCTTGTTATCTGAGAAATAAGTTTCTCTTACAGCTTTAAACCAATCCACGAAACCCTACAGAGGAACAATGGATAACTGACACGTGACTAACATCTAATGGACAAAGTTCGATTGTATTAAGGCACTCCTCAGGAGACTAAGGGCAGCCTGGCGCTAGCCGTTACCGTTGAGTATGCAACAGAATGTAGGGCGGAGAATGTCTCTTTTAAGACTTATGATCAGATATGTCTTTGTTTTGAATATAAGTTTGCACGAAATTTGAGAATAGCAGAAAAGTATTTGTTAACGGAAAACACCATTACCAAAACCTGTTCATCAAATGTTCGACAAAAGTCCTAACCAGTCTGTCTTGGTTATGTAAAATCGTGAGTCATGACCAGGTCCCGACTATTTGACCGCTAAGACTAACGGATCTAAGACCCAAACACTATAACGGACAAACTTACGAACCAAACACTAAATAGGGTCAAAATCTACTACCCAAACACTAATTAACTCTATATCTAAGGGAAGCTAATAAAGAAACCCCACGTGTTAAATTTTCCCTCTATTACTTCCTTTTTACTGCAAGGGAATAAGAACAGTGCGTCTGTTGTTTCTCACTCAAAGACAGGGAAGGAATAGGGGATTCCTCCAGGGAGTTGTATAGAGCGGTTAGATCTTCATAAATCATCATAAGCGCTTCAAATATGAAGGAATTAGCTCCGGGTTTGGAGAAAACTAGCAAGTCTTTTATACGGGTATTACGACCACCAAGTGAATTTGATGGAAAATCTAAATTCAAATAGGAATGATTACCAGGTGCTCGCGGACATCACAGAATGACGCCAGCCGCTTAAATCTGATGATGGAAAACTACCACTATCCATACGAACAAACTACTTGTATGCGATGTTCCTCACAAGACACCAGCCGTGAGCAAATTTATAATGCAAATCGGAAATCAGAATCAAAATTTTAATGCTACAAGGCCTGCCGAAGTAACTGCATTGTATCTGACAAATATTCAAGGAATCATCTAGTTACAGGCAAAAAGTAAAAAAGCAGAACGCAAAAACGAGCATCCATGGCATATGAAGAGCTATTTACAGTGTATCAGTTAGGTAATCCACACAAGAAATCCCATTCAATCCCTAGATTTTGCAAAAGAAAGAAGGCAAATCACATAACAGTGATGACTAACAGAAAATGTTGGCAACACTAACTAATATAATCTTCAAAAACAAAGTTCAGCATCTTAGGGATCTAGGTTTCTAGTTTTACACCAACACATTTAGTACAAGTAACTACAACTACTGCAAATTTTTACAAGACTACGCACTTACAGTTGTCAATTGAATCCCTGGATTCCTTCCCCAAGAACTTGATACAGGCGCACCTCACACACTCTTACTAGCTAAACCTACCAATTGATTGATTGTTCCGTAAATGGAAATACTGTCAACACAATAGGTTCAGCAAATGGAGTGCTGCATCCATGAAGCTTTCTGAGTTTAGATGTTTTTTAGGTATTAGGCAAGAAATCAGCGAAACACGTATAACAATCATGGACCAAATCATAAAGGGTCCTGGTGGTTTGCGGTACCTTAACAAGGCTTTTGGTAAGCCACCTTGGCCTCTTTGCCAGTGACAATGAAGTGGCTTTTATCTGTAACACAGCAGAAGAGGAGTGGGAGAACACAAGGGTTTCCTTTCCACTTCAATAGTAACTCAAGCAAGTGTCTGTCAAGGTCTTCTTCCTTACTAATCTTAAAACTGGCACAATCTTCCTATGTTATCTAAGCAGTTACAGTTGCCTTTCTATCGTTAGGACTTCTCGACCAAACCCCAAAACTAATTTTTATAGATCAAAAAAACCTAGTTCTGCAACATGTTGGAACAGCAGTCAGGTGGCCTTTATGGGGGATGGTTCACAGGTGGCCAACAATGTATACTCCAAGATCTAAGTTAATTTTCACACGGACAACAAGAATTATCTGTATGTTCTGATTGGAATTATATATGTTAAAAGTAAAAACAATGTCTAAATTAACAAAATATCAGTGTACCCCCATCCTTTGCAGCTTGCCACCACCCTATGAGAATAGTAGAGACAAAAGTTACGACAACTTAACTGCAGGACAACTTAACTGCAGTTAAAATTGTCTTCCCAAGAATAAAGAAAGAAAACAAGAATAAAGAAAGAAAACAAAAAAAGATATACTATTCCCACCACAAAAGTAAAAGTTAATAACTACTAAGAAATAGCGTGAACACCACTAAATGAGCAATGACTTGTTACCGTGTTTGATCCGCGTGAATCCTATTCAGCAAGTCTAGCGAATACGAAACACTCCATAGCCTCATCCCAATAGAGTCCGACAGTGTTTCCCACCTCCAAGTTGTTGCGCTGAACAAACTGTGCTTGCCATTGAGCTTCGTTGAACACAATGTAACCTCCAACTCTCTCAACTGTCATAAAAACAGGTAGCACAGGAGTGTGCTGCAGATCTCTTACATTAATTTCAAACTGATTGGGATTGGGATCCCTCATATGAACAGGACAGTGATCTTCATAAATCCAAAACGTTTCCTCGATATCAATTCTTCTTAGTACTTTCACAATTTCCCAGCCCAAAAAATAAGGACCATTTGGGGCTAGGGGCGGTACTGGTACTGGGTCATTAAGAAGATTAAGTACGTGCATAATTGAGATACGAAGAAATGGGGCTTGAATATGAGTCGATACATAAACCCTGTCACCTGCACTTAACCGATTAGGATTGGAGAAATTGGTTAAAAACCAATTCTCAGGATCATTACTCTTATTTCCCAAAACATATGTATCTCCAACCCTCCTCAAACGCATCATGAAATCCGTAAAATTATTCAAATCATCACTTCTAAAATTATAAACCCTAACCTCAAGATTATCTACTTCAAGCCATTGTGGATATATTTCACTTAAAAATTCATTTGCTGCAAAATGAATACCTGAATCTAAGTCTTGCTGAGTCAAAGATTTCATTACCTCAATTACTCCCCCATCCAAACCCTCCATTTCATCATCTTCATCATCAGTTTCCTCCATTTCATCATCTTCATCATCTGCGTTTTCATCATCAGTTTCCTCCATTTCATCATCTTCTTCTTCAACAATTTCTTCGCCGTTGATCGGTTGTTCTGACTCTACATCATCAGAATCATCTGAAACTTCAATTGCTGCTAGTTGTTGCAGCATCTCAATTCTAGTCCAAAGCAAAGGTCTTATAGGTGCTGGCATGGCATCTAGCCCAGATCGAGTCATTCTAAATCCTGACCACATGATTGAAGATTTCACAGAGAAATTTTGGGGGTTTTGGAAGAGACGATTTTAGGGCTTTGGAGGGGAGACAAGAACATTATTTTCACATTTGGTCTCGCTTCAAACTTACAAGGGAGTGATGGCTTTTATTTATTTTACAAGAAAGTCGGCACGGGGTATTTCACTGGGTTGCCGCTACTCTCTCCAACGCCTAGTTAGTAAGTTGACGAAGTAGAAATTAACGTATAATTCCAAACTAGTTGGGCTTTAGACATTCTAGTCCTGTCATCTCAAGCCTAGTACTAGAAGGTCCAAATTTACATAATTTGAAACGAGTCGGTCCTTTTGTGAACGAGTTAGTCCAAAACGCTTTCTTTCATGACAAAAATACCCATGAACCATTTTAATCTTCGTGAAACGATTGTTCTCTACCTTTCTTCTTTCGGAGAATAGATACTAAAATTTAATCTCATCCCAATGAAGATTCAACCCCTAAAAATGAATCTTATAATCAAACAAACACGTTTAATCGAATCGATTCAACTCGAAAACTCTAGATTGTCATCATCGGCACATTTTCTTGAAGATTAATCCGAAATGGAGGGGAATAGATAATCAGATTCCTTCCCAGTAAATTAATTAGAAAATTTCATCGTTGAAAGCCATTTTAAAGATAAGTTGAATCTACTCTTATTGTTTTTGATCGCAATTATTAATTTTGAAAACCTAATTACTTTGATTGTAGTTAGAATTTCTTATTCGATTTGTAATAAGAGTTTAGAATGATAATCATATCATCTTGATATTTTCTTCCATTGACTCAAATATTTGTATTTGTGTATTCTCTATTTTGGTTTAATAATTCATTTACTAAAGATGCAGGAATTTGAGAAATTCATGCAAAACAAGAGGATTGAATCTCTTACAGGAATTACATTATGAATTGCATGCCCTGGATAGATTTGAACAAGATTATTACTGTAAGCATCATGAAGAGGATGACTCAAATTATGCTCTAAGAGGTTTGAAATATAAATTTATAATTTTATGTTTACAAAGGACATCATCTGTTGTTTACTTTATCGAAGCTTGCGAAATATTTGGTTTTTGCTTCAAGTAGGGTCTATATAGGGTCTTTATGAGAGAAAAAATAGCAGGCCAAAAATATGTTGTAATCAGACTACGGAAAGCTTGATAGTTATATGATTACAAAAAATAAAAATTATAAGCCATAGTTAATGGTGATGCAAGTATACATAACCAGGGAAATGCTTAAATTCGTCTAGATTTGAAATATATTTACCTTGTAAAACATATCTGTACCATTACTTTCAACTATTGTGGATCGTTATACGTGTGTATATTCTCTCAGGAAGATTGGAAATGATTGAATAACAATGTAGTATAGGTCGAGCAGGTTCTAAACAATCATTGAGTAATGACTGCATAATTACTATAACTGGGGTGTACAATGTGGTGCAAATGTGAAAAAAGTGCCTCCATAAGCTTATTTTTGCGTAAGTAACTAGGGTGTAAAAATTGGTGCACATGGGAAAAAGATTGACTTGATAATATTTATGTTGCATAGATGCCTAGTTCAGAGACGTTACATCTGTAAGCACATGTTCATTCTTATATTCATCGGCAGGGCAACCTCACGATATCTGTTAAGAAGTTTTTCTTACCAGATGAACGAGATGGAAAGATTTTGATATGGCACAGATGCTTGTTGTATCCTCGTCTAAATAGGTTCCATCAGCAATTCATAGAGTAGTAATGTCTTAACCTGCTAGGAATTATCGTCTGGAAATTTTGTTGAGCTTAGCTTATCCAACCATGCAGCTGCAAATATGGTTGCGAATAATATCTTTTTATCCGATCCTAGTGTATGATATCATTGGGATGTATCTTTGAAGTTGATCCTGGAAACCTACAAAGGTTCCATCTCTTTTGCAAGTTTGTTTGCTTGCAGAAAAGTCTATCAGATGTAACGTCTCTGAACTCACATTTGTAATAAAATAAAATATTCTGATCCATAAGGTACCATATGTGATGTGTCTGTGTCGGGGACCCGGGGCCACTATTTCTAACTACTCGTTACGTTGTTTTACCTGGTGAATTCAAATGGTAGGGATCTTAGTGTGCTTATATATCAGTTGTTATTGTTGTATTTAAAACTTGTTCATTCGTAACTATTATTTACTGGTTTGCTGTTAAGATATTTAATTTCTTTCATTGTTCTATATGTTCTAGGTTCTATAGTATCTTATATGCTTCTATATACTTATGTTTGCTTTCCTTTGTATCTGCATTCTGTAGGCGAATACTATATTGAAATTTTATTATGTATAAACAATATATGTAAGCAAAAGAATAATTTAGACTACTTTTTGCTGCGAAGTTAATGTCATCCAGATTTTAACATGCTCACTCTTTATATGCGTTTAGACAGACTACTGGTCTTGATCAACAATGAGGAAAGAAAATGGTGAAGACACTTATGTTCTTTGAAGGGTGCCCCAAGCCAGTGGGTTATATTTTAAGTTCTATAATTTTTTTCGGTTCACTTTTATTAACTTAACCTCATTATAAAACATTCATTTTTATTATTATTTTTGCTAATGTGCACATAGGTGTACACATGTTAATTCTTAATGTGTACATAATTATACACCTGTTGATGTTAATTCTTTAATGTGTACATAATTATACACATGTTGATGTTACTGTGTACTTATCGTTAATGTACACATATTTTTACACTTGTAGATCGTTTATGTACACATAATTTTTCCTATGTAGTAATTGGTTGCATCGTCGTAGTCTTTCTTTTTCCAGCTTATATGGTTTGCTATTTCAATTTTCTCAGATGAATTATCTTTGATACTTCTTGGATGACTTCCTAGAAGTTAGGTGTTGTTGGTATTTGTTATTATGTGTTGACTGTAGAATAAATTGAGTGTGATATGTATTAGTTCTAGGAACGCGCTGACGTAGAAAACATGCATATTTTGTGGTACTTAATGTGAACATAATTCTACATGCGTTGATTCTTAATGTGTGAAAAATTGTACACCTCTTTATTTGTTAATATGTACATAATTAGTTGTACACATGCTAATCTAACACTAGACTAACTTCCATTTTAAACTTTTGTTCCATATCTATAACAAATATTTTCTTCATGGATTCCTATTTTAGGTGATTTTTTGGCATCATTAGACTTTTTTTATTGAGTTGAAGATATGTCACGAGTCACCAATAATTTCAATAGCTCATGATTTCTTTCTGAAAAGTCCATAATCAATAAAAAAGTTATTTTAAATGGTCGATGTGCAAAATATATTTATGCTCACTGCTATTTTCTAGTTACCGCCTTGTTTTTCTACTTTATTCGTCTTATAATTTCTTTTATCTCTTGGCTTGTCGTGATTTCCTATATTTTCTTTCTGTAGTTAACGATATTGTCAACAAGAAAATGAGTTGCATCTCTGAATAGTAAAGTTCGCAAGGTAAATTCTTCATTTGTGCTCTCTTTAACCATTATTATTTTCCTTGTGAAATTTGTGAAGATATTCTTTTGAAAGGTTAAAGACCGGTAGAATCTTTATGTGCATTTTTATTATTATACCGGATGTACGATGTGTACTTGTTTATACACCAGTTATGCGCAGTGTACTTTTCAGTGCACTAGGTTATCATACATGCTTGTTGTAAATCGTGCAGTTTGCTTCTACATTGATTATGAACCTGAATCCAACAAACTAGTACTTTCATTTAGACATGTCTATACACAATAAACATATAATTCTTCCTATGTCGAATATTATTATCCCCAAGTCTTGGTTAGGTAGTAAAATTTATGGACTCATAAGCATCAAAGGGCTTAGTGATGTTTATATAGTGTACACTTATATTTTATGTATACAAACCAAAAATAAGGGAAAGCACTGATGTGTATAGGTGTTGGACTTTTTATAGTTGTGTACATAGTGGTACACCATTGCGTTATATCAACTATGTACACCATTGTGCTCTCTCATGATTTCATGGCCTTGGATTTTTATAGATGTATACACCACTGTACAATCTCAATAATATATATGACCTGTTTTGGTGTCTTCATACTCAGTAATATATGCATGTTTTGTAGATATAGAAGACGGATTTCTGTAAGCGTTTACATAGTTGTACACCATTATGGTCTCTCATGATTTTATGTTTTTTTTTTGTGTGTGTGGGTATGCACGCTAGATTTTTGTAGGTGTATACACCATTGTAGACCATTGTATAATCTCAATAACATATATGACTTGTTTTGTGTGCATGAATGCTGGATTAGTTGGATTTTTTAATATGTGTACATAGTTGTACACCACTGTAATATATAGTCTGTTTTTTGGATATGGATGTTAGATTTTTGTAGGTGTGTACATAATTGGACAACATTGTGCTCTCTTAAAAATATTAAAAAAAAAAAAATCTTGATGAAACTGTAAGTTGTTGTTTTTTGATGTCATGAGATGATTTTAATAGCATCCTTGCTATGTGTTTAGGTACTTTTCGAGAGAGCTTAAGAAAGTGGGAAGAACAATACACAGGTTTTATAGATGGGTGATTTTCTGGATTTTCTGATTTTGGTGCTTAGGTGAATGATTTAGTTGTATGTGGTGTATAAAATGGTGCACCGTATCTTGTCTTTGAATTTTCTGGATATTTGTAGACGTGTACAGTGTAACTTAAGATTTTAAAAAAATGAGAATTATATAGTCATATGGGTACTCTTTTTGTAGCTCTCGGAAAGAGATTTCCGAATATATAAAGTTTGCGAATTTTGGACAAACGGTTCAAAAGATAAATTGTTTTTTAATTGTTTTTGTGTTAATTAAAATTGCTGACATCATCATAAGTCAGTGTGGACTAAACTGCAAATATTTGAACTAAATTGTAAATGATAAGGGTTATTAGTGTATTTTCCCATATTTTGGACTAATTTGTACCTAGTTGACTCGGGATGGACTAAACCGTACTTTTGGACTGACTTTTGGACCAAACCGTATTTTTCCCGTTCACGAATAATACTCGTATAATTCGGGAATCGGTCCGTATCGACCGTATTACTGGAATTCCGACTTAGATTTGTGAATTTCCAGCTTAAAGCGAATTATACGCGTATTTACGAATTACCGAATCATACGCCCCGTATAATACTTTGCCAAATCATCACTAAATAATCATTATTTAAGTATATTTTTTACTTTTAAAATTTTACATATACTAATCTGATTCCAATACCATCAAGGTTCATGTTATTTGCTGATTGTGATGCACATCATATATATAGTTCATGTCAAGTATTATACAGTAGTATTTTAGGAGAGATTATATTAAAATTGATTTTTTAACAGGTTAATATATGCCGAATTTCGTATGCCGAACGCATATCTCCAAAATGAATTATACACGTACGTATGTCGTTCCGTATTACTGCCGAATCACGAATCGTTGACCGGATTTTGACCGAATTTAACTGTAACGAATCCGTATAATATTCGTACGTATTCCGTACCACGAATTGCTAACTAGACGTTCAATAAAATCGGCGTATTTTGTGTCTATCTGGCCTGAACCCTGAAAACGCAATTTTTGCTTTCCCATGCTGCAAATTTTTGCTTATTTAATGTGTTGTGCTAGTTAGGAAATGTAGATCAAGAGAATGATTTTGACTCATATCTTTGGTAGAAAAATTTTTGAAGCAGAAAAATCACCAAATGTTGTGACGTAGATTTTCTTGAAATTATTGTCACATTGTTTCCGTGAGGCTTCATTTTTCACCCACCACTGTGTTAAAAAATTATATCGATTTGAACCTAATTATGTGAGCAGTTTATAATCAGAAAACCCCATTTATGGTTTTGAAGGTTAATTCAACCTATCTAACAACACGACACCGCTGCACAAAGAGATACATTCTGTTACCAAGAAAGTTAGTTTGGATCCTTTAGGCTGGGACAAACTAATTAAACTGAAGTCTGGAGGAGGGTTAGTGTAATGACCCATAAGTTCTTCAACTCTATTTGACCAATCAATATGAATATTAATTAACTAAATATGAATAGAAATTAATAGAAATTAAACCAACAATAACCTGGAGATGAAACTAGTACCATTGGGTAGACCTCGAAAACTACTTGAACATGTTAATCGGATACCAGACGAAAAAGAAAAAACAAAAAAGGAAAAATAGTCATTTTGCAACAAATATTATTAAGCCAACCAAGAAATTTCTCAGGGCACCTATGCCTCAAGGAATATGTTTTGGTTGCCCATATCTAGCGTATGGCTGCCTTAACTAAATTGGTTAACAAAACCAAATCGAATAAAGATACTTTCATTTATTTTTATTCTATTTTCTTCTTCCATGTTCTTCTTTCTGCAAGTGATTGTGAGATGAGATTGAGAATTGATTTGAGAGAACCTGACAATGAAGATGTATAGAATATGAAAGAGATGAGGTTGTTATGAATTACGAAGGAGAAAAATTAGAGATTGTTAAGGCTCTATGATAGACACATTTTTGTGTCTGAATTCTCCTCAATGTCTCTATTGTTAGTCTCGATTTTTGTACTTATTATGGTGTTTTTATGTTTGTGTAGGTGTTTTTGGAGGAATACACTTGTGTGGAAAAAGTTACTCAAAAAGTGCTATTTGGACCCCCGAGAGAAAAGTGATAAAGGCACCCTCATGTTGGTTAAGGGGCACCTCATGGCATCCCAGCTGTTAAAGGCGCCCGTGTTTTGGATCAGGGCACCTCACCCTTTCTTCATGATTTAAAGATGAATTTTGGCGGGAAACAGTTCTTTCACCTGCGAAACTTCTGAGATTCTCTAGGAATGATTATTCACGAAATTCTCGTGATTCTGTTCGTTGGTATTGGTTGGCATGGATCTTTCGAGATTAAACAGGGTTGGTAAGTTCACCAGATTCGACAAAAGAGGAAGATTTTCATCGAGGGAATGAAACAGAGGAGCGGGAAATTTTCACGGGATCTCACGTGATTTTCTCTGGCTGGCGTGTGTTGCTAGAGTATTTGACTCCTTCTAAGCATGCTTGTATGATCCCAACTGATGTTTTGCATATGATAGTGATAAACAGGGAAACAATCCTCGTTGCATACTCGTGAAAATATTCCGAGTTATTTTTCTTAATTGCGAGAAGATATGAGAATTAAACTGAAGATATTTGGTCATGTGGGTATATATATGAGTATCTGGAGACCATAGAAGGGGACGGAGAGTTTAGGGAAAGTCATAGCATTATAGAGCCAAGAAAAATCGAGTTGCAGAGAACGAAGTTTGCTGTTGCTGAAGAAGGAACGAAGAACATAAGACTCAAAAGAACTGTCGTTCATGCTATAGTGAATGCGACAGTTTTGTAGACAGTCTTATATGCTACAGTGGCAGTGGCAGTTCATTTGTATAGTTTTCTTTAACAGCTGGTTTGTAACTATTATAAGTGTCACAAACCCGATTTTCATCATTTGTAAACCATTTTTGAGCATAAATACATTCTTTGAGAGGTTTTCAACATGATGATGAGATAATTCTCCCACAACCAAGGCAATGAGGAAGCTATTTATGCATGGATAATTGGTAATTAATTTATTTTCTCTAATTATAATTTATAATTCACTCAATCACTCAATCACTGCTTTTGCAGAGTTCTAAATTATTTGCATAATTTCCTTCATTAGTTATGATTCAATTAGATAGGTTATACTTTGTATTAAGATAATCTATGCTTAGGGGATACAATTAATTTTTGAGAATTTGCCTGATTATTTGTGAATTAAGAAATAAGGGACTCAAAAGATAATTAGAGTTTTGGATTATTACTATCATTCATTCATGTGTAATAGTGGAATCAGTGTCTTGGTTATTCTAATATTTTGAAATCAATCTTGCTATAAGTTTTTTTTACTTTTAAGTTTTATTAAATCTAAAATCCATTGCTTTCACAAGTCTCAACGAACCTTTTTACTACAACATTATTGAGTTCACATCAATTTTTGGCGTCGTCGACACAGACTTGTCTTTGGCCTAGAGTTTTTAGATTTTTTTTTGTTTTCTTTTTTAGGTTTTTATTTGACTTTATTTTATTTGTTCTTCTTTACGTTTTTTTTTTGTCTTTTCCTTACATAATTTGGAATTTGGAGTGAAAGAAAATTGTGCCAAAGCTTTTGGTGAATATTTAAAGACTTGGAGTAAAAGCCAAAGCGAAAGGAGCGAAAGAAGAATATATTTATTTTTTTTATAAAAAAGAGAGAAAAAAAAAAGTTTATTTTTTAGATTTTATTAGGATTTCTCTTTCTTATAATTTTCTTTTTCTTTTACACTTTACTCTTTGGACTTGGACATTTGGACATTCTTTTATTTTTAAACCCTATGGAAGGGTAGTATTAAATATTAAATTGTTTGCAGAGAAGGACGGTGATTACGATATCACCTCGGCCCCTCGGGTTCGTACATGACATAGGAGTCATGGCCCGAGTCGACTACAACAGTTCATCCCCCGTCTGGAACGTGAGGTAAGTTTGTCAAAACACTCGCGAATCCCTTGCCAGCGAATTATTGTATTCCTTCGTTTGCATATATGCTGAGGACTTGAATACGGTTGTTTTAAATTCCTAGTAAAGGGCAACGACTGTCTATACAAGATAAGGGTTCGGAATTCATCACCATTCCCTTCTTGCTCGCCTTAGGAAAAAGATACTTAACGCGAACCTAAGCTTTAAAATTTGGAATAGAACGAGACCGATAGGGTAACGAGCTTAATAGGAAAGTCGTTCGAAAAATATTGGTTACTCTTTTGAGCATGCTTTGAAGTTCATAATGGTTTCTGTAAGTTGAATGTGTGACTGCACCGCCTTGTAATGCGGTGAGGCCTTGGGTATCAAAGCTCCGCGCAGCTTCTCTCGCCTCTATTCAACTTGCTTAAACTCGGATTGATTCCAGAGGGATTTGCTCAGATTGTAACGAATTCCCTTTTGAAGGATTAGAAGCTGGTCTAGAAAATAATCTAAGTGGAGACATCATGATTTTTGTTTGCTAGAAATCTCTAGGTTTGCTTTGGTGGAGTCAGCCTTGTTTGTGTTTGCATAGAAATTCCCCTTCTTCTAGGATTTTTATTTTTTTTTTATTTTGTTTTTCTAGTGTATGCCCGAGGTCATTAGAGAACGGTCTTGGAAAAGAAACACTCTAGGTCGTTTGATTAGTGACAAACCTAGTAGTTCTTCTTGTGAAAGCGGGGAGCTCGAAGACTCTTCTTTTGAGAGCCCCATTTTTGGAAACTTCAGTTTTGAAAATCTGTCTATTCGTGAAGAAAGTACCCCTAGTACTTCAGCTGTGCCAGCAATGACTATTTTGAAAGATTACATGTTCCCAACTAGGACCAACCGAGCTTCGTGCATTAAATTTCCAGCCAATACGGCTAATTTCGAGATAAAACCCAGTATTCTTCAGATGATCCCTACATTCTTAGGAAAAGATGATGAGAACCCTTATTTTCATATTAGGGACTTTGAGGAAATTTGTGGGACAGTTAGAATAAAAGACCTTACTAATGAAGGCTTGAAACTTAAGATGTTTCCTTTTTCTTTGAAAGATAAATCCAAGACATGCTTAACAACCTACCATCTGAATCCATTGAAACATGGCAGGAGCTTATTGCTGCTTTTTATATGAAATTCTACCCTAAGCATAAAACTGCAGTTGTTAGGCAAAAAATCAATGCTAGTGTACAACAAGAGGGAGAGTCTCTTTATAGGTTTTTACATAGATTCAATGATCTCCTATCCCAGTGTCCTCACCATGAGTTTGATAAGATGAAACTTGTAGAGATTATTTATGATGGTTTAGACTATTCAACCAAAGCCATGGTCGAGTCTATGTGCGCTGGTGAGTTCACTAGTAAAAGTGCTGAGGATGCCTTTACCTTCTTAGGAGTTGTTGCTGAGAAATCCCATCAGTGGGAGTCTTGTGTTTAACCCCCTAAAAGACTATTGGTTAATAGAAGTAGCACTAATATGGTAGATACGAGTTTGGCATCATATGCTAAGTTTGTTGCTTTGTCTAGAAGGTTAGAAGCTTTGGAAATGGGTCAGTCTAAAAATAGGTCCCTTTTTGAACCTAATAGAACCTCTCAAGTCTCTAGTTGTGCAATAGAGCCCGATAACTCATTTTGGGAAGGTCAGGATAGTGAAGAGCAAGCTCATGATGTATATAACAATGCTAGGTTTGAGAATCGTCAGAAGTTTGACCCATACTCAGAGACCTATAATCCTCGTTGGAGAAACCATCCTAATTTTTCTTAGTCTAAGGGCCAGAATCAAGGTCAATCTAGTAATTCTCAGCCTCCCCCAGGTTTTGGTTATGCTAAGAACTCTTCAGGTCAACCCCAGTTCCAGAACCATTCGGATAAAAAGATCACAAGTTTAGAGGAGACTCTCGCCTCGTTTATTAAAAGCTCTGAAAAGATCAACCAAATGGTTGCGCAAGGGATATAAGAAAGTAAGAGTATAGGTTATGTTAACTCTCTGGCGATCATCAACTGTCGAACTGGTATTATGAATTTGTCTTTTGGTAATATGACTATTGAGTTGAACGTCTTTCATATTAGTAAGATACCCTCTGAACTAGACGACTCTAGCATAGAATAGGTGAACATGATAGGAACATTAGTCGAGGAGTCATTACCAAACACTTTGTTAGAAGATCCATTAGAGAAATGCCTAGCTCACTTTGGGATTGATTTTGATGATGATGTGATGAATGAGGTGAATGCTTTGTTAGATTCAACCCCTTTGATAGACACTAGTAATTGCTGGAAACCTAAGTTCGAACCTCTACCCGTTTCTAAGTCTACCCTAGTTCCTTCGTTAGAAAAGCCTCGTAAGTTGGACCTAAAACCATTGCCAAATACCCTGAAGTATGTGTTTTTAGGATCGTCTGAAACTTTACTTGTAATTATTTCTTCCGACTTGGATAGTGATTAGGAAAGTAGGCTAGTGACCGTCCTTCAAAACAATAAGGAAGCTTTAGGGTGGACCATAGCAGACATTAAGGGTATAAGTCCTACTATTTGTATGCATCAGATCTATTTAGAGGAAGATACCAAACCTTCTAGGGAGATGCAACGTCGACTGAACCCTAATATGAAAGAAGTAGTTCGAACCGAGGTTCTTAAGCTATTAGATGCGGGAAGTGTGTCAGCCCCGTTCAGGTTGTTCCCAAAAAATCTGGTATTACTGTAGTCCATAATGATAACAATGAGTTAATACCTACCCGAATGACCACGGGTTGGCGTGTCTGCGTTAACTATAGAAAATTGAACAAGGTCACTAGGAAGGACCACCTTCCCCTTCCTTTCATCGACCAAATGCTAGAAAGATTAGCTGGACGTAGCCATTTTTGCTTTTTAGATGGATACTGCGGTTATAATCAGGTTCCTATTGCCACGGAAGAACAAGAGAAAACCACTTTTACATGTCCCTTTGGTACCTTTGCGTATAGACGCATGCCTTTCGAGCTATGTAATGCCCCTGCGACCTTTCAGCGTTGTATGTTGAGCATATTTTCTGACATGGTAGAACGGTTCTTAGAGGTCTTTATGGATGATTTTTTAGTGTTTGGTTCGTCTTTCGATGAGTGCTTGCATCATTTGTCATTAGTTTTGACTAGGTGTAAGGAAAATAATTTAGTGCTTAATTGGGAAAAATGTCATTTCATGGTTCGTTCAGGAATCGTTCTAGGGCATATCGTATCTTCGAAGGGTATAAAGGTAGATAGAGCCAAAGTTGACCTTATAAAAACTTTACCGGTCCCAAAAACCGTAAGATATATTAGGTCATTCTTAGGGCATGATGGTTTTTATCGTCGATTCATTAAGGATTTTAGCTTGATTTCTAGACCTCTTTGAAATTTGCTTGCAAAAGATGCTAAGTTTTTCTTTGATGATGCTTGTTTAGAGGCTTTTGAGAAGCTTAAGACTTTACTCACTACCGCCCCCATAGTCCAAGAACCCAACTGGAACCTACCCTTTGAGATCATGTGCGATGCTTCAGATTATGCTATTGGTGTTGTGCTAGGTCAGCGAGAAAACAAATTGCTTCATGTGATTTACTATGCTAGCAAAACTCTGAATGATGCCCAGTTGAACTATACCACCATAGAGAAGGAACTATTAGCTATTTTGTTTGCCTTAGAAAAGTTTAGATCCTACCTCTTAGGTTCTAAGATCGTAATCTATACTGATCATGCTTCTTTGAAATACTTTTTGTCTAAGAATGATACCAAACCTAGATTGATTAGGTGGATCCTTTGATTACAAGAATTTTGTCCAGACATTAGAGACAAAAAGGGTGCAAAAAATGTAGTAACAGACCACTTGTCGAGGCTAGTTGTTAGTTCCCCTAATGATTCTCTTCATATAAGGGATAACTTTCCTGATGAACAATTGTTCTCTGTTTCCCAATCACCTTGGTATGCAAATATAGTGAATTATCTTGTTACTGGTCGAATGCCCCAACATTGGGGTAAACAAGATCGTTCTAGGTTTTTAGCCGAGGTTAAACACTTCTTTTGGGATGATCCTTTTTTATTTAAGTATTATCCAGACCAGATTATTAGGAGATGTATACCTGAGAGTGACCAGTCTAGTATTATTTCCTTTTGTCATGATCATGCTTGTGGGGGTCACTTTAGTGCTAAGAAGACTGTTGCTAAGATATTGCAGTGTGGATTCTATTGGCATTCGTTATTTAAAGACTCCCATAGTTATTGTGTTACTTGTGAACGTTGCCAGAAATTAGGAACCATTTCCCGTAGGAATATGATGCCCTTGAACCCGATTTTAATTGTTGAGGTCTTTGATGTGTGGGGTATTGACTTTATGGGTCTGTTTCCTAATTATTTTGGTAACCTATACATCCTTGTCACTGTAGACTATGTCTCTAAGTGGATTGAGGCAGTTGTGTGTAAAACCAATGACCTTAGGGTTGTGATTGAGTTCTTTAAAAATAATATACTTACACGTTTTGGTACACCGCGAGCTATAATTAGTGATGGAGGGTCGCACTTTTGTAATGGACCTTTTAAGCTTTTGATGAAGAAATATGGTATTACACGTAAGGTAGCTACCCCGTATCATCCGCAGACTAGTGGTCAGGTAGATGTTTACAATAGGGAGATAAAACGTATATTAGAGAAAACAGTTAATCCTAATCGGAAAGACTGGTCGTCTAGGCTTACTGATGCCTTATGGACTTATCATACTGCGTTTAAAACCCCCATTGGAATGTCGCCTTAACGGCTTGTTTATGGAAAGGCATTTCATTTACATGTTGAGTTAGAACATAGAGCTTATTGGGTTGTTAAGCATCTAAATTTTTCACTTGACAAGGCAGGAGCCCATAGGAAATTCCAGCTCAATGAGTTGGACGAGATTCGTATAGATGCTTACGATAGTACGAAGGAGTATAAGAACAAAATGAAACTTGTGCATGATAGAAATATTTTACGGAAGTCATTTTCTCCAGGTCAAAAAGTTTTTATGTATGATACCCGCTTGCATCTTTTCCCTGGGAAGTTATGTTCTCGGTGGACGAATCCTTTTATTGTTCACACTATCTTTCCTCATGGAGCTGTTGAAATTGAGACACCAGATGGTAGTAGTTCTTCGAAGGTTAACGGTCAAGGATTTAAACCCTTTTTAGAACCCTTTCCTATAGGTGATGTTGAGGAGGTCCCTCTGGAGGACCCTGTTTACCCTTGATTGACCATCGAGGAAGTTGTATGTTGTACATTAGTTTTGATTTTCTCTCTCTTCACCCAGGTACTATCTCTCCAACTTCTCCTCGTGTATTTTACTTTTGGTATTGCTCTTTCATTAGAAACATTGAGGACAATGTTAGATTTAAGTTTGGGGGTGGGGAAGAACTTTTAGTTGCACTTTTGAAACTTATAACGTCACATGGTATCCGGTTAGCTAAGTTTACATACTGTTTCTCACCGAAAAGATAGAAATTGGAATGCTAGGGATAACAACCTATTGACACATTAGAGAAAAAGACATTGAGATCCTTGAAATTCAGGAGAGAACTTGTTCCTTTTAGAGGGTAATAGTGATGGACCTAACCATCCATGATGGAAAGGCAAGTAGGTCAGTAAATGCCCGAAAGACAAAGCAACCTCACAATGTAGTCTTAGTTACTGGATTACAACTCTCTTTCAGTAGAAACTTATCATCATCAACAAGCGGAGCGATATCAAAATCTATGAAGAAAGTTGAAGACGTTTAAGGTTTAGAAGCAACAATAGAAAAGAATAATTCAAAAACCAAAGTTGAAGACTTAGTTACAAGAAGTTATAAGAGCAAATGATATAAGTTGTTGAAGTTTATTACTCAAAATATGAAAAATATAAATATAAATATATATAAAGTAAATAATAATAATAATAATAATATATATATATATATTAAATTTTAAATTTTAAATTTTAAATTTTATTCAATAAGGCCTTAGGGAAGTAGAAAATTTTAAGTCAAGCAAGAAATCGAAGAGAAGAGTTAATTGTCAAGGTTCTATGAGGTTCGAGAGTTTATCATCAACAGTTGAAGACCGAAGAAGACGTTGTTTCTACTGAGCACTATGAGAGAGTCGAAGAAAGATATGTTTGGTTGCTTTGTTAGTCTTCTTTCAATATGACACAAGATCTTTCCAGCACTGGTTCAACTCATCACACGTAATTAGTCCAGTTGTGTAGCAGATGTCCCTCTCATTTTTATCTCTCTCCTAATCTTATCCAGCTGTAAATCAGCGGACGCATCTTACAATATTTATCTAGATGTGTAGCGGATATATTTTTATCTAGCAGTGTTTCGGATGTGTCTCCCATTTTCTTCAGTCACCTTTAGATCTAGCACCTTTAATTTATCTGGCATTCTAGTCACTTGGAGATAGGTTGAGAATTTGTATGTCCTCATAGCTCTTTGGATACTTGTGACCAATTAGAAGTTATGGTTTTGTGGGTACACCTCTGGGAAACCCTCCCGAGACTAACTCGGTTTTATATTTTATTAGTTTTGCTCGAGGACTAACAAATAATGAGTTTGGGGGTATTTGATAGACATATTTTTTTGTCTGAATTGTCCTCAATGTCTCTATTGTTAGTCTCGATTTTTGTACTTATTATGGTGTTTTTTATGTTTGTGTAGGTGTTTTTGGAGGAATACACTTGTGTGAAAAAAGTTGCTCAAAAAGTTCTATTTGGACCCCCGGGAGAAAAGTGATAAAGGCACACTCATGTTGGTTAAGGGGCACCTCATGGCATCCCAGCTGTTAAAGGCGCCCGTGTTTTGGATCAGGGAACCTCACCCTTTCTTCACGATTTAAAGATGAATTTTGGCGGGAAACAGTTCTTTAACCTGTGTAACTTCTGAGATTCTCTGGGAATGATTATTTACGAGATTCTCTTGATTCTGTTCGTTGGTATTGGTTGGCATGGATCTTTCGAGATTAAACAGGGTTGGTAAGTTCACTAGATTCGACAAAAGAGGAAGATTTTCACCGAGGGAATGAAACAGAGGAGCGGGAAATTTTTACGGGATCTCACGTGATTTTCTCTGGCTGGCGTGTGTTGCTAGAGTATTTGACTCCTTCTAAACATGCTTGTACGATCCCAGCTGATGTTTTGCGTATGATAGAGATAAACAGGGAAACAATCCTCGATGCAGACTCGTGAAAATATTCCAAGTTATTTTTCTTAATTGCGAGAAGATATGAGAATTAAACTGAAGATATTTGGTCTTGTGGGTATATATATGAGTATCTGGAGGCCACATAAGGGGACGGAGAGTTTAGGGAAAATCAGAGCATTACAGAGCCAAGAAAAATCGAGTTGCAGAGAACGGAGTTTGCTGCTGCTGAAGAAGGAACGAAGAACATAAGACCCAAAAGAATTGTCGTTCATGCTACAGTGAATGCGACAGTTTTGAAGATAGTCTTATATGCTACAGTGTCAGTGGCAGTTCATTTGTATAGTTTTCTTTAACAGCTGGTTTGTAACTATTATAAGTGTCACAAACCCTATTTTCACCATTTTTCATCATTTGTAAACCATTTTTGAGCATAAATACATCCTTTGAGAGGGTTTTCAACATGATGATGAGCTAATTCTCCCACAACCAAGGCAATGAGGAAGCTATTTATGCATAGATAATTGGTAATTAATTTATTTTCTCTAATTATAATTTATAATTCACTCAATCACTGCTTTTGCAGAGTTCTAAATTGTTTGCATAATTTCCTTCATTAGTTGTGATTCAATTAGATATGTTAAACTTTGTATTAAGATAATCTATGCTTAGGGGATACAATTAATTTTTGAGAATTTGCCTGATTATTTGTGAATTAAGAAATAAGGGACTCAAAAGATAATTAGAATTTTGGATTATTACTATCATTCATTCATGTGTAATAGTGGAATCAATGTCTTGGTTATTCTAATATCTTGAAATCAATCTTGCTATAAGTTTTCTTTACTTTTAAGTTTTATTAAATATAAAATCCATTGCTTTCACAAGTCTCAACGAACATTTTTACTACAACATTATTGAGTTCACATCAATTTTTGGCGCCATCGACACGGACTTGTCTTTAGGCTAGAGTTTTTAGATTTTTTTTGTTTTCTTTTTTAGGTTTTTTTTTTGTTTTTATTTTATTTGTTCTTATTTATGTTTTGTTTTTGTCTTTTCTTTACAGAATTTGGAATTCGGAGCGAAAGAAAATTGTGCCAAAGCTTTTGGTGAATATTTAAAGACTTGGAGTAAAAGGAAAAGCGAAAGGAACGAAAGAAGAAGATTTTTTTTTTTTTATAAAAAAGAGAGAAAAAAAAAAGAGTTTATTTTTTTTAGATTGTATTAGGATTTCTCCATTCTTATAATTTTCTTTTTCTTTTACATTTTACTCTTTGGAATTAGACATTTGGACATTATTTTATTTTTAAACCCTACGGAAGGGTAGTATTAAATATTAAATTATTTGCAGAGAAGGACGGTGATTACGATATCACCTCGGCCCCTCGGGTTCGTACATGACATAGGAGTCATGGCCCGAGTCGACTACAACGGTTCATCCCCCGTCTGGAACGGGAGGTAAGTTTATCGAAACACTCGTGAATCCCCTGTCAGCGAGTTACTGTATTCCTTCGTTTGCATAAATTCTGAGGACTTGAATACGGCTGTTTTAAATTCCTAGTAAAGGGCAAGGACTGGCCATACAAGATAAGGGTTCGGATTTCATCATCGTTCCCTTCTTGCCCGCCTTAGGAAAACGATACTTAACACGAACCTAAGCTTTAAAATTTGGAATAGAACGAGACCGATAGGGTAACGAGCTTAATAGGAAAGTCGTTCGAAAAATATTGGTTACTCTTTTGAGCATGCTTTGAAGTTCATAATGGTTTCTGTAAGTTGAATGCGTGACTGCGCCGCCTTGTAATGCGGTGAGGCCTTGGGTACCAAAGCTTTGCGTTGCTTCCCTCGCCTCTATTCAACTTGCTTAAACTCGGATTGATTCCAGAGGGATTTGCTCAGATTGTAACGAATTCCCTTTTGAAGGATTAGAAGCTGGTCTAGAAAACAATCTAAGTGGAGACATCATGCTTTTTGTTTGCTAAAAATCTCTAGGTTTGCTTTGGTGGAGTCAGCCTTGTTTGTGTTTGCATAGAACTTCCCCTTCTTCTAGGATTTTTATTTTTATTTTTATTTTGTTTTTCTAGTGTATGCCCGAGGTCATTAGAGAACGGGCTTGGAAAAGAAAGACTCTAGGTCGTTTATTTAGTGACAAACCTAGTATTTATTCTTGTGAAGGAGAAGAGCTCGAAGTCTCTTCTTTTGAGAGCCCCATTTTTGGAAACTTCAGTTTTGAAAATCTGTCTATTCGTGAATAAAGTACCCCTAGTACTTCATCTGTGCCAGCAATGACTACTTTGAAAGATTACATGTTCCCAACTAGGACCAACCGAGTTTCGTGCATTAAATTGCCAGCCAATACGGCTAATTTCGAGATAAAACCTAGTATTCTTCAGATGATCCCTACATTCTTATGAAAAGATGATGAGAACCCTTATTTTCATATTAGGTACTTTGAGGAAATTTGTGGGACAGTTAGAATAAAAGACCTTACTGATGAAGTCTTGAAACTTAAGATGTTTCCCTTTTCCTTGAGAGATAAAGCAAAGATATGGATTAAAAACCTACCATCTGAATCCATTGAAACATGGCAGGAGCTTATTGTTGATTTTTATATGAAATTCTACCCTAAGCATAAAACTGCAGCTGTTAGGTAGAAAATTAATGCTAGTGTACAACAAGAGGGAGAGTCTCTTTATAGGTTTTAGAGAGATTCAATGATCTCCTATCCCAGTTTCCTCACCATGAGTTTGATAAGATGAAACTCGTAGAGATTATTTATGGTGGTTTAGACTATTCAACCAAAGCCATGGTCGAGTCTATGTGCACTGGTGAGTTCACTAGTAAAAGTGTTGAGGATGCCTTTACCTTCTTAGGAGTTGTTGCTAAGAAATCCCATCAGTGGGAGTCTTGTGTTGAACCCCCTAAAAGACTCTTGGTTATTAGAAGTAGCACCAATATGGTAGATACGAGTTTGGCGTCAGATGCTAAGTTTGCTGCTTTGTCTAGAAGGTTAGAAGCTTTGGAAATGGGTCAGTCTAAAAATAGGTCCCTTGTTGAACCTAATAGAAACTCTCAAGTCTCTAGTTGTGGAATAGAGCCCGATAACTCATTTTGGGAAGGTCAGGTTAGTGAAGACCAAGATCATGATGTATATAACAATGCTAGGTTTGAGAATCGTCAGAAGTTTGACCCATACTCAGAGACCTATAATCCTGGTTGGAGAAACCATCCTAATTTTTCTTAGTCTAAGGGCTAGAATCAAGGTCAGTCTAGTAATTCTCATCCTCCCCTAGGTTTTGGCTATGCTAAGAACTCTTCAGGTTAACCCCATTTCCAGAACCATTCGGATAAAAAGATCACAAGTTTAGAGGAGACTCTTGCCTCGTTTATTAAAAGCTCTGAAAATATCAACCAAATGGTTGCGCAAGGGATAAAAGAAAGTAAGAGTATAGGTTATGCTAACTCTCAGGCTATTTCCGAGTTGAAAACCCAGGTTAGTCATATAAATGAGTCTTTGAGGGAAAAAGGTAAGTTTCTTAGTCAAACTCAACCCAATCCTAGTGGATTTAATGAAGTAGGTGGAAGACCATCAGAACATGTGAATGCTATTAAAACCCTTAGGAATGGTAGAGTGGTAGACGGAGAACCTGTGATATTTCAATTATAAAGATTAATAGAGCTATTAAAACCAGTGTAATTTTTGGTGTCTGTGTTATTTCTTTTTCCATATTGTATTATTTATCTTTATAATTAAAATATCACAGGTTCTGGGTTGATCAATCATATTAGCTAGGTCCAACATTTTTAGTTGGATAAGACTTGATTGATCCTTGGACATTGGTCTTTGGTACCGTCTAAGAACTCTCTTTGTACTTAGGTTCACGGATTCAATTATGTAAATATTCTAACAACAAGAGAAAGAGAGATATAACTTTAGTCACTTTCCTTGATTGAGTTTCTACTCTCAAACTTGCTTTGAGTTTTTTCATACATATTGCCTAAGAAAAGTTGGTGATGTATTTTGGTACCCATGGAATTTTCAGTTGGTATCAGAGCATGCAAACACGTTAAGACCTGATAAGTTTGTGTTTGAATCAGTCCGATTATATGAATAGGAGTGCAATCTTTATAAACATACCACCAACATTTGATGGCTCAAATTACTTATGGTAGAAAATCGCTATGCATTCCTTTCTACAATCCCGTAACTTTGAGACATGGAAAATTGTAGTTATTGGATATAAAGCACCAACAGTTGTTGTAGACGGAGATACTGTTGCAAATCCATTGATACAATATTGTGAAACCTAGATAAGTGCTGCAAATCATAATTCGGATGGGTTAAACGCTATTATCCACGCCATAAGCCCAGATCTTCAGCACCATGTGGCTTCATGCATTAAGTCTAAAGATTCTTGGGATATATTAGAAACAATATTTGAAGGAGATACCCCAGATAAAGATGTTAGGCTTCAAAACCTAACTTATGACTGGGAAAACCTATGTATGTATGACGAGAATTCATTTGGAGAGTTTAATAAAAAATTATCTAGTATTGTTAATGCTTGTTTTGCATTAAGGAAGACTATCTCCCAAAAAGACATTGTGATGAAAATTATCCGATCCTTACCAGAAAGATACGAGGATAAGAAACATGTCATCATAGAAGGAAAAAACCTTGATACATTTCCCAGGAACACACTTGTTGGAAAGTTGAAGATCTTTGATCATGATCTACAATCCAGAGCCGGAAATGATATTACATTCAAATCACTAAAACACACTAAAACCCCAAAAGGTGAAAGTGTTGACAACTGTCTAGAGATGATCTTGTTGATCCTAATGTTTCATATGAAGATCTTGATAATCCAGTTTCTATGATCACAAGACAGTTTAAAGAACTTCTTAGGAAGAGAAATAAACGATTCTCCAGAGGCAAACCTTCAATGTCAGCTAAGCCACATAATCGTATTTCTGCTAAAAATAGGGATTCCAACGACACTGACGACGAGGATATGCCACGGTGCTTTAAGTGTAAAGGATTCAGTCACTTTACCAATGAGTTACCACTGGCAACAAGAGTTTGGCTGCAACACTTGATGAGACCTCAAATCATTATGATTCTAAAGAGGAAGAAAATTCAAGTACAACACTCTTTGGTGAGATTGTCAATTTTGATAACTGTAGAAATACTTATATCAATCTTGATAGTTTAATTGATGATTCGTCATGAAGATCATTGGAGAGTGTTATGTATTTTTTTTATGCTAATGAGAATTCTGATAATATTTCAGGTACCATGTGTTTAGGTGTTGAAGTTGTTCCTGAAATAATCTCCAATTCAACATGTCTTATTATACCGGTAAAGGTCACGGACTCGCACAATGTTTCAAATACAAACATAAGCTAAGGTATGTTAACAAACTGCAACTAGGAGCTAGTCGGTTGGCAAATGCACTTAAACTTGTTCAAACGTCCAATTTTGAGGTACACAAAATTAACTTTTCTTCTTCTAAAAGACTGATGGATAAGGAAAATTCTTAAACAAAGAGAATAATCTGGACTAAACGATCTGTTTTAAAGGATATTGTTAATTCCGTGCAGGAATCTGGTGGTGGGAAATCTTGTGCTCACCTCAACACAGTCTAAGTGTGTTAAAAGGTACATCTTATCTCATGTGCCCTTGAAAGAGATAAGAACTTTGCACACCAGAGCTTTGGATCAAGATTTGAATATTATTGCTTGGATATCTACATGTCTCAAGTAATGGTATTGAAAATTTCGATCTGGAACATGTAAAAAATATAAAAATGACATTGTATTCCATTTCAGGTTTTGCGTGCATGAACCTTTATAAGTTCTGAAATCCTGCATGGTAAATGTGTTTCACTTCAAGACTCGTATCTCTTTCACAAGAAGGTCTGCATGTTGAACCATATATTTGTGTTTCACAAATCCATTTTTCCTCACGAATCATGGTGGCTCCAAGCACAATACCTTCTCGTGAAACCTTTGCTCCAATGGTTGTTGATACTGTTTTAACTAACAAGGAGAAAGAGATTTTATTCCTTTTGTATCATCTCTTAAAAAGAGAAGAAGGAATTAGAAGAAACCTAGATCGGAGTACTCCAATCAGAAAAGGTTCGAAAATCTTTTTGGAGAACTTAGGAAAACCAAGAAGGAGTCTAAAGAATATTTTACAGAAATATCTCAAACCTCAAGGTGCTCTTTTCAATCAACAACCTATCAGGTTTGCAAGAACTAACTATTTCATTCATAAACTATATGTTCCTATGCCAGTCATTGATAAGGAGTTTGGTGATGATACATAATTCTTCAAAGACCTTAATGTCTAGGAAACTTCTTTTGAGTATTTTATTCTTGAGAAAGATAACTAGGGTTTGGTATAGCAAAGATTGTGATTACACATAGCTATTTCCAATGTTTGTTATATTGCATGTTTTTAGATTTATTTATTTAAATTCTAGAGTCGTTAGAAGATGAACTTGCAGTTTGTAATCATTATTAGTTTAATTATTGCAAAAATCTTATGAAATATTTGTGCTTTTACGTTCTCGTAAGTCGTGCTAATATTTCATATATGCTCAGAAATTAAATCTGTTATGTTTTTATAAACGAAAAATAGAATAAACTCTTTGAGATTTTTCTCGCAGTATTGATCTTTTTGTGATCACACTTATGTGTTTTTCCTGCTTGACACACTCTGTAAGATTCTCTTATATTAAGTAAAATAGAGAGTAAAATTGTCTCGATGTTCGTAAATGGCCTTAAGATCAATTTATGTCGATAATTGAATACAAATCCTTGTGATTTTTTAATGTCCAAAATCCTTCTTTTTCACGAAAGTAAGGTCACTCTTGTTGTTCTCTCGAGAATGACATTTTATGGGAGTTCTTAAATGAACTTGTTCTTAATTTCTATATCTTTGTGGGGAGTGTGGCTGTAGAATTATAAAGGGGATGCTTGTATATTTTTAATCTCCAAGGATGAACGCTAAGTATTTATTAATGTGTGAAACCATCTAAAACTAGTTGATATGAGGAGTTGCATTTTAACTATGTTATTATGTAGTATCTCCATCTTCCTTAAAACTTGAGATATCTTTTGCTTGTATTCATTATGATCCCGTAATTTTCGTACCTTATGTTAATTTTACTCACAAAAAGGGGGATAATTATTTAGTAGCTTCATACCATATACATATGGTTTACGGATCATTATGTGTGTGTGGGGGGGGGGTAAATCATTTAAGCAATAGGTTTACCTATTAAACAAAAGATGTAAGTATTGATTAAGGGGGAGAAACATATCACCATAGTATTACTTCAGAGTTGAGATACAATTGAACTTTCACTAGTCCAAAATGCGAAAACTAGGACAGACAAAAACTGTCTAAAATAGAGTTATAAGACTAATATCATACGTCCTAAAATATGTTGTATTTTCGATGTACTATTTATTATAGGACGGTTCGTTTTTGTCAAAAATAAACAACAATTATATTTTGTCCAAAAAGAACGACAACTAATGGTTGTCGAAATTCCATAATCAGAGATTCATCCGATTCTCATTCAGGTGAGTCAGTTTCAGCCGATTCTCATTCAAGTGACTCAGTCTCAGCCGAACCTGATTCAGCCTCTAAGAATTTATTTTTTTCCCTAGTTATTTTCTTATTCTTTTCGTTATTGTTTCTAGATTAATACCACAGACAATCCAACATATGAATTTTTTAAGCAAATGAAACCCATTTTATTAAAATTAACTTCGAATTCAGTTAACAACAAAAATAATATTATGTTTCTGTATAACAACGATTGAAAATATCTATTTTCAAATAGTTATTATCGCTATGGAATTGGTTCTTCAATAAAAACGATGCTGATTTGAACACATTCAGAATCATTGCTACCTGAAATAACGAAGAGTTCAAGGAGAGTTAGAGAAACCAAGGAAATCAAGAAGACATGGTGGATCGAGGAGTTTTTTCAACACTTTATTTTTGTTATCCATATGGATTAAATAGTTTTGTCACTAAAACTGAAAAAGGGGGAAATTGTTAGAGCATTACTCGGTCGAACTCACAATTGTTTTTATATCAAGCTTGTTGCCAAATTTAGTTGTCAAAACTATATCTTGATTTCTAGTCTAAAATTAGTTAAGTCTCGGTCTAGGATAGTAGAGTTGAGAAGCGAACCAGTCACCATTTGCGTTCTGCCGTTTGAATGCTAAGATCAACCGAAGCTTTTGGAGAACTTCATCAACAAAAGGTAAGTGAAGATTGAACCACCTATTTCTCAAGTTGTATTCACTTTTCTATCTTGAGACGATTGTCGCATAACTAATTAGACTAGCTTGCATAGACAATAATTTCGAGTCAAGAACTAATTATTTAGTTTACGAATTTCTTGAAATATAATGACTAAGCTTAATGAACATTTGTTCATGCTTGATCAAATTTGGTGGAGTACAATTTATTGTTCGGAACCAAACCATGATTCAAGTTTATCATTCAAAAATAGCCTGAAACAGTGATATGTGTCATTGATGTTATTCAGGAATGTTTCGAATTGATTTAGAGAAATATAGAACTACTATATTTGGAATACAAGACAGTGTTATCAGTCTTACAAACTGAGAAAATATTTATATGTCTGAAGCCGTATTACGTGTATTCGTACAAGTAGCGGAGTAGTTATATATCGAATATCATATTTGTGTGACATGCATACTTGTATGTAGATCATGGGAAAATCTATTTGTTTCGTGATTCGGTTAGGTATATATATTCGTATACAAAATATTGTGGAATAGTGGTAAGGGAACCAAATTAAAATAATCAAATCGGCATGCGAGCTAAAACAGTTTTATGTTCTAGAACCAGTTTAGTACCCAAACCGGTATGCAAACTGAATGTTCTGTGAACTCCAAAACCGGGAAAAGTCCAAAGTTTGCAAACCGGTAAGTGAACTAAAAAGTTATGTAGACTCTGGAATTTGAATTAGATCAAAGTTTGCAAACCGGTACGTGAACTGAAAAGTTCTGTAAGAGTCCATAACTTAGTAATTGTATAAGTGTGCAAACCGGTTTATGAACTGAGTAGTTCTATTGATTCCGGAACTCGGTTATTTATAAGTTTGCAAACTGGTCCACGTACTGTGATTTAGCCGATTCACGAACAATTCAAGTACTTGTAATTTGTACATTTACAAACTATGTCGATTATGATTCAATTATGATTAAATTATTTCCTTGAGGTAATTTGTGTTTGATCAATTCTATAATTAACACTAGACTCATTTGATCACATAATTGTGAGTGTTAATCTTTTAAGTTCAAATTAGCTAGTTTCGGCTAACCATGTTGAACATAGTCTTTATACAGAATTCGGTTACAATTTACCTAACCATAGTGTATATCTTATATATGTGAATAAGATTCAAAGCTTTCATCTAACAATGAATATTGATTGCTTGGTTCCAAACCTATCTTAGCTTAAACCTAAAGCAACCTAGGCTTTGAAGTCTATATAAGGGGAATTCTTAGCAACTGTGATCTTTGAATCCTGGAATTACTTTTTGGTGTGTCCTAGTGGTATCTAGAGTCATCCTATCCAGAAACCTTTTTAGAGTTGAACGATTACAAAGACTTCATTGGGATTTGTGAAGCCAAGTCCAGTTATCTTTTATCTTAATAACTTGAGTATCTTGATCTTGATTGTTTGTAGATCCGTGCTCCATCAATCAAGATAAATAGTAATCAATGAAGTATCTTTGTCTCATACTTTGTTGATTCCTCAAGTTTTGTACTTGTGAGGTAAGTAATAATCTAGGCTTCACTTCGGGTTGCATAATTCCGGATTTTGAGGATAGCCAAACTTTTGTCTAAGTTGCTATCAATTTTCTTCACTTGGATCTATCGTTTGATATGATCATTCATATAGATCGTGAAATCAATAATAAGCTTAATATGTAGGAGGCAGATTGGTTTAAAGTCTTCAATTGAGTTGAAGCAACTTTTAGTTGGTGTGAGACTGCCTAAGGGAATCAATTGCGCGGAGTCCTGTTGGGATTCAAGAGATGTAAGGAGCGCGAATGTACCTGAATTAGTGGGAGACTAAGTTTGGGCTCAACTATATTCCAGACAAAAGTTAATTGGTAGTAGGATATTGTCTGTATTGGCTTAATACAATTTGGTGTTTAATCTAGACTAGGTCCCGAGGTTTTCTGCGTTTGCGGTTTCCTCATTAACAAAATTTCAGGTGTATGTGTTATTTCTTTTTCTGTATTATATTGTTTATCTTTATATTTGAAATATCACAGGATGTGTGTTGATCAATCACAATATCTTGGTCCAACCTTGTTAGTTGGATGAGACTTGATTGATCCTTGGACATTGGTCTTTGGTACCGTCCAATAACTCTCTTTGTAGTTAGGTTCACAGATTCAATTCTTTAAACGTTCTAACAACAAGAAATAGAGATATATAACTCTAGGAACTTTCCTTGATTGAGTTTTTACTCTCGGAATTGTGTTGAGTTTGTCCGTACAGATTTCCTAAGAAAAAATTGGTGGTGTACCCGACGTTTTCACTAAGCACAACACATCAAAAGACTAAATCCAAGCATGTACCATCAAATTGTATCAACAACTTTTTTTTATAGAATAATCAATACAGATTCACAAATAGTACTTGGTTATTCTAAGCATACTCCATCAATGGAATTAACCCAAGCATGAAATATCAGACAACGAGACAAATATATTTGTGATCCAAATATTTACGCACAATGGTTATTATATCATATAAAACCAGTGAAGCAACAATTCATATTTGGATTAATCAATAAACAATATCAAGAATTAATCTATTCAAATCATAGTGGTCTTTTGCTCAATTAATCAATTCAAAGTAGCCTAATACTCCAAGTGGTTTCAACCAAGAAACCCTAGTTACAAAAATCTAGCAAGACATGGTGAAAAGACGAGGGTACCCAAATACACCACAATCTTTTGTTTCAACCTATAAGTCTGATACCAAGTATGATTGTATATGGATAAAGTCGAGATAATACAACAACACTATATTCACTAGACAATAGTTACGGTGCAAGACCGATTAACTATAGGATCAAAGTAAAGTGTTTAGGATTAACGTACAAATGTATTTACTTTTGATTATAATTGTGGAAAATAAAAGTAAATAACACACAAAAGATTTTGTTAATGAGGAAACCGCAAATACAGAAAACCCGCAGGACCTAGTCCAGTTTGGAATACTCTCATAATTAAGCCGGTATACAAAGTACAATGCCAACTTTTTATAGTTGAGACCAAGTAATTTACCCCTAGTTACTTAGTTCCTTCAGTATCCCTGCGTCTACGACCTACCGGTCACACGCGTTAATCCCAAGATAGAATTTAATAGTAAGTTGATTTACCGATGTAAAGTCTTAAGCACTCAACTCCTTTTGTTCGTCTTCCAACTAATAATGGAACAAAGTTTTTTGGCATCTACTCCAATAATCTTTTAGAAAAAGATTTGTTGAGTTATGACAAAGGCTCTTCCGATTAAACAAGTAAATTATTTGTCGGGTAAGATCTATCCAAATCAATAACTTAGATTGGGATTTACAACTATCATATTCGGATATTGAAGAATACCACCAATTGATAGTTGCCGATCTAAATGACTTTATGATCATATCTATCAAAAGATAAACTGGATCTAATTCGGATCCCAACCAATCAAGATGTGTACACAATCACGAGAAATGAAAACCAATAAGAAAAATCTTTTGGTTCTTTAAATCTTCAATTTCCTTCTTATGTACCTGCACATCACAAACTTGAATCCACTTATGATTGACCGCACACAAAACGAAGTCTGTAACAATGGATGTTCACAAGTTTTCTTTAAATCTAAAAACAGTTTTAAAGATCCCGTCAATACTTTTATCTAGTTTGAGTGACCCTTATGTCCAAAGAGAAAGCTCTCAAGAATAATCAAACTAGGTGCAATCAATTAAATCAATAATTGAAAACTAAAGTAACAATGTAATATTATCTAGTTTCCCACCAACGGTACTCGTAGAGATTATTGATCCCACAAAGGTCTTTAAATGATCAGTTGTAAGATATTTCACCTAATTAAGGTACTTTCCTATCCGGATAGAAAACTCAACCGGAAACAATACAAGTGAAGTTTTCCTGGCTCTTAGGATAGTTTGCTAGAAATGAAAAATCAACTATTCATAGACCAAGGTTACTTAGACAACAAGGAAATTCCAAAATCAAAAATATTCTCAAGTTACGCAATAAGTACCTAATTTTGGTTTTCCAATTTCCTACTAATATCCAACCTGTAATACCAAAATCTCTCATTAGAAAAATATCTAATATTAATTTAGCACTTAACTCATATAACTTTCCAAGAGATATGTTTTGATTTGCTGGAAAATTAAAAGTGTATACTCGAAAACTCTTAATTAAAATATTTTCAATATTTCGGATTTGGATCACCTTGAGTATCAAGGAATATCTATGGACAATAAATGATAAGAATTATACTCATGTCCAAATTGTGTAAACATCTGGAACTTTCTTAATTAGCAAACCCTAATTCCAAACTCACACAAGACGTAAAGTAATATGTGAATATGAAGAATCGGTTTTGCTCTTGGGACACATTCTACCATGACTCCTAACATATGTTAAGATCAGTTTTACCAAGTCTCTCAGTATAGGTAGGGTTCAGTTATAGCATGAAGCTCCCAACAATATCTAGGATCGGTTCTACCAAGACTCCCAATATAGGTAAGGATCACTTCTACCATGACTCCCAATAATAGCTAGGGTCAGTTCTACCATGTATCCAAAAATAGGTAAGGATTGGTTCTACCAAGGTTCTCAACATAAGTCAAGATCAGTTCTACCGCATATCCCAAACTAGGTGAAAAATAGGGGTCTAACAACCACACCAAATATTTCATTCGGCAATATGCATGGACAACTCCATTACAATTCCAAGAGAATCAACTAGACAGTCAGACTCAATCACGGAAAAATATCCAAGAGTTATATCTCTATTTCTCAAATCAATCTGCAATCGAACAGATATGAATATGTGAGCCAGATCAATATGAGAATTAACTTGGATGGTACCAAAGACCAATATCCAAGTGTCAATCAAATTCAATCAGCAACCAAAGGTCGGATTTACCAATTAATTGAACTACGCACAACCTGTGATATTTTATTTTAATTATATAAACAAATATAATGCAGGAAAGAAATAACACAGACACCATAAATTTTGTTAACGACGAAACTGCAAATGAGGAGAAACCCCGGGACCTAGTCCAGTTTGAACACCACACTGTATGAATGTAGTTGAGCCCTAACTAATCTCACAATGATCAAGGTACAGTCGCGTTCCTTATGCCTATGAATCCCAACCGGACTCTACGCACTTGATTCCCTTAGCTGGCCCTACCCACAACCAATAGTTGATACAACCCAAAGTCGAAGACTTATAAACCAATCTGTCTCCCACAGAAAAGTCTATTTAAATAGATAAATCTGTCTCCCACAGAAATACCTATGAAGTTTTGTTTCGTCTATTGATAAATCAAGGTGAATAGGAACCAATTGATAATCCGGTCTTATATTCCAGAAAATCATCTTAGAAATATCAATCACCTCACAATAAATTAACTATATAGTTGTAGGATAAGTTATTGTGGAATCACAAAGAATGAGACAAAGAGATTTGTGATTACTTTTTATATCTTACTTATCATAGATAAATCTCGAGCCAATCTTATAGAAGATAGTACTCAATACGATAGAAAAAGTAAGATCATAATACGCAACTAAAAAGAAAATAGTTGGATCTGGATTCAGAATCCCAATGAAGTCTTCAAGTCGTTAACCTGCACGGTTTTGGAAAAACCTAGGTTAATGGAAAACCGACTCTAGTACACAACTAGTATCACACAGGAGGTGTGGGGATTAGGTTTTCCAGTTTCTAGAGTTCTCATTTATATAGATTTCAAATCAGGGTTTTCTTAGTTACCTTGGAAACAAAACATTCATTATTCACCGTTAGATGAAATCCTGATTTAAGATGTAAACTAAGTTTTGCTTAAAACCATAGAAATATCTCTCCACCATTATATGGACTTAGCTTGTCACACACAAATGAAATATACTTTATTTAGATATGGGTAGCCGTACCTAAACGTGTACATGAGGTTGGATCAATAATAGCTAACCAAAGTTAGCCATATGAATACTTTTGTCTATTTCACATTCATCTAACACATCCATATCGACTATGATGATCAAAGATAATCAAATGATCTAATTTTGTTCTTCATAGAGTTGTTTAATTGTTCATTATCTTATAGTAAATACATGAACGAATCGAAGCAAAATCGGAATGATTCAAAAGAATCAATTCATGAACATTTAAGCCAAGGTTTGCAGAGATTGCATTCCTTATTATATAAATGTATTTGTTCATGAGTATGATATCATACTCTACCGATTTAAGACGGGTATGAAAAATTAAGTACCCTGACTTAAACAGTTGAATAAGTTTACCAACGGGTATGCAAACTTCCGGTCCTGAATTCTATCAAAATAGTTCGTACACTAAGTACACAAACCGTAATGTATACAGACATGAGTTTTAGCTCTTAACTCCCATTTTCATCACTGAAATATTCTTAGTAGATGACAATGGATGTCTCACACACGCCATTAGATAATAAGCAATTTTCAAGTGATTGAATGATCAATACGAGACTTTCCAAGTCGACACCAAATGACTGTCTCACACAAATCGTGTAAGATGTTTCAAGGCAATTTCCACATGATCATCTTTTGACATAAAGTCAAGAATATTGATGAATGTAGATAAGACAGAAATCTACCAACACGTATTTTGATAAATAGATATGTGAGTTATACTCAGCTCAAAATATCAAATGTGTATGATACGAAAGACTATATCGTATACGACTTTTGTCTCAATAGGAGATAAGTAAGAATATAATATACTTTCTCAGGATAGATAAGTTTTAGTCTCCACATACCTTTTGTTGATGAATTTCCTTCGAGTTCTTCAGTAGATCTTCGTCTTCAGTCGTAAGCGTTGTGAAGTCTAAAGCTCATCTATATAATCTATCCTAGTTCGAAACTCCTATAGGTAGACTAGAAATCAAGACTATAGTTTTGATCAACTAAACTTGACAAACAAGCTTGAGATAGCAACACTTGCGAGTTCGACTGATCGAAGCTCTAACAATCTCCCCCTTGATCAATTTTAGTGAAAAAACTATTAATACATATGAATTACAAATTAAATAAGACTTTGTAGCTTCTCATCCATCATGCTTGATTTGCTTGGTTCTTCAATATTACTTGAACTCTTTGCCGATCCAAGTATTCGAGTGACTATGAATGTGTTCGACCCAGCATCATTGTTGTTGAAGATCCGTAGCTATACCAATAATCAATAAGATTGTTTTTATATTGTTATACAGTGTCAGAGTATTATTACACAACATCAAAGTTCAATTGTACCACAACTTTGACAATAATACTATTGTGATATTTATCACTCCCCCTTAGTCAATACTTCATCTCACAATGAAAACCACTCCCGCTTACATAATGATCCATAGACCATATCTTATCTTATCTTATACTAATATAAAGAAAAGAGGTAATTGTTTGGTGAAGCCTTATTTTTGTGAAACCTTTTCACATGACAATAATACCCCCATTAACTAAGCTTTTTAGTTAATATTTGTATATTTACAGGAATGCCATTGTTTTAAAAATGGATAAAAAAAATTAAAACTTAGATATCTTTAAAAATACACATCGGATTTTTGCTAAATTAACATATTTGGAAAGCTCTTTAAATTATCTACGTAATGAGTACAAACAAGGATATTACAAAAAAATTTAAAGATTTTTTTTTTCCATTATCATCAAATTTGGTGTTGTTAAAAGAATCCAATTCAAGCATTTGCATCGTACATGTGGCCTTACTAGTGTATGTAGTGTGAACTACTAAATAATTATCCCCCCTTTTTGTCAATATAAATTGGCAAAGGTACAAAAAATATGGGATCATAATGAAATTCCCATAGAGATACTTCATGACTAAAAGAGAATTAATATATCAACTTTGTTTCGATGATTTCACATAGTCGAAACTTAGTGTATTCACCAAGGAGTTAATAAAGATACAAGATAACTCCTACAATATTCCACAGCCGTACTCCCCACAAAGATTTGGCAATTAAGCAAAATTCAACTAAGAACTCTCCCACATAAAATGTCATTCCCAAAAGGAATAACAAGAGCGACCTTACTTTCACAAGAAAAGAAGGATTTCTTTGGACATTAACAAATCACATGAAACATGAATTTGTATCCAGTAAACTCGAATAAGTTAATCCACAAGAGAAACTCATAGATTAATTCAATCGTAAATGCTCATCATAAGAAAATTTACGGAGCCCTACAGTACTTTCACATAAAGTGGATCAGGGAAAGATCAATATTGTAGAATATTCAAAGGTTCATTCTATTTTTTTTATCAAAATTTTCATAATGATACCATAGACTTAACCTTAGACATATAATTCAAAAGTTCATTCTATTTTCCATCAATTTGCATAAAGACACAATAGACTTAACTTTTGAGCATGTATGGAATAATCATAGTTCACGGATGTAAACCACATATACAATACAAAAAATATTTTTACAATATATAAAACCAATAAAGATTAATACTGCAAAATCATCGTCCAAACAACTTAGAATTTAAATAAATAAATCTAAAAACGAGGCAAGATGAAAATCGTTGATAATAGCTATGTGAAATCACAATAATTGCTATTTGAAACCCTAGTTATCCTTCTTAGACACAAGAATAAATTCTCATAAGAAGTTTCCTAGAAAAAATAATCAAAAGCATACAAAAATCAAAGTACACTTCCGGAACCTCCACGAGTTTTGAGACCTTTGAGCTTGTGATTGACAACACCTACTGCATCTTCATAAAAGATATCCTCATTGAGAATATTCTAAACATGTGTCTTCATGAGAACAAGGTCAGAGTTAACCTTTTTCAACTCAGTTCGTAACACATCGAGACCCTTCATAGTTTCAATGAGTTATATTTTTGCTTCCTCAAAGTATTTAAGAAAATCATGAACCAATTCAGCAGAAACCATTTCATCATGCTCTACATCTTGATGAGTATATGCATAAAAGCATGAAACATCTGAATAATCATCAGGATTTTGAGCTTTCACATCGTCAGCATCCACTGGGGTTCTTTTCTTCTTCCCTTTGGAACCATAACTCATACCTTTATTAAGAAACCCTTTTGTAAAATCACAAGTGCGAGAAGGTGATGACATTCTTGACAAGGAGAAAATCACCTAGAGCTTGCGTACGTGACTCAATAGGATTGGTATTTAAAAGGTTTCTTAGGAATAACTTTAGGGTTTCTAAAAATTAGTTCGTAAGAATTCAATTTGGATACCCGTACGAAAACCAATACGGTCCCCAACACAAAACTCAAGAACTGTAAAATATTTTTAAACAAGGTAAAAGATCACAGCAAAATTTTGCTTCGTGAAAATTTTCTTTCACAATTTTTGGCTCAATAAATAAGTTTCGTATTTGTGTACTTACTTTAAACATATGTAATCAAATATAGTTTCCTAGGATGAAATCAAACATATATCCAATACACAATCAAGTAACGAGTTACATAGATTATGTCGATGTCACATTTAGGATAAGATAAACGCTATACTTGATAATCAAATATTCATCCTTGACACTTTAATCATACTAAAATGACCAAGTCTTATACTAGAGTATTAAATATAAGCTCGCATGTTATGTTTTCAATCTTAAACAACTTGAAAGCGACGATAGGGATGAAAACAAGTCAAGTCAGTATCACAATACCTCAAGTGAAAGGATGATGTCTCCGTTGTAGTCGATATGTCTTTACAATCTTCAGGTCTTCAAAGTAATACTTGTATGTCTTTGTTGAAAGGTGATTTTAGTTTTGGTTCTACTCGTCCTAGTCACACCAGATGACCTCAGTTTACTAGGAATGGTCAGAGAGAGAGAGAGAGTTTCCTTTCCATTGTATCTTATCCTTCCTTATATAGACTTTCCAAAAGTCCCTCCTTTTATGACATCATGCCACATGTCTTAAACCTCCTTAATTACTTCTAATGACATTCCTTAATATAACCTCTTCCTTCTTCATTAATCCCTTCCTAGTCCCTCTTGTCTCATGGGTATTTTATTATTGGACTTGTGCTTAGTCCCCATGTCTTATGCTAGGCTTACCTTCCCCTTTGTGGGCATTCCAGACCCGTTAATTAGGGGTATTGTTTTTCATGCATTAATATTAGTACCCTGATTATTGGGTTAATTATAAAATAACCCGATTGTCATATTATAATTTATACGAATCAGCACGTATCGCGACATGTATGAGGAGGCATGAACGGCTGTCGTATCGTAAATGACGCCACCCTTTCCTATATATGTGGTTCTCATTTCATAATTTGATTACTAATTTCACTTTCAACTTTATTTTCCCACTCCCTTTTGGTCAATATATCGTCTGCATGGCCAGCTCTCTTCATGGATACGTGTTGTCCTTAGCGCCCGTTCCGGCATTGGTCTCGACGATGTTCAAGCATTATGAATTGAAATGACTAGGCTGAAATTGAGGCACTTTGGGAGCAGAGGATAGCAAACAGAGACGCTATGCGCGCCCGGTATAATGAACGATCTGAGGCGCATCAGGCTGCTCAGAAAGCTAAACCGTTTGGTCATGTATCACTAGAGGTCCAGCGCACTTTGGATGACGCCGTCACTGCTCGTCATGCGGCTAATCAATTGTTTATGGATTCGTCGATAATGTTGGCTACCATAAATCACGTAATTCAAGATTGTCGTCTCCAGATTTCCGACCAAGCGGCTCCGCTGCTCCTCGGATACACCCTGACTTTAGAGGCAGCATCTTCGCTTGTGTCTCATCCTTACCTCGATGGCGAGTAGACGCGTTTGTTGGTCTTGAGGGAGGAGGCGGGCCTGTTGTGGACTTTTAGGTTAATTTGTCATTATAAGGCGCATAAGGAATACGACGGGCATGAAGATACTCTCTCGTTCGCTTGCGGAGCGAAATCTAAGGACAAGATTATTGCGGATATTCAGGAGTTAGTGAATGAAGCTGATCAGGACTTGTGTCTGGACAACGCACAATGTGATGATAGGCGTCTTATGGTGGAAACCTTGGACGCGGATATCGTTCGTTGTCGGGACTTAATGGCTGGTTAGGTTGCACGCCTTCTTGTGGGGATTGTTTTTTTTGTTTGTCTCATTCATGTTCCCGTTGTTGCTTTCCTATGTGTCCGCTCTAAAGTCTTTTCCTTCGGTGGATCCTTTGAATGTTTGTTGTTTTTTCTTGTATGTGGATAATTTTTTTGCTTTAAGTGGGAATGTTACTCTCGTTTTCTTTATATTGTGCGACTTTTGGTCGTCGGTTAAGAACGCCTACTCCCTCCTCTTTTATTTTATGAAGGGATTGGGAGGGATGGTTAGCTCATTGGTTAAACACACATATTCCCCCTTTATTTTTATCAGAAGGATGCAGTGGATTGGGCGGGCATTGATAGAACACGCCTACTCCCCCTTTATTTTTGTTAGGAGGATGGGGTGGGCTGGGCGGGCGTTGATAGACGCGCCTACTCCCCCTTTCATTTTATTAGGAGGATGGGGTGGGGTAGGAGGGCGTTGATAAAACTCGCCTACTCCCCTTTTATTTTCAGAGTGATTAGAAGGGTAAGGTTGGACGTGCATTGATAGAACGCGCATAGTCCCCCTTTATTTTTATCATACGGATACGATGGGTTGGGCAGGCGTTGATAAAATGCCTAATCCTCCTCTCTTTTTATCAAAAGGATGGGTTGGGTTGGGTGGTCGTTGATAGAACACGCATACTCCCCCTTTATTTTTATCATAAGGATGGGGTGTATTAGGCGGGCATTGATAGAACACGCCTACTCCCCATTTTTTTTTTATCAGGAGGATGCGATGGGTTGGGCGGTCATTGATAGAACGCACTTACTTACCGTTCTTTTTATTAGGAGGATGAGGTGGGTTGGGTGGGCGTTGATATAAAGCGCTTACTCCTCTTTTCTTTTTGTTAGGAGGATGGGGTGGGATGGGCAGATGTTGATAGAATGCTCCAACTCTCCCTTTTTTTTTCATTAAGAGGATGGGGTGGGGTAGGAAGGCGTTGATAAAACGCGCATACTCCCCTTCTATTTTCAGTGTGATTAGAAGGGTAAGGTTGGCGGGAATTGATAGAACACGCCTACTCTCCCTTTGTTTTTATTAGAAGGATGCGATGGGTTGGGCGGGCATTGATAAAACGCGCATACTCCTCCTCTCTTTTTATCAGAGGGATGGGGAGGGTTGGGTGGTCATTGATATAATGCGCCTACTCACCGTTCTTTTTATTAGGATGGGGTGGGTTGTGTGGGCGTTGATAGAACACGCCTACTCCCCCTTTGTTTTTATTAGGAGGATAGGGTGGGTTGGGCGGGCGTTGATAGAGCGCGCCTAATCCCCTTCTCTTTTCAGAGTGATTAGAAGGGTAAGGTTGGGTGGGCATTGATAGAACGCGCCTACTCCCCATTTTCATTGTAGGTTTTCCATCTAGGCAGGCATCTTTGGCATTCCCGAAGCTTATTTTTGTGGATTTGTCAATCGACCGGGCGCCTTTGCCATTCCCATAACCTTTTGTACATTTTTCAGCCGTCCGGGTGCCTTTGGCCTTCATGTAGCCTTCTGTAGTTTTGTCAGCCGACCGGGTGCCTTTGGCATTCCCGTAGCCTTTTGTAGATTTGTCAGCCGACCGGGAGTCTTTGGCATTCCCGTAGCCTTTTGTAGATTTGTCAGCCAACCGGGAGCCTTTGGCATTCTCGTAGCCTTTTGTAGATTTGTCAGCCGACCGGGCGCCTTTGGAATTCCTGTAGCCTTTTGTAGATTTGTCAGCCGACCGAGCGCCTTTGGCATTCCCGTAGCCTTTTGTAGATTTGTCAGCCGACCGGGCGCCTTTGGCATTCCCGTAGCGTTTTGTCAATTTGTTAGCAGACTGGGCGCCTTTGGAATTCCAGTAGCCTTTTGTAGATTTTTTCGCCGATCGGTCGCTTTTGGCATTCCCGTAGCCTTTTGTAGGTTTTTCAGTCCTCCGGGCGCCTTTAGCATTCCCGTATCCTTTTGTAGGTTTATCAGCCGACCGGGCACCTTTGGCATTCCCGTAGCCTTTTGTAGATTTTCACACCATGATTGATAACTTACTCTTTATTATTCAGGGTGGGTGCTTATATATTGAGCGATTTCTGCATAAAACTTTTTCAACCATTTGCCGTTGACTGGTGGTAGGTTTATTGAGATAGAACATCTGTTCATAGAGTCAGATCGCTACAAACACAGACTTATAAGGTCTTGAACGTGTTTGCCTGCTCTAATACCAATTGAAAAAGCGGGGGTTTAACAACCACACCCAATATTTCGTTTGGAAATCTGTATGGACAAACTCCAATATGCTTTCTAGAGAATCAACTAGACAGTTAGACTACATCAATAGAAAATTATATCAAAGAGTTTATATCTCTATCTCTCTCGATTTAAATCCTACTCAAGCAAACTGCGAGTCTCGATTAAATACACGAGAGGTAAACTTGGATGGTACCAAAGACCAATATCCAAGTGTCAATCAATTTAAATAAACAACCAAAAGGTCGTATATTCTAATTGATTGAACAACGCACAACCTATATTATTTCAATCATATAACAAATATAATGCGGAAAATAAATAACACAGACACCAGAATTTTTTTAACGAGGAAACCGAAAATGCAGGACCTAATCCAGATTGAACATACACTGTATTAAGCCGCTACAGGCACTAGCCTACTCCAAACTAACTTCGGTCTGGACTGTAGTTGAACCCCAACCAATCTCACACTGATCCAAGGTACAGTTATGCTCCTACGTCTCTGATCCCAACAGGATACTACGTACTTGATTCCCTTAGCTGATCTCACCCACAACTAAGAGTTGTTACGACCCAAAGTCAAAGACTTTAATAAACAAATCTGTATCACATAGAAAAATCTACGGTAATAGATAAATCCGTATCCCACGAATATACCTACGGGTTTTGTTCCGTCTTTTGATAAATCAAGGTGAACAAGAACCAATTAATAAACCAGACTTATATTATCGAAGAACAACCTAGTATTATCAATCACCTCCCAATACTCTCAATCGACGCAGCGAAAAAAATATTGTGTTATCACAAACGATGAGACGAAGATGTTTGTGACTACTTTTATATCTTGCCTATCGGAGATAAAAATCTCAAGCTAATTATTATAATTATACTCGTACGATAGAAATAGCAAGATAAGATTACACAACTTCAAGAAAGTAGTATCGGTCTGGCTTCACAATCCCAATGAAGTCTTTAAGTCGTTAACCTGGTTTAGAAGAAGAAACCAAAGGTTAAAGGAGAATAAACTCGAGCTTAGCACAACTAGTATCACACGAAATATGTGGGGATTGGGTTTCCCGGTTGCTAGAGTTCTCCCTTATATAGTCTTTCAAATCCGGGTTTTCAATCAATGTTAGCTTGGTAACAAAGCATTCAATATTCACCGTTAGATGAAAACCTGATTAGATTCAAGCTAATATTTATCAACCGTTAGATCGAAAACATAGCTTGTTATATACAAATAAAATGCACGTTTCTAGGCTTGTGTAACCGTACCTAAACTTGTACATTAGTTGGTTCAACAATAGTTAACCAAACGGTTATCCATATGATAACTTTCATATCAAACATATTCTTCTTCACCATAACTAGTTCAAATGACTTAAATGAACTAGTTAGAGAGTTGTTCAATTGCAAGGAAATCTCATGTATTACACAAGATACAATTGAAGCAAAAATAATTTGATTCACTCGAATCGGTTCATGAACTATATACCACGGTTTGTGTTAGAGTATTGCTCGGTCGAACTCGCATGCGTTGCTATCTCAAGCATGTTTGTCAATGTTAGTGATCAAAACTATAAAGTCTTGGTTTCTAGTCTACTATAGATAAGGTCTCGAACTAGGATATAAAGTGTAGTTGAGCTCAAAAACTCCATGGCAATCATCATACAAGACGAATGACTACTCAAGGAACCAGTGGATCTTCATCGACTAAAAGGTATGTGGAGACTTGAACTTATCTATCACTAAAAAGTCTATCTACTCTATCTCCTATCTTGAGACAAAAGTCGTATTACTATATAGACTAAGAATATACACATGTGATATTTCGAGCTGAGTATATCTCGCGTATCTATTTCTCAAAATATGTGTTGGTAAAGCTTTCGCTTTAGCCAAGTTCATCTTTACCTAGTGACGAAAGTCATGTTATGTTTCAATCACTTTGGAAATCGCTCTGAAGAAAAATAGTTTGTGAATAACAACTATATGACGTCCTTTGAGAATGTTTCAATGGTTGAAATGAGAGTTTAGACAATATAACCATTGGGGGATATAAACATTGTTGTGGTAACACATATATGTATAAGTCCTTAGCACTTGAACCAAAGTTTGCGAACTTTGTTGATCAAGTGAAACCGGAACTTGAGCATTCAACCTAGTCCGCGAACGTGCATAGTCTTCGAACTCGAGAATTTCTACTGGAGTTGTAGCTCTCGGCTTCAGTCCGCGAACTGAAGGAAGTTCTCGAACCCGAGAATTTCTGCTGGAGTTTGTGAACTCTAACCGGTTAACTTGATTCCGCGAACCCATTCCGCGAACTTGAGTGGTTATGTCTAAAAATGATATTTGTGAACTTATTTAAATTATCTAAGGAATGCTATTGAGAACCGTGGATTTATAGTTCATGAATCAATTCGAGTGAATCACATCGTTTTTGTTTCAATTGTGTCTTGTGTAGTACATGA